>OZ024833.1:2108990-3308990 GCA_964016985.1 Anodontia alba
ATTGGCGCTTTAGGGTTAATATGATATGTGATTACAGTTAACAAACAATATCGCAACATCGATTCAACGTACAGAGACAGATACAGAGGGGGTGGGGTGTCAAGGGGTTCAATCGACCCATCCTTTTGACTCAAAAGTTCGGGCGGGGGGGTTCAAGGGGTTCAGTCGACCCATCCTTTGACTCAAAATTTCATTTCATCACGAAAATACCCCCTTAAAACCTTTTAATATAGTAAAACTGGGGTTTACAGGGTATACATTATTTTTTCTTATTTCTGCTCAAAAACATAGATTGTGTCCATAGTGGCACTACTAATGTGGGTCCTCGACAGTTCCTCCTCAAAGTTTCTATCTGAAAATTTTCAGTTTTGGAGGTGAAATTTTCTATATATTTGAATAGGCGTGTTTTGCGCAATGTCATGGAAAATGTTGGACACATCTGATAAATGTTGGATACCGTATATACTCTAAGTTTTCATCTTACTCTTTATCGTATACTCATAACTTTCAAAAACTACATTTTACTATTTGTGAATCAGTCATATTATGAAATCACGCCTATCAAATATATAGAAAATTTCACCTCCAAAAACTGAAAATTTTCAGATAAAAAAAAACTGATATTTTTCGTATTTCTGCTCAAAAACATAGATTGTGGGTACTCGTTAGAACCGCCTCGGCGAGGCGGTTCTTACGAATACCTACAGTCTACGTTTCTGAGCAGAATTAAGAAAAATAATGTATACCCCTTTAAACCCCAGTTTTTACTATATAAAAGTGGGGTTTAAGGGGGTTAATATTAATAGGTATGTTTTCGTGATGAAAATTTCTGCATGAATGGTAAATAGTGCAGACCCTCCTGCGGCGACTGATCTGGATTTATACTGTTTGCCCAGGTCTGTCTGTCTGAATACCTGGGTAACTACAGTAATTTGATGATCAAATCGAACTTCCTATAGATATTTGAAGCCCCGATTACAGAATCCTGGATCCACCCCTGACGTAGCCGAAACGTCGCGACCAGCTGTGATCTTGTGTAGTTACTAATGTATATACTGCTCTTCTTTTCGGAGAGAGAGAGAGAGAGAGAGAGAGAGAGAGAGAGAGAGAGAGAGAGAGAGAGGGGAGGGAGGTAGAGAGAGACAGACAGACAGACAGACAGAGACAGACAGACAGACAGACATACACACACACACAGACAGAAAGAGACAGACAGACAGAGATACAGAGAGAGAGAGAGACAGACAGACAGACAGACAGACATCGATTACTATCATAAAAGTATTAATTCGCCTGAAACATTGCTTGAAATATCGTTTCATATAAAGTCAGTTCAAATTGTCAGCCCTTTATATTTCGCTGTTAATTGGTGACGTGCCACTGTAATTTTGGTCTGATTTAAAACCGTATATTAAAACATATTTTAATCTGTTTATACTGTCAAAGATGCATCACTAAAACTATATACAAAAGAACCAGTTGCTGAAGTTTTGCTTTCGAGTTATACATGGAATTTTCCGCCGTATTTTGTCTTCACATCAAAGCAGAAAGCTGTTGATACCTAAATCTTTTTTTTTTCTCCGAAATAAATCAAGTATACTCGGCTGTTGCACAAATTTTCCCAATTAATCATATAAGCGCTGCTAATCTGGCTTTCTTGTAGCTCCGCAATGGAACTTCTGAAAATTCCTCTTACTCGAGGTGATTTTTTTTTTTTTTCATACGCGTGTGCACATAAATTTGTTCTGACTTAACCCTTAAAGTGCTAATCACAACTGCAGCAGACGGCAATTTGATATTTTGTTTAGTTTTCAGAAAAAATAAGACTTGACATTTCATGTGAATCGTTTGCCTAGCATTAAATATTGCGACATTGCCTAGCAGACGATTCACATGAAATATCTAGTTTTATTTTCATTGAAAAAATAATAACTATAAAAACAAAAGAATGTCGTCTGCTACAATTTTGCGGTTAAATAGCAAGTTACATATTTTAAGCAACGCTTAAAAACTGCAAAGTGAAAAAAAGTCAGTTAATGAGTTCCTAGATTCTAATCTCGTTTCGAAAACATTTGTTATAACTTCCAAACAAACAAAGAATGTAAAAGTCTGAAATAGTTTCCAAAAAACAAAGCATGTAGAAAGTTAAAAAAAAAAAATCAAAATAAAGTCCAGGGCCAAGTTGTTCAAAGCGTCGTTAGCTTAACGAGTTCGTTAGTGGTCAAAATGTTAACTATTTTAGTAAGTACAATGTCTTATTCACAGGTATTTTTGCTGAAAAAAAATGTGAGTAAAAGCTACTAACATTTTTTCAGCAAAAAAATTAGCGTACAGGCCAGAATTAATGATCAAATCTTTAACAATATGTTAACTGACGACACACACACATATATATATATATTGCTTTTCTTGTGTAGCGACAATCAACTCTTGTGGTTCTTTTTGTGTCGTCTAGAGAATGGGAGAACAGAAGAAAAAGAGAAGAGGAAAGAGAGAAATAGAGGACGGTGACAGAAAAAGTGAGTAATACTATTAACATGCACCCTACCCCATTTCCCCACTTGCTGCAATGCCGCAAATACAAAAGTCATTGCAACCACTCTACCACCTTGTACGGTGTGTGTGTGTGGTGGAGGGGGGTGGGGGGGGTGCGGGACGGGGGTATTTGTATTTGTCTGTTTTAATGCGGGCTTAATCTATAACGCGATGTTTTCATTTTAAGTTCTCAATATAACAAGCTGCGGGCAAATATTATTTTCTTATTTACAACAGACTGTAAATGTCGTTATGTTTATCATAGTTTGCAATGGCTGTCACAATCAGTTGTGCTAAACATGGGCGAGGCCTGAGACTATCTGAAAACTCTGTTTCTTCCATTATTTTGATACTTTTTAACACATAAGATGTGCTGCTCTGCAGAGTTGAGTCTCAGAGTTGAGTACCTTCACCCATAAACTGCTGTTCTTTCCTTTCCCAAGACAAACCAGAACACTTAGCAGTATTGTTATGTTGTGTGAACCTGATTCGAGTTTTTTTTTCTGATGATGATGATGATGATGATGATGATGATGGCGATGTTGTTGTATTGTTGCATGCAAATGTATTAGTTTGACCGTCGACATTACAGAAAACCTTTCCCTTCTGAAGACAGTTTAAATCACTGTGGACAGATGGCTTCCTTCATCATAGTGCAGATTATATTTTTATTTCCTTTGGAATCATTGAGCCATTTCTGGACGTTGAAAATCGAACACCTTTTAAGACGGTACTAGGGGGCGCATCATTACGAAAACCCGCCTATTCAAATATGTTGAAAATTTTACCACCTTTAAAAATGAAAATTTTCAGATAAAAATTCCTGATATTTTTCATATTTCTGCTCAAAACAAAGAGTGTGGGTACTCGTTAGAACCGCCTCGGCGAGGCGGTTCTAACGAGTACCCACAATCTATGTTTTGAGCAGAAATAGGGTAAATATCAGAATTTTTATCTGAAAACTTTCAGTTTTGGTGGTGAAATTTTCAATATATTTGAAAATTGTGTTTTCGTAATGCTGCGAAGTTTTATAAGGGCAGCTACTGTTGGACTGTGTCACTAATACAAAACATAGAACTGAGCTCGCAAAATTTAGGTGTTCATCATAGAGGACGAGTATCACTTTCGACTTGTTTATCCTTCTTACAGTGATATTCACAGACAGTGCATGCCATCATATTATTCTAGACGGCCTACCATTACAAACTTCAAGAAAGCAATGAATGAGTCTCACTCAAATGTAGTTAAACGATTAGTCATTTGTTTTTCTTGCTGTGAATAAAGGAAAAAGCATACCACTTAGTCTAATTTAGATTAAGGGTACATTTAATTTATATATTGTAACAATGTGTTTATATCACGTTATCTTGCATAGTTGAAAGAATACAGTTGACTCTCGCTATCTCCAACTCGCTTATCTCGAACTCGCTTATCTCGAATAACCGCTTATCTCGAAGTGAAATCTGGTCCCTGCCTAAACATGAAAATCTAACAACCGGTAAAAATATTGTGGAAAAGAGGCGAAATTGCTCCTAAGCAATTTCTCCTCTTTTCCACAATATTTTCAATATATCTCTAACTTCAAGAATCTAACTACATATACATTTGTTAAATGTGTTAATCGAATTATTTTTTCCTCAATTCTGCAAATCTGATATGTCGAGGTATGGATATCTCGAAGTATTTCAGAGAGTCCCTTGGAATTCGAGACAACGAGAGTTGATTGTATTATGTTGCTGTTTTTTTTTTTTTTTTTTTTTGTATGTTGGTAAATATTATTTCCTTATGTATGTATGGTGTGTTAGGCAATGGGCACGTAAAGACTGATAATTGATTCTTGTTGCCAATATGAAGTAGACTATGTGGATCTTCTGGCTAGACCTTTAACTGTTCGCATGTGACATTTCTCCACCCCAAACAGTTAGATTGTTGGTGCAATGTTTTGGCACTTATTTTCTTTGCTAGCAAACAAAACATCTTCCTTTGCGTTTTAGGTCACGTCATATCGAAATTGGACCTTATCCATTACGCAAACAACATTGACCTACACCTATCTGTACGTCTGATCAGGGTTAGCACTGCTCGCTGCATATGATACATATGGCACAAAATGTAGAAATCTCTGTGGGATGGGATGCGCGTAGTACGAGTTGAGATAAGGTTATTTGAATATGCGATACATATAACATAATTATACCATGATATTTCAGTGTTCCATCGTGATTGTTGGGAAGATCCATTATTATTTAATGGGGTGTAATACAGAAACTGCCTGAATTGCTTCCTTTAGTATTAATTGTTAATGTCATGGCAACAGTGTAGACCCAGATCAGACGCCGCATCTGCGGCGTCTGATCTGGGTCTACACTATTGCATAGTTATTTAGCAAATCTGGTATTGCTGTGTTACCATATGATCCATTTTTGCTTGATACGACATGGTGTTTGTTTAAAGGTGTATGATTGTTTTTGTTTTCTTGAGAATATCAATCTGGTGGTTTTGTTGAGTTATCGTCAAAAAATCGTTTTGAATTGTGCAGTGTTAGATTTGTGTTTTGGCTGACTTTAGACGAAGTGGATGAATGTTGTCTCTAACTTGATCTAAAATTCGCCATTTTATCAACATCAGATCAGCTTTGACAGCAAGGTCCCTGAAGGGAAAAAAGCATACACAACAAGGGCAGATAAGTCTCGTCAAGCAAACACTTAAATAAAAAAAAAGATTTGTTAAACTGAATAATTATACATATATCGGGAGATTTAGCTGCAGTTGTTTTGTTTTTTTTTTTTTTGTTTTTTTTCTGAAAGGAAACAATATTTTTTGACTTCCTGTTTGCTTTCCTGCGCACCGGTTCATTCTGAAAAAGGGTCTACTTTATAAGGAAGCATCCAGAAGAGGACAAAACCTCCAAGCAAATACACAACGTCGTTGCAACGTCGCTGCAACGTCGGGGGGGGGGGGGGGGGTGGGGGCAAAACTAGTTTTGACAGATTTGCCTCCCCTGTCTTCAGTGTGCAGTTAAAAGTTTAATCTAACTTTACATGCTGAAATAATGGGGAGATAATGCAGTAATTTAAGTGTGGGCACTAAGAGACGTCGACTCCTGTTTGCTGCAGCGTACACACAATGCCAAAAATGTGTAAGCTTCAGGCGCTGAATAAATAAAACTTTATTAGTTTTGTCAAACATCAAAGGTTCGTATTTATGTTTCTTTTATGCACTGTGAGTCTTAGAAAACAGAATTTCATAAAATAGCTATTATACCTCTAGTCATTAATCTTTTGATAGGATATTTTATGTATTTTGAAAACCGCTGTGCTTTTAACATTAAGTCGTAATATAATATATAACCGTCTACTTTTGTAACTTTATTGCCTTGGACTCTATTCAATATCAGCGACACAGCATGCCTCTTGAAGTAATTGAACCACGCCAACAAAAAAATACCTCTCTCTCTCTCTCTCTCTCTCTCTCTCTCTCTCTCTCTCTCTCTCTCTCTCTTTTGCTTGGCCGTAGTCAGATCCAGAGAGACAGAGAGAGCCTCCTCTCGAAATAATTGAACCTCGCCAACAGAAATCTCTCTCTCTCTCTCTCTCTCTCTCTCTCTCTCTCTCTCTCTCTCTCTCTCTCTCTCTCTCTCTCTCTCTCTGCTTGGCTCGTCAGATCCAGAGAGACCGAGAGAGCCTCCCCTCGAAATGATTGAACCTCGCAAACAGAAATCTCTCTCTCTCCCACTCTCTCTCTGCATCAGTATATATAGTCTGACCAGAGCTGTATGCCTATTTTATGCTACCAAAAAACTGCACATAACGAAATGGTCTTTTTCCTTTCAGTTGTTTTAGTATTTTGTCATTGATTTTGGACATATTCTCTATGATAAGGCGGACTCGATAAGGCGGACGCAACAGCAGACTGTACCGTCTGGCTTTGTACCGTCTGGCTTTGCAACAAAACAGTCGCACCTACAGTCTCTGAATCTGATATGGGTACTACTTCTTATAGTAGGTCACTCTCGGTAGTGCTGCTGAATTCTGAGCTCCAGATAAGATGCTCTTTCAACCAAAACGGATAGATTGTTTTTTGTAGTTTCTCAAAGAGAACATATGTTGTTGATGCTCATTAGAAGCGCCTCGCCTAATGAGTACCCACAACATATATATTCGTTGAGAAATAAGACAACTACATCACGAAAACATGTCTTTGTAATTTTGACCCCCTCAAACCCCACCTTTATATAGATAAAAAAAATGGGATTTGCAGGGGTATACATTATTTTTCCTATTTCGGCTATAAAACAGATTGTGGGTACCCGTTATAACCGCCTCGATGAGGCGGTTCTAACGAGTACCGCAATCTCAGTAGTATAGGGTGGCACCTTAGTGCCACCCTATACTACTAATCTCTAGTTCAAGCAAAAATAGCAAAAAAAAAAAAAAATCACATTTTTTCATCTGAAACTTTTCGATTTTGCAGCCATAAAAAGTGCCAATATATTGAATGGGCGTGTTTTCGTAATGATATAACCGGACACCCCTGTTCGGTTCCTGTCACGAATCCATACACCATGTTTTCTTGATATGATGCTAACAAGCGCTGTGGTCACCGTTTTCAACCGCTGCCCATTTTGCTTCCCGTTTTTCATTGTTTTCTTTTGTACCAGCCCCTAACAGTCTTGATGTTGACTGTTCCAAGGCGGTTCCTCTGCTGCAATTGAGCTTTGTTTGTGCGTCGGTGGTTTCATATATGAGGTTGTTTTATCATTGTTTGTTCCTCACAGCTCCATCTTTTGGTACCTCGGAAGGGCTGTGCTTCGTGATTGCGGCATTTCCTAGGTATCTTCTCTTGCCGTTCCTCTCTGTTCGTTCTGGTTTTAAGGAAGTGGTGTTTTGTTTACGCCTTATGTCTAGAAACACTTCTTTTATTCTTGTCGTCCAATGCCTTGTGAGGGCTGTTTTACGTGGTTGCAGCATTTCCTGGATGTCTGCGTTGTTGTTCTGTTCGGGGCCGAGTATTTGTCACGTGTCTAATAAAACTGAACTACTACTGAAAGGACCGAATACCCGAGATATAAACCGCAACGGTGGTAAGGCCCTTTAGATCTTGATATCATCCAATTTACCTGTAGTTCAAAAGACTTGAAAGGGCGAACAAGGTGTTAAACAGTCTGGGCCGTCGAAACTATTCAGTTTTAATAAGCGTCTTATTGACCACGATAATCGATTCAAATGCTTGCATGGCGCATTGAAGGCGAGAAATGAAACGTTTTCAACAGACGATACTGGTAGATCACGACAACTGGGAGACAGTCTTTACCTCTCAAATTCAACAGGTGGCAAATTGATATTTTCTTATCTTTCCTGAAAACAGGAAAAAAAATATTTCAAAATGTCGTCTGCTGAACTTTTTACCCAACATACTAAGCCTTGATTCAGTGTCACTATTGTACCGCGACATGACAGAAACCAGTCTACGGACGTACACACAAACTAAGCATTCTCAGACTAGACTGCAAATAGGATAGGTCGTCTTCAGTTCACCCAAACAGAGCTTGTAGATTTTAGAACGGAAACTACACGTATCATGACTAGACAGTGCATTCACGCAGTGTAGTCTGTAGTTTCATGCCCGAAGAAATTTTGATATGACCCAAAATCACGAAGCACACCCTTCCCGAGGCACAGAAGAAGAAATGAGATGAACAAACGATGACAATACACAACGGTAAAGTGGCAATAACTGACATACAAGCGAAAAAGAACTGCCAAAGATCTTTCTCCTGGCTTCCAATATAGCTTGCCGAGAGACTGCTTTCGAGTCTCTCTCTCTCTCTCTCTCTCTCTCTCTCTCTTCGCTTTAACTTATTACATTTATTTAACCCTAAGCATACAATACGGTGAACTCTCGTTATAACGACAGCATTTGTTCCCAAAGAAGTTGCCATTAAAATGAAATTGCTTTTGTAAAGAATCCTAAATGAACAGAATGATATGTAAGAAAGACATTGTTTTATTATTATTTCCTCATAGAACATATGTTTTGGATATTTGTTAGAATCGCCTCATTGAGGCGATTCTAACAAGTATCCAAAACATATGTTGCTTGAAGTTTTAATTCAATATTCTTGCATAATGTCGCCTTATCTGTCACCTCCTGAGCTAAGGTTTTGTGTCATTCAAATTGTCATTATAACGAAATTGTCGTTGTATCGAGTGTCGTTATAAAGAGAGCTGATTGTACTGGCTAAAATTTCAGCAGACGACATTTTGAAATATATGGCTTTTTTTTCTTTTTTTTCCAGGAAATAGGCTTTGACATTGAGACAATTAACACGAAACGTCAAAGCCTGTTTTGTGGGAAAATAAGAAAAAAAAAAAAAAACAAACAAAAAAACAGCAGTTTGTCGTCTGCTGAAATTTCCCCGAGTGTGCTCGTAAAAGGTTAACGTATCTTATTTTTATTTATTCAAGTTTTAAGTAATTATATTCATTGGAAATATTTTACACAATACAAAACTACGTCAAAAGATGTTTTAAATGGTGATAAAATCGCATTTTTTCTTCTATTTCTTCTATTTCCTTTATTCTCTGGCATACACAATGTGACAATATCAGAATGAAACAAAATGGGCTCCTAATTTAATAGCTAATAAGCGTGATGAAAATAATTTCGTTTTCAAGCCTTGATCAAGTGATTGTACTGTACAAATTAGACTTGACGGTCTGGTCTAATTAAGTGTTTTTCGATCCCAATATTATTCTGCACTAAAAGCGAACCTATTCACTATTTCAATGAAAAAAAAATACAATATCCGTCGAATCAAGGAAAACACTATCTTATCACCATTGCAAAATCTAAGAATTAGATTTGTCTGCGCATCTGCGCAGCGCAATTAGAGTCTTTATCATTCAAGATATACATCATATAATACCCATTTACATACACATATGGTCTTGGCGAAAATCGAAGACCTTGCCTCAGTAGCACTGTGCGATATTCCAAACATCCAAAAAGTTAAGTAATTCCGGTGAAGTGGCCCAGGTTTTTTTATGAACCAGTAATTAGTAATTTGTAAAGCGATGTAGTTTCAAGAGTAATGAACATACAAATGCTCAATTAGAGGTTTCATCACGAAAACACGCCTATACAATTTTGACCCCCGTAAACCCCACTTTTATATAGTAAAACTGGGGTTTACAGGGGTATACATTATTTTTCTTATTTTGCTAAAAACATAGATTGTGAGTACTCGTTAGAACCGCCTCGCTGAGGCGGTTCTAACGAGTACCCACAATCTATGTTTTGAGCAAGAATATGAAAAATATCGGAATTTTTTATCTGAAAATTTTCCTTTTTTGGTTGTAAAATTTTCAATATATTTGAATATAGGCGTGTTTTTGTAATTTGGAGACATTTCCATCGATGAATTAACTCTGGGACAAACATTTAGAGTTCGGTCGAACAAATCGTAGCGAGTAAATAACAGTGACCAGTCAGTCCGCAGTGTACATGACAAATCACTGGCGACATCTAGAGGCCATTCGGTATATGATAAAAACACAGAACTTTATAGAGACGTTTACCATAGCTCCATGCAGCTGCATCACGAAAACATGCCTCTATAATGTTGACCCCCATTAAACCCCACTTTTATACAGTAAACCTGGGGTTTACAGGGGTACACATTATTGTTCATATTTCTGCTCAAAAACATAGATAGTGGGTTCTCATTGGAACCGCCTCGCTAAGACGGTTCTAAAGAGTACCGACAATCTATGTTTTGAGCAGAAATATGAAAAATATACGAATTTTTATCTGATTTTTTTTTTCATTTTTGGTGGTAAAATTTTCAGTATATTTGAATAGGCTTGTTTTCGTAATAAGACGGTTTTTTTTTTTTTTTTTTTTTTTTTTTTTACAACAAAATAGTACTGATATATTTTTTATTATTATTATTTATCCACGAAAACATATGTTGTGAGGCTCATCAGAAGCGCCTCACGGATGCGCTTCTAATGAGTACCACAACATATGTTGTTTTCTTGGATAAATAAGAAAAATATTATGTGGATACCTCCTGGTACCTTGAGCTACGGTTTACATATAAAAATTTAAATGATTGTCAGTACAGCCCCTGTGTCGTTGAAAATTACCTTCTTTTCACACTATTTTCTTTTCACACATATTGAAACGAGTTTGTTTGTTTGTTTGTTTTGTTTGTTTGTTTGTTTGTTTTTTGTTGTTGTTTTTGTTTTTTTTTATCTAAATCTGTATCAGTATGTTTTGTCTTTAGTCCCTTCGACCTATTACCTGGAATATCGTGGATTGTTATAATCCCCCAAAACCAAGCAGATGTATTTTTACCTAAATTTGGCCCGTTTTAAGCAAGTCCCATTAATTCAAATTCAAAATGTTAAAATTATTTAATTCAATGTTAGTTTTGCAACACATGACAATTATGTCATAGTGAAACCATCGCAGACAAACCAGGAATTTTCTTTGTAAAGAAAATGGAATCACCATGATTCAGTTTAGCTGAGATAGATCTAATGAAAGAATGAAAGGAGACGCAACGTCAGAAAACGTACCTTCTGACATGTACGCCCAATAAAGATTCAAATCAGCCTGCGCATCCGCATCCTGTGCATCCTTGGCTATCCAGATTGCGCCCAGTGAAAATTCTGATCAGCCTGCGCGAATGCGCAGGCTGACCTGAATCCTCGCAGGGCGCACATGTCCGGAGGACGTTTCCTGACGTTGCGGTTCAAATTAATTTTGTTGGAAACGAAATCTCGGTAAACTGTCACTGATTCAATGAATAATGAATAACGCGTGAACTACAGAAATATGTCTGGTTCGAGAAAAAAATACAAAGAGAATTTCGGATTTGCCAAGAATTTCCAGATAATTTGGTTCGTGATCTCTTGAATAATATTTCGATATCCTTCCAAAAGCAGGGATAAGATCCGCGCATAAGATAACTGAGTAATACATTGCTTACTGTCCCAGCAACAGGCTTGACATTTATTTCAATTTATCTCCAGAAAATCGAAACTACTTCCACCTCAAAAACAACGAGCTTTCATGTATTTTCAAATAGAAATAAGAAAAAAAAAAAAAAAAAAAAAAACACACACAAAAAAAAAAAAAAAAAAAAATATTTTTATATTATCGTTTTCTGACGTCTAAACTTCCCATGCTTAAGACTCACTTCTAAGAATCTAAGCTCTTAGATAACATGAAGGAAACTTTTCAATGTCATATTTCTTAATCGTTACTTTAGGCAAGCACATGCGTGTAAGACAGCAGTCTACTATAAGCATGGGCGTGTAAGTAAGAAAGTAGATTGCTATGAGCATAGGCGTGTAAGTAAAAATCAGCTAGCTGTGGACATGGGTTTGTCAGTAAGAATGCAGATTGCTACCGGTATGTGCGTGTAAGTAAGGAAGCAATTTGCTATGGACATGGGCTTGTGAGTAGTAAGAAAGCAGCTTACTATGAGCATGGGCGTGTAAATAATAAACAGCTTGCTATGGGCTGGAATTGTAAATAAGAAAGCAGTTTGCTATGGGAATGGGCCGCAAAGCAGTAAGAAAGCAACTTACTATGAGCATGGGCGTGTAAGTAAAAAAAGCAGCTTGCTATGTGCATGGGCGTTTAAGTAAGACAACAATTTGCCGTGAGTATGGGCGTACAAGTAAGAAAGCAGTTTGCTTTGCGCATGGGAATTAAGAAATTAGTTTGCTATATGCATGGGTTTGTAAGTAAGAAAGCGGTTTGCTATGGGAATGGGCAAGTAAGTCAGAAAGCAGTTTGCGATGAGCATGGGCGTGTAAGTAAGAAAATAGCTTACTATGGGCAGATAAGGAAGAGCTGTTCAATACGGACAGTGTCACAATAAGGAGAAAGCAGTAGGCTGTAAGCATTATATTATGGAAAGCATTTGGCTATAGGTTTAGGTATGCAAGTCAGGATTAACACTTGACTATGATTGCAAGTATGAAGGTTCAAGCCTTAAAGTGCTAATGGCAACTGCAATACTGGACAGTTTGATTGTTTTTGTTTTTAATCATTTCTTTTAATTTTCAGAGACAGTAAGCCTTGTCATTTCATGTGAATCGCCTGCCTTGCATCCATCGTCTCCCTAGCAGACGATCCACATGAAAAGTCTTATTTTCTCTGTAAAATAATCAAAATATAGAATATCGTCTGTTGCAATTTTGCTCAACGCTTTAAGGGTTAATACAATTGACTAAGGACAAGGCGCGCAAGAAAAAACTTTGTCTCTAATGCGTACACTAGGCATCGCCGATCTACCAAATAGCATTTGTAAAGAAATACTCATTAATATTCATATTCTACATATTTTTTTTTCTTTTTGTCTGCATATAGCCTACTACAAAAAACACTTCGATATTCCATATATGAGACGCTGATATGAACTTGTATAATTTCTGTTGATTTATTGTTTTATAATTGGTATGAATCGATATGGTACGAATCGATACATTTATATGGTCATTGTCTGCAGGAGACACATTTCAATATCTTCCAGTTACAGAATGTATTCACTCGCTCATACGACAGACAAATTACCGTATTACCATAAATATTGGGACACCGAAATTCCTTACCATACTTGTCTTTAACCCTAAAAGCGCCAAGCAAAATTTGTAGCAAACGGCATTCAAAAATATTTTTTTATTATTATTATTTTTTTTTTTTCAGAGAAAACAAGTCTTGACATTTCATGTGAATCGTCTGCTTGGCAGACGATTCACAAGAAATGTCAATACTTGTTTTTCCCTGAAGAGAGACGATTCACATGAAATGTCAATACTTTTTTTCTCTGAAGAATGAAAAAAAAAATAAAAAAAAAAAAAGTCATCTGCTGCAGATGTGATTGGCGCTTTAAGGGTTAAATGCGAACAAGTCTATTATTACTATCTGTTGATGTGTCCAAAAGCTGCTGGATGGGTGGCAAACAGTGTAGACCCTGATTAGACGCTGCGTCTGATCTGGGACCAGAGTTCTAGATAAGAGGAAATGAGGGGTATTTCAGCATTGAATTTCGAAAATAGGCATTGAAATTTGAGTTGAGGGGGTAAATATTCTTAATGAACTTTTGGATTTCAGCATTGAAATCAAATCTAGTGGGTAAAACTTTTCAGAGAACTTTACATGTTTTAATAAAGCAAATTCCTGATTTATTCTTTTGCGAAAAGTAGCAGTTAAAGCACCCATGACACATTTTTTGCATTCTAGTTGTTTTGCTGCTGTTTTTTTTTTTTTTTTTTTTAGAAAATAAAGCATGGAATTTCATGTGAATTGTCTGCTCAGCAGACAATTCACATGAAATGCCAAGCTTTATTTTCTATGAAATTAAATAAGAATTTTGTATACTACACTTACGCTCTGTGCTTTAAGGGTTAAGCATTGCAAATGGGCATTTAAGTAAAAGCAGAGGGCATTAAAGCAGAGGGTAAAATACGCATTGTACCAAACTCTAATATTGAGCACTGAGGGTCTACACTGTTTGCTCAAGCCTGTCTGTTCCAATACTTAGGGTTATAATGGTAGATGTTACGTCTCATATATATAAACTTAGTGCTCTGTCGTTGTACAATCAGATAAAACATATTGAATTTTTTCTTATTTTTCTGAGAAAATTGGGCTTGACATTTTATTCAAATTGTGTCTAAAAAAAGAAGAAAAGACACACCTTAGGTTCTGTGATAAATGAAAATCATTTCGGAGTCAATTTGAATAAAATGTCAAGTCTTATTTTCTGTGAAAAATAGGCCGGCAATATCGATCATATTTAAGAAAGTTGATCTATCCGGCTTTTCACATGCAAACAAATATACACGTTACAATATATATGTACATGTATCTAAAATGAAGTGAAAAAAAAATACAACCCTCCGTTCTCTTTATCTGAAGACCTGCTGAGATTTACTATTCTAAATAAATGCCGCGAATGATAAAACCTACAGTAAGACTTGTGCGACCAGCGAAGACTCTGATCAGACTGCGCATCTGCGCAGTCTGATCAGAGTCTTCGCTGATCGCATGTGCCTTCTACATCCACCAGGCTATCCAAAGGGGGATAAATGAGAACTGCTGCCATACTGAGTGGATGTACAGGCTGATCTGAGTCTTTGCTGGTCACACAGGTCTTATTGTAGGTTTTGTCATGCGCTGTCTCATCATAGCCTTTTAGACATTTGAAGAAGCATAATCGTGGCTGCATCTACCAGGGAGATTATTCTAAGCTGAAGGTGTTTGCATCTCTCTTTCACAGGTAGACCGCTTTAGCAGAATTTACTAATCACTGAATATATAATCTATTCTCAAAGGGGATGGAGATGGTTACTCTCAAAGTAAGAATTTGCGTCCGGGATAGGGTTGACTAAATTCTTTCTTACATATTGGTGAACACACTGCCGTGGCCATACTGCGCATGTCATGTAGTCCCATTTGGGCAGCTGCAGGTAGCATTTGCCTCAAGACAAATTTTATCACATAACACAGCAAACCTCCTACAAGTTATTAAACTCTGCCTCAAGGCATACATGAACAGCGCAGAACCAGATCATTCTACGTAGCGTGTGCGGTCTGATCAGTATACTTGTTCGCAAACATAGGTACTAACATCAAAGATTTTAATGCGAACAGCGTAAACCTTGATCAGACTGCGCAGATGCGCAGTTTGATCAGACTATACGCTGCTGGGATATACCAAAAGCTCCCCAGCAAATACACAACGTCGCAACAACGTCGTTACAACGTTGATGAAACGTCTAGACGTTGCAGCGACGTTGTTGCGACGTTGTATATTGGCTGGGTCATCTTCCATTGCGGGAGATGAAAATTTAGTAAATCATGCACTGTTTTAGAACTCGCATTATATTCGCAGCAGTAGAAATATTTTATCAGAAAATCTGTAAACTGTTTACTTTTTTTCTGGTTATCTTCTGACATTAACATGATACAATATTTTTAATTCAGAAAAATATGCAATGCATTACACTGATACATCAATTATAGAAACAAATAAATGACATAAAGGAAGAATCTGAAGTAGACACTCAAGTTTTAGATGAGCAGAGTTCTAGATTAGATAAAGTTTTAGATAAATAAGTTTCTAGGGTCTAAGCAAAATATGTATGTATCACTACAAAACATGCTTTGGGATCTGTATACAATTATAACGGAGATCCCATAAGATGTTTTAGTCTAAGACATATCAGAAGTTTGATCGACTAATCTATCTTACGTTCTGATAAAGCATTTCTGCGTTTTTTCAAGTATCGATTTGTAATCAGAAGTAAATAGGTTTACACTAGAAATACACGAAGAAAATTGTTATAAATTATTTCTGATCAATCTTATAGCGCCTAATCATTTCCCCATGGAACAATACTTCAACTTGATGAATTGGAAAAAATTAAAACGAAATAGGGGGAAAATACCGACATTCATAAGCATTAGTAATTCATGGCAAAGTCAGCAGAAACTGAATGAAAGAAGAAGGCCCTCGTGTTATAAGAAGGAGAGACCAGGTGCTCTAGAAATATACGCGCCTCTTGTTAACCCTTGTCCTGCTGAACCCAGATATGCCTTGTATTTGCAAACAGTGTAGATCCAGATCAGTTGGCTTCTGAAGAAAATCTGATTGGCTGACAATTAGAAGTGGGTGTGGCATCTTTATTCATTCAACATGACAAGGGTTAAGCATGTCTAAATCATCCTTTCAAGGTCAATTCTAGGGCAGCGAAAAATTAGCTGAAGGAAAGCTGAGCTACACATGAGTCTCAACCCAGTGTGTACATGACGTTAATACAACGTCACATCAATGTCGATGCAACGTAATGACGTTGTTTTGACGTTGATGCGACGTTTTAGCAACGTTGCGTGTCCGCTGGGAAAGGACTATGTCATACGCAATAAGCTTAATCTGTAAACAGAACAGGGCCTACCAGTAATTTCACGACGTAGCAAAACGTCGTACTGACGTCGCCTCAACGACTTTCTGTGTTTACTGGGACCCCTGTTCGGCAATCTATTTCACAGTATGCTTCTGTTAATAAAGCGAACTGCAGGCACCCTGATCAGACTGTTCTTATATATTACAGCTTCTAATGAGAACTGTAATACCAATATATGTTGTTTTTTGTTGTTTTTTTGTTTTGTTTTTTCATGGAGAAATAAGAATCAATACTTTTCGGTCAGAAAAAAAGTGGCTTATCTGGACCTATGCATATACATTGAATATGTCTTCTTAGAGTGATGATATGTGTACATTGTGATCACCATGTCGACCACAGAACTTTAGATGACACAATATTTGGTTCCGCGAGCTGTGTCTCAATAATTTTGACGTAAACATGGTAAACAGATGGCCTCTTGAAATGTAACCTTGATAAGATAAGCAATTATACAGGACTGGAGTAGAAACGTAATAAAATCCGTTACCTGGAGAGGTTGGAATGACGGATGGAACTGAAAGAAACTGAAATGGCACAGGTTATCAGTTTAAGTCTAATGAAAGACCTGATAAGCACCGTCGTATCAACCATCAACAGCCAGTCTCATATGACGACCAGTACAGAAAGAGATCAGCTAGTATCCATATAATGTATAGACCAACAAAAGCCCTATCACTCAAGGATCTTATTAAATTGTAGTTATTTTTCTATAACTTATAATAATAATAATAATAATAATAATATTAATAATAATAATCGTTAAGGCTTATTCCATACTACACTGATTACAAAATTGACAGGCAACAAATCGATGGTGATTTATTTTAGCTATTATTATTCTAAAATAATTATTTTAAGTCTGTAAAAGGTTAAAAACCGGGAGCATACTTGTCTTCAAATATCTGACCATTGCAATCCTGTAGAACACCACTTAACTAACAGTAATAGTGTCTTATCAATATTCCTTATTGATAAGAATTACATGCCAAACTTTTTACAAGAATTTTAGCCTATAAGATGTATATTTCTAGGACTGTTTAAGGAGGAGTAGTTCCTGATAATTCTGGGATACAAGTTCTTATTTCTGAATAAAAACGTATGTTGTGGGAGCATATTAGAAGTGCTTCGTCGATGTGATTAAAACATTTGTTGTGGTACTCATTAGAAGCGCCTCATCGAGGCGCTTCTAATGAGTACCCGCAACATATGTTTTTTTTTTGTTTTTTGTTTTTTGTTTTTTTTGTTTGCAGAACGGGAGAAAATTATCCCAGAATTATCATCTATTAATCTGTTGAAGATGTTTCCTACTCTTCAAGGATGTTGTGAATTAAGACCTCTTCACGATCCTTAGAACTGTTTTTTTTTCTTAGAGAAAGAGTACCTATGCATATTAGTAAAGCATCGTGGTGCGTGAAGAAAACAAAAGAGAATATTCTTATATTTATATTTCTTATACTTATAATTAGATTCTTAAAAGAGATGACCCTGAGAGCAAGGAACACATGCACGAAGCTGAAGTTTTCTGGCCAAACTAGTTGGTATCATTAGGCCTCATCAAAGACTCTCCCGGAATGGGCTCACTGATCACGAAGTACATGAAAATATAAACTTCACTATAGTGAAGTACGGGAGACGTTTTACGGTCGCCACATGGCACTAGACATTTCTTGCTATAGCAATTTTTAAGTCATAGAAATATGTTTATAGTCTATATATTAGCAAATGCAAATTTAAATATATATAAAACACACAAGTAAGTGTTGGATTAGAAAATAATGTTTTTACATTTTGATTAAATTTTCTCCTGAAATTTCGAGCCTTATTTTGTGCGGAAAAACAAGTAAAATGCTGTTTATTTGCGCTCAGCTTGTTTATCAAGAAAACTGCAAAATGTTAAAGATGCTGACAGACTCATGAAGGACTCTACCTTTACCACTCCAGTTCAGCAGATGAGACAGTTTGCTTATCAAAACTTATTTCTATTATTCAGGAAAAGTAAGAAATAAAAAAAGCATTTCAAAATGTCGTCTGCTGATTTTCCCCAGCGTGTTAACTTAAATAAGCATACAGTATGTTGTACTAATGGCTGTGGAGAATCAGAAAAATAAAAATGAAACTGAAATATATCTTCATTGATACTTTTAACGTTTTCTCAAACACTGATTGAAACAGTTACCACGATTTATCAGTATCTTAAGACGCTGTAATGGCATTTCTGAATAGAAAAATATGAAAGAAAGATGAGAATGTGACAAAAAGAAGTGTCTTTTATTCAATGAAACAGCACAGGGTTTGTCATATTTCAAAAGAATAACAGTTCGCACTTGTTAACGATT
The DNA here is from genome assembly GCA_964016985.1 of Anodontia alba. Taxonomy (NCBI): domain Eukaryota; kingdom Metazoa; phylum Mollusca; class Bivalvia; order Lucinida; family Lucinidae; genus Anodontia; species Anodontia alba. The sequence goes on from OZ024833.1 coordinate 2,127,850, forward strand.
CAAATTGTCTGACGACAATTTGCATAAAATGCCAAAGCCATTTCTGGATTATTTTTTTTTAATCGAAAGAGTGGTCACTTTGATAATGTTAAGGACTCCAAATATTGACGATGCTAATTCTTAAATTATTTATTTATTTATGTATTTATTTATTTATTTAATTATGACAGCGACTAAAACGCCAGTATAACTCTATAGCAGAACAAAAATCATTACGTAAAGTTTATGCCAAATGCATATATGCACTTTTGTTGTCTCTGCTTTCCAATCCAAAAAAAAAAAAAACAAAAAAAAACAAAAAAAAAAAATAGAATAAAATTCCAACGTTTTGTGAACGTCTAAAGTGCAACATTTAAAAATGTTTTGGGAAATTTTACAAAGCAAAACTCATTCATTTACTTGAGGAGCGTTTATGATTTTTCCTTTTATTTTTCAGTATTTAGGGTTAGGTTATTAAAATCGTGAAAAGGTAATCATTTTTGTTGTTAAGATAATTTCTTTTCCTAGAACCGTTTCTTCATGTTTACTAAAAAGTATGATATTGCATCAAATCCTGCAAATATTTCCATGGAAAATCTCTCTGTTTCAGAAAAGCAATTAAACCATGTCCGGAATGAGGCTCGATCAGTTAATTAGGGAAGGGGATGTAATGTCGCTTTGTCAGTCCTGTTGATATTTTTATAGGTAGAATAAAAAAAAAAACACTAAATAAAATTATAAAAGTTGCCTTTGTAAATAAAGAACACATATAATGCAAAAAAAAAAAAAAAACATAAAAGAACGAAACTCGAGAATCTCGGTTTCTTTGAACTCTTCATAAAGACGGCAATGTAGCTTGCAGGGCTGCGTACACACCCTATCACTAGTTTTAGCAGAACCCGGCCTTCCAAGATACCCCTTACGAAAACAAGCCTATGCAAATATATTGAAAATTTCACCTCCAAAAACTGAAAATTTTCAGATAAAAAACTCTGAAATTTTTTTCATATTTCTGCTGAAAACATAGATTGTGGTACTCGTTAGAACCGCCTCGGCGAGGCGGTTCTAACGAGTACCACAATCTATATTTTGAGCAAAAATAAGAAAAATAATGTCTACCCCTGTAAACCCCAGTTTTGCTATATAAAAGTGGGGTTTAAGAGGGTCAAAATTATATAGGCATGTTTTCGTGATACCAGCTCGGCTCAATGGTCAGAAGGAAAAATCAAAATAAAAAATGCACTATGGTGAAGTACGGGGAGACTGTACGGCCGCCACACGGACCAACACGTATTGTATCTATGATGAAGTACAGGGAGACTTTGCACGGCCGCCACACGCACCAAAATCTACTGCATTATGGTGAAGTACGGGGAGACTGTACGACCGCCACACGGACCAAAACCTACTGCATTATGGTAAAGTACGGGGAGATTGTACGGCCGCTACACGGACCAACACGTATTGTATTATGACGAAGTCCGGGGAGACTTTGCACGGCCGCCACACGCACCAATATCTACTGCATTATGGTGAAGTACGGGGAGATTGTACAACCGCAACACGGACCAAAGCCTTCTGAATTAGAAGTATGGTTCGGATTCTGACCTTCAGAAAAGGGGTCTAATATTGTAACGAATGGCATGTCAGCTGTGAAGTCACAGATCAGCTCGATAGGATGCGCATCGGTGCAGTCTGATCCTCCATTTATATACATACAAAGTCAGATCCAAGAAACGCTACGGAATATATAAGCAAACAGTGACTGTCCTGATCAGACTGCGCGGACGCGCAGTCTGATCAGGACAGTCACTGTTTGTATATGGCATAAAGTATGCTTTTCTATCCCAAGTTCCTATTAATTAAGTCTGCAAAAGAGGAATTTGAAGTAATTCCAAAGTATTGATTTCACGATAGAACAACATGTTAGGTAAGAAGCTCATTCTGCCACACAATTAGGAAAAGGAGACGGAAAATGCACACAACTTGCTAACTATAGCGGAACAAAACGTGGCAAAAAATAGCAAAACATAAAAACAAACCTGCGTTTCTCATTAACAACTTACCTTCCACGTAGCTTAGTAACTTCCAGCCACACATACATACAGTTGACACGTACACCCAGAGATTCATAGCTCCAATATTTCAATTAATTCCAACTTTCAGAAGTTAGATGCAAGCATATATCCAAAATTTGAGATTCTCCTCTGAAATGCTAGGCTCACATTGTGTATTTATCAATCCACTTCTCTGACAAAACTATGAAATATTGCTTCAATATAGATATGGCAACATTTATATAGTATACAGTGTAGCGAACCAGCCCTGTACAATATCCTCTCTAACTCGATAGATTGCTAGAGTGTATATAAACCCACTAACGCGAAACCTTAACGTATTTCTTCATTATACCGACTGAGAGAGAGATCGTTGATAAGAGGAACACAAGGCGATTGGCTTAAATTTTTGTTACCTGTGTATCTAAACTCAAGTGGAACGAATATGGGATTTTTTATGAAACAGTCTTTGTTTTTTCTCTCGTGTAATAATATTAGCAATCTATATTTTTCGCGTTTGGAATAGGCTATATTTAATATTTGATATTGAGGATTTCAGTATATAGGAAGATAAACGCACTGTTTCTGCTTGGTTCTACAATACTCCGTATTTTATTTTTATGCAAGGCGTTTGACTAAAGCGCTTAACGGGCTGAACAGCTATTTCCCAAATAAATTAAATATGTTTATATATTGTGAAAGTATTTCGGATTCATTAATACGAGTTGCAAGAACAACAAATAAGATTTTGACTTCGACTGAAATAACTGACACCCCACCCCCTCAAACACACACGTACGCACGCACGCGCCCGCCCGCCCGCCCGTCCTTTGCACGCGCATCCTAAAATGTTGACAGAATACATGCTTTTTCGATGATAAAAGTAACTAGACATGTGTCCAAAGTTCGTAAACGATCCCATAATTTGCTCTTTGCCCGGCAACAACATCTGGATGCATAAATTTCAAAATTATTTTCCATATGCTCAATCTGATCTGTTATACATTTTGACCCTTAGCCCTACACTAGGGCATGACCAAGGGGCTACTCTCTAGCACAGGGTTGAAGGCTTAGATCTCGGTAAGTAGCAAACAAAATTTCAACTTCCTAGCATAAAGTGCACCCAAGTTCTGACCTCCAACAGAAATGTTGACGTAAATGTCAATGTAAAATATAAATGTTGAATGTAATCTTAAACATTTATAAGACTATGGTTACAAACATGACATACGCACGTACGATCTGAGTCTTCGCTGAGCGCACATGCTATTTTGTTGGTTTTGTCATGCGGCGGCTCAGCTATAAATGAAGATACCCAGGAAATGCCACAATCACGAAGCACACTGCCCTACCAAGACACCAAAGTTAGGAGAGAGGAGGAACAAATCAGGGCGCCACAAACGCCACATAAGCAATCACAGACGCATCGCTGCAATATCGATATGCAATGCCTGTATGTCGCTATAAATCTCATGTGACGCTCGGCTGGTTTATCGATAAATGTCGCATGTGACGCTATGTAGATAAGTCACCTGTAACGGTAAAAGTCGTTTGTGATGATAGGGCGGTATTTCGATAAAAATCGCACGTGACATTCTTGTCTGCTTTCATGCCGGTAAACGTCTCCTGTGTCGCTTTACCGGAACTTCGATAGGTCGCTTTGCCGGAACTCAGATAAGTCGGAAAGTCACGTGTGTTCTCTGCCGGTGTGTCAACAAATGTCACATGTGGCGATGAAGGTCCTGACTTGACAAATATTGCCTAACAGTTATAAATGGCTATTGTTTGCATTACGAAAATACGCCTATTCAAATATATTGAAAATATTATCACCAAAAGTGAAAAATTTCAGATTAAATATTCTGATATATTTCATATTTCTGCTCAAAACATAGATTGTTGGTACTCGTTAGAACCGCCTCGCCGAGGCGGTTCTAACGAGAACCCACAATCTATATTTTTGACCAGAAATAAGAAAAAATAATGTTTACCCCTGTTAACCCCAGTTTTAGTATATAAAAGTGGAGTTTAATGGGGTCAGAATTATATGGGTATGTTTTCGTGTTGGTCTGTTGTTCTGAAAATATGACAACCTATCTTTGTATACATTGTATATACGAGCTTTGCATTCAGACCAGATACTCTTCGCTACCTTAAAGCAAATGCACAATATCATTTGTGCATACCATCCATTAATCCATTAGCTTTGAGCCTATCGAAATATATGGAGTTGTCGCCCCTTGTATCCGCCCAGTCTGATCAGAGTCTTTGCTGAGCACTCAATGGATAGCTAAGGACCCAAAGTTTCTACACGCGGACAGCGAAGACTCTGATCAGACTGGGCGAATGCCCAGGCTGATCTGAGTCTTCGCTGGGCGCACATGCCATTTTATTGGTTTTGTCATTCGCTGGCTCAAATATGAGTGAAGATACCCAGGAAATCACAGTCACGAAGCACATAGCCCTCCCAAGACACCACAGGAAGGAGAGACGAGGAACAAATCAGGGCGCCACAAATGTCACATATGCAATCACAGTCGCACAAAGAAAGATGAACTGCAACAGAGGAACCACCTTGGAACGGCCAGTAGGAACACTACTGAGACTTAACCCTTATCCTACTGTTCACAACCCCTACCGTTGCAAACAGTGTAGATCCAGATCAGATGGCTTCTGAAGAAGCCATCTGATCAGGATCTACACTCTTTGTCATTCAGTTTGTGAATTTGAACGAAAACATCGTATGATGTAATCTGATTGGCTGATAGTCAGAAATGGGTGTGGCTAATAAAATTATTCAGCAGGATAAGGGTTTAGTTTTACTCACGCGAAACCTCGCCATTAATTCTGATGCAGTTCCAATTACAGATATATGTTCGGTCCGTATAGGGTCCTCTACCTCATCTGTGAATTATCACACTGAAACACATACAGTGAACCCTCGTTATAACGATAGTATGGTGCCATTAAAATAAGTTTGCTGTTGTGAAGAATCCTTCATGGACAGAATGATATGTAAGAAAGGCATAGTTTTATTCTTATTTGCTCACAGAAAATATGTTTTGGATATTTGTTAGAATCGCCTCAGTGAGGCGATTCTAACAAATGTCCAAAACATATGTTGTTTGAAGTTTTAATGCAGTATTCTTGCATAATTTCTCATTAACTGTCACCTCTTAAGCGAAGGTTTCGTGGAATTCAAATTGTCATTATAACGAATTTTGTCGTTCTAACGAATGTCGGCGTAACGAGGGTTGACTGTTTAATCAAAAACATTGTGATGAAACGAAGCACAACCTTCCCTACAATCACGAAGCACAGTCTTCCTGAGACACCGAAAGACGAGGTGAGGATTAATTACAAACAAGAAGGCAGTCTGAAGGACAGCTATATTCTCCCGCCGGAGAATGACAGAGTGGTGAGACCTTTGGTTGTTGAAGCGACCGCCTGGCCGAGCGGATACCGCTCCCAATTTTGAATCACAGTGTCCCGAATTCGAATCCCGATGTAGACGGAATTCTTCAATAGTCTCACTGAGGTGATATTTGATAAAAAGTTTAATCAAAGTCCCTGCAGAGGTAAAGGAGATATGGAGCAGACAGGAAATTAAGGGTTCAAACTCGTAACCTTTAATTGTGACCTTGACCTTGAGCCAGCATGTTGAGTCATGAATCTGCACTCAGCCGACCATTTGACCAAAATTTTATGAAAATCCTTCCAGGGTTAAAGGAAATACGAAGCGGACACGAAATTAAAGGCTCAAACTCGTGACCTTCAATTGTGACCTTGGCCTTGAGTCAGCATGGTTGAGTTGCGGGTTCTGCACATTGTCTCGCTGAGGTGAACATTTGACCAACGTTTAAGGAAAATCCTTCCAGGGCTAAAGGAGATATGGAGCGGACATAAAGTAAACGCTCAAATTCGTGACCTTCAAATGTGACCTTGACCTTGAGTCTGCATTGTTATCGGTTCTGCACATCATCTCACTGAGGCGAACATTTGACCAAAGTTTAATGAAAATCCTTCCAGGGCTAAAGAAGATATGAAACGGACATGAAATTCAAGGATCCAACTCGTGACCTTCAATTGTGACCTTGACCTTGTGTCGGCATGGTTGTTTATTAGTTCTGCACATCATCTTACTGAGACAAACATTTTACTAAAGTTTAATGAAACCCTTTCAAATGGTTCAGGAGATATGTAGCGGAAAGGAATGTGTCACGTACGGACAAACGATGGCCATTCCTATAATCCCCGCTCCACTTCGCGGCGGGGGATTAACAAAACGCAAAACTGCAACAGCCAACATTCGAAAAAGAACCACAACGTAGGAATGACCTTGGAGCGGTCTGCAGAAAAAACTACTCTGTCTGTATAGGGGATACGTATATGCATTGAGGTGTTGGTGGCGGCCACTTTAAATATGTACCCGCGCGAAACATCACCCTTTATTCTGATTCAGGTCCAAATTACAAATATGTGTCTGTCCGCTTAACCCATGCCTGGTGTCCCATAAAAGGGACATTGACAAACAGTGTAGGCCCAGATTAGACGCCACATAACGCTGCGTATGATCTTGGTCTACACTGTTTGCATAAAATACGAGCCTTTTTCTAAAATAAGGTAATAATAAAAACTAACCAGACATCCCATCTATTGGAAATGAATCGTTCCAAAGAGTTAGGGTAGAAGAGTCTACTTGGCATAAATAGTTTAAGGATCCTCTACATAATCAGTGTAACATCACTTTAAAACACATACAGTCGACTCGTTATCTCGAATTCCAAAGGACTCACTGAAACACTTCGAGATATCCGTACCTCGACATATCAGAGTTGAGAGAGTGAGGAAAACAATAAATTGAACAACCATATTTAACAAATGGATATGTAATTTGACTCCTGAAGTTAGAAATATATATATATAATAATGTGGAAAAGAGGAGAAATTGCTCCTTAGGAGCAATTTCTCATCTTTTCCACATTATTTTGTAACCTGTTGTCATAGTTTCATGTTAAAACAGGGACCAGATTTTCACTTCGAGATAAGCGGTAATTCGCAATAAGCGAGTTCGAAATAACGAGGTTCTACTGTATTATCAAAATATAGTAGAGAGATGTATGACAATCTGAATGTAGAATAAACGAAGACCACAAGAAGGACCATGCTAGGCAAGAACACAAACAGTAACAGTTAGGCTCCAAAACTATGATATAGATTGTGGAAGGTGCCTAAATTTAGTCTGAGGCCCGACTTACAGTCAGGCAATGAGACATATGAGCAGAATTACCATTATCTCCCTTGACAGGTAAAGTCCAAGGAAGATCAAATACTAAGCAGGTCCTTCTTATTGGAATCCTCTACTTTTACCATAGGTCATCAGTGGAATTTCACAGATCTTAACTTTACATTTCTCCATATCCACATAAAAGATTTATTAGTATTGTATATTTTATTGCACAGTAAATGTTTCTTTTTAATATTTTGGAAGCTGTATTGGCATATGACCTTGTTAAAATTAGATTTATCAAGGAAAAGGAAGTGATACTTAATGGAAACGCTCACGATAAAAGCAGAGGAATCCAATTAATTGGACCTGGTTGTTTACAGAGAGTACTCAAGGGGGTTAACTGACTGCTTTTTCCTATTGAAACAAGGAAGTGATCAGTCTGACATTCATGTGCTAACCTAACTGTATGTAAAAATTGAAAACCGCTTTGAATTGTTGCGAAAATTCAATATCAAACAACCCTTTTGAATTTACTAACTCGCCAAAACAATCGGTTTCTGATAGGCTTGTGTTAGAAGCGTTGTAAAGCTAACGCTATATTTAGAAAGTACAGGTATTTCAAAATTACGTCGATAAAACAAAAACATATGTTTATAATAGCGATGCTCATGTTTAAGACGTTTTCACCCGATTATGAAAGTCGGCAGCAACACGAAAACGCTTAAACTCGTATACACCATCGGATGTAACACTAGGAACATAGTCATCCAAAACAGGAAAATTTAAATTAAAGGAATGAGATGATGGTCAAAAGTTGACTACAATGAGAAAATTTAACATAAAGGAATGCGATGATGGTCAATAGTTGACTACTATCCGGCGAGCATTCTTTATTAATCTATAGCGGGCCGTTATCGGCCCGTCAGGGTAGCTGACGGGCCGATAACGGCCTGCTATAGATTTATAAAGAATGCTTACTGGGTATAAGCTTTTGAAATCGCCATGTATGCTGTAATACTATCACATTTTCTAAAGGCACTTACATAGTGCAAGAGTCACACAGTGACGACATTCGGCGTGGCCTTGTCAGCTGGATCCAAAACAGATTCATCTGGAATCCTTAGATATCTTGCTTCATTTCTTGGTTTACAAAGTAAATAGATTATTTTGATACTTAATTACAGCTCACGTTAAGGGTTAGCATACTCTCGTTTACACCAGCATTTGCAGAACTCATGTAAAGCTTCCACAATTTTTAAGCAACGTATCAGTTTCAGTATGGCAAGGGAATCTATAGTTCGATCTTTTTTTAAAGAAGCGAATTCCAGAAATTTTGAAAATTTATTTGAGAGTTACTTAGGAGGCCTAATTGGCCTAGGAAGAGCCACATTGATATTGACATTGGTGTCCAGAAAGAGACACATTGAAACCTATACTGATACAGTGTATATGGCATTTTAATGACATCACGAAAACATGCCTATAAAATTTTGACCCCCTTAAACCCCACTTTTAGATAGTAAAACTGGGGTTTACAGGGGTATGGATTTTTTTTCTTATTTCTGCTCAAAGCATAGATTGTGGGTACTCGTTAGAACCGCCTCAACGAGGCGGTTCTAACGAGTACCCACAATCTATGTTTTGAGCAGAAGTATAAAAAATATCAGGATTTTTTATCTGAAAATTTTCATTTTTTGGTTGTAAAATTTTCAGTATATTTGAATAGGCATGTTTTCGTAATGAAATGTCTTACATGATTGCTTTCTGAGTCATCGCAGGACCGGGGAGTATGTTCAATATTGCCTTGTATGAAACCGCCTCAGAAATGCGCAGTGACTGTCAAAGGATATGTAAACTCGTATTTATATATTACGTAAAGATAATTTTATTATAGATAACAGATAGCATAGACAGACAGACAGACAGACTTTTTATTTAGACGTAAACTGTTACAGTTTCTAGTCTATCAGCATGCACATATGACAATATCGTATGGTCACAATATATATATGGCTGACAACAAACAAATACAATGTTATTCGTAGATGATTCTGATGTAAGTATCGACTACAATTGCACGGTGAAAGTTCCAAAATTCAAGAATCCTGAAATCTGGGTTTTCAAATCGTGAAAAGACAGTTTTCCCTATACTTTATATAGGGACAAAAACTCTTGAAATCCTGAAATCAGGAATAATCCTGAAAACTTTCACCCATGCAGCTGCAAATGTAGATTGCGGAACATGATGTATAAAGACTAGATCATTTTTCTTAGAATAAGCGTTTTAGTAAAACGAGAACTGACATAATTCACTCGAGAACCATGGCATTTTGATTTTCATTATATAATATCAAACCGAGAAAGAAAAAAAAAAAGACCAGCAAAACCTGGTATTTAGAACTGTTTACGCGGCGATATATATTATCATTTAAGACAATGCGTTGTCAATTTTGTTTAAGTGAGGGGAGCATCCATTGTTGAACTATACAACATCTGAAACTGAACAACTTTCTACTTTTATCTTGTATCAATCTTATATCAAGCATGTGTAGTTATTTCTGATTAGTTAGAATATAGCATTTCATAGATTGAGAAGAAGTAGCATATTGTTGGCAATGTTCTTCTCGAGTTGAAGCCTTTATTCTTCTTTTAGTGTATATAGAAAGGAGTATCATCTTCAGATACTAAATAACTGAGCCAGTACAAGACAAAACCTACAATTAGACTTGTGCGAAGTCTGATCAGCATCTTCGCTGATCGCAAGTGCCTTCTACAGCCTCCGGGCTCTCCAAACAAGGATGAACAAGAACCCTTGCCATACTGGGTGGATGTACAGGTTGATCTGAGTCTTTTCTGGTCACACAGGTCTTATTGTAGGTTTTGTCATGCACTGGTTCTAACGAGTACCCACAATCCATGTTTTGAGCAGAAATGTGAAAAATATCAGAATTTTTTATCTGAAAATTCTCATTTTTTTGGGGGTAAAAGTTTTAGTATACTTGAATATGCGTCTAGACTGCTCATATGATGCTAACCTCTGGTGCTTCCTTGTAGACACTGCTACTATTTGTGGTTTCAAATAGTTTTTTTTTTTTTTTTTTTTTTTTTTGAAAACAAAATAGTAGTCTTTTAATGGCGTATCGAGAATGGACATTAGAAAAAATATGCCTGTTCAGATATACTGAAAATTTTACCTCCAAAAAATGAAAATTTTCAGATAAAAATTCTGATATTTTTCATATTTCTGCTCAAAACATAGATTGTGGGTACTCGTTAGAACCGCCTCGTCGAGGCGGTTCTAACGAGTATCCACAATCTAGTTTTTGGGCAGAAATAAGAAAAATAATGTATACTTCTGTAAATCCCAGTTTTACTATATAAAAGTGGGGTTTAAGGGGGTCAAAATTACATAGGCATGTTTTCGTGATGAATTATTATTACGCACGTTCAGCAATCAGCAAAAAGCTAGGAATAAAAGCTCTCTGGTATCTATCTTTTTTAAAAAAGAAATGGGGGCTACTCTTAAAGGAAATAATATGCTTCCAGAGGAACAAATTCTTTCCTTTAAGAGCAATCCTTATGATAAAGGAGCAAAGTAGTTTATGTTATGTTACATCACGAGAACACGCCTATATAATTTTGACCCCCTTAAACCCCACTTTTATATAGTAAAACTGGGGTTTACAGGGGTATACATTAATTTTCTTATTTCTGCTCAAAAACATAGATTGTGGGTACTCGTTAGAACCGCCTCGGCGAGGCGGTTCTAACGAGTACCCACAATCTATATTTTGATCAGAAATATGAAAAATATCTGAATTTTATATTTGAAAATTTTCATTTTTTGGTGGTAAAATTTTCAGCATATTTGAATAGGCGTATTTTCGTAATGTCTTTCTTTATTGCAAGTATTTTTGTCCTTACGCACAAGCGTAATGTACGAAATGCACGCTTCGCCTATGCTTTTTAGCATCGTCTGAAGGTACGAGTATGTATTTGATATTGTCAGGTTTTCCAATCCAGATCTGATTAACTGTCGGAGGTATAAGTGAGCTACTTCCTGGACGATTGCTTTGTAGTTTTCGGAAGCGGTTTCTTTTCACAATCCGAAAAAAAAATGCTGTTTCAGCTCTGAGATTTTTTTCCGTAAAAATCCCCCGTATCCTAAGCGGTCACATGCCAACATATTTAAAAATTAAGTTTATTTTATTCGTGCCATAATTTTGAGATACTTACGGAAACAGACTGCAAGGCAACAAAATAACATTTAAACCCTTAACTGCTTAACCAGTGGCGACTTTAACCTTTACTACTCTCTGGGCTAACTCAGCAGACGACAAATTTACGATTTTTTTTTTTTTTTTCAGAAAAATAGCCTTTGACATTTCATGTAAATTATCTCCTAAGGAGACAATTTGCATGAAATGTCAATGCCTATTTTCTGAAAAAAAAAATACGAAAAATATTTCAGAATGTCGTCTGCTGATTTTTTTTTTACCCAGCATGCAGAGCATTAATAAGTAGATTAATCAAAATAACGGAAGAGAATTTAGCTGTCTGTAAATTATCGTTCATAGCAAATTAAAAGGGACTTACGCACATTCCTACATACATATACGATATTTATATATATATAAAAAGGAAATAAAGGCATTGGTATGATTACCTTAATAATCCCACACCCCTATCACGTACCGTCCATATCCTAGAATTTAAATAATAAAAAATTAAAAGGATGCATTTGGAAGCAAAGAACACACACACACACACGCACGCACGCACAAACGAAAATCGGAGACTATTCATATACAGCAATGAGTTTTGCAAGGCTGGATATGTGCCCCAGCACCCCTCCCAAGCACGAAAATCGGAGACTCTCTTCTTATTCAGCAATGAATTTTGCAGGGCTGGATATGTGGCCCCGCACCCCCACCCAAGCGCCGGCTTAAGTGGTATTTGATTTTCAAAGTAACCAGAATGGGCTCGATGATCCCAAAGGAAATAAAAATATAATCTACAGTGAAATCTGTGTAAGAAAGCCACCTTTGAGACTTACTTTAGTGGTTGATGTGGAAAGGTGGTTGTCTTATAAAGGTACATGTCATGTAATTTTGCTAGCAAAATTACATGACATGTATCTTTATAAGACAGCCACCTTTCAACATCAACTCCTATTTAAAGTCAGTCGCAAAGGTGGCTCTAAGACAATTTGACTACCTGTTGTTGTCGAAATGACAAACAGTCCGGACAATTGGCAAACAGTACGGACCCAGATCAAACTGCTCCTCAGAAGCATTTTGATCTGGGTCCACACTGTTTGCGGTTTCATATGGGCCTTACCTGTTTAATTGCCCATGCTTGTCTACCAGTGGTATTTTGGGTTAAGGCGATACCCATGGTGAAATTAATAGGCGTTTTTGAAAATCATAAGCAACGCAGACGATGACACCCTCTTAAAAAGTCATGACAATGTGAAACAGTGATAAAATAACCTCTTGAGAAAATTAAATACAATAAGACTACGATAAATATTTCACAAATAAATTCAAGCAGAAAGTAGCTATATCACCTTGTAATACGAAGATTTCTGTATCATAGCAAACATAACTTAAACTTATTTAAAAAAAAAAACAAAAAAACTTGTCGTTAATGCAAGAAATTTTATCTACACTACAGTAATTATCCTAAAATTTCGGGTTCTTTAATCCTTTACCATACTTATCCTAAAACTTATACATGCCCATTGGATTAACTGATTGTTAATGCCCGATTACAAGCGACTTTCCTGCGCGCGCTTAATTTCCAAAATAGATATTCCTTAATTAAGCCTCAATGTGAAAAAAGTACTTAGGAACATGAGCGCCTAGCGAAGATTGAGATCAGCTCACGCATGCGCACAATCTGATCAGTCTTCGCTAGACGCTGTTTGTATAGCCATTGGTCCAAGCTTTCTTCAAACGGTCAGCGATGACTCTGTCAGACTGTGAGATTGCGAGGGTACTTTTATCAGGTTACGTCTCAGTTGTGCTATTGCTACAAGTATGAAGGGTTCAGTACACTGACCGGTGCCGTTATCTGCGGCATCTGATCTGGGTCTTTAGTGTTTGTAATGGTCAATTGTATTGTTAGACAAATGTATTCACCTGGAGATTTAGTTGAAAACGCCATTTTACAAAAGGGATACAATTTTTGTGATTTCTGATTTGTTTTCTGTTTACCAAACCCCTTCTGAAAAAGGGATCTACTCTATAAGGAAAGAATTTGCTCCCAGAGGGAGCAAATTCTTTCCTTATAGAGTAGATCCCTTTTCAGAAGGGTACTAAAACACTTTTGACAGCGTTACTCCCATGGAAGTGTATCTGTTCTATTTTACAGGTTAATGACACGAAAACTACTTGTTATGAGGAGAAAAACAGCAAGAGTTTATCGAGAGAACATACCCTATAACAGCTAATTTGTTTGGGCTTTGAACCCACTTTTGTAGGCCACCAGAATACAAATACAATGACATTCTTGTAAAGTATTCCGATTCTTTGGAAATACAGGACCAACCGAAAACAGAAAATTGCAGACTCGTTCACGCATGCAGAAGCTTTGAGCGGAACTCTGTTTTCGCGTACGAGTATAATCTACGAGCCCAAAAGTCCCAATGTGTAATATCAGCACTAAAATTGTATATGAAAACTGTGTACAGTAAAACTAAAGTGACTCGAACACCGATGGCTCGTTTAGGATGGCTGGTTCGAACTCGTTTTATGGTCCCAAGAAAATTCTTCCGAGCACTGAAGAAAACAAATATTTAGGGACATTTCAGAGAAATTTGCTTCTCATGAAAATGTATGTTGTATGTACTTATTAGAAATGCCTCATCGAGGCGATTCTAATGAGTACATTCAACATATCATTATTTTATAGAAGATCGAAAAGACATCCTTAAATTGTCGTCGTTTGCCTCCTGACCTCAGTGGCTCGACGGCCACTTTGTCCAAAAGATGTTCAAGCCACTGAGATTCTGTATATTACAAATGGAAAAACAGAACTAATTAGGTTTGGGAGATATTAACCCCGTATGGAGATCACCAGTGGGGTTTTAAATTAATACTAATGAAAACCTGTCTGCTAACAGCTATTTCAATTCCACTCCAAGAAACACCAGCTAGTGAAAAAATTAGAAATGCTTCATGATTCTAAAACTTGAATAAGAACAGATCAGAGCGAGTTATCTCGCAAGAACGCTTCCCGTCTTTCGAATACACTCTAATTGGTTGAAATGTAAGCTAGTTGTTGATATTGCAGCAAAGTAAAAGTAATTTTCAGGTTTACCGTGAAATAATTACTGAGACTTGTTTTTATTGTTTTCGTACAGTAACTGGGTCTGTTGTATAGTGACTTGCATAGTTGTAAAATATTCCAAATAATTAGGTTAATTACATTGTATTTACTGGATATAGATTCTACTGTATTCAATGAGTCGGTAACTGGAGACAGCATGCCAGGGTCACATTACGAAAACACGCCTTTTCAAATATATTGAAAATTTTACCACCGAAAATGAAAATTTTCAGGTAAAAATTCTGATATTTTTCATATATCTTCTCAAAACACAGATTGTGGATACTCGTTAGTACCACCTCCGCGAGGCGGTTCTAACGAGTACCCACAATCTATGTTTTTGAGCAGAAATAATAAAAATAATGTATACTCCTGTAAACCCCATTTTTATTATATAAAAGTGCCATGGAGTTTAAGGGGGTCATAATTATATAGGTATGTTTGCGTGGTGAGACTGTGTGGATATGCAAGCTGATTTCGACCATCGTTGTCCACTTATGTCCTGAAATAGTTAGACATACATGCTAAATGGCATCCAGTAACATGGTTTCACAGTGTTTTTTGAAATAGGAGAATTACCCCTTGTTTCAATGGTTATATTAAATATTATTTAAAATTTACACTGGTTGTTGGAAGCAATGACTAATGCTGGATGGGTTGGAAATTAACTGCAAAGAATAAGTAATACTGCTACCCCCATACTGCCCCGTGTAGGAATGATATCTGGACATTCCCTTTTCATCGATGGTGGACTTTTACTCCCATATGCATATCGCGATAGGTGTTGAGAACATCTATCAATGTTTTAGAAACTCTCAGCATTGTATCAGATGCACATGTTGTTGTTGTTGTTGTTGTTGTTGTCAGTTCTGCATATAGCAATACATGACACTTAAATGGCTATATTACGTATGTATAATAGTTTCTCGTAGTTCTTGGAGGAGCCACTCATGTTTTAAAGTATTTTATATCACATGTATTTTATAAATGGTTTATGAGCTTTAGCGTTTAATAAACTATTTGTACTGTATTGTAATGTAGACTTGCTTTACGGGGAAAGTTAAACTATAGCTATACAACTGAGGGCACCGTGGCTGAGCCGTGAGAATGTTGGAGCTGAAGTTTGAGGGTTCGAGCCCAGGTCAGACCATCAACCGAAGAACTCACTCTGTTCACTAAGCAGTGACTGTATACCATTCTGGGCATTATTAAAGACAGCAAAAGGAGAGGCATGGGCCCCGCCTTTCATGTTTAGTAGCCAAAAACGCGACGAGCTCTAAATCACAACGCACCTATGGTCGCAAAGCTTTGTGACACTTTTACCTTTTTTTCTATTACACAGCTCAGGCGCGTCATTACGTTCACTAATCCTTTACCACTCTCTGGGCTAATTCAGCAGGCGACAGATTGATAGCATTCTTCTTACTCTTCCCAGAAAACAGGATTTGACATTTCATGCAAATTGTCTCCACTGGAGACAATTTGCATGAAATGTCAAAACCTGCTTTCTGGGAAAATAAGAAAAATATTTCAAAATGTCATCTACTGCATATTTTACCCAGAGTGCTAAGTGTTAATTTCGTTCCTTAACTACACAATAATGCAAAACATTGCGGATAGAAGAATCACACGTTTTGTTTGTATGTGGCAAGTTTATGAAATTTTAACCCCTTGATATTTATATCAACAAACCCTGAAGTGAGCTGTATGGTTAGGGCAACCCCGATCCATTAGCTAAATCCCAATAATCCACTCCCTGAATGGGTTTTATGACTGAGCTACGGTTTGCGACAACACCCCGTATCAACCATAACAACGCGGAAATTTTGTATTCTTTCCTTGATAAAAGCTGACCATTAAAATTGTATTTATTTGTTTTTATCGTACCTTAAAGTTACGTTTGTAAAGTAGGCAAGGTTTACACAGACTGCATGATAAAAAGTGATATCAATCTCTACGAGGGAAAAGAGGGCTGATAGCATACTTAGTTATGAATATATATTTAGTGCGAGACATTTCAGAAATTATTTCGAGCAAAGTCTGCTAATTGTATCATAACTTTTCCAGCAGACACACGACGTTTAAACAACGTCGCCTCAACGTCGATGCAACGTCATGACGTTGCATCGACGTTGAGACGACGTTGTATAAACGTCCTGTGCCTTCTGGGAGTTGGCCAGGACCGATTTATACAACTGATCCATGCCAAGGCCACGGCATTAAGCACATATGCGAATAGCGAAGACTAGATCAGCCTACGCATCTATGTGCAGATCAGTCATGCCTTCACCATTCACCTTCTGGAATCCTAGGTAATGGCGAAGCTACATGTTAAATATGGAGTCTCTAGTCAGACTGTGTGTCCGAACATGCTGATCTGGGTCTTGCTATTGAAATTTGTGGGAAAGTCTCAATTTTAGTGAGATTTGTCTAAATTATTAAACGATTTTCAACTTCTGCATATCTAAGCATTATCTGAACGGCCAAATAAATTGTGCATTTTATTACTTTTTATCGACCTGTCAAAAGCTGAGCACGTTTTATTATTAAAGTTAATCATACTCAAAGTAGTGTACTGCTTAAGATAAAAAATTTGTCTATCGCTCCTCCTCCCCCAACCTCGCCCCCGCCCTCCCATATACAAACATACCGATGAGCTGAACAACATATCTATAGCATGTTATTTAAGTGGATCATCAAGCGACAGTATATAGGTGTCACAGAAATCAGCAACATAATGAGAGAACTGGTGATAGTGTGACCAAGGCATTCACAGATAATGCAATTGTTGGACATTGCATAACCCTGTCATCTCTAGATTTTTGAATAAAGACTCTTCCATCTTTGAATTTGGACGTGGACCTATTCCCAGAAAACACACAACGTCGCAACAACGTCGTTACAATGTCGCTGCAACGTCGTGACGTTGCAGCGACGCTGTAACGACGTTGTAACCACGTTTAGTGTTTGCTGGGTTATTGCAAACAGGGATGTCCGTCACAAATCAAAAACGAAATAGCAAACAGTGTAGATCCTGATGAGATGGCTCGTTACAAGCCGTCTCATCTGGGTCTACACTGTTTGCAAATGTGTCTGTTTTGGTCCGCAAGGGTGAAAAAGTTAAAAGCGAACTGCATTTGGTGATAAGCCTTCGTACAGTTCGTATTTATCCTAAGCATTAGGATCGACATGCCTGAGTAAACAATGTAGACCCCGATCTGATCATGTCACTTATAAAACAGTTTTGTGACACACCAGAAGGTAAGACACATCAGTAGGTAGGACACAGCAGTAGGTAGGACACAGCAGTAGGTTGGACATAGCAGTAGGTAGAACACATCAGTAGGTCGAACACACCAGTAGGTAGGACACAACAGTAGGTAGGACAAACCGGTAGGTAGGACGCACCAGTAGGTAGGACACAACAGAAGGTAGGACACACGACAGTAGGTAGGACACGACAGTAGGTAGGACACAGCAGTAGGCAGTCAAACGGACTTGCTCTAAGTTCTGTTGCTTTGTGTTGTCATTTTATGTAATAAAACCCACATTCGGTTCGTTGGGACGGCTGTCTTTCGTGATTGATGCCTTTCCTGGACATCTCCGTTTCTTTTACAAAGCAAGCCTCTGCCACTACCAAAACAGGCAACTGGGTTCCTATGACAAGGGAACAATCGTTCGTATATTTTGATACCTTAGCCATTTAACGAGAAGTTTTCAAAATCATATAACTGGATAAATAAATTGATATTGATACGCGTAAGTATTGCATCATAGCCGGAAGCTCCCTTAAGGTTTCCGTTTGCGTACTTACAAGTTATCCACCGAGACCAGGAGACATCGGGAGAATAGGACAGGAAAGAAAAAAAGGTCAAAATGTATATCAATTCCCTCGAGTTGAATAACCCATCATCGAAGCGACATCTGCTCTACAGTATAGGACATCATTTGAGCTAGCGCACGACAAAACCTACAAAATGGCATGTGCTCCCAGCGAAAACTCAGATCAGTTTGGGCATCCGCCCACTCTGATCAGAGTCTTCGCTGTCCGCATGAAGAAAATTTAGGTCCTTAGCTACCCAGTGGGTGCTCAGGGAAGACTCTGATCAGACTGGGCGGACGCCAAGGCTGATCTGAGTCTTCAGGGGTGGTTGGGTGAGGCGAAGGTGTCCTGTAGCTTTTGTCACCGGGGCAACAAACTGATATTGGCTTACAGCTGGGCAAGGCTTGCTGTCCTTGCGGCAGGTAAGGGTAGAGGGTGAATGTTGTTATTTCTTCTGTTCCTTCTCTTTCTTTCATTTCCCTCTTTCTTCCCTGTCCCTCTCTTTCATCTCCTCTACTATCTCTTCTATATCTTTTCTCCCCCTCTCTGGGAGATGACACAAAATGACCCACAAGGGTTGACGTGTCGTTACACCCAAACGCAATCAATGATCTGAGTCATTTTGTTGGTTTTGCCGTGCGCTGGCTCATTTGTAAGCATGTCAGAAAAATCATACTGAACAAGGATTAAGCAAGCGGAAATACAAAGTTTGCTTCACTCCACAGATGACAGGGAAAGGTTCTGAGAACTCACCATCCTGCACGAATTGTACAAGCATATGCCATAGAATTACTGCACAAGTTCAACGAACCTGCCTGGGTACCCAAACATTGTCATAATCATCATCGTCCGTCACGACTGTCTCTCTTTGAAAAACATACCGATTGATTCCATATCCTTTCTGAATTCAACGTGGGCATACAACGTTGCAACAACGTCGTATCAACGTCGATGCAATGTCATGACATTGCATCAACGTTGATGCGACGTTTCAACGTTGTGTGCCCCCTTCATGGGTTCGTTTAGGCGACTCTCGAAGACCTTATTTCGAACGTTCCAAACAAGTAAAGATATAGGCATGGCCCTATGGTTATAACAGCTTGATGTAATTTATCAGTATTAAGGGCGAATGTTGGCCATCCATAAAATCAGGTTTACCTCTCTCCTCGCCAAATCCCAGCGGCTTTTCTATTGACCGTCCAAAGCGGTGTTTGTGTTACAGTTCTACTTCACTTGTTGTTTACTTTTCATTTATTTGCTCTGTTTTTGTTTGTCATTATTTCATGTATCTGGTGTCTCGGTCAGGCTGTCATCACGAAAACATACCTATACAATTTTAACCCACTTAAACCCCACTTTTATATAGTGAAACTGGGGTTTACAGGGGTATACATTATTTTTCTTATTTCTGCTCAAAAACCCGACCTCAAACTCGCTAACGAGTACCCACAATCTATATTTTGAGCAGAAATACGAAAAATATTAGAATTTTTTATCTGAAATAATTTCATTTTTTGGTGGTAAAATTTTCAATACATTTGAATAGGCATGTTTTCGCAATGGCTTCGTGTCTATGCCATTTTCTGGGTAGCTTCACTCCTATTTCTCCTACTTTGTAACTTTCTTCGAATATTACATCTGATTCAGGAACCTGCCAGCTGTGAGAAGTCAACACGCTTCGTCAAATTACATATTTACACTATCTGCGACGATCTGTTGATATATGTTGTCTAAAGAGAGATCCTTATGGAGCAAATAACACATCAATAACTCGAAAATAATTGCCTCGGTTTTACTGAAGTGGCACTAAACGTATCAATTACATCTCGGTAGGTTGCCCAGTTATCCTGTATAGCTAGCTGTCTTTTGGGCGAGGTTTCGCAGAGTAAAACTGGTTTAAGGCCCCAATAGTTTTTCTTCTGGTCTTTCCAAGGCTGTTTCCAACTCTGTTGCAGTTCTTCTTTGTCGTGAGTCTGATTTCGTGATGTTTGTTCTGTCTTCATTTGTTCCTCATCTCTCCTGCTTTTGGTGCCTCGGGAAAGTTGTGCTTCGTGATAGTGGCGATATCTTCACTTGTATTTCTGGAGAAAGCTTTAATGCAGCCATCTGCGGATATCATCACACAAAATCATTACGAAAACACGCCTATTCAAATATATAGAAAATTTTATCTCCAAAAACTGAAACTTTTCAGATAAAAAACTCAGATATTTTTCATATTTCTGCACAAAACATAGATTGTGGGTACTCGTTAGAACCGCCTCGCCGAGGCGGTTCTAACGAGTACCCACAATCTACGTTTTGAACAGAAATAAGAAAAATAATGTATACCCCTGTAAACCCCAGTTTTACTATATAAAAGTGGGGTTAAAGGGGGTCAAAATTATATAGGTTTGTGTTCGTGATGTACTTGCCAATTTCCATCCTGCTTTAGCTTGGAGATGGCCAGTCTTTTTGTGCTTTCTCGTCTTGTCATCTTGCAGGCTGGATGCGCAGGTTGAGTTTGTTGACTATATGCCCTGGTCAGTCTATCAATCTTCCATTCATTGTATATGTCTATCAATTCACCGCATAGTGACGCAGTCAAAGAGATACCAGTACTTGGAAATGGGTCTATCCAAGAGGTATTTTGCGGGGAGTGGCAGACGACGCACTATGTATGGTATTTACCCTAAGCATTCGGACAGACAGACGCCTGAGCAAACAATCTAGACCAGATCAGACGCCGCGTTTCTGTGACGTCTGATCTGGATCAACACTATTTGCAACTCATCAGGCGGTATTTAAGAAACATCAATTGGTACATTTACTTTATGTATTTGGACACCTTATCTCCTTGTCCTAAAATATGAACGTCCATTTCACTGGTAGGTGATCAGAAAGTCGTGTTATGCATATTTCTTGAAGAGGGGAACACCATTATCACTATACTCGCCAATTCCTTCTGGTCCAGTCACCCTATCCCCGACCTGGTGCCGGCCTCGGTGGCTCAGTTGGATGCGCCGTCCGACTGGAGACCAGGAGGTCGCGGGTTCAACCCCCGCCGAGGTCGGCAACAGTCTTTCGTGGAGATTTATCGTGAAATATTTTCTACGATTCAATTCTCTCCCTTCCGTTGATTCAAGAAGGGCAGTTGTCAGTTTCTGGCGAAAGAATGTGCACAATACTGGTTAACCGCTTAGAGGACTAAGCCTGCCCAGTAAACGTGTAGTTAGGTAAACTGACCGCGCTCGACATGACCCCATAGGGTTGACTCGGCTGTAAAACCTCAACACAAACAAAATCCCCGATCTGGTGGTCTGTGTCAACTCTGGCATTGAAATCCTCTAGAATGACAAGTTTGAATTTGTCTTGGACCTGTCTGGATTGGTCACTCCATATATGCATTAACTGGTATACTGTTTGTAGATGCATTTTTCTTTCCTGACAAAGAAAACCACTGTAGGATGAACAGTCTTTTACCATAAATTACGACCTTTCGGAATAGAAATCCATATTTTACTGACAAAGTTTATTTGGCAGCAAATCCATAAGTATCCTGATGCTGTTTCACGCCGCTCTTCGTTCTTCGCGTTTACGGCTATGCCAGAAGAAAATGTACCCAGCAGGCACACAACGTCAAAATGACGTCGTATCAACGTCGATGCGACGTGATCACGTCGCATCGACGTTGATACGACGTCATTTTAACGTTGTGTGCCTACTGGGTAGACAGTACCACTTCTTTGATCTGTCTCTCAGATTGTTCCTGCCGGAAAGCCTGCTACAATATACCGTAAAAATCGCAAAATATAAAACATTGTTAATGATGCGTGGCGCTAAGTGAGAATAGGTTCCTTATCACATATGCGGCCAACGAAAGCCAACATGGCGCAGAGGCCTTTAACAATATCCGAAGAGGAAGGCCCAAACTAGCGCAGAGGGCCCTTACCAATATGCGGACATGAAGGTCAAGATCAGCCTACGTTTAGCGCAGGCTGATCTTGACCTTCGTGCCTGCTTAAAAGAATCTACATATACTGTAGAACATACCGACGGACAGAAAATGCCCTAATAAGACTGCGCAGATGTACAGGATTTTGTGGGTATTTACTATTGCCATTTAGCATTTGGGGCATTTTCTCCAGTCGCACATTACATGTCATTTTCAATGAATGTCGCCGATGAAGAAACTAACTTATTTTCATATTTTATGTACAGGTAACAGGTAAGATACGATCTTTTCTCTGATGTGTATCTACCGAAACATGAGACAAGGGACTATTATTTCTCTCTGACAGCAGTCCTAATACACTGTGTTTGATTTACGAGTTTGGACGTATTGTATTTCTCCAGCAATCGCGTGAAACATTGGGTAGGGCATATTTGTTAACATTTCGACTAAAGGTGGAATTCACAAGTGCAAGTTTAACCGATCGTATGCTAAAGACAAAATTAGCAGGTATTTTTTTTAGGAAACTGGATACACGTGGTAGATTTTCCAGCATTTTACCAGAGAAACAACCTTTATCCCAGCAGGCATACAACGTTGAAACAACGTCGATTCAACGTTGATTCAATGTCAAGACGTTGAATCAATATAGGGATCATCCATGGTTTTTCATGCATTAACATTTGACGGGTCCCGAGGAAGCTGTTTGAACACGAGGCCGCTAGGCCGAGTGTTCAAATTACTTTCCGAGGGACACGGCAAATGTTATTGCAATGCAATAACCATGGATGATCGTTGTTCTTGCATAACGTACGATTCCAACGGCAAATTGTGACGATAACGCCCCAAAGCTCCATATAAACTCCATATAAACTCTTCAAATGAGACGGCAAACCAACATGGTGGCTAGTTCAGAATGTTGTTTACAATGACGCCAGTTGTGCAATAACCCTTTGACGTCATCATAAAATTCTAAAATGCTAAGTTCAGGGCGATAAACTTACTTCGCTCAACGCAACGTAAACAAAGCAAGGCCCATCTTGTGATATCAAAAGTTCAAAATCCAGCACATGAATTTCATGACTTGAACATGGGTTTGTTTGTTTGTTTTTTTTGTTTTTTTTTTTTGTTTGTTTTTTTTTTTTTTTTTTCACACGGCACCGGTCCATTCAAGAATAGCTTCAAACAGCTATGTTTATAGGATTTTATGCAAGATCGTTGATTCGACGTTGTTTCAACGTTGTGTGCTTGCTGGGATGGCATCCTGATTACTTTCCTACAGACCGAGTCCTCTATTCTAAAAGGAAAGGTTTTGCTCCCAAGGAGTGGAGTGCGGTAGGGTTCAAAATCTTTCGTTTTAGAGTAGAACCTTTTAGGAAGGAATGCAAAACTATTTGACAGTGTTTCCCTTAGAAGTTGTACATTTTATGTTTTCCTTTCACTCATTTGTCTCACTTTAATCAGAAATAAAGGTTTGATATTTCACGTGAATCACCTGCAAGGAAAACAAAGATTCGCATGGAATGGTAGACCTTATTTTCAGGGGTATTTAACCCTAGTCCTGCTGAACCCGGATATATCCTGCCTATGCAAACAGTGTAGATCCAGATCAGTTGGCTTCCGAAGAAGCCAACTGATCTGGATCTGCACTGTTTGCCATTTAGTATGTGAATTTTTAGCAACAATTCGGATCAAAATATCTGATTGGCTGAAATAAGAAGTGGGCGTGGCATCTTAATTTATTCAGCAGGACGAGGGTTAATAAATATTTTAGATTTCGTCTACTAATGTTTAAATTCATCAGATGAAGGATTAACAAAGGAAGTCGTGTTTGTTGCACTTTTATTTTTTTTTTTTTCTATCTTTTTATCAAAAATTAAAGGTGCAAAAAATGTGCGGACCCATATCAATATATGTGCACAAACGTCAGTAGATACCTGTGGTAACCCTTGTCATGCTGAATAAATTCAGATACCATGCCCACTTCCAGTTTTCAGCCAATCAGATTACTTGAGCCACATTGTTGCTACAAATTCACATACTTAATGGCAAACAGTGCAGATCCAAATCAGAAGCTCACTGATCTGGACCTACTCTGTTTGTAAAGACAGGGTATATCCGGGTTCAGTAGGACTAGGTTTAAATGGGTAACAATAGGATTTTGTTTGTGTGTAGGTGTTTGAATTTTCACAAACCGAAAGAAATTAGTGATATTTATGCAAAAATGTTAATGAATTAACGGTTTTTACACTATTGATATTCATCTGCATAGAGAGAGAGAGAGAGAGAGAGAGAGAGAGAGAGAGAGAGAGAGAGAGAAAGAGAGAGAGCAATTTCTGTGTATTATTAAAGTTCCTTAGGACCTATCCTAAAAAGTTCAGCTAATTAAAGAAAACGAAAATCCAAGTAAGTTGCTTCGTAGAGCTGAAACAAACTATTCCGTATAATAAACGAGAGAGAGAGAGAGAGAGAGAGAGAGAGAGAGAGAGAGAGAGAGAGAGAGAGAGAGAGAGATTCCTGTGTATTAACGTTCCCTATGACCTATCCTAAATGGTTGCGTCCTGCAAGATCAGCTTTTAATAAGCTTTTCATGAATACAAAGCTTGGCACCAACGTTGGTTATCCTATATCCTAGCGTCTTGAATTGGTTATTTACAGAGATACCTGAGAAAGGTGTCACAATCACGAACCACGGCCTTCTCAAGGCTTAGGATAAGCCTTTAAGTGCATGAAATGCCTACAATATATATACTTAGTCGAAATAGAACATTAACCTTTATCCTGCTGTTCACGACAACCCTTTCCTTTGCAAACAGTGTAGATCCAGATCAGATGGCTTCTGAAGCCATCTGATCAGGATCTGCACTGTTTGTCATTCAGTTTGTGAATTTGAACAGAAACATTATATGATGTATTCTGATTGGCTGATAGTCAGAAATGGGTGTGGCTTATTAAATTATTCAGCAAGATAAGGGTTAAGGACTGAAATCCGCAACTTGACTGTTTTTCTATCCAGGACTTCATTGTGTGACGGTCATTTTCTTGTTCGGCTCTCTGGAACTCACCCGACTCAGTCAGAATGGCACCATTATTAAATGTTTTTAAAGAACTGCAAAAGACCATCTCAATTCTTAAAAAATGTTTTAAACTTATGTTGCAATCATAGTTTTAAGTTTTGTGCGCACCTGTTTATTGCATTTTATCAACATTTTTGCATACATAGTTTCTGCATTTGTGATAGCAAAACGATATAAGTCTGTGACGGAGAAAGATATGTTCTACTATGACCCGTAAATAAATTTTTATTTCTTCTCACCATAAATAAGAAAATTCAAACATTTCAGACACAATAAAGAGATTTTCTTTTTCTTTTTTTTTTATCATGCAAATGTATACTGTGTGTACTCATTAGAATCGCCTAATTAGTACACACAACATACCATTATTTTATAAGGGATCGAAAAGACATCTCTTAATTATCCCCATTTGCCTCCTGACCTGGTACTATGATTAACCCTCAAGAGCTCGAACTACCCATGTCTAGAACAAGTTTCCATAGTCCCAAAGATGTTTGAGCCATCGAAGCTCGACTGTATCTACATTTCTGTTTTCATGCAAAAGTACAAACAACAAGCTGGTGTAAGACTTAGGGAAAAAACGTACTTAGCTTGAATCATTGGTAAAAATGTTCCTACCAGGTCTCCCAAACATCTACACGCCTACACTAATCTACATCAGAAAGAGCAAAAAGACAAATGGATGTTACATCAGTAATGAATGGGTCTGGCCGTAAAAAACTATCTTATGCCAAATTCGAACAGCTGAGGTCCAGATCAGACTGCGCATGCGCAGTCTGGTCTGGGTCTAAGCTGTTCGCTTGCAGCATCGAATTCTGTAGAATGTATCTTTGGTGCTTGCAAGGAACAAGACTTGATCAGAATGCGCTCGGATTAATAAGGGCCTTTTAAAATGTG
This sequence comes from Anodontia alba, assembly GCA_964016985.1. NCBI lineage: Eukaryota > Metazoa > Mollusca > Bivalvia > Lucinida > Lucinidae > Anodontia > Anodontia alba. The sequence goes on from OZ024833.1 coordinate 2,154,176, forward strand.
GCGACGCAAATGACTTACGCTAAAGCCACGACGTGAGAAAATGTTTTTTTTTCAACAAGTGCGCCCAGCGGACGCAGATCAGCCGGTGCATGCGCGCCGTCTGAAGTCCTCGTTGTCCACCTGAAGACATTTGTATGCTAAGCAATCCAAAGAGCGCCCAATAAGATTCTGATCAGACTGTGTGGATACGCAATGCGATCTGAGTCCGCTGGGCGCAAGCATATGCTTGAAGGTCGTTTTCACCTGTTCTGGGTCATTCTGATCCCTATCTATCGTTATATACGGATCCCGACAGGTGACTTACATGGATTACGTCAAACCGAAATTCACGGTATTTTGAGAAGGAAAATTGGTGTGTCCGTCCGACTGTTCCGTAATTGTTACAAATGTATTCTCTAGTGCAGAAAGACAATACAACATTTTTGCTTTCTGATTTAAAGCAATATACGATGATTTGTGCGTCTGGGTAACTGTTATCTCTGGCTTAAAAAAAACAACAACAACAAAAAAAAACAAAAGAGTTCTTACATACGCATGCGTCAATAATACTTTAACCTTTACCAATCTCTGAGTGAATTCAGCAGTGACATATTGAAATATTTTTCTTCTTTCCCTAGAAAACAGGATTTGACATTTCAAATGTCAAAATCTGTTTTCTGCGAAGAACAAGAAAACTATATCAGCATGTTGTCTGTTGAAAATTTTACCCAGCATGCTCTGCGCTCAAAGTCTTTGAAGGGCCGAAACCATACCTAGCTATATGAAAGAGATTGCTGCACTTCCTTAACTCTTTTGGTGCCAAATTTCAGGTGACATTTGTCGTCTGCTTTTCCTTTTTTAACAAACTATTGCTTGAAAAGAAGTTTATACGTTAAGTTCAAAGACACTGAATGTCAAACAGCGTAGATCCATATGAGACGGCTCATCTCATCTGGATCTATGCTGTTTGCTAAAACCTATTATTATTATTGTCTGTGGCAGTGAAAGAGTTAATTAATCGACTAAACAAGTATTTTTATGGTGAAAGACTAAGCCTGGCAGATCTTCCTCCGTTTTAGCAAGGGAGACAAGTTTTGTCACTTCGTTTGAGTTCCTGGACACCAATCCCTTTTTGAAAGGGACCTGCTCTAAAAGGAAAGAATTTGCTCCCATCGGAAGCATTGTTTTCCCTTTTGGAGCAGATTCTATTTCAGAAGGGACAAAATCACTTTAAACAGAGCTGTCCACCCTGATAGTGTATCCATCCACCTTAAGATGATGAGTGCGAATGGTTTACCAGCAAAGATGTTAAAACAATACACTGAAAAAAAAAAAAAAAATGCCTGAAAAAGAGAACATTGCTGGACCTCGGGTGGTGCCTTCGAATGCAAAAATAATTATACAACATTTTACTCTTTCGGTGCCAAATTTCAGACTACATTTGTCGTCTATTTTTTTTTTTTTTTTTTTTTTTTTCTGACAAACTATCGATTGGAAAGCAATTTATATGTAATGTTGAAAGACTGAATGTCAAACAGTGTAGATCTCGATGAGACTGCTCATTATGAGCCGTCTCATTGGGATCTACGCTGTTTGCAAAAGCCTATTATTATCGCCTGTGGTAATGAAAGAGTTAATGTGCTGGACACAGGTGCGTTTCTGTAATAATCTTCTTCGGCAACACTAAGTGTTTGAATGTAACTCAAGGAAAAGTCAGATTTATGGAACAAAACGCATTTCCCACCAAAACACACACAAACCGCCACAACTCGTAAAACGTAGCATTTGCAGACATTAGACGCATGCCTATATACATGTAGGAGATGCCAACAAAGGGCAGGGTATTTTTGGATACTGGCTTTTGGCATTTGACCTTTACCACTCTATGAGCTGATTCAGCAGACGACAAATTGATATTTTTCTTATTTCTCCCAGAAAAAAAGACTTTGATATTGTATGCAAGGAACAATTTGTATGAAATATCAAAGCTTATTTTCTGGCATCACGAAAACATACCTTTATAATTTTGACCCCCTTAAACTCAACTTTTATATAGTAAAACTGGGGTTTACAGGGGTATACATTATTTTTCTTATTTCTGCCCAAAAACATAGATGGTGGGTACTCGTTAGAACCGCCTCGTCGATGCGGTTCTAACGAGAACCCACAATCTATGTTTTGAGCAGAAATATGAAAAATATCAGAGTTTTTTATCTGAAAATTTTCAGTTTTTGGAGGTGAAATTTTCTTTATATTTGAATAGGCGTGTTTTCGTAATGTGCATGAAACATCAAACCTTATACAAATATTTCAAAATGTCGTCTGTTCCTCATCTCTCCTTTTTTGGTGCCTCGGGAGGGCTGTGCTTCGTGACCGTGGCATTTCCTGGATATCTTCACTTGTAATTTTGTACTTATGAATAAGTATCGAAATGAATGTATTTTCCCATCATGATAGATCTTGTGCTGAAATATTAACATATGTGCAACAGTAGATAAAATGCACAATTTGTTAAGCTTTTCAATAAATAAACAAATCGTGTGTATTTTATCAAGCAGGCGCTCAGAGGCAACACTTATTTGACATATACGATAAAATTTGGTTCCCTACTGTCGCATGTCTGTTGAAAAATGGGCATATGCCGTCTGCAGACTGTTGCGCCTCCCAAATACAAAGTGCCTACCGAAATCTTGATCATTATCGTTATTTGCCCTGCATGTTAACATTTCTTACTTGTACCAATTAATTTCATTATCAAATGTCATGTGTGGGCTTTTGAAAAGAAGTGGCAACAGTGGCGGGTTATTAACACTTTGCATGCTGGGTAAAACGTACAGCAGACGACATTTTGAAATATTTTTCTTATTTTTCTTTGAAAATATGATTTGACACTTCATGCAAATTGTCTCTTTGGAGACAATTTGCAAGAAGTGTCAGATCCTATTTTCTAGGAAAAAAATAAGAAAAATATCATGAATTTGTCATCTGCTGAATTTTGCCCATAGCGTGGACAGAGTTAGCATAAGGCTTAACTTATCATAAGCGTCTCTGCTTCAGTTCTTCACAGTACTATCCGTGCACTCCAGACATTTTATCCAATCAGAAAGAAGCTTTTTCGTACACTTCATTGGGTATACTGTTTATATACAGGAGTAGTGCGTTACACGTTGCACAGTGAGCTGGGTGATCTAGTGGTTAGTGCACTCGACTTTCAAGTGGGATATCGTGGGTTCGAATTCCGCTCGGGTAGAGACAATTTTCAGACCATTAGTACGCCTACCTCATACTCGACATGCCCTGGGTTGAGTATAAAATGGACAGGGCGGCGCTTGGTGACAGACAGCGGCAGTTCTGAGCACAAATATGAAAAATATCAGTTTTTTTTTTATCTCAAAATTTTCAAGGTCATTGTCTGCTTTGATGCCTGAATTGGTCAGAAGGTATAATTCAGGCAATTTCGCAAAATTATATACCTTGGGCAGTTGCTTTGAATATGAAAGTAGAACATAATCTGGGGTACAAATTACTGTGACCTACAAGATCTCTATCAAAGAGGCAAAACTGATTGCATGACACATGACCTACATTCCATTTCTTGTCATTACCAAAACACGCCTATTCATATATATAGAAAATTTCACCTCCAAAAACTGAAAATTTTCAAAAAAAAAAAAAAAAAAATCCGATATTTTTCATATTTTTTGCCTAAAACATAGATTGTGGGAACTCGTTTAAACCGCCTCGACGAGGCGGTTCTAACGAGTACCCACAATCTATAGTTTGAGTAGAAATAAGTAAAATAATGTATACCCCTGTAAACCCCAGTTTTACTATATAAAAATGGGGTTTAAGGGGGTCAACATTATATAGGTTTGTTTTCATGATGTTTTGAAAGGTTTAGAGGGACTGCTGTCAGACTAGTTCCAAGAATGGACCATTTGAACTTCAAATAAAAAAGTTGTGGGCAGTAGAATATTTGAGAAAAAAAAATGTACAAAATATATATGGAAAATCAATGGTAGTCTGTAGCCTTGTGCTCTGCCTATAAAAAGCCCTCAACAGGTCAATTGCATGTAGTTGGCAACTGCATCACTGCGGTCCATTCATTAAGCTCTTACCGTACTATAAATAGCCTTCAACAGATGAATTGGCAGGCAACTGGATCAAAGTGGTCCATTCATTATGCTCTTACTATAAATAGCCATCAACAGCTGAATTTGCAGGCAACTGCATCACAGTGGTCCATTCATTATGTTTTGACTATAAATAGCCTTCAGCAGATGAATTAGCAAGTGACTGCATCAAAGAGATCCATTCATTATGTTCCGACTATAAATAGCCATCTACAGATGAATAAGCAGGCAACTGCATCAAGGTAGTCCATTATGTTCTGACTATAAATAGCCATCAACAGATGAATAAGTAGGCAACTACATCAAAGTGGTCCATTCATTATGTTCTGTCTTTAAATAGCCATCTACATATGAATAAGCAGGCAACCGCATCAAAGTAGTTTATTATGTTCCGACTATAAATAGCCATCAAAGGATGAATAAGCACTTAGCAGGCAACTGCATCAAAGTGGTCCATTCATTTATAATGTTCTGTCTATAAATACCTTCAACTGATGAATATGCAGGCATCTGCATCAAAGTGTTTCATTCATTATATTCCGACTGTGAATAGCCTTAAACAGATGAATAGGCAGGCAACTGCATCAAAGTGGTCCAATCATTATGTTCTGACTATAAATAGTCTTAAACAGATGAAATACCAGGCAGCAACATCTAACAAAGTCTTTCAATGTCACATGTTATTAGGCCCTCCAATAGTAAGAGTGAAATAGCAATCAGATATCTGTAAGTTTTGTAGGGTCAGTTATTTCTAAACTGTCAATGTCGCATTTAATAAGTGTTTTGGATTAAAAACAATAAACCAACCATAAAATGCATCTATTTTCACTTTTTATTAAAAACATTTTTGTCATGTGATCACATAAGGTAATTGTCCTAAAAATTCATAAAACAACATACTGATGAAATAGTGTATGCAAACTGTAGAGCCAGAGTAGACTGCTCCTTCACGCCTTCAGGAGCTGTCTTATCTATTGAGCATTTACATTGTTAGACATTACGCAAAGTATTATATGCAAAGAACAAACAAAAAAAGATACCATATTTGACATAATTACCACACTGTGCACTTAGATTTTTCAAATTACTGAACAAACTTGTAGAAAAATATCAACCTAATAAGGGCACTCTTTAAAGAAAGATCAGCAGAGGACTTAATGAGTAGCGTATTAAATGATGCTTTTGCAATACTATTTTCTGATTTTCTTTATAAAAAACATGTTATGGGTACTTGTTTGAATTGCCTCGACTTGTCCAAATGAGTTCCCACAACATATGTTTTTTATGAAGGAGTAGATAAAAGTACGCTGACTGTAATCTACAGGCTACTTAATAGCTTTACTAAGCACTTATAGGAGCATGTGCGGTAAGTAGGTCGAATACAGTAGGCAAAAAAATAAGGAATAAAGTGTTCAAATTTTAGGACATTTACCATTCATGATTGTTTTTCTTCTAAAAATATAATTCAAAATAAATAGTACAGTATCAATGCAGAATCATGACTAAATATACCAATCTATCATTAACAGATCAATAATATATACCTTAAATATCTAAAAAAATAGCTCTTAAATGTCTATCACAATTGCAGCAGATGACATTTTGAAATATTTTTATTATGTTTCAGAAAAAATGAGATGACATTTCATATGAACTGTCAGCTAATTTGCATGAAATGTCATCTATGAAATGAATTGCCCAGCAGACAATTCACATGAAATGTCATCTCATTTTCTCTGAAAAAATAACAATGAAAACAAAATTCTCTTAAAAATAATAAAGAAAATAAAATTCAGTCTGTCATCTGTTCCAATTCTGCTTCATGCTTTAGGTTAACCCTTGCAAAGCCGAATAAATTAAGATGGCAAGCCCTCATCTAATTATCAGCCAATCAGATTATTTGGTCCGAGTTGCTGATATAAATTCACATACATAATGATAAACAGTGCAGATCCAGATCAGCTGACTTATTCTGAAGCCAACTGATCTGGATCTACACTATTTGCAAAGGCTTGGCATATCCAGGTTCAGCAGGACTATGGTTAACCCTTGTCCTGCTGAATAAATTAAGATGCCATGCCCAATTGTAATTTTCAGCCAATCAGATAACTTGATCCAGATTGTTGCTATATATTTACATTCTTAATGGCAAAAAGTGCAGATCCAGATCAGTTGGCTTCTTCAGAAGCCAACTGATCTGGATCTACACTGTTTGCAAAGGCAGGGTTTATCCGGGTTCAGCAGGACAAGGGTTAAGACAGTGATGCCCTGGCATCATTACCTAATTTTGCCTCAATAATCTGTTTTGCAGGCAATAATGAGTAAAACTGCCTAACTTCACTGACCAATACAAAGAGGTTACAAATGATGTCAGTATCAGCTGGCGGCACACAGGCATAGTTCCAATATGATCTTCATGGACTGTATGTACCCTAAATATTGGAACACCTTAGCTACTGTACAGTTCTTACCATACATGTCCTAAAATTTGAACAAGACTGCTGGATGAGCAGTAAACAGTGTAGACCCTGATCAGACACTGCAGCATCAGATCTGAGTTTACTTTGTTTGCCTGCCTGTCCCAATAAGGATAAATGCAGTAATCTGACAAACACATTAAAGAAAGTAATTGCATGCATTTTGCCAAAACTTCATAAATCCATTGATTTTCAGTCCATAAAAATGTTGTCATTCAATTTATTTTTGTTTTTGTGTGACTAACTTGTTCTGAAATTCGATATATAAATTAATGTAAAAACTGTCTTGTGTCTCTAAGATGTTGGATCAATGTCAATTGACAGAATTTGACTTGTGTAACTTTTCTATAGGGAAAGGGAATAACCAATTATGTGAAAAATAAATATGACATAGAACACAGCTGTCCCATGGCACTGGATAAAAGAGGCAATCTATGCCCCTTTAGTCAAACTTATAACTTTTAGTTAGGTAATTATATCATAATTCCTGGGCCCAGTTGTTCAAAGCTAACGACATCGTTAGTTAACCATTCGTTAAAATTTACATCGAGTGATACCCAAATATGCTGAAATTTTTTGCTGAAAAATGTAAGTAGCTTTTGCAATGCAAAAGCTACTCACATTTTTTCAGCAAAAAATATCAGAATATTGTATATTGAATCTGCTAAAACAGTTAACGAAATGACCCTTAACGAGCTTGTTAAGCTAACGACGCTTTGAACAACTAGGCCCTGCTGTTCATTTTTTTGACACTCAGCATGCAACATTTTGCAATATTTTTCTTGTTTTTCCCATAAAGTAGGCTTTGACCTTTCATGCAAATTGTCTCCCATTACGAAAACACGCCTATTCAAATATATAGAAAATTTCATCTCCAAAAACTGAAAATTTTCAGATAAAAAACTCTGATTTTTTTCATATTTCTACTCAAAAAATAGATTGTGGGTACTCGTTAGAACTGCCTCGGTGAGGCAGTTCTGAGTACCCACAATCTATGCTTTTGGGCAGAAATAAGAAAAATAATGTATACCCCTGTAAACCCCAGTTTTACTATATAAAAGTGGGGTTTAAGGGGATCAAAATTATATAGGTATGTTTTCGTGATGATTTTCCCAGCCAATGATAAAGGTTAAGGACATTATGTTTCTTTGTGCAATATATATACTTATCACACAGTGGCCTGAATTCCCAACATTCAGCATGAAATATCTCGCAATGTAGATGATCTATATGCATGAGAATGTGATAAATCTGTTATACCATGGTTCCGCACATGTACGTGCAACATGCATTATTGCATCGTACATGTGCACGAACCATGGTATAACTAACTAAGACATATTACTGAGCCAAAAAGAGTAACATTACTGACTGACCGCATATCAGTTGGCAGTTGGGCTGAAAATGAAATATGCAGCACTGAGAAAGGGATTTGTTTAATTCTAAAGCAAAATCAACTTAGTATCTTGTACATGGACACACCTAAACAAACAGTGTAATATTTACCCTAAAAGCCAGAGCACACAGGTTAGACTCAAATGTTTTTGTGGTCCCATCCTTTCAAAATAATGGATTTGACAAATTCAGCTAAAGAAGAATGGAAGTTAAAAAAAAATTGCAGAGAAACTGTTTAGGCAGAGTACAGGTTGACAATATTGTGATGACCCTAACACGATACAATAACAAACAATAATATCAAGTAAAACAAAATGCCATCAATAAACTATAAAAAGAAACTAGAAATTGTATTTGTAAAACACTATGCCCCAAACCATATGCTTGCCTCTAAAGATAATACAAGGTAAAAATGGCCCAATTTACAAAGGGCCATAACTCATGAAGTATTTGTCAGAATTTATTCAGTTGTTTTCAGAATTTATTCAAAAGTACCGTAAATCAGGTCATCTTCTCATCACTACCAATCTATTCATCAAGTTATGAGGCTCTAACTCCAACAGTTTTTGAGATATTTTGCTGACAAGGGAAAATGCTCAAATTTACAAAAGGCCATTACTCATAAAATATTTTTCAGACTTTATTCAAAAGTTAATCAGATCATCTACTCATCATTACCAATCAATTCACCAAGTTTCAAGGCTCTAGCTCCAACAGTTTTTTGAGATATTTTGCTGACAAGGTAAAATGCCCAAAATTACAAAGGCCATAACTTATGAAGTATTTTTCAGAATTTATTAAAAAGTTAATCACGAAGTCTATTCATCACTACCAATCTATTCATCAAGTTTCAAGACTCTAGCTTCAATAGTTTTTGAGATATTTTGCTGACAAGGGATAAATGCCCAAATTTACAAAGGGCCATTACTCATGAAATAATTTTCTGAATTTATTCAAAAGTTACTCCGGTCATCTACTCATCATACCAATCAATTCATCAAGCTTCAAGGTTCTAGTTCCAACAGTTTTTGAGATATTTTGCTGACAAGGTAAAAATGCCCAAAATTACAAAGGGCCATAACGTAAGAAGCATTTTCCAGAATTTATTCAAAAGTTATTCAGGTTGTCTATTCATCACTACCAATCTATCCATCAAGCCTCAAGGTTCCAGCTTTAATAGTGTTTGAGATATTTTGCTGAAAAGGGAAAAATGCCTAAAATTTACAAAGAGCCATTACTCAAGATATATTTTTCTGAATTTATTCAAAAGTTAAGCAGGTAATCTACTCTGCATTACTGATCAATTCATTAAGTTTCAAGGTGCTAGCTCCAACAGTTTTGGAGATATTTTGCTGACAAGGGAAAAATGCCCAAAATTACAAAAGGCCATAACTCATGAAGTATTTTTCAAAATTTCTTAAAAAGTTAATCAGGTCATCTACTCATCACTACCAATCTATTCATCAAGTTTCAAGGCTCTAGCTTCAATAGTTTTTGAGATATTTTGCAGACAAGATTTCGACCATATTTTTTCAAAGGGTCTTAACTCAGGAAAGGGGCACAATCCTCTTAAGAAAAAAAAACATGCCAGCTATTTTGTCATAAGGAATCCATATATGAAATTTAAAAAACCTAGCATGCATGGTTCTGAATTTATGCTATGCATCAAAAAGCGTAACAGACGCATGGAGGGATGCACACATGCACGAACGACCCAGGAGCAATATGCCCCTCCAACTTCAATAAGTTGGGGGCATAATAAATTACTTAATACAATTAAAAACTAGAGGCCCAAGTTGGCCAGAAATAGCTCACCTGGATTAGGCTGATCATATCAGGCCATCCTGGCTATCAATCAGACTGCCCTTAGCAATTCTGAATCTGATGTTGTTTGAAGAGTTTAAAGATTGTCACCATGGCCACCATCTTGAATACTGGAACTGAATGATTCAGCAATTCTAAATCTCCATGTCACCTCAATGCCTCCCATCAAGTTTTGGCTCAATCTGACTCATGGTTTGGGAGGAGATGTGGTTTGAAGAATTTCAAGATGGCGGCCATGGCGGCCATCTTAGATACTGGAACAGACCGATTTTAGCAATTCTGAATCTCCATAACATCCCAATGCCTCTCATCAAGTTTGAGCTTAATCAGACTTACCGTTTGGAAGCAGATGTGATTTGAAGATTTTTAAGATGGCTGCAATGGTGGTCATCTTTGATATCAGAATGGCACCATTTTAGCAATACTAAATCTGCATGTTGCCCAATGCCTTCCACCAAGTTTCTGTTCCATCCAACTTATGGTTTGAGAGCAGATAACAATTGAAAATTTTCAAGATGGCTGCCATGGCAGCCATGATGCAGCCATCATGGATAAGATTCTGATAGAAACGTCAAAATTGTGAAAATTTACTGATGGACATACGGATGAGGGATGGACCATGGTCAATAGACCATGGCATAAGCTGACCTGGAGCAAAGCTCAAGTGAGGTAATAATTGAAGACCTTCAAGATGGCTGCCATCGTGGATATCGTAACAAAATGGTTTTAGCAATTCTGAATCTCCATGTCGCCCCAATGCCTCCCACCAAGTTTTGGCTCGATCTGACTTACCATTCGGGAGCTGATGAGGTTTGAAGATTTTCAAGATGGCCACCTTGGGGGCCCCTTAGATATCGAAACAAAACAATTTTAGCAATTCTGAATCTCTATGTCGCTCCAATGCCTCCCTTCAAGTTTGGGCTCAATTGGCATTATAGTTTGGGAGGCCATCTTGGATATCAGAATGGAACAAATATAGCATATCTGAATCGCCATGTCTCCCCAATGCCTCCCACCAAGATTCAGCTTAATCAGACTTACCAATCGGGAGCAGATGTTGTTTCAAGACTTTCAAGATGGCCACCATGGCAGCCATCTTGGATATTTGAATGGAATGAATTTAGCAATTCTAAACCTCCATGTCACCCCAATGCCTCCCACCAAGTTTTGGCTCAATCTGACTTACTGATTGGTTTGAAGATTTTCAAGATGGCCACCATGGCGGCCATCTTGGATATCGGAATGGAACAATTTTAATAATTCTGAATCTCTATGTTGCTCCAATGCCTCCCATCAAGTTTACGCTGAATCCAACTTACGGTTTGGGAGGAGATGTTGTTTGAAGATTTTCAAGATGGCCAACATTGCGGTCATCTAGGATATTGGAACAGAATGATTTTAGCAATTCTAAATCTCCATGTGGCCCCAATGCCTCCCACCAATTTTGTGCTCAATCTAACTTAGGATTCGGGAGCAGATGTGGTTTCAAGATTTTCAAGATGACCACCCAGGTGGCCATCTTGGATAGCAGAAAGGAATGATTTTAGTAAATCTGAATCTCTATATTGCTCCGATGCTTCCCATCAAGTTTCAGCTCAATCCGACTTACAGATTGGAAGGAGATGTTGTTTGAAGAATTTCAAGATGGCCACCATGGCGGCCATCTTGGGTATCAGAACAGAATGATTTTAGCGATTCTGAAATGCTATGTCGCTCCAAGTGATTAACCAGTATTTGTGCCAGTATCTTTCATCAGACCTGAAAACTATCCTTTTTGAATCAGAGGAAAGGAGAGAATGACTGTAGAAAATATTTCATGATCAATCTCTACCAAAGAATGTTGCCGGACCCAGTTGGGACCAAACCAACAACCTCCTAATAACAAGTTGGATGCACATCTGACTAAGCCACGGAGGCCTGCTAACGTCCTTAGTGAATAAAATGTTACTGGACATGTCACCATAAACAGTTCAGATTCCCAGAAAAAGATTTTGTACCAAGGGGCATAGCCGTATTTTCCCAAAGTATTCGGACATCTTACCGCCTTACCATACAGGGCCCAGTTGTTCAAAGCATCGTTAGCTTAACTAGCTTGTTAGTGGTCAAAATGTTAACTGTTCTAGTAAGTACAACATCTAATTCACAGGTATTTTTGCTGAAAAAATGTGAGTAGCTTTTGCATTTTTGCTGAAAAAGTGTGAGTAACTTTTGCATTTTTGCTGAAAAAATGTGAGTAGCTTGCAAGCTACTCACATTTTTTCAGCAAAAATATTAGCGTATATGCCCTATTTAATGATCAAAGTTTTAACCATACTTAAACCAACGACACTGTTAGTTTCGAACAGCTGAGCCCTGGGCCCAGTTGTTCAAAGCTAATGACATCGTTAGTTAACGATTCATTAAAATTTACATCGAGTGATATGCAAATATGCTGAATTTGTTTTGTTGAAAAAATGTGAGAAGCTACTCACATTTTTTCAGCAAAAAATATCAGAATATTGTATATTGCATCCGCTAAAACAGTTAACAAAATTACCCTTAACAAGCTCATTAAGCTAACAACGCTTTGAACAACTGGACCCTGGTATTTAACTTTGAACAAATTCATTTGAGTACCTGTTTGTGTCTGAGAGACTGCTGAATAAGTGGCAAACAGTGTAGACCCTGCTCAGATGCCACATTTTATGCAGTCTGATCTGGGTCTACACTGTTTGCTCAGGCCTGTCTGTCCAAATACTTAGAGTAAGTCTGGAAATATTGCATCAGGGATCCCATTTTTTTTCAAGACATGTCATCAGCATATGATATATAATCTCACAAGGTTTGGTGATGCTACCATATTCGACCTAATTACCGCACTGTGCGCTAAGGTTTTTCAAAATTACAGGGAACACTTGGCTGTGGTAAAATACGTATCTACCTGCTAAGGATACACTATTAAAAAGAAGTCAGAAAAGGCCTTGTTTGATGATAATTATGCGTTTTTTTTTTCTAATTTTATTTATAAAGGCATATGTTGTGGGTACTCATTTGAATTGCATCGACTTGTCGATGCAATTCAAATGAGTACCCACAATATATGCCTTTATAAAGAAGTAAAGAAAAAGTACACTGGCTGTAATCTGAAGACTACGGAATTTCTCGACTGTGCGCTTATAGGGGTATGTGCGGTAATTAGATCGAATATGGTACTTCAACTGGTTTTGAAGATATGGCTAGAAAATGAACTGTCAGACAAACAGACATGAGGAATGGATAGATAGAAAATGGTAAAATGATACCTCTGTCCATTGCATGACAGGGACATAAAAATAGACAAAATCAAAATTAAGACTTTGGTTGTAAAATATATAAAAATACACGTGAGATGACTTTAAAAGTTAATAAGGCATTCTCTTATAGCAAATGGTTTTTGGTATCCTATAAATCTCTGTGAACATTCTGACTTTAATTACTTAATGAATGTACAAGTATGCTCAACAAAACAAAACATGTTACCATTTCTGATGTTATATGACACAATTAATCAAATTGGAGACTACAGAGAGAGAGAGAGAGAGAGAGAGAGAGAGAGAGAGAGAGACAGACAGACAAGGTGCTAACTAACAGACATAAAGACTAGTGGAAATTAAGCCTATATGATATTGAAAACTCATGTCTTTAATAAATTAGATGAAAAGAAAATATGGGCAGAATTATAACATAGCAATGCTGACAATCATCTGATAAAACTTAACCCTAGTCTTGCTGAACAAATGTTTGCCCTGCCTTTGCAAACAGTTAGATCCAGATCAGTTGAAGCCAACTGATCTGGATCTGTACTGTTTGTTATTTAGTAAGTGAATTCGTATCAACGACCTGGCTCAAGTAATCTGATTGGCTGCAAATTAGAAGTGAGCAAGGCATCTTGATTTATTCAGCACTGCAAGGGTTAACTCTTAATGCCCTAGGCAAAATTGTAGCAGGTGGCACTCTATTGTTTTTTGGGGGTTTTTTTTTTGTTTCTTTTTTTCTTATAATTTTTCTGAGAAAAGACTTGGCATTTCATGTGAATCATGAAGTATCTGCTGGGCAGATGATTCACATAAAATGTAAGCCTTATTTTCTTTGAAAAAAAATCAAAATGTTGTCTGCTGCAGTTGTGATTAGCAATTTTAAAAGTTATCAACAACTTTAACAGTTCTGGCCAGAATTACATACTGTAACAAGTCATTAACTTACAGCATCATTTGCAGTTTGGTAACAACTATTTTTATCATTGGCTTATTCTGGAAAACTTTTTCCATGTATTTGCAGGAAGATCCCATTTCTTTCTGGTAAGACCTTTCTTCTCCAATTTTTCACTTTCTTCCTCACACTGGTTCTCACATTCCTCACACTGGTCAACAGTTTCTCTGTCTCTCCAGCCGCTTTCATTCTCAAATACTCAATAAATACATGAAAACCCCATGTTCCATACATGCAAACAAGAAAATAGTTTATCCATAAAGTGCCCATCACAACAGCAGCAGAAGACATTCTATCTTTTTTCATAACGAAAACATGCCTATATAATTTTGACCCCCTTAAACCCTACTTTTATACAGAAAAACTGGGGTTTACAGGGGTATACATTATTTTTCTTATTTTTGCTCAAAAACATATATTGTGGGTACTCGCTAGAACTGCCTCATCGAGGCAGTTCTAACGAGTACCCACAATATATGTTTTGAGCAGAAATATGAAAAAATACCAGTTTTTTATCTGAAAATTTTCAGTTTTTGGAGGTGAAATTTTCTATATATTTGAATAGGCATGTTTTTGTAATGTTTTTCCAAGAAAATTAAAAAGTTTGACATTCATATGAATCATCTGGAATATCAAACTTCATATTCTTAGGAAAAAAAAACAAAAAAACACAAAGAAATATTTCAGATTGTTGTCTGCTACAATTTTGAAGGGTTAAATGATTCTCTGCAGCAGTCTGGTCAGTGTTTTCCCTGTTCCCTATATAGGGCATTAGTGTGCAGGACAGCAAACAGGAAGTCACAAAAGTTGCTTCCCTTGTAACAAATGGTGAAAAAGTTACCAAGTGTAGCCTCAGACTGTTGAACTCCGCAATTTAATCCAAACATCACTGTCTGTACCCACAACACATGATTTTGTGGAGAAATATGAAAATTATCTAAATACACATAGCATATGGTATTTTGATGGTGATGATGGTGATGATGATATGATAACTTTTTGTTGAGACAATGGAACAATGGAAGGGTGGTAATGAAATGCTCTGTGCAATGATGCATTCTATTGTCATGAGTTGAATTCTGCCTGCAGTGGGATTCCAACCCAGGGTACTGAGATCAAAAACCAGTAGCATCAGCTGCTTGACCAAATGGATGCTTCTATAGAACTCTGATGTCCACTGATCTAACTGAATAGTCAGGGGCAATCAACCTGATTTAACAAACTGTAATGTCATGATTTACATATACAAGGGGGAGAACCTACGTCACAGATTAGAATGAAAAAGACTATAAGTTATAGTGAAAAGCACCCTTTCAAATCGGTAAGTTGGTGTCGATTTCCATTTTGTTGTTCTGACAAATAACAGGATAGGCTAAGAGAATATAGCAAGAAACAAGGCATTTTATTGGCTAACTTGATGTGCACAATTTATTTATAAAGTTATCAAAATATTGTGCTTGTGTGTTCTCAACAATGACAATATGGTAGTACATAAAATCTGCAAACATAAGTACTTTCATCCTTGGTATATACTCTGAGGTTATTCTATTTTTCATCAAATCAACAAAAACAACAATAAAAATGATTAAACTATTTGAACGGGCCCTTTTTGCAAAAATCTATAGTCTTTTTCACGGTTATCTATGACATAGGTTCTCCCCTTTGAAATATATAACCTGCATTCAAAAATGCATTGCACACAGCTCCAAATAAGATACTTTCTTCCAATAAAAAATTATTGATTTTTTTCTTATTTCTCTGTGAAATTGAATTTTTGTCCGATTTTCATGAAATTTTCAGCAAAATGTAAAGTTTTATGTCTGGAGTTGAAATGAGGCAGAGGGCAGCTTCAGAAAGGCAGAGGGGCAGCAGGAGAGGGCAAAAGGGGTGGCCTGCCCCTCCATATAGGGCTAGCTGGAGCACTGGGCAAATAGTTTCTTATTTCTCCATGAAAATGTCTGTTATGCTACTCATTAAAAGTGCCTCACTAAGGCACTTCTAGTGAGTAGCACAATACATGCTATCATGCGAAAGAGGACCTGCTTTACTAAAATATCAAGGTTTAATTATGACATGGCACGATAATTGCCAACCATTCGCATTATCATTGGGATGACCAGATATCTCTAGTTTTGTATGTTGAGGCAAAGCAAGATCAGCTAATACCTGTTTTTAACCCTCAAGAAAATAAAATATGGCTTGACATTTCATGTGAACTGTCTGCTAGGCAGACAATTCACATGAAATGTCAGTCCTTATTTTCTTGGAAAAAAAAAAACAACAACAACAACAAAAAAACAACAAACAAACATTTCCACTCCAATTTTGCATGATGCTTTGAAGGTTAGCATCTTTTGTACGATTAATTTGGGGATCAAATCCCGCAACCTCTAGATATGCTACTATATGTGCATAGTAAGTATAGACTGGCTCCCAGTCTATAGTGACTAATTTTATTATTTTTCACCATTCTCTTTGATATAGACATTAAAATAAAATCAAGATAATAATATATTAACATGCTAAGATTAAGAAGCACTGGTCAGTAGATGAGTGCTCCATAATCTTAGCATCTTAATATTAGCTTTGTTTTATATTTGGTGTCTGTATCAAAGAGAATTACAAACATTGATACATTAATTTTTAGTCACTAAGGACTGGAGTCAGTCTATAGTAACCATAGAGTTTAAACATAGCCCCAGGTAAATGCCTTGCTAATGTAACACATAGTGAATTAACATTCTTTTATTCCTTGTCCTGCTGAACCCGGACATCTCCTGCCTTTGCAAACAGTGTAGATCCAGATCAGTTGGCTTCTTCAGAAGCCAACTGATCTGAATCTGCACTGTTTGCCATTAAGTATGTGAATCTATAAAAACAATCCAGATCAAGCAATCTGATTGGCTGACAATTAGAAGTGGGTGTGGTATCTTAATTTATTCAGCAGGACAAGGGTTAAAATACTAAAAATATTTGATATAATATATTAAATGGAATGTTTTAATGTAATACTTAGTTTATTCAAGCAATTACATTGCTCATAAACTGAGAATTTTAAAAGCCGCTAATTTCAGTTTACTGTTGCCATGAGCAATATAATTTGTAAATTCCATTGGTCCAGATAAAAAGAGTAAATGAAGACAATTTTTGCTGTTTTTGCATTGAAGCATACCTTGTGGGTACTCAATGGAACTGCCTCACTGAGGGGATTCCAATATATACCCATGAAGTGTATTGTGGAGCAAAAACTACACTACTATCCCAAATTACAACCTGAATAATCACCTTATCACTGGCTGTGAATTAGATCCCTTCTGTGATTTGGCTTTAATTACCGTTTAGCCTGTTTAATTTAAATACCTGCAGAAAACTTTTATTTTCTTATTTTTCCACAAAAATAGAGATCAGTGTTTCATTCAAAATGTCTCTTTTAACTGTTATTAAATGAGACAATTTAAATAATCCCATGTTCTTATTGCTGGGAAAAATGAGACAAAACACAAAAAAATATTTTCTAAACATTATGAAAACACGCCTATTCAAATATATTGAAATTTTCACCTCCAAAAACAGAGAATTTTTAGACAAAAATCTGATATTTTTTTCATATTTCTGCTCAAAACATAGATTGTGGGTACTCGTTAGAACTGCCTCGGTGAGGCGGTTCTAACGAGTACCCACAATCTATGTTTTAAGCAGAAATAAGAAAAATAATGTATACCCCTGTAAACCCCAGTTTTACCATATAAAAGTGGGGTTCAAGGGGGTCAAAATTATATAGGTATGTTTTCGTGATGTTTGTCCATAGACTGTTAACCCTTAGAGCACTAAACAAAATATTGTAGCAGACGACATTCTAAATTTTTTTTTATTATCTTTCAGAGAAAATAAGACTTGGCATTTCATGTGAATTAAGCAGATGTTTCACATAATTTTCTCTGAAAAATAATAATAATAATAAAAAAAAAAAATCAAAATGTTGCCTGCTGCAATGGTTTTACACTTTAAGGATTAATGGTTAAAAGAATCATTATTATTAAACTTATTTTTTCTGCAAAATTGGAAATGTTTATCAATAAATTTAACTCTCTTTATGCAAACACTGCACTTAAAGTTTAACAGTATCAAATTGCACAGACTAACCTTGAATTACAAAAACCAATATATCATAATTACTAAGTCAGGTACAAAGTAACTATTCGTCTGTCACAGCCCTGTACTCTACACAGGTAATAATGCATTGTAATCCTTTCATCAAGATGGCCTTTCATTTCTTTCAAAGCCTCGTCCATATCTCTGCCGATCTCGCTCCCCTGTCTCATAAAATCTGTTACCTCGACCACGACCTCGCTTATCATAATGCCTGCTTGGCTGACTATAGGTCCTATCTCTATATCTGTCACTGGAATATCGTTTATCTTGAGCGTAATTATCGGGTGAATCAACCCACCCTTTCTTCTTGCCACTCTTTTTAGTGACGTTGCACCACTCACCAGAGTTAGACGAAGACGTTTGATTACCCTCATTACTAGTTGAACGAAATAACGTGTCAGATTTTTTATCACTCGTATCTGAACTTGTCCTTTCTTTGGGTTTATTTTCTTGTTCCAAAGTCAAATCTGACATTCTTTGTGTACTATCACTAAAATCAGAATTTGACCCTGTTTCTGTCCTGTCTCTTTGATTACTGTATGAATTGTCTCTGAGATACATACTCTCTCTGTCAAAATTAGTTCCTTCTTGAGCACTCACAGCTCGTCTTATATTCACAGTTTTGTCATATGAAGGGCTTTCTTTCTGCATATTATTTGAAGGTTCACTTTGACTAACATGGAAGTCATATTTTCCCCTACCCCTGCCCCTGTGTGGGAATCTCTGGTTCTGTCCTCGATAGTTTGCATGGCCTCTATCTCTATAATGTGAGGGACCCCTTCCCCTTTCATATTGTTGGTCTTGTGTATACCTTCTACCATGATTCTGGTCATGATGCCTGCCCTGGTCATTATAATGGTCCCTATTTATCTGATGTCTATGATAATCTTGATAACCATGACCTCTATTATAATCATGATAACCTTGACCTCTACCTTGACCCCTACCTCGACCCCTGTAATGACTATCATAATCTCTTCTGGAATATGAATAACCCTCTTGATCATTACGATCTTTGTTGAATTGCATTTTATCCTTATAATGCCTGTCTGGTTCCATATGTCCTCTTCCATAAGGTCTCTCACTATTACCCGAATTATTTCTTGGCTCCTGCTTGCCTCCCTGTTTTTCAGGTAAGTTCACTGATTTCTGCACTTTATTTGTACCAGAATGACCTTTTTCCTCTGTAATTGCAGTTTGACAATGGGAACAAACTGAAGCATATGTTTCTGGTGTTTTACTTACATGCTCACTAAATCCACTCTCTGAACTCCTTGATGATTCTGAATCTGTAAGTGTGAAGGTCACTTTTGTATTCTTTGATTCTGATGCATTCTCGGAGCCCAAGACAGTTTTACTTTGACTTGTAATACCACTCTCACCTTCATGTTTTTCACTTTTACCTTTTACACTGTCAGTTTTATTCTGCTGCCATGGTGAGTGTACCACATGACCTGGTAACATATGAGCTTGACTTAAGACATGATGACCTTGACTGCCAAGATGCCAAGGATACACCTGTCCCGGTGAGACCTGACCAGGAGACTGGTATGATCCTACACCTGAGGAGGCAGGAGAAGCGGGAAGTTTTGGTGACACAGCCAATGGAGAATTTGAGGTAGGTGGGGTAAGATGACCTTGACCTTGAGGCATGGCATGTAAGGTAATGGTGGTTCCAGGTACTTGTTTTGGTTTGTAAAGTTCACTACTGGATGGTCTACGGCCCGCAACAATACTAGACCACACATCTGGAGAACCTGAAATGAAGCGAAAATAAGTCTACCTTATGACTGGACATGGATACATCTGGCCCCGAGGTTATAAAACTTTTTTCATGCTCAACTCAACTCAGCATGAAATTTCACTTGGTCATAAAAATAAAAATACCAACAATTAAAACTTTTTTCATGTTCAACTCAGCTGAGCATGCTCAGCTGAGTTGAGCATGAAAGAAGTTTTAAAAAATTGTCAGTATTTTAAGATTTATAAGCAAAATAAATTTCATGCTCAGCTGAGTTGAGCATGAAAAAAGTTTTATGACCTTGGGGCCTGAAGATTTTCAAAGGGAGACAACTTTTACAGACAGAGGATTTTAGTTTCTTATTATCTAATCCTTTCAAAAATGAGGGCTGCCCTGAAAGAAAAGAATCTGCTCCCTAGATTCTTTCCCTTAAGAATAGCCCCCACTGAGAAGGGAGGTAAAATTCATCATGTCAGAGTTATTTCCCTTTATGGTGTATCAATCCCTTTAAGAATCCAAATTAGCCAACACAACTGAATACTAGATGGTTTTCTAATAAGATTCTTGATGTGCTTTAGAAGTCCTTTGGTACACATTCTATAATATTTGAACAGATAACATAGTAAATAAATATATTTCTTATTTTTCCATAAAATCATATGATACAGATAATTCTAATATGTACCCATAACATACATTTGGAAAAAATGAAGAATAACAATATTTTCTGCATTGAAAAAAGTGCCTTATTTGGGGCTATGGAAGAATTATACTTACCGTATTCGACCTAATAACTGCACCGTGCACTTGGGTTTTTCAAAATTACTGGGAAAACTTGTAGTAAAATATGTATCCGCTTACTAAAAGTAAAACAAGATCAGCAAATTTCTAATTTAATGGTGCTTACACGATGTTTAGTGTTTTTTTTTTTTTTTCTGATTTTCTTTCTATAAGCATATGTTGTGGGTACACATTTGAATTGCATCGATGATGCAATTCAAATGAGTACCCACAACATATGCCTTTATAAAGAAGTAGACAAAAAGTACACAGGCTGTAATCTGAAGACTACGGAATTGCTTGACTGTGTGCTTATAGGGGTATGTGCTGTAATTAGGTCAAATATGGTACATAAATATCTTGTTTATCAATTTACCACATTTGGATAGACACGCCTCAGCAAATAGAGCAGACCCTGATCAAATTGCTCCTTAGAAGCAGTTTGATCAGGGTCTGCAGTGTTTTCCATTCGTCCTTTACTTTTATACCCACTGCCAGATAGTCATATGGAATTGTTTACATTTTAGAATAATTATGATGAGTATATGATAAGAAGTTACTAAAGTATATTATAAGAAGTAAATGTGTTCAATATTCAGGATAATTATGGTATATCTCAACATCCTTTAATTTTATAAGATGGAGTTTAACAGTGCAGTCAAATCTGTTAAGGTCATTTTAAGCTGGTCAGTTAACCTGCTCACTTTTTCCTTGGCAGGCTTATTACCAGTACTTGTGCACATACTTTTGCCAGTAACTGACAACTGCCTGTCTTGCATTAGCGGTCATAGAAATTATTTCATGATCAATCTCCATGAAAGAAATGTGATATCTTAAGATCTGATTGCTGATCTGGGCTATAATCTTTTGAATATAACACAACTTTCTTTCAACATAATGTGACTGTAACAGGCCATGCACAGAAGCTATGGCGACTTGTTCTTTCAAGGTCTGTCTGGAAGTCTGTGAATTATGTGTTGGTGTTTCTTTGAACTGACCCTGCTAGACATATATCAAAGGCAAGATTGTGGAAGATAAAATGAGACCAAGTCAGCAAATAATGTACCTTACTGAACAGGACACTATATAAAACCATTTTATATATATATATATATATATATATATATATATATATATATAAAACCATTTCTTCTTTTTTTTATAACACCATTTCTTTCTTTCTTCCTTTTTTTTTAATAGAAAGTTTCAATGTTTTTCTTATTTCTTTATGAAAATATATACTGTATTCAACTTAATAACCATGCTTTACGCTTAGGTTTTTCAAGATACCGTATTCGACCTAATTACCGCACTAAGCGCTCAGGTTTTTCAAAATTAATGAGAACACTCATTTGTGGTAAAATATGTATCTACCTACTAAGGATACACTATAAAAAAGATCAGAAAAGAACTTATTTGATGATGACTATGCCATTTTTTCTGATTTTCTTTATAAAGGCATATGTTGTGGGTACTCATTTGAATTGCATCGACAAGTCTATGCAATTCAAATAAGTACCCACAACATAAGCCTTAATAAAGAAGTAAACAAAAGGTATACTGACTGCCATCTGAAGACTACGAAATTTCTTGACTGTGCGCTTATAGGGGTATGTGCAGTAATTAGATCGAATACGGTAACTGGAAAAACTTGTAGTGAAATATCCACTAATAAGGATACACGTTAAGAAAGATTGATCAGCGGAGAAATTCATGAGAGGCGCACTTGATGCTTATGTGATTTTGTTTCTGATTTTCTTTATAAAAGCATACGAGGAATGTTCGAAATGAATTGCTTATTTCTATCTGGAGACTTCAAATTTCAAGTTAGCCCAAAAGTACTCATTCCATGCCCTCGAAGTACTCCCCGTGGCTAGAAATGCAAAGTTTCAGCCGATGTATCCACTTCTTGAAGGCGTCACGGTACGCTGATTTGGGCACAGTAATAAGGTACTGATGAATGGCAGATCCAAGTGCCTGTCGGGACTGGTATTTCCGCCCAGCAAGGAATGCTTTCAATTTCGGAAACAAAAAGAAATCACATGGGGCAAGGTCTGGGGAATACGGGGGGTGAGGCAAAACAGTTACTTTTTCTTTCTTCAAAAATGCCGTAACTATTGCGGAGGTATGAGCTGGGGCATTGTCATGTAGAAGACGGACATGTTTAAAACCAATGGCCGGGCGTCGTTTCTAATAATACTTTTTCAGTTTCTTCAGTACTACGTCTTTGTAGTACTTTCCGGTGATGCTTTTGCCTTTTTTCACTGGCACTTTTATTGTGACTCCTTCACTAGAGAAGAAGATTGCATACAAAACCTTCTTTGTACTCAAAGAACGTTTGGCAATTATTGGGTGTTTGCTGTGTTTAGTGGCCCAGATCTTATTGCTAACCTTTCTGACGGGCTCAAAATAATGGACCCAGGTTTCATCACCTGTGACGACATTGGCAAACTGCTTTTTGTCATATTTTGGAAACATTTGAAGCAGCTTTTTGGCCACTTTAACCCGTTGCCTCTTTTGCTCGTCAGTCAACAGATGTGGCACCCATCTAGCAGAAATCTTTCTGACTTTCAAATGCTTCTTCAAAATAAAGTGAACCGTTGATAGTGATGTGCCTACCTTTCGTGCAATATCACGAATTGTAAATCTGGCATCTCCTTCAATGATTTCCTTTATTTTGGAAACGATTTCTTTACGAGATGCAGATTTTGGCCTACCTGATTTCGGTGCATTTTTGATGGACTCTACACCAGACTCAAATTTCTTTTTCCACCGCCGAACTGTGTCATAAGACACACAAGAAGGTCCAAAAGCAGTAGAAATTTCAGTCATCAGCTTCTTCAAAGAACAACCAAGTTTTGAGCGAGCTTTGATGTAAGCCCGTATTTCTTTTTTTTTTGTCGACGCTTCTACCAACCATTTTTACTGCAGTGGTCAATGACTGCATGTATTCAAATGGCAAATTGTATGTCTTACACTTAGTCTAACATGTACATTTATACACCATTGTGTAGATATTGAATAGCCCTATACAGGCGACGCTTCTACCAACCATTTTTACTGCAGTGGTCAATGACTGCGTGTATTCAAATGGCAAATTGTATGTCTTACACTTAGTCTAACATGTACATTTATACACCATTGTGTAGATATTGAATAGCCCTATACAGGTATGTAGTGGTTTTTATCGTGCCCCACGTGGATATCGAGCTAGAGGACAATAAGCAATTCATTTCGAACATCCCTCGTATGTTGCTGGTACTCATTTAAATTGCCTCAACTTGTCGAGGCAATTCAAATGAGTACCAACAACATATGTTTTTACATAGAAGTAGATTAAAGTACATGGGTTGTAATTTGAACATCACGAAAACACACCTATATAATTTTGACCCCCTTAAACCCCACTTTTATATAGTAAAACTGGGGTTTACAGGGGTATACATTATTTTTCTTATTTCTGCTCAAAAACATAGATTGTAGGTACTCGTTAGAACCACCTCATCGAGGCGGTTCTAACGAGTACCCACAATCTACGTTTTGAGAAGGAATATGAAAAATGTCAGAAAATTTTTACCTGAAATTTGTTGTTTTTGGTGGTCAGATTTTCAATATATTTGAATAAGCGTGTTTTCGTAATGAAGACTAAGAGATTGCTTGGCTGTGCCCTTATAAGGGCATATATGGTAATTTAGTGGTCTATAGTATATAATATTTGATACATTTAAGAAAAAGATACACTTGATAGTTGTTTGGTCATCTTAAAGCGAAGCAAACTTTAGCTTTACTAAACACACCAAACTTCTTCTGAAAAGGGGTCTAGACTTTGTTCCCCTTGGATGATCCTCTTTCACAGAAATGATACACTTTCAGGTGACAAAACAATCTGACATTCAGAAGTCAAATGATCTGGATCTACACTGTTTGTAAAGGCAGGATATATCCGGGTTCAGCAGGACAAGGGTTAAGACTAATCAAACCAATCCAGTGATGTCATTGACTTTAATGGCAAAACCAGCAGTGACAGAACAGTGGAAATTAGAAGTGGGCATGGCATCTTAATTTATTCAGCAAGGCAAGGGTTACAGTTTAATTTTGAACAAGAAAACTCCAGACCAGATTTTTCTTTTTTATTTATTCAAGTTGGTCAGGGTTTCCAGAGACGCTGGTGACCAGGTCAGACTATACTCTGATAGCATTATAATGTAGAAAGGCCCTTTTCAAGTGCTGTTGGAGAAATTCTGAATCCTGTCTTATCATTTGTATCTTTGATCTGACAAGCACGGACATTATTTACCCATGTTATTTTCTGATATGGCAGACTTTTTCTGGTCTCAGTTTCCCTTGATTGACAGCTAACAAGTTCTAGGGATACACAATATGCTAACACAGGATAATATAACACAACCTGATGATAAATAAAAGTTCCATAGCTTACTTTGGGGAGGGTGTGGGGTGGGGGGAGGGGGGGGTATCCATATCATACTTTTCTTATTTCTCCACAAAATACGTTGTGAGTACTCATTAGAAGGGCCTCTTGTGAGGCACTTCTAGAGAGTACTCACAAAACAAAGATATAAATCATTTTTTCGTTGAGAAAAAACAACAAAAAAAAGCATCTTATGTAAAACCTTATGTTTTTATGGTTTCCGAACTTTTTATAGATGCCAAACTTGTGCCGGATCACTCAGATTACAGGAGGGCTCAAGATAAAGTTGAGCCAGGGCACAGCAGTTCCTACGAGATCGAATGTCTGCCATTACGAAAACACGCCTATACCAGTAGATTGAAAATTTTACCACCAAAAAATGAAAATTTTCAGATAAAAAATTCTGATATCTTTCATATTTCTGCTCAAAACATAGATTGTGGGTACTTGTTAGAACTGCCTCAGCGAGGCGGTTCTAACGAGTACCCACAATCTATGTTTTTGAGCTGAAATAAGAAAAATAATGTATACCCCTGCAGTTTTACTATATAAAAGTGGGGTTTAAAGGGGTCAAAATTATATAGGTATGTTTTCGTGTTGCTAGAAATATGCAAGCTTATCAGAGTCATTGCTGCATGCTCTCCAAGCTTTCTTTAGATGAATGACAGAGGTTCTGCTTCGAATGTGTGGACAAACAAGCAATCTTGTAGGAAATGCTGTGCTCAAATATTATTTTTGGATATTTTTGCATACCCTTAAAGCACCAAGCAAATTAACAGTAGATGACATTCTCATTTTTTTTTTTTTTTTTCAGAAAAATAAGACGACTTTTCATGTGAATCATCTGCTTAGAAGATGATTCACATGAAATGTCAAGTCTTATTCACTATGAAAATAACCAAAAAAAAAATCTGAATGTCGTCTGCAGCAGTTGGGATTGGCGCTTTAATGGTTAAGCATAGGCAAACAGTAAAGGCACAGATCAGCAGGCACTGTGCACAATGAGATCAGGGCCTTTTCTGTTGAAATATTCTGTCCATCACGAAAACATACCTATATAGTTTTGACCCTCTTAAATCCCCCACTTTTATATATAGTAAAACTGGGGTTTACAGGGGTATATATTATTTTTCTTATTTCTGCTCTAAAACATACATTGTGGGTACTCATTAGAATGGCCTCACTGAGGTGGTTCTAATGAGTACCAACAATCTATGTTTTTGAGCAGAAATATGAAAAATACCAGCATTTTTATCTGAAAACTTTCATTTTTTTGTGGTAAAATATTCAATATATTTGAATAGGAATGTTTTCCTCATGATATCCTTTCATTCTGCATGTGGGCAATGAATGCTCAGATCAGTTTGCGCAAATGTATAAATATACAGGCTGATCAGGGCCTTTCCTGCTTGGCATAAGGGCCCTTTTTAGCATTGTGCATCATATATTTTATGCAGACTGTAAGAAAACCTTTATATCACTATCCTGCCAATTTGAAATCCAGAATTTATAATGGATAATAAGAAAATTTAGTATGCTGCAGACAACAATTAGCAGCCAATGTTTCTTTTCTATTTCTGAAAATACAATATTTATTTACCCTAACTACTGTGCTTTTGATATCACTTGGAAAGAAGTTTTATTTTAACTGAAAATACACTACAACCTCTTTATAACACGGTTCATTATAACACAGTTTTGGATATAACACGGTTCAAAAATGGATCCCAAAAATGTATAGATTATATTGAAAAATGACCATATATGGTCATTTTTCAATATAATCTATACATTTTTGTTTGGATATAACACGGTTGTTTAACTAACACGGTTTATGCTATGGACCCCAACGATAATGTTATAAAGAGGTTGTGGTGTATGTTATTTTGATTGATCATACCTTATTAGAAACCATTTGCCTTTTCTGTTTCTGTGCTTTTGTTGTTCTCTAATATTTACTCTAAAATAAAATTTATGACCAACAAGTTCTAAAGTAATTAACTCTTTGCATGCTGGGTAATTTTGCATGCTTTTTTGTCATCTGTGGATTTTTGCTACTGAAATTAACTTTAAAAAAAAATCTTTCAGGAATACCATCAGAGTGTTTGGATTCAGATCAGGCCGGACCTGGGTCCAAACTGTTTGCAAAGGTTATCAGCAGAAGACAAAAGTCACCACGAGCGGGAAAGAGTTAAAGTGATTTTTTAGTAATTTTTGTCTTTGAAAATATTTAATTAGTATTGTTTCACAACAATATTGTTTTGTATTTTTGTATTTGTGTTGAGGTTTTACGGCCCAGTCAACCCAAAGGGGTGATGTTGAGGGCGGTCAGTTTACCTAACCACACTTTTACTGGGCAGGCTTATAGTCCTCTAAGCAGTTAACCAGTATTGTGCACATTCTTTCGCCAGAAACTGACAACTACCCTTCTTGAATCAGTGGAAGGGAGAGAATGACCATAGAAAATATTTCATGATCAAATCTCCACGAAAGAATTTTGCCGACCCGGTGGGGGTTGAACCCGCAACCTCCTGATCACCAGTCAGATGCACATTCAACTGAGCCACGGAGGCCGGCACAACAATATTGTGAAAATTTCTGAAAATATAAACAAGTGAAAGGAGCTGAAAATCTGCCTTGGATCTACCTACCCTATCAATTTTTGCACAATCTGTAGCCAATTTTACTATGAACAAAAATTTAAAATATTTGATTTTTTTTTAAACTAATGAATAGAATAAAACCGGTTTTTTTTGTGTTTATAGGAGACTATGACAAAAGGTTTTGCATAAAATCAAAGAGACAAGTTTGCAAATACTCTTCTTCTGTGTAAAGCATCACTGCATACATGCCATATCTCACACTGAGAGATAAAATCTCACAGTATTTGGCCCAACTGGAAGGCAATTCCCATAAAAAATTCAAATCT
The DNA here is from genome assembly GCA_964016985.1 of Anodontia alba. Taxonomy (NCBI): domain Eukaryota; kingdom Metazoa; phylum Mollusca; class Bivalvia; order Lucinida; family Lucinidae; genus Anodontia; species Anodontia alba. The sequence goes on from OZ024833.1 coordinate 2,182,242, forward strand.
CACAGAATTTTTAGACCATTTTACAACTGATTTTATGAAGAAATAAACATATATCACACACTGTTGTGGTTTTCACAAGCTTCTTACATGAAAAAAGAAAGACTTTAGACTATATTTGGGGAGCTCAAAAGTGATGTTTAAGAAAATCTCACAGAATTTTGTCAAACCTCCCTTAAACCTTTGCCTAATCTCACAGATTTTAGTCCACAGCTTAACCCTTCTCATGCTGAACACATCATGCCCTGTCTTAGCAAACAGTGTAGATCCAGATCAGTTGGCTTCTGAAGAAGCCAACTGATCTGGATCTGCACTGTTTGTCATTAAATATGTGAATTTGTATCAAAAACCCGGATCAAGTTATCTGATTGGCTGGAAATTAGAAGTGGGCGTGGCATCTTAATTTATTCAGCATGACAAGGGTTAAGGCATGACGGCAAAAAACAACTTTTCTGAAAGACGTCGAAAGCACAGAAGTCAGACACCTTAATTCCTTACCATACAAGTCCTAGAATTTGAACAAGTCTAATTAACTACCTGTTCATGTGTTTAATACAGTTTACCCTCTTTATATCGACACTCAATAGTCGATACAATGACAAAATTCCTTATAATGACAATTTGACTGTCACGAAAGGTACGCTTAAGAGGTAACAGTTAGTCACAAATTATGCAAGAATATTGTATTTAATACTGTAAAGAAACATATGTTTTGTATATTTGTTAGAATTGCCTCACTGAGGCAATTCTAACAAATATCCAAAACGTATGTTGTATGAGGAAATAAGAATAAAACAAGGGCTTTCTTACATATCATTCTGTCCATTAAGGATTCTTTACAACAGTAAATTCATTATAATGGCAACATCTTTGGGAACAAATGCTGTCATTGTAACAGGGGTCCACTGTAACTGCTGAATGAGTGGTGATTAGTGTAATATGCTGATCAGATGCCGCATTCTGCAATGTCTCATTATGTCTGATCTGGGTCTACATGGTTTGCTCAGGTCTGTCTGTCCAAATACTAGGCTAAATGCAGTTAGGTTTGACATCTGATTCATCTTAGAAGTTATTAAATGAAAAAAAATATAAAAAATATCATTTGTTATCTGTTAATCTGGCCTAAAGCAGGCTAAACGATGGGAATTTTTAAAGCTTCTACAGAAGAAAAATGGAGCAAAACATGTTCTCTTTGATTCTTCTTCCAAAGAAATCTAGCATGCAGGATTTATGAATGGCAATATATTACTATGTTCTTTGAAGACTGAGACATTCCATGCTGCATATTGCTTCATTATTATTCCAGATAAGTTTTCTTCTCCATGAAAACATGGTACTCACAGAGTTGTTCGGAAGGGGTATTTGGTGATAATTTAGGGATATTTTTTTTTATTTCTCCATAAAAACATATGTTGTGGGTAATCATTCGAAGTGCCTTGATGAGGCACTTCTAATGAGAACCCACAACATTATGTTTATATGGAAAACTGGAGAAAATTATCCCCAAATTATCGTCAAATACAGTCCTCTTGAACAAGTCCTCAGCTACTCATTGCCTCAGCAAGATAATTCTGCAAAGTGCCTGAAACATCTTATCTCAAGCCTTGCTTATATTTTAACCCTTGTCCTGCTGAACCCGGATATACCCTGCTTTTGCAAACAGTGTAGATCCAGATCAGTTGCCAACTGATCTGGATCTGCACTGTTTGCCATTCACAATGTGAATTTATATCAACAATTTGGATCAAGGAATCTGATTGGCTGACAATTAGAAGTGGGGGTGGCATCTTAATTTATTCAGCAGGACAAGGGTTTAGGAGTAGCTTAGCTTGACCTTAAGAAGCAGTTTGGTCAAGGTTTGTGCTATTTTCTAGTTGACTTATAAGCCTCTTTGGCTGGGCCAACAATAATCACTCTCAATAATGAGACAAAAAATATTTGAGCAAGTAGCTGTCTTCATGTACTTCGAGAGTCAGGGAATAGTGCACCAAATCTGTGAAGCTGGATAAGTAATTAAGAACTAGTAACTGTGTTTTCAGAGAAAACAACTGTAAATTTTCAGTTTTTCTACAGCTGTGACCTTGAAAATTAAGTCAAGGTCACCAAAGTCTAATCAGCTCTTTGTTAACAGTTATGTCTCAATCATACATCCAAGAAAATTTGGTGAGAATCCAACCACTGGTTCATAAGAGATTGCGCAGACAAGAAAGTGTTACGCCGATGCCCACGCCAATGCTGAAGCCAACGGGATTCGCACCATAATCAATATTTCCCCTTCCCTTAGGTTGGGGAACATAATGAAAGCCAATTAGCCATAAGGGCTTCCCTAGACCTTTAATTTTTTTTGTTTTGTTTTTTTGTAACATGGAAACTAGTGATAAACACTGGAAAAATAAATAGTACAGACCCAGATCAGACTGTCATTCTACCCCCCTTACCAGATACTAAAACCAACATAATCAATTTTAAGTAATATGATGTGTTTTTTAGGATAAAAACAGTAACAGAAAAAAGTTTCCTTTTATATTAAAAATAACTATTATCAGGCAAACTTTGTTTTCCTTTTTTTTTTTTTTTTTGTTTCCCAAATCAGGGTATACTTTCAATATCTTGGTCACAATGAAATAGCAGGTAATTTCTGGATTTCTCTCCCACTTCTTATTCTGTTACTTCATGATTCATCCAGTTGTGATAATCATGGTATAAGGATTATAAACTGCACCATGAAAAAGGTACCTGATGCAGCCTGTAAAAGCCCAGGCCCAGTTGTTTGAAACTAACGATGTCCTTAGTTAACGTATCATTAAAACTTTGACCATTAAATACGGCATATATGCTAATATTTTTGCTGTAAAAATGTGAGTAGCTTTTGCATTTGCAAAAGCTACTCACATTTTCTCAGCAAAAATACCAGTGAATTAGATATTATACTTACTAGAACAGTTAACATTTTGACCACTAAAGAGTTTGTTAAGCTAACAACATTTTAAATAACTGGGCCCAGATTAGCTTGTACATACACAAAACCTGATCAGGATTTTTACTGTTCTCTTATAAAATCTTTACACACTATGGACTCTTGTAATGAAAAGGATGGTGATGTTGAGTTAAAGTTTAAAAATGCATCAACCCATGAGAGCCATTTGCTTCAAGAAATGAAAAGAAAACTCTCAACAGACTGCACAGCTGCCCATACTGACCTGGGTCCTCACTGCTCATATTATGCTTAAAGGGCCCTTGAAACACTTGTTAGAATTTCTGCGATTTTGTCAAAGGGAGAAAACTTTTGTGACTACCTCTTTGTGCCCCTATGCATAATCCATTTCTGAAAAGGGATCTGCTCTAAATAGAAAGAATTTGCTCCCAATCCCCTTCTGAAAGGAGTCTTATATAAGGAAAGAATTTGATAGCAAGACCCTTATGAAAAGAGGTCTACTCTAAAAGGAATTTGCTAATTAGCAAATTCTTTCCTTTTCGAGTAGACCTTTTTTCAGAAGGCAGACAAAATCAATTTTGACAGAGCTGCTGCCTCCACAGAAAGTATAGCCATTCCTCTTAACCCTTCTTCTGCTGAATAAATTAAGATGCTATGCCCACTTCTAATTTTCAGCCAATCAGATTACTACATCTGGATTGTTGCTTTAAATTCACATACTTGATGGCAAACAGTGCAGATCCAGATCAGTTGGCTTCTTCAGAAGCCAACTGATCTGGATCTACACTGGCAGATCCAGATCAGTTGGCTTCTTCAGAAGCCAACTGATCTGGATCTACACTGTTTGCAAAGACAGCATATATATCCGGGTTCAGCAGGACAAGGGTTAAGGACCCTTTTTAGATGACACAGTCCATATGATCTCACTTAAATATATAAACAAACTGGGTTTTTTATTTCTAAACAATCTGATTTTTTACTTCGAAACAATCTTAAGATAAGCACACACCAGTGCATCACTGTGAAAGAACTTACATGTGAAGATTTTAATGCTTTTGTAAGAGACACAGTAAAAACTTTTGATACAATCCATACATTATTTAAACAGCTGATAAACATCTCAAGAGCTTTAGAAGATTATTTTGAGAGTCCAAAAGCATTGGTGGAGTGATTTTAAGTTCCCCACAGAGAAAGAGCTAAACCAGGTTTCTGAAACTTTTAAAAACTGAAAATACCTGGAGTCATCTGACTTTAATACAAGAGGTTATCAGTTCAAAAGTCTGAGATAATGAAACTATGGCAGGGACATACAAGAATTATCAGAACACAAAGAATAAACAAGAGGCCCATGGACCATGATTCGCTCACCTGAGTAAATCAGCCAATACATACCTGCAGATGCCATGCAACATTCTTCCAGTATTGCCACAGCAACTAGGACAGAAATATGAATGTACTGTAAAAAGGTCAAAGGTCATCCTAGGATCATCATTTGAACAAACTTGGTAGACCTTGCATTCCCAGTGCTACATACCAAGATTCAGCCTCAAAGCTTTCTTTGTTCTGGAGAAGATTTTTAAGAAATGGCCAGGTGGCCACCTTTTTCAACAGTACAGAACCATTTGAACAAATTGACAATATCCCTTTGACAGAAAGCCCCATGTGAAATCTGGTGCAAATTGGTCAGAGAAAAAGACACTTAAAGATTATATGATTTTATACATGCATATAGCCCAGAGACAAGGGCAAATAACCCCCAGAGAACAAAATTTTGATTGTAACTAAAACTATAAAGTTTTACTACTTTGATCATACATTGTAAGTTTCAGCCATTAGTCTTAAATACATTTTGAGAAAATGATTTTTCAATATTTTCCCCATACAAATGCAATGGGACGCAAACGACCTTGCCTTAAACTTTAAAAGGTCAAGAGTCAACCAAGGGTCATCATTTGACAAACTTGGTAGACCTTGAGTCTCCTGGTGCTATATACCAAGATTCAGCCTCAAAGCTTACTTGGTTCTGGAGAAGAAGACTTTTAAGTGTTTTACCAAATATGGGCATGGCACCCATCTTACTTAACAGACCGTGACCATTTGTAGAAATTTTAAATCCCCTTTAAAAGAAGGCTCCACATGAAGTTTGAAGAAAATTGGCTCACAGGTTTCAGAGGAGAAGTCATTCAAAGATGTGGACAGATGACGGACAGACTAAAGCACAATGCAAATAATAAATGTAGCAGACAATATTCTAAATTTGATTTTGCTATTTAAGGCAGGTGATTCACATGAAATGCCAAGTCTTATTTTCTCTAAAAAATCTAAAAGAAAATGTGTTATCTGCTGTAGTTGTGATTTGTGCTTTAAAGATTATTCAAATTTAAATGCAGAGTGTAGTGTCATCTGTAAACCATTAAAATCCCTTTCAAACTGGTGGTGGGGGCTGGTATTAGACAAGAGAGATTCCTGACAGTCTGGACGGGTGTGGTGACACACTAAGGCTAAAGCAGAAATGTACTGTAACAACACACACATAAGAAAAAAGGCTCTCATTTTTTCGCTAATTCATAATTTTTTTTATTTCACTTAGAAACTGATATCTATGCCATGATAAACCAAAAAAACCAAACCACATAGACAAATGACTCAAACTTCAATTTCTGCACAGTCCAATCTGGACAAGTTTGATGTTTGGTATCCTGAGGTGTTTACAAGGCCCAGATTATGGGTCTGAAAGAATGTAGTTCCTCATCAGACTGCATGTATGTGCAGTCTGATCTTGTCTGTATGTTTCACACATACATTTGGTTTGTCACGGCTCATTTTAATTAACCGTTACTATTCTCTATGCAAATTCAGCAGACAACAAATAGATGATATTTTTGTTATTTTTCCCAGAAAATGGGTTTTGGCATTTCATGCAAATTGTCTCCTAAAGGAGACAGTTGGCATGAAATGCCAAATCCCATTTTCTGGGAAAAATAACAAAAATATTCCAAAATGTCGTCTGCTGAAATTATTACCCACCATGCTAAGCAATAAACAACTACAGATTCGGGGTATGGGAAAGTAATTACAGAGATATTCTTACTATTACAGTTTTTGATTTTATAATTTGATTTCCTGCATTCTCTATTTATTTCCTTATCTCTTTCAGAAACTACGAAATCATCGCTCTACGTAAGCTGCTCTTTTCAACTCTAAAATGATGACATTTTTCTTATTTTTCTACAAAATTATATGTTGTGTGAAAAGGGGTCTGATCCTGAGAGTAAATTCTTTCCTTTTAGAGCAGACCCTTTTCGATAAGGGGCTTTGTGTGTATGAAAGCAAACAGATAGTCAAAAAGATTGTCCCTCTTGTTAAAAAGACGCCAAAGCCCCTACCAAGTGTATCCAATCCCTTTAACATTTACCACTCTCTAGGCTAATTCAGCAGACAACAAGTTAGTGATATTTTTTTCTTATTTTTCCCAGAAATCAGAGTTTGACATTTCATACAAATTGTCTCCAGTGGCAAATCCTGTTTGTTTGTGTTGAGGTTTTACGGCCCAGTCAACCCAGTGGGGTCATGTCGAGCGCGGTCAGTTTACCTAACCACACATTTACTTGGCAGGCTTAGTCCTCTAAGCGGTTAACCAGTATTGTGCACATTCTTTTGCCAGAAACTGACAACTGCCCTTCTTGAATCAGTGGAAGGGAGAGAATGACCGTAGAAAATATTTCATGATCAATCTCCACGAAAGAATGTTGCCGACCTCGGTGGGGGTCGAACCCGCGACTTCCTGGTCTCTAGTCTGATGCGCAGCCAACTGCACCACTGAGGCCGGCAAATCCTGTTTTCTGGGAAAAATAAGAAAACTGGAGACAATTTGTATGCTATGACAAATCCTGTTGTCTAGGAAAAATAAGAAAAATATTTCAAATTGTTTTCTGCTGTAACTTTTACCTGAGTGCAAAGGGTTAATATGACAAATGAAAAGGTGTTTTGGGAACAGCTCTGGTAAAGGCACTTTTTCAACCACCAAGTGTTGATATTTTTTTTCTTATTTCTCCATAAAATCAAGCTTTTCTAATGAGTACCTATAAAATTAGTTTTGTGGAGACAAAAGTATTTATCTAATACCATCTTATCTAGAGTTATGTTTCAAGCAAACACAAACAGTGAACACAACAGATAGTGAATCCAAGACTTTAGCTGTACATGGATATATGAACTCCACAACCTCATTATAACACTATTGCTGGGATCCAAAGCTTAACCCTTTTCTTGCTGAACACGCCCTGTCTTAGCAAACAGTGTAGATCCAGATCAGCTGGCTTCTGAAGAAACCAACTGATCTGGATCTGCACTGTTTGCCATTAAGTATGTAAATTTATATCAACAATCTGGATCAAATTATCTGATTGGCTGAAAAGTAGAAATAGGTGTGGCATCTTAATTTATTCGGCATGACATGGGTTAAACAGTTTTAGATAAACAATTGTGTTGTATTCAAACAAAAATGTATAGATTATATAGAAAAGGACCATAAACAAACATTTTTCTATATAATCTATACATTTTTGTTTGAACACAAAAAATGTATAAATTATATAGAAAAAGGACCATAAACAGTCATTTTTTCTAGTATCTATACTTTTTTGATTGAATAAAAAACTGTATAGATTATACAGAAAAATGGTCATTTTTTCTAGATAATTTATACATTTTTGTTTTGATACAACACTTTTGGGGGTCCACCTTTATATCCAAAACTGTCTTATAACGAGGTTTCAGTGTATTCTATAGTATCCAGCACCTCTATTGGAACACATGAGACTGGAGCAATGTAGAAGCTCTGAGTACAAAATTTCAAATGGCATAACCCATAATATGTAAACACCCAAGGCCCAGATCAGACTGCTCATCTACAACAATAAAATCATTTTGGTTTCATTTTAGCTATTTCATTAAACACAGAGAGACCCTTTCTCTGTGGTAGGACTTGCATAATGATTTTACTGTATGCCAATATATGTTTATCATCAGCTGACTAACAGTTACCTGTATCTTTAAAACACTTTCCATTGCACAATTTTCACGAGACATAATATAACGTCATGGAGAGAATGAGCCCATAATGGGCCTCCAAACTGAAATCAACCTTACTACACATGCTACTGGCATAGACCCAGATCAACCCGCACTTCCATTCTGATAAGGTTCTAAGCTGTCGGTAGAAGATTCTTTAACCTTTGAAGTGCTAACCACAACTGCAGCAGAAGTTTGATTTGTTTTTATCTTTCAGAGAAAATAGTGCTTGACATTTCATGTGAATCATCTGCCAAGCAAATAATTCATACAAAATGCCATTTCTTATTCCCTTTGAAAAAACCATACCGGTAATAACCCTAAGTATTTAGACAGATATACCTTCACAAATACTGCATCTCATCAGGGTCTATACTGTTTGCAGACTGTCAATGTGCAGGCTAATCTAAGCATACACTGGTGGCATATATAATAAGATAAAATTTTCTATCAGTCGTCTATCACACATCCCAGATAAGGCAGAAGTTTGGTTATAATATAGATTTTTTTTCTCATTATCATACACTAAAATGCTATGGCAATACTAATAAGTACCCTCAACATGTTTTCCTGCAAAAATAACAAATTTTTATCTTCTGATTACCCCCTCTATATCTGATTAATTCTGAAACACAGCTGGACAATTTTGGCAATAATTAACCCTAGTCCTGCTGAACCCTGATAGGTCCTGCCTTTACAAACAATGTAGATTGAAGAAGCCAACTGATCTGGATCTGCAATGTTTGCCGTTAACTATGTGAATTCATATCAACAATCTGGATCAAGTAATCTGATTGGCTGAAAATTGGAAGTAGGCATGGCATCTTAATTTATTCAGCATGACAAGGGTTAAGAATAGTTTTTGTAACCTTTGCACCAAAACATACCTTGTGGATACTCATTGGAATTGTCTCACTGAATACCAACAAGATATGTTTTGGTGCAAAAGTTACAAAAATTCTCCCCGAAATATTCTCTTTATCTGAAGTTATGTGAAGCCCTGGTATAATGTTATTATTATATCTTCTTTCATAATTATCTTGTTTTCCCAGGTAGCTGTCTAAAATACATCAGAAATCTCCATGTTTTGTTGATAAAACAAATGGTTTTGATCAGTTTCCTTGTGTGAAATGTTACGCGTACATGTATACAATAAAGGCACAAGAATTGCATAGACAAGTTTCCTACCCCCAATACAATTACAGAACAAGAGCTCGGCAAGCGGGGCATCATACGCTTGTGGTAAGTAATCAGATGTAGCACCTATACTGACATAGAGTAGGAAGAGTTAGCCTGAAAAGATCTGATGTAAACTGTAGGTGGAGTTAGCCAGAAACTAAAAGTTTACAGAAAATTTTCAATGGGGCATAACTCTAATAATATTTGGTAGACTGTGACCTCGAAATAACATGCACTGCTCCACATGATGGTCTATCTACAAATAAAGTTTCTGGTTGATCTGATGTAAACTGTAGGTGGTTTGCCGGAAACTAAAAGTTTACAGAAATTTTCAAAGGGGCGAAACTGTTAACATTTGGTGGACTGCAACCTCCAAACAATATGCACTGCTTTCCATCAAAAAGTCCAAAATCAGACAGCAAATAGTGTAGATCCAGATGAGATGGCTCATTATGAGCCATCTCATCTGGATCTACACTGTTTGCATAGGTGTCTGTTTTGGTCTGCAGGGCTGAAATGGTAGGATCAATGAAAAACACAAGCCACTTCCATTAACCCTTGTCATGCTGAATAAATTAAGATGCCACGCTAATTTCTAATTTTCAGCCAATCAGATTACTCGATCCAGATTGTTGATATAAATTCACATACTTAATGGCAAACAGTGCAGATCCAGATCAGCTGGCTTCTTCAGAAGCCAACTGATCTGGATCTACACTGTTTGCAAAGGCAGGGTATATCCGGGTTCAGCAAGACTAGGGTTAAGTCCCTCTGGGGGACAGCTGGTCTCCAGTTTTATCAAACTTCATTATTTTCTATTGTTCTTTATCAAATTAGTTCAGTCCCTAAGTACAGCTGCAACTTTTGAATTTCCTTATTTTTACTTGCTGTTTAACCCTTCTCTTGCTGAACACGACATGCCCCGTCTTAGCAAACAGTGCAGAGACAGATCAGTTGGCTTCTGAAGAAGCAAACTGATCTGGATCTGCATTGTTTGTCAGTAAATGTGAATTTCTGTCAAAAACCCAAATCAAGTAATCTGATTGGCTGGAAATTAGAAGTGGGCATGGCATCTTAATTTATTCAGCAAGGCAAGGGTTAACTGTAAATTTTATTACCTATGATATAAATCAATGATAATTAAACATTATTTACTGTAGTTACCCTATATATACATCACAACTCCTTACCATACTTATCCTAAACAATGAACAAATACCAAATTCGACCTAATTACCAAATTGTACACTTAGATTTTTTCAAAATTACTGGAAAAACGCAGTAAAATATCCATCTAATAAGGATACACTTTAAAGAAAGATCAGCAGAGGACTTAACCCATTGTAGATTGAATAGAATCTCCCACACTATAAATTGGAAGAGTCCAATTTCAATTTTAGGTACATCTGGCTATGAGATTTAGACATTCTGCAGCATCTAATCTGGGTCTGCACTGTTTGCCAAATTACCCATTTAGGGTTCTTCCGACTACAATGGTCTAATCTGCGTCTGCACTGTTTGCCAATTACCCGTTTAGGGGTCTCCCGACTACAATGTGTTAATGAGGAGCATATTTAATAATGCTTATGCGATATTATTTTCTGATTTTCTTTATAAAAGCATATGTTGTGAGTACTCGTTTGAACTGACTCCCACATCATATGTTTTTATAAAGAAGTAGATAAAAAGTACACTGGCCTGACTGTGTGCTTTTGGAGCATGTGTTGTAATTAGATAGAATATGGTATATTGAAGGAAGGTTGCTATACTTTTAAGGGAGACAATTCTGTCAAAATTGTTTTTCTTCCCATCTGTAAAGGGGTCTCTTATAAAAGGAAAGAATTTGCTCCCCTTTAGTTGATCCTCTTAAGCATTGTGTTCACCTTGTTTTGGGAGTGGGAGCTAGTTGCTTCCCTTTTCTTTGGTTTATGACTTGTGTACTGTCTGTCATGATTTGTTTATCTTTCCTTTTGGTGTCACTGGTAGACTATGTTGTGTAATTGTGTTTCTTACTGGACATTTTCTAAACTATATTTTGTAGAGTAAAGCAAACAAATGTAATCTTTCTTGTTAAAGACAAACAGTGTGGACCCAGATCAGACTGCTCCTCTAGGAGCAGTCTAATCTGGGTCCATACTGTTTGCCTATATGCAACAAGAGCTCCGCCAAGCGAGGCATTATACGCCCGTAGCAAGTAATAAGATGTAGCACATAAACTGGCTCCTGTATAATTCAGTGCTCCAGATATAAACTGTAAGTGGAATGACAAAAAAATTTTTTAAAAATTTTCATTGGGGCATATCTCTGCTGATATTTGGTGAACTGTAACCTTAAGGTCCAAGCTGGCCCACAAATTAAGGGAGAAGTGACTTCTCACTCCTGGGAAAATAGGGAGAAGTTTGTTGCATCTAGGGTGAAGTGTTTTCGGACGGAGGACACACGACAGAAGCATGGCTATATTATAAGCTCATGTGAGCCTTTGGCTAATTTGTTTTTCCTATACTTCAATATTGGACCAAGGGAGGCCAACTCAGAAGAGTATTAAAAAAAAAAAAAAAAAAAAAATCCAAAAAGAATTATGTTTATAAGTTTTTATATTAGTCAAGCTTCTTAATTCTGTATCATTTAGTAAATGTATTTACAAAGATTTAATAATAACTTGCCCATATGGCACTAGCTTTAGTTATTTGCAAACAATATACTAATTATAAAATAAAATTAGAACACTATTACCTCTAAATAATATGCTGCAAAAAGTTTACAAAAATTTTCAAAGGGGCATAACTCTGCCAATATTTGGTGCATTGTAACCTCAAAACAATATGCACTGTTCCACATCATCGTGTAACTATTTATGAAGTTTCAGCTTCATCGGATGTAAATTGTAGGAGGAGTTAGCCGGAAACGAAAAATTAATAGAAATTTTCAAAGGGGTTTAACTCTGCTAATATTTGGTGGACTGTAACCTTGAAACAATATGCGCTGCTCCACATCATGGTCTAACTACAAATCAAGTTTCAGCTTGATCAGATGTAAACTGTACGAGTACAAAATTTTTTACAGAAATTTTCAAAGGGGCTTAACCCTGCCAATATTTGGTGCACTGTAACCTCGAAATAAAATGCGCTGCTCCACATTATTGTGTAACTATTTATGAAGTTTCAGCTTGATCGCATGTAAACTGTAGGCGGATATAGCCAGAAACAATAAATTAATAGAAATTTTCAAAGAAGTATAACTCTGCTAATATTTGGTGGACTGTAACTTTGAAATACTACACACTGCTCCACATCATGGTCTAACTACAAATCAAGTTTCAGCTTGATCGGATGTAAACTGTAGGAGGAGTTAGCTGGAAACGAAAAGTTTACGGAAATTTTCAAAGGGGCATAACTCTGTTAATATTTGGTGGACTGTAACCTCGAAAAAATATGCGCTGCTCCGCATCATGGTCTAACTATAAATGAAGTTTCAGCTTGATCAGATGTAAAATGTAGGAGGAGTTAACCGGAAATGAAAAGTTTACATTTTCAAAGGGGCATAATTCTGCAAACATTTGATGGACTGTAACCCTGAAACAATATGCGCTGCACCGCATCATGATCTAACTATAAATGAAGTTTCAGCTTGATCGGATGTAAAATGTAGGAGTAGTTAACCAGAAATGAAAAGTTTACAGAAATTTTCAAAGGGGCATAACTCTGCAAACATTTGGTGGACTGTAACCCCGAAACAATATGGGCTGCATCACATCATGTTCTAACTATATACCAAGTTTCAGCTTGATCTGATTTAAACTGTAGGAGGTGTTAGCCAGAAACAAAAAAGTTTACAGACGGACGGACGGATGCCATAACCGGTAACATATTACGTCCCGTTTGCTTATAAAAAGTAGTTAAGTTCAGTTTAATAGCTATTAGAGTCTCATCATGGTTAACATACATTTACATATGTACAACTAAACAAAGTTACTATTTAAAAAATTAACCATGCCATTCTATAAAGAATTATGAGACTATGTTTGAAAAGTATGCAGGAAGATGCAGCAGACAACATAAACAGATGACATTTTCAGATGTAGTTTTTCTTGGCATCTTAAGGGTTAACCCCTTACAATATTTATCTTAAATTTTGAACACATGATAATGATGATTTGGTGCTTTACGTCCCTTTCAACATTGTTTAAGTCATATTGAGATGATGTGGGGATGATAACGAAAGGCTCTGTGTAATGAACTGCCATACAGTTATGAGCTGAGTTCTGCCTCCAGCTGGATTCGAACCTAGGACCTTGTGATTCAAAGTTGGGAGCGCTAACCACTGAAATTTTAACCCTTAAACTGCCAATCACAACAATTGTCGTCTGCTTTGTCATCTGCTTGTGATTTTCAGTCATTTTTGCAAACAGTGTGGACCCAGATCAGATTGCTCCTCTTGGAGCAGTCTGATCAGGGTCCACAATGTTTCCCTGTATGTAAAAATAGCTTTGAAAAGTTTGCAAGAATATTCAGCAGATGACATAAACAGACAACATTTTCAGATGCAGGTTTTCTTTGCATTTTAAGGGTTAACACATCCATTGATTTCCTGGTGATGTGTCTAACGCTTAGCACTTTGGGTAAAATTTTCAGCAGAAGACATTTTGAAATATTTTTCTAATTTTTCCCAGAAAACAGGAATTGACATTTCATGCAAATTATCTCAAATGGAGACAATTTGCATGAAATGGCAAATCCTGTTTTTTGGGGAAAATAAGAAAAATATCATGAATTTGTCGTCTGCTGAATTAGCCCAGAGAGGTAAAGGTTAAGAAGTACTGACAGAATGGCAAACAGTGCACCCTGATCAAACTACTAAGTTAACAGCAGTCAGATCTGTGTCTACACAGTTTGCTCAGACCTACTTATCCACTGACTGAGTTGGGGCTTCACGACACATCAACCCTTGTGGGTCATTTTGTGTCATCTCCCAGATAAAGGGAGAAAAGAGGTAGAAGAAATAGTAGAGGAGATGAAAGAGAAGGACAGGGAAGAAAGAGGAACGGGAATGAAAGTGAAGAAACAGAAGAAATAAAAATATTCCTCCTCTACCCTTACCTGCTACAAGGATAGCAGGCCTTGCCCAAGTGGAAGCCAGTCTCAGTTGGGCATCCCGGTGACGTAAGATACATGACACCTCTACTTATCCAAATATTTATGCTAAATACGGTATTTCTGTGTGAATACTTAACTCTTAGCACGCTGGGTAAAATTTTCACCAGATGACAAAATGAAACATTTTCTTATTTTTCCTGGAAAAACAGGATTTGTTATTTCATGCAAATTGTTTCCAACTAAGATAATTTGCATGCAATGTCATTTCATGCAAATTGTCTCCAATTAAGACAATTTGCATGCAATGTCAAATCCTGTTTTCTGGGAAAAATAAGGGAAATATCATCAATTGTCATCTGCTAAATTTACCCAGAGAGTGGTAAAGGCAAATACTCTACCATCTAAATCACATATATTCAGCAGATGACAATTTGCTCATATTTTTCTTATTTTTCCCAGAAAACAGGATTTGACATTTCATGCAAATTGTCTCTAATCAGATTATCTCTTGGAGACAATTTGCATGAAATGTCAAATCCTGTTTTCTGGGAAAAACAAGAAAAATATTTTATAATGCTGCTTGCTGAAACTTTTACCGTGAGTGCTAAACATTAATGGAAGACGATTAACTGACGTAAGGTTAAAACAAAACAGATGCCAGTCTCTTATAATATGATTTGTTTTCAAATTTTTTGAGTCACGAATAACATAATTATCCATAAAATATTGGCAGAACTGCCTGAGAAAACTGGACAGACACAAATCAGACTGCTCATAAAGTACTTAACCCTTAATGCGCCAATCACAACTGCAGCAGATGACATTCTGAGTATTTTTTACCTACTTTTTTTTTTAAGAAAATAAAGCTTGATATTTTGTGTGAATTGTCTGCCTAAAATGTACATGAAATTCAAAAACAAACCTTATTTTCTCTGAAAATTAATAAAAAAATTGAGAATGTAGTCTGCAATAATTTTGCATAGTGTTAGCACTTTTACCATGCTATGGGCAGATTCAGCAGATCAGTTGGTGATATTTTTCTTATTTTTCCTAGAAAATAGGATCTGACACTGTTTGTTACTATTTTTAGCTCCCAATAAGGTAGGATTTTTTTTTAGAAAATCTCCTATTCATACCAAATGGGATTTGTTCAAATGAAGCGCAGAGTGAGCGGAAAATCAAGCTCTTTCTGGTGGTGTAAGCGGTATTCTGTGATCTGGTCTAATTCTCGAGAACATTCGGAGAATGTTTTTGCTGTCAATCTGGGCTACAGGGACAATGTACATGAATTCTGACGAAAAACATTCTCCTAATGTTCTCGAGAATCAGACCAAATTGCAGAATAGTGCATACACCACCAGAAAGAGCTTGATTTTCCGTATATTCTGCGCTTTATTTGAACAAATTCCATCAGGTATAAATCGAGATATTCTAAAAAACCCTAAAAAGCTAAAAAATAGTAAAAAACTCTGTGCACCTAGTTATTTGGTCACGTGGATTCCCCAAACCACTTCATTCAGTAAGAGCTGTTGTACAACAACATAGAGCTGACCATCTTGTAAAAAGTTGTTCCAGATAAGAAAAGTTTATGAGGTATGTGTTGTTGAGGTACCGTATTTGCCCCAGACATTTGGACAGACAGGCAGGAGCAAACAATATAGATCTGTTCAAATACAACACAAAAAACAAAATTTGACAACAACTAACCCTTGTCCTGCTGAATAAATTGCCACACCCATCTAATTTTCAACCAATCAGATTCCTTGATCCAGGTTGTTGATATAAATTCACATATGGAACGGCAAATAGTGCATAGTGGGCTGGGTGGCCTAGTGGTTAGCGCACTTGACTTGCAAGAAGCTGATTCAAATCCCGATTGTGTCAAGACAATTTTCAGACCATTAGTACGCTTAGCTCATACTCGACAGGCCCGTGGTTGAGTATAAAGTGGACAGGGTGGCGCTTGGTGACAGACAGCGGCACCAAGTATGCATGGGTGATCCATGAAAGCAAGGCTGTACAAATACTTGTACATAACAATCACCCCTGCCTCTATGTACCTCGGGTGCCTGGTAGCGTTAAAAATCCACACAACAACAACAAACTGATCTGGATCTACACCCTTTGCAAAGGCAGGGCATATCCAGGTTCAGCAGGACAAGGGTTAAATGGAATAAATGTAAAACATAGGGCTTGGTACTGTAAGGTATTGAAGTAAGAGCCCAAACAGGAAGTTTGTCAAAGCAACAGATAAGGTGTTTTTTTCATCCGAAAAATGCTGATATCGTTCTTATTTCTCAATGAAAACGTATCTTGTGGGTACTCATTAGAAGCACCTCAGCGAGGCGCTTCTAATGAGTACCACAACATATGTATTTGTCGAGAAATAAGAAAAATATTATGTGGATACCCTCTCTTATCTGTAGCTGTGCAGTTTGTCATTATGTAAATGGAGACAACATAAAAAGATGGGCTGAATTGTATGAAACACAGCATCTTGACCTTTTATTTTTTCCATGCATTGTCAAATTATTTACTTTTTTTCCAAAACTCAACCACTTCTGATTTCTAGAATACAATAAACTGTAATATGCTATGATTACTTTTTCTGTTTCAATTTTCATTCATATATTTTGGTTGCTGAGATATATCTACTTATTTTCAGTTTCAATTTTCACTCAGCATCATTAAATTACAAATTTACAAGAAAATCTGATGTTGGCAAACAGCTAGCTATTAGAATATTTTTGAGAATCAGGCTGTTTGCACTTGATATTGCATTAAGCAAGTCATATCAAACAAGAAAGGCATGTAAGGTCCTCTTTATAACAAAATTCATACAGTTTGGGATATAAGATAGTTAAAAGATGGACTCCAAAGTGGTTGTATCCAAACAAAAATGTATAGATTATATAGAAAAATAAGCACAAATGGTCATTTTTCTATATAATTGATACATTTTTGTATCATGTTGTATTATTTCAAAAAGTATAGATTACATAGAAAAATGACCACAGATGACCATAACTCATGAAGCATTTTTCAGAATTTATTCAAAAGTTAATCAGCTCATCTACTCATCAATACTAATCTATTCACCAGGTTTCAAGGCTCTAGCTTCTATAGTTTTCGAGATATTTTGCTGACAAGATTTCATCCACATTTTTTCAAAGAGCCATAACTCAGGAAAGGGGCATAATCCTGATGGGGAAAAAATATGTGTCAGCTACTTTTCATGAGGAATCCATATATGAAATTTCAAAACCCTAGCATGCACGGTTCAGAAGTTATGCTATGCATCAAAAAGCATGCAATGTAAAAATGCCCAAAGTTAAAAAGAGCCATGACTCATGAAGTATTTTTCAGAATTTATTCAAAATCAGGTCATCTACTCATGAATACCAATCTATTCATCAGGTTTCAAGGCTCTAGCTTCCATAGTTTTTGAGATATTTTGCTGACAAGATTTCATCCACATTTTTTCAAAGGGCCATAACTCAGGAAAGGGGCATAATCCTGATGGAAAAAAAATATGTGTCACCTATTTTTTCATGAGGAATCCATATATGAAATTTCAAAATCCTAGCATGCACTGTTCAGAAGTTATACTATGCATCAAAAAGCATAACGGATGCACACACGCATGGACAGACGGATGCATGAATGTCCCAGAAGCAATATGCCCTTCCAACTTCTTCGAAATTGAGGGCATAATGAGGACTATCAACATATATTCAAAGAAATCAGAAAAAAAAAAAAATATGTTGGGAAGCCTTCTTATCTTCTACGTGTATAATGCTGGTTATTTTGATTCCATAAATTTTCAACATGCTAGAAGGTACCATTTAACCAGTCATAGCTCATCTTCCACTGATCAAATTCAACATTTTATATTACCCTGTTGCTTGTACTCATGTGCAGACTGATTAGTTTTACCTGAATTTTATTGCTCATATCTCACATTAGGAAAACATTATTTTTTTTTTCATAATTTGATGAGCAGAAGTATGATAAAATGTCTGCATTAAAGTGTTGCTGTGTTTTAAAATTACTTGTTTTCACTAGAAATACAGGAAATTTTACACTGTTTTATATGTTACCGTGCCAACACAGATACCGTAATAACCCTAAGTATAGGGACTGACAGGCCTGCGCAAACAGTATAGACCCAGTTCTGACATTGAGAATGCGGGATTTAATCAGGGTCTACAGGGTTTGCCACTTATCCAGCACTATTTTAGACACATTAACAGGTAGTAAAATAGACTTCTTTTTTTTTTTCAAATTTTAGGATATAACACGGTTGTTTAACTAGCATGGTTTATGCTATGGACACCAACAATAGTGTTATTAAGAGGTTGTGGTGTACTTAAGAGTAAACAGGGTATAGAAAATTTATTCTGTTTTATATACTATGTTGTTTTTTTTCTTCAGAATGTTTAACCCTGGTCCAGCTGAACCTGAATATGCCCTGCCTTGCAAACAGTGTAGATCCAGATCAGTTGGCTTCTGAAGACCTGAAGAAGCCAACTGATCTGCATCTGCACTGTCTGTCATTTGTCACTGTGCCCACAATATATGTTTTGAGCAGAAATATAAAAAATATCAGAATTTCCATTGAAAATTTTCATTTTTTGCTGGTAAAATTTTCAGTATATTTGAATAGGCTCGTTTCTGTAATGAAAAATAGAGCTCAAGATAATATGTTCAGCATCCAAAAATATATACATGTAATATTTACTTAAAAATAGACATATAACTACCATATTTGTCCTAAAATTCGAACAAGTCAGTTTTACTTCCTGCTGATGAATATGAAAACTGCTGGATGAGTGACACTCTACTGCAGCTGTTATGGGTTTACACAGTTTGCTCATTACTAACTGTCCAAATGCTTGGGGCAAATAGGCTACATCTGTGATTCAGAAATGCAGGTGCAGATATACTTGTTGCAATACTACAGATGCAAGTATACTTAGTGTTCATACAGCTATACAGTTGCTCATTCAGTTGCAGTTATCTTTCATTTATGTTCAGTATGCAGTGAGAAATACATTTAACCCTTGTCCTGTGGAATAAATTAAGATGCCACACCCACTACTGAGTTTTAGCCAATCAGATTACTTGATCCAGATTGTTGCTATAAATTCACATATTTAATGGCAAACAGTGCAGATCCAGATCAGCTGGCTTCTTCAGAAGCCAACTGATCTGGATCTGCACTGTTTGCAAATGCAGGGAATACCGGGGTTCAGCAGGACAAGGGTTAGTTTTTGATTAGCATATCCAAGATTTCTTGGATGCTTAGCAAACTGCATGTAATATTTATGTGATGCATGCCACATTAAGTTCTGGAATGTTCTCATTTGTCACAATGTAGATAAAGTAACATTTGAGGTGATAATTTTGTTATCTTTTCAATATTTTAGCACCAAAATATTTCTTGTGGATAAGTACTTATTGGAATCTACTCACAGAGACAAAAAATATTTTTTGAACATATCCTTTATCAGGGAGCTTTGTATGAGTACATGTCAGCCACAAAAAGTTGCCTGCCATGGTAAAGAGAGTTTTCATGCTAAGCATGCTGGGAAAACAAAATAAGCAGAAGACATTTTGAAATATTTTTCTTATTTTATCTCAGAAAACAGGCTTTGACATTTCATGTAAATTGTCTCCTAGGGAGACAATTTTCATGAAATGTCAAAGCCTATTTTCTGGGAAAAATAAGAAAAAAAAAAATCATCAATTTGTCATCTGCTAAATTTGGCCAGAGAGTGGTAAATGGTAAACAATGATGTTTTTGTATCCATTGCAAAAACAGAAACATATAATTTTAAAGTTGCTCATAATGATAAAGCCTGGAAGAACTTATATAGGGACTACTTCTTCATGTATTACTACTCCTGTTGTTTCTCCTACTGTGATTGCACTTAACAACAAGCCGTAAAGTCTGTACGTAAGTAGGTTCTGTCATTAAATGCTAGTGGTTCGGCTGAATATTATCCAGCCTCTTTGTAAAATATGTCTCCTACTATGAAAAGAGATTAGGAAAGTTCTGGGATGGTTTAGAAAAGATACAGATAAGTGAAGTATTTACATGAATTCTTTTCAATTTTGTCATTTGAAACATGTGTACCAGGACTGCATTAGAATTGTCTTACTAATGTGAATTGGATAAGATCTCAGAACTTGCATTATATAGAAGAATAAGAAAAATATGATTATTTATTTTGCTAATATTATGTACTATCTAGAACCTGTATTTAATATTGGCACTGGGTCAAGGAACTTAATGTTCTTGATCTATGATAATTCATGTAATTGAATTGTAGAACTGAACTGTATCATGTGAAATAGGACCTCAGGGCATATTCAAATACCAAAAGTCAACATCAGCTTGCATATCTGTGCAATCTGATCAGTTGCTGTTTTGTTTGTTTATTTGAGTCTTGTTTAATGATACATAACTCTTGAGGGTCATTCTGTGTCATCTCTCAGAAAAAAGGAAGAAATGAGCCAGGAGAACTTGTAGAGGTGAGGGAACAGAAAAATAGAGATGGACGATGGTTAAAACAAATGGCAGTGCAGAAACAGAAAAAATACTAGCATGCCCCCTTCCCCCACTAGCCACAGTACAACAGGCCTCTTCCACCACACTACCACCAATGAAACTGCTATTTTACTATAGGAAGCCAACCTGCTTGTGAAAACTGCTGGCCAATATTGCTTCAGATAAAGTGATAATTGTGAGGACAATTAACTCTTGTCCTGATGAATAATTGATTGTGTTGGGGTTTTAACGACACGTCAACCCTTGTGGGTCATTTTGTGTCGTCTCAGAGAAAGGGAGAAAAGAGATAGAAGAGATAGTAGGGGAGACAAATGAGAGGGACAGGGAAGAAAGAGGAACAGGAATGAAAATGAAGAAACAGATGAAATAAAAAAATTCCCCCTCTACCCTTACCTGCTACAAGGATAGCAGGCCTTGCCCAACTGTAAGCCAATATCAGTTGGACGCCCTGGTGATGTAAGATACACGAAACCTTTGCCACACCCAAGATGCCATGCCAACTTCTAATGTTCAGCCAATCAGATTATTTGATCCAGATTGGTGCTATAAATTTGCATACTTAATGGCAAGCAGTGCAGATCCAGATGGGTTGGCTTCTTCAGCCAACTGATCTGGACATACACAGTTTGTAAAGGCAGGGTATATCCGGGTTCAGCAGAACAAGGGTTAAGGACAATTTTGTTATTTTTACATCAAAATATATCTTCTGGGTACTGTAATAACCTTAAGTATTGGGACAGATAGGCCTCTGCAAACAGTGTAGACCCAGATCAGATGCCGCAGGTCTACACTGTTAGCCATACATACAGCAATATTTTAGACACATCAAGAGGTAGTAGAATGGACTATTTCAAATTTTAGAAACAAATATGGTCAGCAGATAAGGTGTCCCAATACTTAGGGTTATTATGGCAATTCCATTGAGTACCCAAAATAGCAAAAAATGTCAATAAACAGTGCTTATCAGATCCTCTGAAACCAAACATAATGGACAGACAGACATACATACGGATGGACAAGGTGATAACAGTATAATAAAAGTTGTTTTCAGAATAGTCCCCATATGGTAAATGTCCTAAAAATTTGAACACTAAAGCATCTGACAAAATGACATATGCAAACAGTGTAGACCCTGATCAGACTGCTCCTGAAGGAGCAGTCTGATCAGGGTCTACACTGTTTGCCATTCCACTAAATATTTAAAGAAACTGCTGCATAAAAAGCAAAAATTAAGCCAAAAGAGTATGGAATAAAGTGTTCGAAATTTTAGGAAATTTACTGTATTTAGTCTAGTATTATGCAGTCAATGTTGGGCAATTCATTAAGGCACCTTTCTCAGTGACAATGCTCAGTTATTTCTGAAGTGAGGTATAAAAGTTACAGAATTAGATACACAAGACTTAAGAATATGCATTTTTTTTTCAAGTGGGCTATTAGTCACTGTCCAATTCATTTGAGCTGTACCAAAAAATCACCAGGTTTATAGTATGTACAAATTATTTCTAAACAACAAGTTATTGCTAAATTGAAGTATAGAAGATAAAAATGAATTAGAAACCAGAAGACTTAATACACTTCAACCTCTTTATAACATGGTTCATTATAACACGGTTTTGGATATAACATGGTTCAAAGATGGATCCCAAAAATGTATAGATTATATTGAAAAATGACCATGGTAAATGGTCATTTTTCAATATAATCTATACATTTTTGTTTGGTTATAACACGGTTGTTTAACTAAAACGGTTTATGCTATGGACCCCATAAATAGTGTTATAAAGAGGTTGTGGTGTAATGAGTAAATGTTTAAGGTCGACTAATAGTCATTACCCAATTCATTTGATCTATACTAAGGAATAATGGAGCTATGGAATATGACACAAGATGGTTCTGGTCAGGCAGAAGTGACATAAAGACTAGTTTACAGATACAGATTCAGAAAATTTATTTAGAGTTGACAAATCTTAACCTTAGTCCTGCTGAACCCAGATATGCCCTGCCTTTGCAAACAGTGTAGATCCAGATCAGTTGGCTGAAGAAGAAGCTGATTGATCTGGATCTACAGAGTTTGTTATTCAGTATGTGAATTTCTATCAACAACTGAAATCAAGTAATCTGACTGGCTGAAAATAAGAAGTGGGTGTGGCATCTTAATTTATTCAGCACGACAAGGGTTAATAATGAGTAAATTTTTAAAGTCGACTAGTAGTAATTGTCCAATTCATTTGATCTATTATAAGGAATAACACGGCTAGAGTTGCACATATCTTAACATGGGCCATAACTCTTGTATGGCTTTTACTATGATAAAGATAAATCAACAAGAAATCACAAGCAAACATAATTAAATAGAAATATAAGCCAGCGCATGCCAAAACTTACAATAAGACATGCTACCAGTAGTCTTTGCTGATCGCATGTGCCTTCTACTGCCTCTGGGCTATCTAAAGAGGGATAAACGAGAACCTTTGCCATACTGGGTGGATGTACAGTCTGATCTGCATCTGCTGGTCACACGTCTTTTGACTGAGATCAGGTTTTATGGTCCAGTCAACCCATTATGGTCATGTCGAGCCGGTGAGTTCACCTAAGTGCACTTTTCCTGGGATGGCTTAGTTGTCTAAGTGGTTAATCAGTACTTGTGCATATTCTTTTGCCAGAAACTTACAACTGCCTTTCTTGAATCAGCAGAAGGTAGAGAATGACCATAGAAAATATTTCATGATCAATCTCCACAAAAGAATGTTGCCGGACTGGACAGGGGTCAAACCGGTGACCTCCTTATCACCAATCGGACACGTATCCATGTGAGCCACCAAGGTCCGCTACACAGGTCTTATTGTAGGTTTTGTCATGCGTGGCTCATATCACAGGCAGAGTTTAACTATCACAATCCATGCATATCAAATGCTCAGGGTAGGGGTGTCCCAATATCTATAAAAGCTGTGTATTTGAGCTGCATCATCAAAAGATGTACCTTTAGACTTACCGTATTTGACCTCATTACCGCACATACCCCTGTATTCGCATAGTCAAGCAATTCCATAGTCTACAGATTACAGCCAGTGTACTTTTTGTCTACTTCTTATAAAGGCATATGTTATGGGTACCAATTTGAATTGCATCGACTTGTCGATGCAATTCAAATGAGTATCCACAACATATGCTTTTATAAAGAAAATAATATAAAAACAACACAAAAATATTGCATAAGGATTGATAAGTCCTTCACTGATATTTTTTTTTGGTAAGTCCTTCACTGATATTTATTTATTTTTTTTTTTATTAAAGCGTACCCTTTGTATAGGTAGGTACATATTTTACCGAAGTTATCCCAGTATTTTTGAAAAACCTAAATGCACAGTTCTGTAATTAGGTCGAATATAGTATGCACCCAGCAAAGATTCAGATCAATCTATGCATTTGTGTCATCTGATCAGAATCTTCACTGGGAGCATTTTCGATAGCCAAGCATGCAAAGCTTCTTCATGAAGACAATGGAGGCTAAGGCTGGCTAATCAGAGCTGAAAATATAATCGATTACCAATCCTGCCAATGTGATCGATAATCGATTAGTAATCACTGAAGATCTGGTCATAATTTTGTCTGTCTGTCTAAGCATGACTCTTACCATATATTATACTTTACTGTATGCATAGTCAGACTGGTCTGAGCAAACAGTGTAGACCCAGATGAGCAGGGTCTACACTGTTTGCCTCATCCAGCCAGTTTTAGACACAAAATTGGGTAGTAAATTGTACTTGTAAAATATGGTAAGGAGTTGAGGGTTTGAATATTAAGGGTACATACGGTAAAATAACAGACACAGAAATCAAATGATCGATTATTAGCACATCCGTAATGATAATCATTTTTGTGGAATTTATCAATCAATTAATCAATTATCCGATTAATTGAGCCAGCCTTAATGAAGGCTCTAATCAGACTGTGCAGATGTGCATGCTGACAGGAGTCTTTGTATAATTTCTCACACTGCTCATATTGAACTTACATTCATTCTTGAATAGCTCTTGATAAGGTGCTTTTTTTTAACAAAAAAGTATCTACCATATTCGCCCTAATTACCGCACATACCCCTATAAGCACACAGTCAAGCAATTCCGTAGTCTTCGAATTATAGCCAGTGTATGTTTTGTCTACTTCTGTATAGAGACATATGTTGTGGGTACCCATTTGAATTGCATCGACTTGTCGATGCAATTCAAATGAGTACCCACAAAATATGCTTTTATAAAGAAAATCAATAATAAAAAAAAAAAATCGCATAAACATCATCAAAATAAGTCATTTGCTGATCCTTTTAAAAGTGTATCCGTAGTAGGTAGATACACATTTTACCACAAGTTTTCCCAGTAATTTGAAAAACCTAAGCACATAATGCGGTTTTTAGGTCAAATACGGTATATTTTTCTTATTTCTTGACAAAAACTTATGTTGTAGGTACTCATTAGAAGAGTCTCAGTGAGATGCTTCTAGTGAATACCCATAACATATGTTTTTATTGTGAAATAAGAAAACTATATACCTGATACCTACTCTTATCTAGACCTATGAAATTTATTATCATTGTTTACATACCTCTTTTCTCTGGAGTTGATACTGGTATGAACCGGTCATTCCAGACACCTTGTAACTGTGAAGAACTTTTTGACTGAACAATAAGTTTGCTTGATGACACACTGGGGGATATATTTACACTTTCAGGAGGCTTCTGTGGCAGGTCTAAGGTCAATGTCACAACCTTTTGACTGGCACTTGCACCCGTAGTAACCAGCTCATGAACATATTTGGTGGACTTTGGTTTCTTGACTTTCTTCTGGAAAATATCATAAGTGTTTTTAGAAAGTGCAAGAAAACAACAACAACAACAAACACAAAACAAAAACAAAAAAAAAAAAACCAAAAGGACTTGAGGCCCCGTGTGCAGACTATAAAAAGTGTCTGTAATCATGAAAGTATATTTTTATAACTGGCTCTAACTAAATATACACATTGAAAAAATACTGTCGCCACACATGCAAACTTAACATTTTCCTGAAATTCATGGCCTTGAGTCCGAAATTTCAATACATGTACAAGTGATAAACTGGACCCAGCCTCGAGTACCTGAGTACTGTTTGCAGCCCTAGTGCCAACCTTCTGAAAGTTTTAGCAGGAGGGTACATGATCTTACTATTGTAGAACTATTGTAACATTTTGAAAACTTCTGTGACTGATATAAAATGAACTTCAATTTACAAGTCTGGAGGTCAGTATGATATGCTTCTTACAACCAGATTTTACCTCCTATCAGAAGAAGTACATACATCTAAAAATATTTTCATAAAATTCCTCAATTTGTTCTGTAAAATCTGAAAATGAATGTGTACTGTACAATATCCTTGATGAAATTGCAATGTCATATCCCCAGATAACGTATATAATACAAAACAATTGTTCTTATTTCTGCCCCAAAACAAAGTTGTGGGTACTCACTGATATTGCCTTGCAGAAGCAATTCCAATGAGTACCCACAACTTATGTTTTGATACAGAAACATATCCCCAATTATGATTCAATTATGATCTCAATTCATGACCTCTTCTTGAGCTATGAAGGTCAAATACAGGCTTGGTCATAAGAAAACCTTCCTGATGCCTTATGCAAACAGTGAAATTACAGACCAGCCTGGAAGCATAGTCTGGCTAGTCTTCACTATCTAGCTTATCTGAAGTCCAGATCCCTTTGTGAACAGTAAAGGCCATGATGCAGCTGCTGAGGTAAGCAGGCTGATCTCTCATTTTGTTTGCACTGGGCACGTTTTCTAATAGCATCAACTAAGACACTTTTTCCAACTGAATAGTACTCATATTTTCTTATTTCTTCATGACAACATATGTTGTGGGTACTCATTAGAAGTGCCTCATCGAGGCACTTCTAATGAGTGCCCAAAACATATGTTTTCATGGAGAAATAAGAAAAAATTACTGGGATCTAGAGCTATGTTTTCTTGGGATACAGCTATGGTAATGATTAATTACGGTTGCATTCATTTTTCAATTTCAAAAATATGTATAGTATCATAAAGAGAAGCTTCTTAATGCTGTGCATGGAGATAACGCCCAGACTTAAATAGTATCACATTCATCTTTCATTTATAATACACAAAAGTTCTTGAAATGCTTTCTGGGAATAATATAAGTACAAACTTTCAATATAAACTAAATTTAATATTAAACAAAGGTTTTAAAATATACGGTCAACTCTCTTTATCTCGACTTCGCTTATCTTGAATAACAATTTATCTCAAAGTGAATATCAGGTCCCTGTTTTAACATGGAAATCTAACAACAGGTAACAAAATATTGTGGAAAAGAGGAGAAATTGCTCTTATTCTCCTCTTTTCCACAATATTTTCAATATATCTTTAAATTCAGGAGTCAAATTACATATTCATTTGTGAAATGTGGTTGTTAGATTTATTTTTTCCTCAATTCTACAAATCTGATATGTTGAGATAGGAATATCTCGAAGACATTCAGAGAGTCCCTTGGACTTCGAGACAACAAGAGTCGATTATGTTTCTTATTTTTCCATGAAAATAAGGGTTGGCATTTCATACAAATTGCAACATCTACAACTAAAACCATTATTGGAGCTGCAGTACAAGAATATATACCTTCAGACATATGCACAGTGAAGACTCAGATTAGCCTGTACATACACAAGCATGGCTTTAGATAAAAAGAGGTATACGAAAAAGTATTAGGGTCCCGTTGTTCAAAGCATCATTAGCTTAACGAGCTCATTAGTTGTCAAAATGTCAACTGTTCTAGTAAGTACAATATCTACCTCACAGGTATTTTTGCTGAAAAAATGTGTGTAGCTTTTGCAAAAGCTACTCACATTTTTTTCAGCAAAAATATTAGCCTCTTTGCCATATTTAATAATCAAAATTAGTTTTGAACATCATTAGTTTTGAACAACTGGGCCCAGGTAAATATTTATCCCCACGCTTTTTAGAAAGAGCGTCGGGGATATTGTTATCGCCTCCGTCCGTCTGTCCGTCCGTTATGTTATCTCCTCCCAAACCGCAGAACAGAATCCAACCAAATTTGGTGAGTGGCTTGCTTACACATGTGGGGTGTGCAAGAGCATGTTTATTTTTGGCCCCACCCCCAGGGGCCCTGGGGAGGGGTCAAAAGGTCAAATATTAACAATTTCCAATTTCAAAGTCAATTTTAAAGATTTTTATGCTATCTAAGGACTGTCAAGCAGAGACTGATCACTCTGCACAGATATGCAGGCAGATTTGAGTCTTCATCGAGTGTAAATATCCTAAGATACATTTCTGATATTGCAACTCCTGCATCCCTGACCAATTTGACCTTCTGCATACTGCAGATTAAAACCTGTGCTTTAGCAGGAAGCTTACCTCAAAAGTGACAACACATTCTATTTTCATGTTTGCTTCAATCCCAGTAGACCACTTCTCCATGATGTAGGGAGGCTAAAATAAGAACATATGTTATTTATCCAGTGTCAGTTAATAATTTGATAGGCTATAAACTTTCAATATCTAATGTTAATAAGGCCAACACACCCCCACCCCCACCCCCACCCACCCAACTGCCCCCCCACCCCCCCTGCCCCCACACACACACACCAATCCAACCTCACCTTATAGGATAGTCAATTTCAGCCATTTTAACATGCATTTCTGACCTAATCAAGCACCATGCATGTTAAAATGGCCCAAATCAACATTCCTATAAGGCGAGTTTTGAACAGAAATGCATGTTAAAATGGCCCAAATCGATAACCCTATTAGGGCAGGTTCGGTCATTTGTGTTGAGGTTTTACGGCCCAGTCAACCCAATGGGGTCATGTCGAGCGAGGTCAGTTTACCTAACCACACGTTACTAGGCAGGCTTAGTCCTCTAAGCGGTTAACCAGTATTGTGCACATTCTTTCACCAGAAACTGACAACTGCCCTTCTTGAATCAGCAGAAGGGAGAGAATGACCGTAGAAAATATTTCATGATCAATCTCTACGAAAGAATGTTGCCGACCTTGGCGGGGGTTGAACCCGCGACCTCCTGGTCTCCAGTTGGATGGCGCATCCAACTGAGCCACCGAGGCTGGCTCAGGTTCGGTCAGAAATGCATGTTAATATGGCCCAAATCAACAATCCTATAAGGTGAGGTTCAGTCAGAAATGCCTGTTAAAATAGCCCAAAACGACTATGCTATAAGGCTTGCATTGCCTTATAGGATAGTCAATTTGGGACATTTTAACATGCATTTCTGACCGAAACAAGTGCCACGCATGTTAAAATGGCCCAAGTCATCTATCCAATTTGGGCCATTTTAGCATGCATTTCTGATTGAAACAAGCGCCACGCATGTTAAAATGGCCCAAATCATCTATTCAATTTGGGACATTTTAACATGCATTTCTGACCAAAACAAGCACCACGCGTGTTAAAATGGCCCAAATCATCTATCCAATTTGGGCCATTTTAGCATGCATTTCTGATGGAATCAAGCTCCATGCATGTTAAAATGACCCAAAACGACTATCCTATAAGGTGAGCCATATAGGATAGTCCATTTGGGCCATTTTAACATGCATTTCTGACTGAACTTCAAGCTCCTGTGGTCCTTATCACCACGTTACCACTTTGACAGAGGTGAAAAAGTTCATTAACCATTAAACTGCCAAGAAAACCTGCATCTGAAAGCGTCGTCTGTTTATGTCGTCTGCTGAATATTCTTCCAAACTTTTCAAATCTATTTTTGCATACAGGCAAACAGTGCGGACCCACATCAGACAGCTCCTCTAGCAGCAGTCTGATCTGGGTCCATACTGTTTGCAAAAATGACTTTTAAAATCACAAGCAGATGGCAAAGCAGATGACAATTATAGTGATTTAAGGGTTAAATGAGCCACAATGTCAGAAAATGTACCCTCGGACATGTGTGCCCAGCAAAAATTCAGATGAGCCTGATCAGACTGCCCAGATCTGCAGTCTGATCTGAGTCTTCGTTGGGCCCAAGTCAGAAGGTGTGTCTTATCATGCTGTGTGGTTCATATTACACCACAACCTCTTTATAACACTATTGTTGGGGTCCAAAGCATAAACCGTGTAATTAAACAACTGTGTTGTATCCAAACAAAAATGTAAAGATTATATAGAAAAATGACCATTTATGGTCATTTTTCTATATAATCTATACATTTTTGGAATCCATCTTTGAACTGTGTTATATCCAGAACTGTGTTCTAATGAACCATGTTATAAAGAGGTTGATGTGTATTTCCTTTGTATTCTATGGTAAATGTCCAAAAATTTCGTACACCAAAGTTTCTAGCAAAATGGCACAGGCAAACAGTGCAGACCCTGATCAGACTGCTCCTTCACACTATTTGCCATTCCACTGAGTATTTTAAGCAACTGCATAAAAAGCAAAATTTAGGCTTATAAGACTTTAGTATTGAATAAAAGTGTTCGAAATTTTAGGACATTTACCATAACACCACTATCACCACAATTATGAAGGAGAATGTTACGGGTAAGGTATAGAAAGCCCTTTCAACAGCATTTCAGCTATTGGATAGGTGTGTGTGTGTGTGTGTGTGTGTGTGTGTGTGTGTGTGTGTGCATCTGTATTTGCACTTTAATTCATTTTAGACTAACTAAATAAATTCCCTCACACAATATACTGAAAGAATCAAATTTCAATTTGAATTATGTCCGGCTATTCGATTTAGATGTTCCTAGAGAAAAACGGCTAAACTATTTGCAAATGGTAGAGACCCTGACCAGACGCCATATTTTGGGTCTGCACTGTTTGTCAAATACCCTTTTGGTATCTCCAAACTAAAATGGGTGTTAACCCTTAAACTGCCAATCACAACAATTGCCGTCTGCTTTGTCATCTGCTTGTGATTTTAAAAGTCATTTTTGCAAACAGTGTGGACCCTGATCAGACTGCTCTTTAGAAGCAGTCTGATCAGGGTCCACACTGTTTGCCTGTATGCAAAAATAGGTTTGAAATATTTGCAAGAATATTCAGCAAACGACATAAGTAGACGACATTTTCAGATGCAGGTTTTCCGGGCATTTAAGGGTTAACACAATCAAGACTCGGCACAGGACACACCAGGGGATACACTATACAGTTATGAGAAAACATCTATATTATTCAACAGTGCAGCCGACTCTCGTTATCTCCGTTTTCACTTATCTCGAATAACTGCTTATCTCGAAGTGAAAATCTAGTCCTGTTGAAGCATGAAAATCTAACAACAGGTAACAAAATATTGTGGAAAAGTTGAGAAATTGCTCCTCTTTTACACAATATTTTCAATATATCTCTAACCTAGACAAAGTGCCCTGTGGGGCACATATACCCCCGACCAGCGCTACCGCCACTTTTTAAAGAGCACAAAGTATGTAGCTTTGACTCTGGAGATGGCAGTTGTATGCTATATGTTATATTATAACACTGAAAAAATTCAATCATACATAATATGAAGCCCTTGACCTCAAAGGTCAGGCAGAGGTGCAGGGATTGAGCTAAATAAAACTTTAGCCCTATAACTATCACCATATACCAGTGAAATCAATCAGTCTTTATAATACGAGGGTGAGTCAATAAGTAACCAGCCTAACTTATTTCCGGTTGAGATCCACCTCTTCTTTTTCCATGTAATTGCCCTCTAGTGTGATGCACTTAGACCAACGGTGTTCAAGTGTTCAGCCCAGAACTGAAAAGGTCAGGGTCCTTTCCATTGACCCATTCCTCAACTGCCGTCACAACTGCTTCATCAGACCGGAAATGAAGTCCACACATATCCTTTTTCAAGTTTGGGAATAGGAAAAAGTCGCTAGGAGCTCGGTTAGGCGAATAGGCAGGATGAGGTATTAATTCATACCCGTCCCGCTCTACAGCATCCATTGCAACTTTGCAAGTTGGGACTCTCGAGTTGTCCTGTTGCAGCAAAATACCTTTAGAGAGTTTACCTCGGAGTTTTTCACGGATGGCGGTTCTCAGCTGGTCCAACAAGTTTGCATAGTACACTCCAGTTATTGTATTTCTCTTGGGTAAAAAGTCCAACATAATAATGCCTTTTGCGTCCCAAACTACTGTGGCCATCACCTTGCCAGCAGATGGTTGCGTCTTGAACTTCTTTGGCTTCGGGGACCCAGGCCCTACCCACTGACGACTGAGCTTTAGTCTCTGGCTCATAATAATGAACCCAAGTCTAATCTACAGTCACCAGACGCAAAAGAAAATCATCTTTTGACCTAAAGTGCTTCAACAAGGCGCTGCATACTGATGCTCTGGTTGCCATTTGCTCATCGCTAAGGGACTTTTTTACATATTTCTTCGTCGGTGGCATCCAGTGGGCGTCCAGACCTGGCTTCATCTTCTAAAGACGTTCTACCACGTTTGAATTCCCTTACCCAGAATTTAACCTTAACATAAGATGGTGCAGAAGACCCATAAACATTGGCTAACTTGCCGTGTATTTCCTTGCTTGTTTTACCTTTTAAATACAAGTACCGAATTACAGCACGGTACTCAGCTTTAGATGAAAAGCATGTCTTTGCATCACTAGCCATGTTTGACATTCAATATCTTATTAAAGAATGACTCGATACATGTGCAATTTTGTACCCATGTATAAAACATATATTGAAACAAAGCATGAAAATCGTGACCGTCTCGGTCCATCGGAAATGGGAGAGGCTGGTTACTTATTGACTCACCCTCGTATCAGCAAAAAGTCTGTATGAAAAGTCTGTGACCTTGACTTAAAAGCCATGCCCCAGCTTGGGGATGGTGCCGAGATAAACTTTATACCTATATATACCATCATGCTAATATTAATGAAACAAACAAAAGGGTCTTCATAATATAGCTATATAAACTTAGATGCAAATCTATTTTTTTACTTTTAAATGAAATTTCTAAGTCTGTGACCTTGACCTCAAGGTCAAACCCTGGGATGGGGATGATGCTGAGTAAAACTCTAGACCTATATCTTTCATCATTTTAAATATAAATGAAATTCCTCAAAGGGTCTTGATGGTATAGCTATACATGTATAAACATAAACACAAAAATTTTGACTTATTTATGGAAGTCCATGACCTTGACCCCAAGGTTATTCCCCAGGGATAGGGTTGATGCTGATATAAACTTAAGCCTTATATTTACCATCAGGCTAAACATGAATGAAATCCATCAAAGGGTTTTCTTAATATCAGGTCTTATAAACTTTAACGTAAAAACTTTGACCCTAAGACAAAAATAAAGTATGAACGAATAATGCTTCAACGGATGAACGGACAGACGAACAAATTCCTTGCTGATAGCTATATCCGCTCAACCTTTCAATTAGGGGATAATAAAATTTAACAAATGGTCTTGATGATATGGCTATATAAACTTAAACGCAAAATTTTTTACTTTTATATGAAAATTCTAAGTTCGTGACCTTGACCTTGGTCACACCCGGGGTGGGGATCATGCTGAGTAAGACTCTAGGCCGATATCTATGAAATTCCTCAAGGGTCTTGATGATACAGCTATATAAACACAAAAAAACTTTATGAAAATTCTAAGTCCGTGACCTTGACCCCAAGATCACCCCCGGGATGGGGATGGTGAAGATAAAAACTTTAGACCTATATCTACCATCATGCCAAATATGAATGAAATCCATTGAAGGGTCTTCAAAATATGAGGTTTTGTAAACTTTAACGCAAAAACTTTGACCCTGCGATGGAAAGACAAACGAAAACGAACTAATGTACGTACGAACAAACAATCGAACGGAAAAGCGAAAACTATATACCCCCACATACTTCGTATGTCGGGGGTATAATTAAGGAGTCAAATTCATAGTCATTTGTGGAATCATGTTGTTCATTTATTTTTTCTTCAATTCTGCAAATCTGATATGTCAAGGCACAGATATCTAAGTATTTCAGAGAGTCCCTTGGAATTCAAGATAACGTGTGTCAATTGTATTTAAACCCTGGAACCTTAAACAGCTACACTGTTTGTCATTCATGACGAAATACCCTGCCACTATTGTGTGGCAGGTAGATAAGTGTCAAAAACTGACAAAATTTGCCCATTAGCAATCCTAAATCAGATCTTTACAATATCAATGCACATACCAAGTTTTTGTGAAAATCCATCAATGTTAACGTCCAGAACCGTAAATATGGAGATGTGGTGGGCAGATAACTCTGTCAAAAATTGACAAAATTTGCCAATTAGCAATCCCAGACAGATCTCTACAATATCAAAGCACATACCAAGTTTGGTGAAAAGCCATTGACTTATATTCAAGTTATCCTATGGAAATGAAAACATAAACAGACCAACATCAGATGGACAGATGGATGCACACACAGATGTCCAATATGAAACCACAATACCCGGCTACCTTCCTGTGGTGGGTATAGAAAAAAGACAATCCTTACATGAGTAAGTTTGAATGATCCATGTTTCTCACATGTGAACACAACATCTTTGATACATGTCAATACATCAGCATCATCATCATCATGATCAGAGTCATCATCTATCTCCATGTACATCTTCCACTTATGTTCCTAAAAAAAAAAACAATTAAAATCCAGTTATAGATGGATGTTAACCCTTGTCCTGCTGAATCTGGGTAAATCTTGCCTTTTCAAACAGTGTAGATCCAGATCAGTTGGCTTCTGAAGAAGCCAACTGATCTGGATCAGCACTGTTTGCCATTATTGTTTGTTTGTGTTGAGGTTTTACGGCCCAGTCAACCCAATGGGGTCATGTTGAGCGTGGTCAGTTTACCTAACTACACGTTTACTGGACAGGCTTAGTCCTCTAAGTGGTTAACCAGTATTGTGCACATTATTTCGCCAGAAACTGACAACTGCCCTTCTTGAATCAGCGGAAGGGAGAGAATGTCCATAGAAAATATTTCATGATCAATCTCCACGAAAGTATGTTGCCGACTTCAGCGGGGGTTGAACCCACGACCTCCTGGTCTCCAGTCGGACAGCGCATCCAACTCAGCCACCGAGGCCAGCTGTTTGCCATTAAATATGTGAATTTATATCAAGATGGATCAAGGAATCTGATTGGCTGAAAATTAGAAATGAGCGTGGCATCTTAATTTATTCAGCATAACAAGGGTTAAGCAGGAGTATCAAATCAAGTAAATAGTTTTTCTTATTTCTCCATGAAAACATATGTTGTGGGTACTCATTATAAATGCCTCACCAAGATGCTTCTAATGAGTACCACAACATGTTTTTTTTTGTGGGAAAATAAGAATAATCAATACTTTTTGCTTATCTAGATCTATGTTAACACTTTACATGCTGGGTAAATATTTCAGCAGAGGACATTTTGTTTGTTTGTGTTGTGGTTTTAGAGCCCAGTCAACCCAATGGGGTCATGTCGAGCGTGGTCAGTTTACCTAACCACTTTTACTGGGTAGGTTTAGTCCTTTAAACAGTTAACCAGTATTGCATGTGTACATTCATTTGCCAGAAACTGAAAAATGCCCTTCTTGAATCAGTGGATGGGAGAAAATGACCATAAAAAATATTTCATGATCAATTTTCTTATTTTTCCCAAAAAAAAAAATAGGATTTGACACTTCATGCAAATTGTCTCCTTAGGAGACAATCTGCATGAAGTGTCAGGGCCTGTTTTCTAGGAAAACAGATAAGAAAAATATCATCAAATTGTCGTCTCCTAAATTTACCAATAGCATGGAAAGAGTTGAATGGCTGACTGGGACTGAGTTTTGTGCCAAAAGATAATTTTCATTGCAGCTCAACCCCAGAGCAGTTAAGGATAGCTGTTCTGTCCTTTTGACAAGTCTTGTTTTATTATTTTACATACTCACAAGTGTAGAAAACTAGACCGATATCTAACATCAAATATCAACTAACTCCACCCAAGGGTTCATTGGATTAAACCATTTCTTGAACTTTAACCCCTGTCCTGCTGAACCCAGATATACCCTGCCTTTGCAAACAGTGTAGATCCAGGTCAGTTGGCTTCTGAAGAAGCCATCTGATTTGGATCTGCACTGTTTGCCATTAAGTATGTGAATTTATAGAAATAATATGGATCAAGTAATCTGATTGGCTGAAAATTAGAAGCAGGCATGGTATCTTAATTTATTCAGCAGGACAAGGGTTAACATGAAAATATCAAGTCATGCCTTTTGATAATACAAGTTTTTTTAAAGCACTGAAAGTAAAACTTTACCCTTGTCATGCTGAATAAATTAAGATGCCACACCCACTTCTAGCTGTCAGCCAATCAGATTGCATCATCCAAGTTGTTGATACAAATTCGCATACTGAATGACAAACAGTGCAGATCCAGATCAGTGGACTTCTTTAGCAGCCAGTTGATCTGGATCTACACTGTTTGAAAACGCAGGACATATCCGAGTTCCACAGGACCAGGGTTATGATAAAATTTCTTAATCAGTAGCCTTAACCTCTAAGCCACAGACAGGGTTGAGGGTGGTAACATGTATAAGTATTGGCAGTTTGGTTATGTTTGTGCATGTGTGTGCGATAATGCTAACATTTGAAAAAACCCATTTGACTACCTGACCATATGTCTAAATATGACTGATGAAATGACAAATACAATCGATTCTCGTTATCTTGAAGCCCGAGGGACTCTCTGAAATAATTCGAGATATCCGTACATTGAAATATCAGATTTGCTGAATTGAGGAAAAAATAAATTGAATAACCGCATTTTACAATGAATATGTAATTTGACTCATGAAGTTAGAGATATATTGAAAATATTGTGGAAAAGAGGAGAAATTGCTCCTTATGAGCAATTTTTCCTCTTTTCCACATTATTTTGTTACCTGTTGTTAGATTTCAATGTTAAAACAGGGACCAGATTTTCACTTCAAGATAAGCCGTTATTTGAGATAAGGAAAGTCAAGACAGCGAGTCGACTGTATTGTAGATGCTAATCAAACTGCTCTTTGATCTGGTTCTACTCTGTTCATACATGACTGTCATAATATTTAGAAATCATATGGTAATAAACTAATGTGTCCCGGTATTCTTTGCCATCTAAATGTGTAAGGTACAGTAATAACCCTAAGTATTGGGACACATCTACTTACCATACTTGTCCTTAAATTTGAATTTTTTTTTTATTTTTTTTTATCTTTTTTTGATTTGGGTTTTACAGCCCTTTCAAGAATATTTCAATTATATCAAGCTGATCGTTCATCAAAGGTGGGCGAAAACCGGAGAACCTGGGGAAAAACCACCTGACAATCTGTAAGCAGAACTTGGCTTTCCCACATGTGACCCAAGCGAGGCTCGAACCACAGCGGTAAGAAACCTAATGGATTTAGAGTCAGCTCTCTTATCCACAAGGCTATGGGGGCCTGCTTTAAATTTGAAATAGTCCATTCTACTACCTCTTGATGTGTCTAAAATATTGTTGTATGTAAGGTAAAAATAGCAGACCCTTATCAGATGCTGCATTCTGCAGCGTCTGATCTGGGGCTACATTGTTTTCAAAGGCCTAGCTGTCCCAATACTTAGGGTTGTTACGGTATTTATAGACCGAACTATATAACAAAAATTAACAAAGTACTTCATGATTGTGCTGCTAGAAGTGCCATGTTGGCACCTACTGCGCTGATGCAAAGATATGGAATTATATTCTCCTATTATCTAGTTATGACATGAAAACAATCTGTAATTGACATGATAATTGACAAAAATATAGTTAACACATAGACAAGCTGTCGGCTTCCACATGCAATAATAATGAAGAAACAATAATCATAAATGGGGTTTATCAAGTGAAAAAGGCAGTTTTATTCTACATGTATGTAGGTATCATGAGAACATGCCTATATAATTTTGACCCCCTTAAACCGCACTTTTATCTAGTAAAAGTGGGGTTTACAGGGGTATACATTATTTTTCTAATTTCTGCTCAAAAACATAGATTGTGGGTACTTGTTAAAACAGCCTCATGGAGGTGGTTCTAATGAGTACCCACAATCTATGTTTTGAGCAGAAATATGAAAAATATCAGTATTTTTTATTTGAAAATTTTCATTTTTTGGTGGTAAAATTTTCAATACATTTGAATAGGAATGTTTTTGTAATGGGGAATGGATACACTTTCAGGGGAGGTAACTGCCAAAACTGTTTTGCTTCCCTTTTGAAAAGGGGCCTATTGGGAGCAAATTCTTTCCTTTTAGAGTAGACTCTTGTAGAGAACTGGCATGGTATACAGGAAAGCAAAATAGGAAATCATAAAAGTTGCCTCCCTTGTAACAATGGCAGACAATCTTTTGGAAAGTTGTTTTTTTGCCCGGCAGTTTACTCGGAAGAAGTGAACTAGCAAACTTTTAGCATGATTTAATGCAAAAACATTTGTCATAACTACCTTCTCACAAAAAGTTTTATTCCATTGATTTAAAAAAATAGAATATTTTCATTTTTTTTCCATAATGAAAATGGATGGAAAATATGCAAAAATCTACAGGGTAGATAGTTTCCTCTTGTTCAAACTTTCTGGAATTTTCATAATACATGTATTGTTATGGAACATCATTAATTTAGCATCAGTTAAGCAAAAAATCCATTTTTATAAGAATTTTCCCAAAATCCGGTTTACTATAGAAATTGCATAGGTCATAGAATTGATTTTACTGTAAATATTTGGAAACAAAGCACAGGACCAGAAACGGTTTCTGATAAGGTATTGTCAATCAGAAATGAATGTTTCCATTTAGAATGAAACACCAAGCGACAAATGTCATTACAAGGGAAGTCGAAAGCACAGTTAGTGTAGGCAGTAAAAAAAAAATACTTTAAGTGGTGCAGAATAGTCAAGACTCAGATCAGCCTGTTTATTCATTCAGTTTGTTAACCCTTAAAGCGCCAATCACAACTGCAGCAGACGACAATTTTATTTTTTTTTTTCAGAGAAAACAAGTCTTGACATTTCATGTGAATTGTCAATTCACATGAAATGTCAAGACTTGTTTTCTCAGAAAAAAAAAAATTGAATGTCGTCTGCAACAAATTTTGCTTGCCGCTTTAAGGGTTAAGAGTCTGCAAATTTACCCACAAACTGTACAGACTTTGTTACATCTAGGTATACACAAAGAATGATATAAGGCTTCAGGCACTGGTCAACCTGGGCACCGATCTCAGATGCACGAAGACTTTATTTTGCCAAGCAAGATGCATTATTTGACGTAATCATTGCACTGTGTGCTTAGATTTTCCAAAATTACTGGGAAACTTGTGGTTAAATATGTATCCACCTATACTAACAGTACACTTA
Organism: Anodontia alba; assembly: GCA_964016985.1. Classification (NCBI taxonomy): domain Eukaryota; kingdom Metazoa; phylum Mollusca; class Bivalvia; order Lucinida; family Lucinidae; genus Anodontia; species Anodontia alba. Next base: position 2,221,479 of record OZ024833.1, read on the forward strand.
AAAAAAAAAAAAAAAATCAGTGAAGGACATCAAATGATGCTTAGCCAATGTTTCTGTGTGTGTGTGTGTTTTTTTCTGATTTTCTAATGAAAGCATATGTTCTGGGTACTCATTTGAATTGCATCACTTGATGCAATTCAAATGGGTACCCACAACATATGCATTTATAAAGAAGTAGACAAAATGTACACTGGCTGTGATCTAAAGCGTTAATTCTTTTTTCAACTAGTAACAGTGTTTTCAGAGAAAACAGACGTCCACCCCCACCGAATTTTCAGTTTTTCTACTGTTATGCCCTTGAATATAAGGTCAATGTCACAAAAATCTAGCCAGTTCTTTGTTATATTCCAGTTATATATCTATGAAAATTTGGTAAGAATCCAACCACTGGTTCACAAGATATTGTGCAGACAAGAAAGTGTCACATCGATGCAAACGCCAAATCATGCCAATGCCAAAGCCAACGCAAACTGGATCTGTACCAAAAACAATATGTCTCCATCCCCTTAGGTGAGGGGGCATAATGAAAAGGTACTGATCTATTTCTACACTGCTGAGACTGGTATGGACAGTTGCTGTTTGCATACAACACACCATTAAAGAACTTTAAAATTCAGACCCTTCACACCCTTACCACATTTGCGGCATTAAACCTACAGGGGCCCATGCAGCCATTTACCTACCTAAAGTCATTAATGACCCTTTAAACACAAAACTTGCTTCCCAGGTGACTATAAATGATAATGGAAAATCAAACCCTGTGCTTATATTTCATGTACTGAGAAAGTCATAAGGGTAAGATGTCCTCCCTGCCAATCCCAGCAATCCCAGCAACTGGGCCTAGGTATAACACTGGGCCCAGTTGTTCAAAGCTAACAATGTCATTAGTTAACGATTCGTTAAAATTTACATCTAGTGATACGCAAATATGCTGAAATTTTTTGCTGTGCAAAAGCTACTCACATTTTTTCAGCAAAAAATATCAGAATATTGTGTATTTAATCCGCTATAACATTTAAGGAACTGACCCTTAATGAGCTCGTTAAGCTAATGACGATTTGAACAACTGGGCCCTGATGTTTGTCCTGAAAGTTGAGCACCTGATGTTTGTCCTGAAAGTTGAGCTACCTATTGATGTGTCAAACTGCTGCTTCATGAACAACCAACAGTGACACCTGGATTTTGACTCAGTTTGATCTGGGTCTACATGTTTGCTCTGGCATTTGTGCCAAAATATTAAGGCTAAATATTGAACCCATATTCCTGTAGAAATAAAAATCAAGAGTTCTATATGTAATAAATATAAACATAGAAAAAGATTAATGTAAGGTACATCATAAATCATTCAAATGCCAACAAGAAAAATAGATTTCTATTTGTTATGAACTATAAAAGATATATAGTTTCATGCCATTGAAAGCTCTGAGTGCAGCAGCCTTCATAAAATATGTTTTAAGCTTTACCACTCTCTGGGCTAATTCAGCAGACGACAAATTGATGTCATTTCTCTTATTTTTTCCAAGAAAACAGGATTTGACATTTCAAGCAAATTGTCTCCATCCACTGAAGACAATTTGCATGAAATGTGAAAACCTGTATTCTGGGAAAAATAAGAAAAACATTTTAAAATGTAACATGCTGAAATTTTTACCAAGGGTGCTGAGCGTCAAGCAACAAATTTCTAATACAGTATGCAGCAAGCACTTAGGTTTATATTGTTGAAAGAAATTTGTCTAAGACAACCGAACAATATTTTTCCTTTCCGGAAAATTATTGTAGTGCTTGGTACCAGGAAACCATTCAAAAAAGAATAAGTCTTCACATTACAATTTCAATAATCGCCACATCACGAAAACATGCCTATATAATTCTGACCCCCTTAAACCCCACTTTTATATAGTAAAACTGGGGTTTACAGGGGTATACATTATTTTACTTATTTCTGCTCAAAAACATAGATTGTGGGTATTCATTAGAACTGCCTATGTGAGGTAGTTCTAATGAGTACCCACAATCTATGTTTTGAGCAGAAATATGAAAAATATTTGAATTTTTTGTCTGAAAATTTTCAATTTTTCGGTGATTAACTTTTCAGTATATTTGAATAGGTATGTTTTCATAATGATAATTCTTAAAGCATCACTCAAAATTGTCCACTACCAGAATCATTGGATACTACAGAATGTATGAATGGAGAGCAACTAATGCCCCAATGATACTTTGTGCATGCACAGGATGATTTGAATATGCCATAGCAACAGATAAGGCGCTTTTTTCATCTGAAAAATGCTGATATCTTTCTTATTTCTCAATGAAAACGTATGTTGTGGGTACTCATTAGAAGCGCCTCCATGAGGCACTTCTAATGAGTACCCACAACATATGTTTTCGTCGAGAAATAAGAAAAATATTATGTGGATACCCCCTCTTATCTGTAGCTATGATATGCACATTTTGCGCATGTTCAAAAGCACTTTTTCGCTTGACGCAGCCCATTTCATGGTGGGAAGCCCAAAATATAGCCTCATCTTTTTTTGTTTTAGTCTGAAAACATCATCTCATCATTCTATAGGCTTCTCTGTAGTATTAAACCACTGGCACCCTGCAGACTCTTCTACCTCACTTGAGCCCATTTTCAATTTAACGCTTGGCATTCTGGGTAAACTTTTCAGCAGACGACATTTTGAAATATTTTTCTTGTTTTTCCCAGAACACAGGATTTGACATTTCATACAAATTGTCTCCACTGGAGAAAATTTGCATGAAATGTCAAATCCTGTTTTTCAATTTAACGCTTGGCATTCTGGGTAAACTTTTCAGCAGATGACATTTTGAAATATTTTTCTTGTTTTTCCCAGAACACAGGATTTGACATTTCATGCAAGTTGTTTCCATTGGAGACAATTTACATGAAATGTTTAATCCTGTTTTTCAATTTCACGCTTGGCATTCTGGGTAAAATTTTCAGCAGATGACATTTTGAAATATTTTTCTTGTTTTTCCCAGATTACAGGATTTGACATTTCATGCATACTGTCTCCATTGGAGACAATTTGCATGAAATATCAAATCCTGTTTTCTTGGAAAAAATAAGAAAAACATTTATTATTTTGTCATCTGTTGATCGATTAGCCCAGAGTGGTTAGGGTAAAAGGGTATCCAGTATAATTTTTGGCTGAAATTCTTGTATCTAATGGAAACAGTGCTGGCCCTCAGAAGGCGCATTCAGTGGTATTCAGTGCTGCATTCTACAGTGTCTCATCAAGTTCTACACTGTTTGTCTATGCCCTATTTTTACTGGAGGCAGAATTTAGCTCATGATCTGCACTTCAATGCACACAGCCTTTCATTATGGCTCCATTGTCTCAATATGACTTAACCATTGTGTACTGAATAGACTTTCCCACACTATATATTGGAAGAGTCCAATTTCAATTTTAGGGAGGTAAGGCTGTGAGATTTACATATTTTTAGAGACAAATGGCTAAACTATTTGCAAACAGTGGAGACCCTGATCAGATGCCTCATTCTGCGGCATCTGATCTGGGTCTGCACTCTCTGCCAAGTACCCTTATACGGGTCTCCCGACTACAATGGGTTAAATAATGTTGAAAGACATGCAAAACACCAACTCATCATGTCCCATTTTTGGGTCACAAGGCATTAATGGGTAAGATATTATAATGGTAGGATGCCAATATTGTTTATGATGCAAGTCATTAAGTTAATTATCTCCTACTTATATTGTAGACTCCTCACAAATATACACAATCTTTTCAATCACGAGTATCTATAGGTTAAGTTAACGCTTAGCACTCTGGGTAAAAAAAAAATCAGCAGAAGACATTTTAAAATATTTTTCTTATTTTCCCCAGAAAACAGGACTTGACATTTGCATGAAATGTCAAATTCTGTTTTCTGAGAAAAATAAGAAGACTCACCGATTTGTCGTATCTTGAATTAGCCCAGACAGTGGTAAAAGTTAAAGCCTTAACCTCTTGTATACTGAATAGACTCTCCCACACTATATATTGGAAGAGTCCAATTTCAATTTTAGGTACGTCTGGCTATGAGATTTACTTATTCCTAGAGAACAATGGCTAAACTATTTGCAAACAGTGGAGACCCTGATCAGACTCTGTGTTCTGCGGCGTCAGATCTGGGTCTGCACTGTTTGCCAATTACTCTTTTACGGGTCTCTCGACTACAATGGGTTAATCACAACTACAGCTGCTGTGTAAACTTTGAAACATATTATACATTTTTTTATTTTTCAGAGAAAATATGGCTTGACATGTCATGTGAATTGAAGGTCTGGCAGAATAATAAAATTATTGATTTAACCCTTAAAGCGCCAAGAAAACCTGCATCTGAAAATGTCGTCTGTTTATGTCATCTGCTGAATATTCTTGCAAACTTTTCAAACCTATTTTTGCATATAGGCAAACAGTGTGGACCCAGATCAGACTGCTTTTAAAGTGACCAGCAGAAGACAAAGCAGACAACAATTGTTGTGACTGGCGCCTTAAGGGTTAAACTCTGGATCAAAGTTTGTGTAGGTCCAGGAACATAATCTGTTGATGCCACCCTCCCCACCCCTAAACTGGAAATGAATATGCATGTTCATGATCTACCTTGGATTCTCTTGTTACAGTACCTTTTGACTGCCCGCCTCAGTGGCTCAGTTGGAAATGCGATCGACTGGTGATCAGAAGGTTGCGTCTTCAACACCCATCCCTGGGTCAGCAACATTTGTGGAGATTGATCATGAAACATTTTCTAGTCATTCTCTCCCTTCTGCCAATTCAAGATTGTGTTGGGGTTTAACGACATGTCAACCCTTGTGGGTCATTTTGTGTCCTCTCCCAGAGAAAGGGAGAAGACAGATAGAAGATTTGATTGAGTTGGGGTTTAACGACACGTCAAACCTTGTGGGTCATTTTGTGTCGTCTCCCAGAGAAAGGGAGAAAATAGACAGAAGAGATAGCAGAAGAGATGAAAGGGAGGGACAGGGAAGAAAGAGAAACAGGAATGAAAGTGAAGAAACAGATAGAAGAAATAGTAGAGGAGATGTAAGAGAGGGACAGGGTAGAGAGGAAAATAAATGCAAGGGAAGAAACAGAAATAAATTATAACATTCTCCTATATATCCTTACCTGCTGCAAGGATAGCAGGTCTTGCCCAACTGTAAGCCAATCTCAGTTGTATGCCCTGGTGTCGTAAGATACACAACACTTTTACCTCACCCAACCATCCCCTGCTGATTCAAGAAGAGCAGTTTTCAGTTTCTGGTGAAAGAATGTGCACAATACTGGTTTACCCGCTTAGAGGACTAGCTAAGCCTGCCCAGTAAAAGTGTGGCTAGGTAAAATGACTGCGTTCAGCATGACCCCAATGGGTTGACTGGGCCGTAAAACCTCAACACAAAAATAAAAACAAACTTCTGTCTGTTAGTGTTTCTCTTACCTTCACATCTTTTAACCCTTAAAGTGCTAATCACCTATCTGATTTTAATTTTTCAGAGAAATTAAAACATTTCATGAATCACTGCATCTTCTGCCTAGCGGATGATTCAAATGAAATATCAAGTCTATTTTCTCTGAAAAATAACAATTTCAATTTTAGAATGTCGTCTGCTATAAATTTGCTTAGCACTTTAAGGGTGAACATTGCAGTCTGCAGATTTTTACCCTTAAAGCGCCAAGCAAAGTTTGTAGCAGACGACATTCAAAATTGTTTTTTTTTATTTTTCAGAGAAAACAAGTCTTGACATTTTATGTGAATCATCTGCCAAGCAGATGATTCACATGAAATGTCAAGACTTGTTTTCTCTGAAAAAAAAAAAATAAAATAAATAAAATAAAAAAAAAATTGTCATCTGCTGCAGTTATGAATGTGCATTTTCATCCCCTATTCTGGGTACTCTTGTTATGGTACAGTTTGTCTGGCAGAGTTTCTCTTACCTTCATGTCTTTTAACATTGCAGTCAGTAGTCAGTGGTGATGTTATCAGCCCAACAATATACTTCTAGGCACTATATCAGGAGACAGTTATTTCTCTACTACTTTGTAAGGCCAAGCAAGTACATTCTTGGTTGTCTTGCTAAGAGTAGATAAGGTTTGTTTGTGTTGAGGTTTTACCAGTCAACCCAATTGGGTCACGTCGAGCGCTGTCAATTTACTTAACCATTCGTTTACTGGGCAGGCCTAGTCCTCTAAGTGGTTAACCAGTATTGTGCACATTCTTTCGCCAGAAACTGACAACTGCCCTTCTTGAATCAGCAGAAGGGAGAGAATGACCATAGCAAATATTTCAAGAGATCGTGGTCATTGTCAGTAATGACAGATGAACAAGAAAGAATCTAGCAGTCACAGTTTGACCTTTTGGCATGGAATGAGTCTGTATTATTCCACATGAATCCCAAAAAGCAACCAGCATAACCTTGCCAGCACATGGAGATAACTTAAATAAATTAAGATGCCACATCCACTTCCAATTTTCAGCCAATCAGATTACTTGATCCAGGTTGTTATTACAAGTTCACCTGCTTAATGGCAAATTGCAGATCCAGATCAGTAGCCAACTGATCTAGAGCTACACATTTTGCAAAGGGAGGGCATATCCGGGCTCAGCAGAACCAGAGTTCACTAGAAATATGTGTTTGTAAAACACTATGCCCCAATTATATGCTTGTTCTTACAAAATGCCAAAGTTGAAATAGGGCACAACTCACACTAAATTAATTAATCTGATTTTTTTTTCAAACGTTAATCAGGTGATCTACTCTTCAGCATCAATAAGCTCACCAAGTTTCAAGGCCCTAGCTCAAATAAGCAAGATATTTTGCTGACAAGAAACGCATGGTGACTGAATGGACAAACAAACTGATGGAAAAAAGACCCATAAGCAATATGCCATTCCAACTACGTCAAGGTCCAGGAATAAAAATGGCAGAAAATCTATCAGGTATTTCCAGTTCCCTTAAGGGATCTTTTCTCGGTTTATGCATCAATTTGTTTGTTTGTTTGTTTGTTTGTTTGATTGATTTGGGCTTAACGTCCCTTTCAACAATCTTTCAGTCATATCGCGATGGTATCTGGATGTGGCACAGAGTTCTATGCTCACTTTCAGAGTGCTGCCTCACTGAAATATCATGCCTCAGACACTTTGACATGATATTCCACCCAGTCACATTATACTGACATTGAGCTGACCAGTTCTAGCTCTACTTTCTTAAAGCTGAGCGCCAAGCGAAAGAGCAGCTAGTACCATTTTTAAAGTCTTTGGTATGACTCAGCCGGGGATCGAACCCACAACCTCCCAGTCACAAAGCAGACGCTCTACCACTGAGCCACTGTGCTGGTGGATTATGCATCAAACAGTTTAGTCTAGTAGAAAATGCAAACAATAAAATTTGTCATTATGGCCTAAAGTTGTTTTATAGCAAATGATAAAGCCTGCTGAGATTATGATCTCCTAAGAGTCGTATTGCTTTGGGAATTATAACTATGGGAGCCAAGAGTCTCAAAAGTAATGTTATCTGCCATGGGGCTCTTCACAATTAATTTTCTGCAAGATTCCTGTATTTTATCGGGAGATCTTCAAGATGAAGTCATTGCTCCAGACAGGGACTTTTTTCTTCAGAAAAGTACTGATATTTTTCTTATTTCTCCACAAAAACATATCTTGTGGGTACTCATTAGAAGCGCCTCGTCGAGGCGCTTCTAATGAGTACCCACAAGATATGTTTTTGTGGTAAAATAAAAAAGATATTACGAAGAAATCCCTTCTTATCTGGTGCTATGTGAAGTTATATATTCGTGGCTGCTGACTGATAATAGGTTGGACAGTATGGAACCATGATGTTCAGATGTTGTTAAAATTACAGCTATGATGGTTTTCTGTTGTTTTCTTTGTATTTAAAGCACATCTCGAACAAAGGGCTGTATGCTGTCTGGTCTGGACTGAACAGCATCCTGGGCCCAGTTGTTCAAAGCTAACGACATCGTTAGTTAACGATTCGTTAAAATTTACATTGAGTGATACGCAAATATGCTGAAATTTTTTGCTGAAAAAATGTGAGTAGCTTTTGCAGTGTAAAAGCTACTCACATTTTTTCAGCAAAAAATATCAGAATATTGTATATTGAATCTGCTAAAAAGTTAACGAAATGACCCTTAACGAGCTCGTTAAGCTAACGATGCTTTGAACAACTGGGCCCAGCTTAATACACCACAACCTCTTCAGAACACTATTGCTGGGATCCATAGCAATAAGAGCTCTTGCAGGACTGCGTAGCTCACCTGAATCATGCTTTGCCTCTGAAACTTTAACCAAAAACTTTTATATAATTTTTTTCCAGCTGTCACAGGACAGCTTAGCTCTCCTGAATCGCACTTTGCCTTTGAAAACTTCAACCAAAAAATTTAACAAATTTTTCTTAAGTCTGTGACCTTGACCTCAAGGTCCTTGACTCAAAGTCTGTGACCTTGACTTCAAGGTCACTCATGTGTCTCAGGATGATACAGCATAGAACTTCAGACCCGTATCTTACATCAGGGCTTCCATCCAGAGGTTCAGCTGAAACTTCAACCTAAAGTTTCAGACACCGATGCTGACACTAACGCCATGGTAACCTGCTATACCTGTACTTTGGGAAAGATGAGCTAAAAACTGCATTTGCTAAACAAGAGTGTTGTATCCAAACAAAATTGTATTGAAAAATGACTAACTAGACAAAGTGCCCAGTGGGGCAAGTATACCCCCGACCAGCGCTACCGCCAGTTTTTAAAGAGCACAAAGTATGTAGCTTTGACTCAGGAGATGGCAGTTGTATGCTATATGTTATAACATTGAAAAAATTCAATCACACATAATATGAACTCCTTGACCTCAAAGATCGGGCACAGGTGCAGGGATTTAGCTAAATAAAACTTCAGCCCTATAACTATCACCATATACTAGTGAAATCAATCAGTCTTTATAATATAAGCAACAAGACCTGTCGACAGACAGGATAGCTCGCCTGATATTGCACATTTTGTTTCTGGAAAATTCTGTGACCTTGATTTTGACATGACCTGTGTGTGTGTATGTGGTGGGGGGAGGTGGGGGGGGGGGGGTGCAGTATCTGTCTTTATACCAAATAGGAACTAAATCCATCATGTAGTTTACAAGTAATGAGATCCTAAAAAACTTTGGCATAAAATTTTAACATCAATATTCTAAGTCTGTGACCTTGACATTGACATGATCTAGGGTGGTGGGGATTGGTACTGCGTAAAAATTTGGACCGATATGTATCATCATACAAAAGATGAATCAAATCTGTGATAAGGTTAGGATTTAATGAAGTCTTAAAAACTTAAATGAAAACTTTAACATTTAAATTCTAAGTCTGTGACCTCGACCTCAAGGTCATGGTCATGAGTACTGATGGTGCTGATGAAAACTTTTGACCAGTATCTATCATGATACCAAATAGGAACTAAATCCATCATTTAGTTTAGTAGTAATGAGATCCTAAAAACTTTGACGTAAAATTTCAACATGAAAACAGACTTAGACCTTGACCTAAGTTTGTGGGGATGATACTGCGCAAAATTTTGGACTACTATGTATCATAATACCAAAGATGAATCAAATCGGTGATAAGGTTGGGAAATAATGAGGTCTTAAAAACTTTAACGAAAACTTTAACATTTAAATTCTAAGTCTGTGACCTTGACCTTGACATGACCTAGAGTGGTGGGTATGGTATTGCGCAATATTTTAGACTAATATGTATCATCATACCAAAGATGAATCAAATCAGTGATAAGGTTAGGAAATAATGAGGTCTTAAAAACTTTAACGAAAACTTTAACATTTAAATTCTAAGTCTGTGACCTCGACCTCAAGGTCATGGTCATGAAAGCTGATGGTGCTGATAAAAACTTTTGACCAGTGTCTATCATAATACCAAATAGGAACAAAATCCATCACTTAGTGTAAAAGTAATGAGATCCTAAAAACTTAGACATAAAATTTTAACATGAAAATTCTAAGTCTGTGACCTTGACCTTGACATGACCTAGAGTGGTGGGGATGGTACTGCGCAAAATTTTGGACCAATATGTATACCAAAGATGAATCAAATCGGTGATAAGGTTAGGAAATAATGAGGTCTTAAAAACTTTAACGAAAACTTTTAACATTTGTGGACGCCGACGCCAACGCCAACGCCGACGCCGGGGATAGTACAATAGCTCTTCCTGAACGTTGTTCAGGCAAGCTAAAAATGACATTTGTATGAAAAATCTGTGACCTTGACTTAAAAGCCATGCCCCAGCTTGGGGATGGTGCCAAGAAAAACTTTAGACCTATATATACCATCATGCTTAATATTAATGAAACCAACGAAAGGGTCTTCATAATATAGCTATATAAATTTTAATGAAAATTTTAAGGTCACCTGCCTACTCAATGCCCTCTACATATCGGTAAAGTATCACAAAAATATCTTAAAGAAATCTTAGAGTTATTGCCCGCACAAGATTTAAATAACCAAGGGAGAAAACTGCAGAATGGAGTCAGAGTGTCATTCTTGAATGTGATATGCCTACTTAATGTCCTATACATACTGGTGAAGTATCAAGAAAAACTGCATCTGAAAATGTCGTCTGTTTATGTCGTCTGCTGAATATTCTTGCAAACTTTTCATACCTATTTTTGCATACAGGCAAACAGTGTGGACCCTGATCAGACTACTCCTAAAGGAGCAGTCTGATCTGGGTCCACAATGTTTGCAAAAATGACTTTTAAAATCACAAGCAGATGACAAAGTAGACGACAATAGTTGTGACTTGCACTTTAAGGGTTAACATGTTTTAAAGTTATGGTTCACACAAAATTTTTACAATTCTGGAGATAAGGGGAGATAACTCATGGACCGTCAGTTAGAGTTGTCTTTCTTGTATCTGACACCCTACCAAATGCCCTCTACAACCTGACAGTTTCCTGAAAATAGCTCAAAGGGTAGTTAGGAGTTATGGGGTGCACAATAATGCGTTTATTGATAGACAGATGGATGAATGGACGGACGGATTCCATGCTGATAGCTATATCCCCTAAACTTCTCGGTAGGAGGATAATGAAATTCAACAAAAGGTCTTGATGGTATAGTTATATAAACTTAGATGCAAATTTTTTTACTTTTATATGAAATTTCTGTAACCTTGACCTAAAGGTCATACCCCAGGATGGGAATGATGCTGAGTAAAACTCTAGACCTATATCTACCAACATGTCAAATATAAATGAAATTCCTCAAAGGGTCTTAATGGTATAGCTATATAAACTTAAACACAAAAAACTTTGACTTTTTTATGAAAATTCTAAGTCTGTGACCTTGACCCCAAGGTCACCCCTGGGGTGGGGATGGTGCTGATAAAAACTTTAGACCTATATCTACCATCATGCAAAATATGAATGAAATCCATCAAAGGGTCTTCAAAATATGAGGTCTTATAAACTTTAACGCAAAAACTTTGACCCTAAGACAAAAATAAAGTATGAACAAATAATGCTTCAACGGACAGACAAACAGATTTCTTGCTGATAGCATATCAGCTCAACCTTTCAGTTAGGGGATAATGAAATTTAACAAAAAGGACTTGATGATATGGCTATATAAACTTAAACGCAAAAAATTTTAATTTTATATGAAAATTCTAAGTTTGTGACCTTGATCTCGGTCACACCCGGGTGGGAATCATGCGGAGTAAGACGCTAGGCTGATATCTACCAACATGTCAAATATAAATGGAATTCCTCGAGAGTCTTGATGATATAGCTATATAAACTTAAACACAAAAACTTCGACTTTTTTACGAAAATTCTAAGTCCGTGACCTTGACCCCAAGGTCACCCCCAGGGTGGGGATGGTGCTGATAAAAACTTAAGACCTATATCTACCATCATGCCAAATATGAATGAAATCCATCAAAGGGTCTTCAAAATATGAGGTCTTATAAACTTTAACGCAAAAACTTTGACCCTAAGACAAAAATAAAGTATGAACGAATAAAGCTTCAACAGACTGATGGACAGACGAACAGATTCCTTGCTGACAGCTGTATCAGCTCAACCTTTCAGTTAGGGGATAATGAAATTTAACAAAGGGTCTTGATGATATGGCTATAAAAACTTAAATGCAAAAAGTTTTACTTTTATATGAAAATTCTAAGTTTGTGACCTTGACCTCGGTTACATCTGGGGTGGAGATCATGCTGAGTAAGACGCCAGGCTGATATCTACCAACATGTCAAATATAAATGAAATACCTCAAGGGTCTTGATGATATAGCTATATAAACTTAAACACAAAAAACTTTGACTTTTTTATGAAAATTCTAAGTCCGTGACCTTAACCCCAAGGTCACCCCTGGGGTGGGGATGGTGCTGATAAAAACTTTAGACCTATATCTACCATCATGCCAAATATGAATGAAATCCATCATAGGGTCTTCAAAACATTAGGTCTTATAAACTTTAATGCAAAAACTTTGACCCTGTGACGGAAAGACGAACGAACGAACAAACGTACGTACGTACGAATGAACGAACGGAAAAGCGGAAATTATATACCCCCACATACTTCGTATGTCGGGGGTATAAAAATGGTCATTTTTCTATATACTCTACATATTTTTGTTTGCATACAGCACTTTTAGGGTCCATCTTTGAACCCTCATGTCAGAAACCATATTATAACCCATTGTAGTTGGGAGACCCATAAAAGGGTAATTGGCAAACAGTGCAGATCCAGATCAGATGGCACAGAATGCGGTGTCTGATCAGGGTCTCCACTGTTTGCAAATAGTTTAGCCATTTTTCTCTAGGAATATGTAAATCTCATAGCCGGACATACCTAAAATTGAGATTGGACTCTTCCAATGTATAGTGTGGGAGACTCTATTCAGTATAAAATGGGTTAATAAACAGTCTTATAACGAGGTTCCAGTTTACTTTTCTTATTTCCCCATGAAAACATAATTATGTTTGGGTACTAGTTCATAGCACTAGTTAAGGCGCTTTTTTCAATCCAAAAGTATTGATATTTTTCTTATTTCTCCACGAAAAGATATGTTGTGGGTACTCATTAGAAGCGTCTTGCCGAGGTGCTTCTAATGAGTACCCACAACATATGTTTTTGTGGAGAAATAAGAAAAATATTTACAGGATACCCTCCATTATCTAGACCTATGTACTACTCATTAAAAGTGCCCTATGAGGACATGACTAAAAGTTGATTTACGTCTTGGTGAACTTAACTTCATTTTCAAATTTTTCAAATGCAGCATAAGTGTGGGATTATCAATGTGTGTGTGTGTGTGTGTGTGTGTGTGTGCGTGCGTGCGTGTGTGCGTGTGTGTGTGTGTGTGCGTGCGTGTGTGTGTGCGCAAATCCAAGTAATAACCCAAGTCCATATAAAAGTCAGATCCCATATTTAGAAAATCCAGTGCTACAGATATTTTTCTTATTTCCCCATGAAAACACATTAAAGGCATCTCAGTATGCTGTGGTGATGTAACATATAATATGCTTCCATACCTAAATATGACCTGTTGATAAAAGTTTACAATCCTTAAAAAGAACTTTGAAACATGAAACCTCCAGATCCAGTGACTCTTTCCAGGTCTACAATGTTTGCCAAATACCCAACGACCTCTTTATTTTTGGAATCCAAAGCAAAACCCGGGTTAGCTAAACAACTGTGTTGTATCCAAACACAAAATGTATAGATTATATAGAAAAATGACCATAAATTGTAATTTTCCTATATAATCTTTACTTTTTTTGTTTTAATATGCTTATGACACAAAGTAAAAAAATGTATAGATTATATAGAAAAATGACCATAAATTGTAATTTTTCTATTTTGTTGTAATACGATTTGGATACAAAGTAAAAATGTATAGACTATATAGAAAAATGACCATTTATGGTCATTTTTCTATATAATCTATTCATTTTTGTTTGGATACACCACGTTTTGGGTCCATCTATGAACCGTCTTATATACGAAACTGTCTTATAATGCACCATCTTATGAAGCCATTCCAGTGGATTCAACCTAAAATTGATTCAACTCATCATCAGGGATAACAAAGGACATGTTCAAATCCTGGCAATAAAGAGGTAAGAAGTTACCGTGTCCCAATGTTTAGGGTAAATGCAAATAATGCAATCTGTATCAGTATTTTCTCACTTTTTGCTTGAAATGCAGACGCAATTGGTTATCAACTGACTGATTTTTATAAGTTATTTCATCAAATGAGTGCCAAAAAAGTAATAAAAAATTGACATTTGTTTGGGGTGGGGTATCAATGTAGTGCAAAAAGCTTTTATTTGTGTCAGATACAATTAAAGATTCTCCACATATTTTGCACAGTAACATGGAAAGCCAAATTGTCTGTTTTAAAAGCATGTGTTTTTCATCAGCTATTAAGATTCTCATTTTAATGGGGAGTAGTTTCAAGGAAATTTTCAGTGTTGATTTGTATTAACATGTTTGATATAAACCATGTGACGACATATATAGAAACAAACATTTCAGCATTGCATTAATACTTAGCATGCTGGGTAAAATTTTTCAGCATAGGAAATCTGTGAAGCACCAGCAGGAAAAGCAGACCCTAAGAGGCACCAGCAGGGAGAGAAGACCCTGTGAAGCACAGCAGGGAAAGAAGACCTTGAGAAGCACCAGCAGGGAGAGAAGACCCTGTGAAGCACCAGCAAGGAAAGACCTTAAAAAGCACCAGCAGGGAGAGAAGACCCTGTGAAGCACAGCAGGGAAAGTAGACCTTGAGAAGCACCAGCAGAGAGAGAAGACCTTGAGAAGCACAACAGGGAAAGAAGACCCTGAGAAGCACCAGCAGGGAGAGGACCCTGTGAAGCACAGCAGGGAAAGAAGACCTTGAGAAGCAACAGAAGAGAGAGAAGACCCTGTGAAGCACCAGCAGGGAAAGACGACCTTGAGAAGCACTTGCAGGGAGAAGACCCTGTGAAGCACAGCAGGGAAAGACCTCGAGAAGCACCAGCAGAGAGAAGACCCTGTGAAGCACAGCAGGGAAAGAAGACCTTGAGAAGCACCAGCAGGGAGAAGACCCTGTGAAGCAACAGCAGGGAAAGAAGACCTTGATAAGCACCAGCAGGGAGAGAAGACCCTGTGAAGCAACAGCAGGGAAAGAAGACCTTGAGAAGCACCAACAGGGAGAGAAGACCTCGTGAAACACAGCAGGGAAAGAAGACACTGAGAAGTACCAGCAGGGAGAAGACCCTGTGAAGCACAGCAGAGAAAGAAGACCTTGAGAAGCACCAGCATGGAGAAGACCCTGTGAAGCACAGCAGGGAAAGAAGACCTTGAGAAGAACCAGCAGGGAGAGAAGACCCTGTGAAGCACAGCAGGAAAGGAAGACCTTGAGAAGCACCAGAAGGGAGAGAATACCCTGTGAAGCACCAGCAGGGAAAGAAGACCTGTGAAGCACCAGCAGGGAGAGAATACCCTGTGAAGCACCAGCAGGGGAAGAAGACCTTAAGAAGCACCAGCAGGGAAAGAAGATCCTGTGAAGCATAGCAGGGAAAGAAGACCTTGAGAAGCACCAGCAGGGAAAGAAGACCCTGTGAAGCACAGCAGAGAAAGACCTTGAGAAGCGACCTAGAGAAGCAACAGCAGGGACCCTGTGAAGCACAACAGGGAAAGAAGACCTTGAGAAGCACCAGCAGGGAGAGAAGACCCTGTGAAGCACAGCAGGGAAAGAAAGACCTTGAGAAGCACCAGCAGGGAGAAGACCCTGTGAAGCACCAGCAGGGAAAGAAGACCTTGAGAAGCACCAGCAGGGATAGATGACCTTGAGAAGCACCAGCAGGGAGAGAAGACCCTATGAAGCACTAGCAGGGAGAGAAGACTTTGAAAAGCACCAGCAGGAAGAGAAGACCCTGTGAAGTACTGGCAAGGAAAGAAAACCATGTTGGCTTGTCTTTTGTCTATTTTAGCTCTGGCAGCAATCTTGTTCAGGCGAGTGGAAATATTTTAACAATTTTAATAAAGGGGTGTAAGAGGAACATTTCTGTGAGATTATTTTGAAATTGAGCCACTGATCTATGAGGAGATGTTGTTTAAAGAATTTTCTATTTCTAGCTCTGGTGGCCATTTTGTTCAACTGAGCAAAGTAAGTTTAGCAATTTTGGTAAAGGGCGTAAGAGGATTATGGGAAATTAAGCCCTGCCTCCTGGATGCTATGTTTTTGAACCATTCATGATGGTTTGAACAATCTTGGCAGAGGGTCAACAAAGGAACATTTCTGCCATATTATACTGAAATCGGTTCAGTGGTTTTTGATAAAAAGATTTTTAAAGTTTTCTATATATATAGGGAAAATAAGCCCCATCCCCCAAGACATCCATGTTTTTTGACAAATCATGATGGCCTGAAAAATCTTGGTAGAGGATCACCAAATAAACATTTGTGCCAAATTATATTGAAATTGGTCCAGCAGTTTCTGACAAGAAAATTTTTTATAGTTTTCTATATATAGGGAAAATAATCCCCGCCTCCTGGCGGCCATCATTTTTATGAATCATGATGGCTTGAACAGGCGGCCATCTTTTTTATGAATTATAATGGCTTGAACAATCTTGGTAGAGGGTCACCAAAGGAACATTACCAGAGGAACATTTCTTACATATTATACTGAAATCTGTCCAGCAGTTTCTGAGAAGAAGATTTTTTTAAATTTTCTATATGGATGTATAGGGAAAATAAGCCCCGCCCCCTGGCAGTCATGTTTTTTGAGGAATCATGATGGTCTGAATAATCTTAATAGAAGGTCACCAAAGGAACATTTCTGCCACATTAAATTGAAATCTGTCCACTGGTTTCTGATATGATTTTTAAAGATTTTTCTTTTGGTTGCCATGGCAATCAAAATCCTGCATGGAATCCACATCTTTCAATAATTTTCAGTCAGTATAATTCAAGGATCATTCCTGTGAAATTTGGTCATGATGATGAGTTCAGGTTTAACGACGCATCAACCCATGAGGGTCCTTCGCGTCAAAATGGTGAACTAACATGGTACTGTAATGAAACGGTCATAATGATAAGTCATATATGCATGAAGAAATTTGGTCAAAATCAGCTCAGTGGTTTGGGAGGAGATGTCATTTAAAGAAATTGTAGATGGACACACGGTTGACAAAGGACGGTGTGTGATCACAATAGCTCCCCAATGAGCCTTTGGCTCAGGTGAGCCAAAAATTAAAAGTTTTGTCTGCTGCAGTTGCGATATGTGCTTTAAGGGTTAAAAGGGTTCAGATTCTCTTTCTCCTGCAGAGGCTACCAGCGAAAAAGTAACATTTGCATTATGGGACAAATTAACTTTGGCAGACAATGGAAAAGCAGAGTAAGTTATAAATCTAAGAGTCCTGTTCTGAGATATTGCACAAATTAGCAGCGACAGCCAACAATGAACACAAAATAAATGTCTACCAATAAGCTCAAAATCTGTTAAACTGTTCCGACAAGCTGTATGCTGGGTAAGTTGTCATGCTAAGTTATCTCTAATAATCTGCATTGTACAGGATACCAGATAAGGTGGATTTTTACAGTGGCCATAAAGTTTTTTATTATTATTCCACAAAAAAAATTATTTTATATGTATTCATTATCTCCTTGAGGCAATTCTCATAAGTATATGTCTTCAAAGAGAAGCAGGACAATTGCTTATATTTCTGAAAAAAGAATTACTAAGCTGGAGTTCAATGAAGACTTTGACATTCTTCTCAGAAAATGAAGTGTAAACTGCAAGAACGACAGGAAACTTTCTCTGACATTTAAAGACAGATAAATGATAATGCTTCATAAATTGCATATTACTTTAGGGATCCAGATTAAGGTGACGTATTTTCTTATCTTCCTTGAAGACATAATTGTGTTCTGTAATCTTGGGATGCTGTCATGGGTAAAGTCGAGATTATACTCAATACTGAGAAACTCTATTTTCAATACTGAAAATCAGATTTTCTCTTTTATTTACTGGTATACATACAGATAAAACTTCCCAAAAAATATTTTGCATACTGCAGGAAGGATTTGACAACTTGCATTGAAATGTCTACCATTTATGTACATTTATCACCAGAAGTGGTTTTAGTAGGGTCCTCGTGGTTAGCACAGCAGCCTGTTTGGTTAGATAGGTGTGATAAAAAACAAAACACCCATTACCCATTCTTTATAAATCCATTGCGGGCCACTATCGGCCCGTCAGGGTAGCTGACGGGCCGATAATGGCCCGCTTTAGATTTATAAAGAATGCTAGCTGGGCAATGGAAAACAAAAAGTAGTGAAATTTGACTGATTTTGGAGAATAAGTTTACCCATTGTAGACTGAATGAACTCCAACACAGTATATATTGGTAGAGTCCAATTTCAATATTAGGTAGATAAGGCTATGAGATTTAGATATTCCTAGAGAAAAATGGCTGAAGTATTTGCAAACAGTGAAGACCCTGATCAGATGCCACATTCTGCAGTGTCTGATCCAAAGGAGATAATTTGCATGAAATGTCAAAACATGTTTTCTGGGAAAATTAAGAAAAAATATTTCAGTATGTCATCTGCTGAAAATTTTACCCAGAGTGCTAAGTGTTAAAGTACATCCCTTCACCTGTCAGACAACCTAGAACTAAAGGATGAGCCTTGTTCCTGGAGGTCCTCAGATGCACCCAAAAAGGCCTATCTCCTGAAAGCGTAAACACTATCAGAGTGAGACCCGAACAGCAGGATACGGGTTAACCCTTTACCCTTGTCCTGCTGAATAAATCGAGATGCCATGCCCATTTCTGATTTTCAGCCAATCAGATCACCGTGGAGATAATTTCACATACTGAATGATAAACAGTGCAGATCCAGATCATATTGGCTTCCTCAGAAGCCAACTGATCTGAGGAAGCCAATGATCTGGATCTAAACTGTTTGCAAAGGCAGGGTATATCAGGGTTCAGAGGGAAAAAGATTAAGAGCATAACAAAAATCCTCCAACTGAAAAGGGAATTAACCCTTGTCCTGCTGAATAAATTAAGATGCCACACCCACTTCTAATTTTCAGCCAATAGGATTACTTGATCCAGATTGTTGATATAAATTTACATACTGAATGGCAAACAGTGCAGATCCAGATCAGTTGGCTTCTTCAGAAGCCAACTGATCTGGATCTACACTGTTTGCAAAGACAGGGTATATCCGGGTTCAGCATGACAAGGGTTAATGAAGTGGCATAGGAAGGAAACTAGATTGATTTTATTGTATAAGTGTCATTAGTCACAACAAATGTCCTTTGCAAGTGCCAATATCTATAAAACCAGTTTTTCCCAGCAGTAACAATTAACCCATTGTAGTCTGGAGACCCGTAGAAGGGTAACTGGCAAACAGTGCAGACCCAGATCAGATGCTGCAGAACGCGGCATCTGATCAAGGTCTCCACTGTTTGCAAATAGTTTAGCCATTTTTCTCTAGGAATATGTAAATCTCATAGCTGGATGTACCTAAAATTGAAATTGGACTCTTCCAATATATAGTGTGGGAGAGTCTATTCAGTATACAATGGGTTAAAGATTGGAATATATTCCCAGCTTCCACAGTTTCCTAAGCTGAAGCTACTATTAAGATAGTGTTCCAAGATTTCTGACATTGGTTAAGGTCTAGAGACTAATTTCTATGCTGTTCACCCCTAAATGGAATCTCTCTCTCTCTCTCTCTCTCTCTCTCTCTCTCTCTCTCTCTCTCTCTCTGTCTCTCTCTCTATCTCTCTCTCTCCCTCTCTCTCTCTACTACACTGGACCACTCCACTGTGGTATAGTCCTGGCAAAGAATTTGACTTAACCCTTGTCCTGCTGAACCCAGATATACACTGCATTGCAAACAGTGTAGATCCAGATCAGTTGGCTTCTTAGAAGCCAACTGATCTGGATCTGCACTGTTTGCCATTCAGTTTGTGAATTCATATCAACAACCTTGATCAAATATATGATCTGATTGGCTGAAAATGAGAAGTGGGTGTGGCATCTTAATTTATTCAGCAGGACAAGGGTTAAGAGACATATCTGTGGTCTTTCTAGTACCAAGTCATTGGTGTTGAGAAACTGATCTTACTATATGCAGAGAACATAAATTAATAGTCAGTGAAGCTTGAAAAGTATGTCATTGTTGTACTGATGGTGGGCTTCAGCTGCTCTCGCTTGGAAATAACTGGTCAAAAGTATGAAGATCCTAGACCAATACAATAAATGAAACTAAATTTTCTATGTTCAATCAAACATACAATATAGGTCAAGGTCAGATATAGTTCACTGCATTGGGTTGTCTTGTATGCATCAAGTGCCCTGACTGCCTCATGTGATTACTGAGAAATTGGACTGGTGCCCTAATTTGGGTGTGGATTGATTTCAGTTTCGATTTCTACAGTACTGACTGTGAAGATATTGATCTGAAGCACTGGGTCACTCTGATAAGATGCCATATTCTGTGGCAACTGATCTCAGTCAACATTGTTTGCTCAGGCCTGTCTGTCCCAGTACTTGGGGTATACTGTATTCGACCTAATTACCGCACATACCCCTATAAGTGCACAGTCAAGAAATTCCGTAGTCTTCAGATTACAACCAGTGTACTTTTTTCTTTACTTCTTTACAAAGGCATATGTTGTGGGTACTCATTTGAATTGCATCGACAAAATAAGTCCTTTTCTGATCTTTTTTATAGTGTATCCTTAGTAGATAGATACATATTTGACCACAAATGAGTGTGTCCTGTAAGTTTGAAAAACGTAAGCGCACAGTGCAGTAATTAGGTCGAATACGGTATATGGAATAGTGCTTAACATTTAGCACTCAGGGCAAATTCAAATGATTTGCATGAAATGCCAAACTCCATATTTAGAGATATATAAGATAAATATCATTACTTTGTCATCTGCCAAAGCTGAAGATTAAATTCTGCAAGACCAAATCGCAAAGCACTGTTGATCCGACCAATAATGCAGCTATGTAGCTCTGACTGCACTGATGAGCAGACAGGCAAGTGTGCCAGTACCTCAGTTGTTCTGTGTATTTGCTGTGCTCAATTAGAATATTGTAATGTCTGCTTTTTGCTTTGTTGTTTTTTGCCACTGATCAAAACTATATTTTATCAAGGATATAAGCCATCTTAAGTTCTCTCTTAAGGTGAGATCATACACTTTCAGGGGAGAAAACTCTGTCACAACTGATTTGTCTCTCTTCTGAAAAAGGGTCTACTCTAAAAGGGAAGAATTGTTCCCCTTGGAAGCAATTGTTTTTTTTTCCTTTTAGAGTTGACCCATTTACATTAGGGGATTGGTGTGCATGAATGCAAACAAGTCACAGAAATTGTCTCCCTTGAAAAATGGGAGAAAATCTTTCAACTGAATCCAGCCCCCTTAAAAATCCCTGCTGTCATCTATAATAAGATTTTTGGCAGGAAGAGCATGTTATCAATTAAATGGAGTACTGGCTTAACTAGAAAATATTAACGCTCAGCATGCTGGTTAAAAATTTCAGCAGACGACATTTTAAAATATTTTTTTCTTACCTTTACCAGAAAATAGATTTTGACATTTCATGCAAATTGTCTCCTGACAATTTGCATGAAATGGCAAAGTCTATTTTCTGTGAAAAATGAGAAAAAATATCATCAGTTTGTCATCTGCTGAATTAGCGCAGAGAGATGTATAGGTTACCAAATATTAACCATTAACCTGCTAAAATTAAAACAGCAGACAACATTTTAAAATATGTCTTGATTTTTAATCGAAAATAAGGATTGACATTTCATTCAGACTGGAGATGATTTGACTGAAATGTCAAATTTTATTTCTGTGAAAAGTAAGAAAGTTTTCACTCGTTTGCCATCTGCTCACTTAGCCCAAAGAGTGCTCAATGTTAACCCTTCTCTTGCTAAACACGTCAAGCCCTGTCTTAACAAACAGTGCAGATCCAGATCAGTTGGCTTCTGAAGAAGCGAACTGATCTGGAACTGCACTGTTTGTCATTAAATATGTGAATTTCTATCAAAAACCTGAATCAAGTAATCTGACTGGCTGGAAATAAGAAGTGGGTGTGGCATCTTAATTTATTCAGCATGAGAAGGGTTAATAAACAAAACATGACAATCATGTTTCCAGATCTTGTCTTCCAATGAAGAATATTCTAACCCATAAAGTGCTAAGCAAAATTGAAGCAGATGACATTATAACTTTTTTTATTATTACATGTATTATTTTGCAGAAGAAAAAAGACTTGGTAATCCATGTAAATTGTCTGCTAGGCAGATGATTCACATGAAATGTCAAGTCTTATTTTCTTTGAAAAATACAGTAAAGAAAATCAAAATGTCTGCTGCAGTTGCGATTTGATTGTTAATGGTTAAAATAAGTTATGTCTAAGCAAAAAGAGAACTTATCCCTTAAAATGCTAAGCGAAACTGTAGGGGATAACTGTGTGTATTTTTTTAACAATATTTATCAGAAAAAAAAAGAGGCTTGAGATTTCATGCGAATCTTGAATGTATATTATAATGTGAAACAAGAACAGTGTTTTCAGAAAACAGATGTCTCCCCCTCCCCCACCCCTCCCTTGCCTGTCTTAGAAATAAGGTCACAGAATGTTCAATTTTTCTATTGTTGTGACCTTAAAAATTAGGTCAAGGTCACCAAAATCTGACTAGTTCTTTGTCATGTCCAAATTATATACCTATAAATATTTGAGAACTCTAACCACTGGTTGATAAGATATTGTGCAGACAAGAAAATGTCACGCCAACACCAATACTGATGCCAATGTGATCAGCATCAAAAACGATACGTCCCCATCCCCTTAGGTAGGGGGAAAAAAGAATTAACTGAATGAAAAGATGGAACATCCATATTTCTCAGAATCTTTGGATACAACAGAAACAGGTAAATAGTAAGTTCTGAGAAGAGAGCATGTATGTGTAGGTTGATTTCACCCATTTATGGTGAGTGGACTCTTCTAACATATCACTTTGGACTGGTCTATTACCAATAGCAGGATGTCTGGTTAGCTTTTATTCTTATTATGTTTTATAGAAATCCCTGTATTTAATGCAAAAGGTGTAAACCCAGATCAGACGCGCAGCATTCTGTGGCATCTGATCTGGATCTACACTGTTTGCCAATGTCCCTTTTATGGAATGCCAGCATAAATGGGTTAAGCAATTGTGGTTTGCAAATGCATATTATATCCTAGTGTGAACACACACACACACACACACACACACACACACACACACACACACACACACACACACACACACACACACACACACACACTCGAAGTATCACATGTCTGCCTCATTGGTTCGGTTGGATGCATGTCCGACTGGTGATCAGGAGGTTGCAGGTTCAACCCCCGCCAAGTTGGTAACATTCTTTTGTAGAGATTTGAGCCTGAAATATTTTCTACTCTCATTCTTTTGTTTGTGTTGAGGTTTTACGGCCCAGTCAACCCAATGGGGTCATGTCAAGCGCGGTCAGTTTACCTAACCACACATTTACTGGGCAGGCTTAGTTCTGTAAGCGGTTAACCAGTATTGTGCACATTCTTTTGCCAGAAACTGACAACTGCCCTTCTTGAATTAGTGGAAGGGAGAGAATGACCATAGAAAATATTTCATGATCAATCTCCACGAAAGAATGTTGCAGACCTCGGCGGGGGTTGAACCCGCGACCTCCTGGTCTCCAGTCAGACAGCATATCCAACTGAGCCACCGAGGCCAGCCTACTGTCATTCTCTTCCTTACACTGATTCAAGAAGGGCAGTTGTCAGTTTCAGGCGAAAGTGTTTGCACAATACTGTTTAACCACTTAGAGGACTAAGGTGTGTAAACTGACTGCGCTCGACATGACCCCATTGAGTTGACAGGGCCATAAAACCTAAACACAAACAACAAGAAATATCACATAAGCTCCTCTCTCTTTTGCAAAGTCACACTAATGAAGGCTTATACTACATAAGTACTTTGCTTTTTTATATTACATAAATCTTCAGTCATCAGATTATAGATAAATCTTGGAACATCAGATTAAACAAGCAATTTTTCTTATGGAACAGACTGATACTCATCAATCTAGAATCAGCTATTAGCAGAATCATTTATTAAACCAGTCTATCATTCATTTAATTTTGTGCCACGCCTTAATGGGATAAGAGCTATACTTCACTAAGCTTACTGTATAAAAAAATTCAGTATAAGACACTTTCAAATATTTTTTCTTATTTTTTTTTCAAATGGGTCTGACATTTCATACAAATTACCTCCTAAGGAGACAATTTGCATGAAATGTCAGACCCTATTATCTAGACGAAATAAGAAAAGTATAAAAAAAAAAATGTTGTCTGTTTTATTTGCCAAGATGGTGCAACATGAAAATACCTTAAACTGAAACAAATGATAAGTGTGGGAAAGCTCATCACATCTCATCTGAAAACTGAGAAAACACAGGCTCATCTGCAATAGCTCTAGACTGGTCTGCCATGGCTCTAGACTGGTCTAGCATGGCTTTCAACTGGTCTGCCATGGCTCTAGACTGGTCTAGCATAGCTTTAGACTGGTCTGCCATGGCTCTAGACTGGTCTGTAAATAGCTTTAGATTAGTCTGCAATAGCTCGACTGGATTGCCTTGGCTCTAGACTGGTTTAGCATGGCTCAAGATTGGTCTGTCATGGCTCTAGACTGGTCTGCCATGGCTGTAGACAGATCTACTAAACCTCTAGCCTGGTCTGGCCATGGCTGTAGACTGGTCTGCCATGGCTCAACTGGTCCAGCATGGCTCTAGACTGATCTGCCATGGCTCTAGACTGGTCTATCATACCGCTAGACTGGTCTGTCATGGCTGTAGACAGATCTGCCATGGCTCTAGCATGGCTCTTGACTGGTCTGCAATAGCTCTAGACTGGTCTAACATAACTCTAGACTGGTTTGCATGGCTGTAGACTGGTATGCCATAGCTCTAGACAGGTCTGCCATGGCTATAAAATGGTTTGCTATGGCTCTAGACAGGTCTATCAGGGCTCTAGACTAGTCTGCCATGTCTTCAGACTGGTTTGCATGGCTCTAGACTGGTTTACCAAGGCTCTAGATTAGTCTGCCAGGGCTCTAGACTAGCCTGCCATGTCTCTACGCTGGTTTACCAAGGCTCTAGACTAGTCTGCCATGGCTCTAGACTGGCCTGCGATGGCTCTAGGCTGGTCTAACATGGCCCTCCTGGTCTGCCATAGCTCTGGACTAGTCTATAGCTCTACATTGGTCTACTATAGCTCTAAACTGGTCTACCATGGCTCTAGACTGGTCTATCATGGCCATACAATGGTTGGCCATGCCTCTAGATAGGTCTAGCAGGGCTCTAGACTGGTATGCCATGGCTTGAGACTGGTCTGTTGTGGCACTAGACAGGTCTAGCAGGGCTCCAGACCATGGTTGTAAAGACTGGTCTACCATGGCTAGACGGTCTGCGACAGCTCAACTGGACTAGCATGGCTCTAGACTGATCTGCCAAGGTTATAAAATGGTCTGCTATGGCTCTAGACAGTCTAGCAGGGCTCTAACCTGGTCTTGACTGGTCGGCCATGACTCCAGACTGGTCTGTCATGGCTACAGACTGGTCTGTTATAGCAATAGACTGATCTGCCATGGTTATTGACTGATCTACAATGGCTATAGACTGGTTTGCCATTGCTATAAACTGGTCTACCATGGCTCTAGACTGGTCTAACTATCGCTCTAGACTGGTCTGCCATAGCAACAGACTGGTATGTCATAGCTCTGAAAAAAATATTGTCTTTTTTTTTTTTTAGCTAAAAAAGACGAATACCATATTTACACCATAAATTCCTTGTGGCGTTTGTCTTAAAATTTGAACAAGTGCTTATTAGTCTAAAATACTACTGAATAAGAGGTGAACAGTGCTGATAAGATGCAACTTTCTAAGATATCTGATGTTGGTTGACACTGTTTTGTTCAGGCCTATCGCTCCTAATAATTTGGCTAAGATTTAGAAAGGATCTTTTTTTTTTCTATCCATGAAAATCTGTCTATATTGTGGGGAATCATTAGAATAGCTTCACTGAGACAATCTAATAGGTATACACAACAGAACTATTTATCAGAATATCACTCTTATCTAGAGCTCTGTCTGTACACCTGTTTTGTCTGTGAGACTTTGTCTTTAGTTTATATTCTGCAAAATCTAAACAATAACACTTAGCACGCTGGATAAAAATTTCAACAGAAGAAATTTTGAAATATTTTTCTCATTTTCCCAGAAAATAGGCTTTGAGATTTCATGCAAGTTGTCTCTAAAAAGACAATCTGCGTGAAATGTCAAAACCATTTTTCTGGTAAAAATAAGCAAAACATCATCAATTTGTCATCCGCTGAATTAGCCCAGTGAGTGGTAAATATTAAGGTCACTTACCTCTAATGTTCTCTGGCAAGAGAAACAGAAATGTACAGAATTTACCCTAAGTATTAAGACAGACAGGCTTGATTAAACTATGTAGATACAGGTCAGATCAGGGTGGCCACACATTTTTAGCAATCAAATTCCCTGACTTTTCCCTGATTTTTCCCTGATTTGATTTGATTTTCCCTGATTAAAAACCTTAATATTATCGCAATGGCCCCTACTTTTAGAAGTCATATACTGATTCAAATGCTGTCAAGTTTATACACAATGCTTATACACTGACATGTTAATACACAATGCTGTCACAATATTCTTAATTAAATGAAAATTTATCTAAAATATGATGTACATGTGCTAATTTACTTTCATGGTAGGCAAAATCAAAACTGGTAAAACATCTGAACAGCTATAAAATTTGAATATTTTGACCTTACAAAGATAAGATTTTTTGAAATTCCCTGATTTTTCCCTGATTTTCAGCAAAATTTCAAATTCCCTGATTTTTCCCTGCAGGGAATTTTTTTTCCACCATTTTCCCTGTTTTCCAGAGTGCACGGCCACCCTGTCAGATGCTGCACTGTCTGTTACTCATCCAGCAGATTTTATATGCAAGGGGCATTCAAGAATTACATGGAATACTTTTATAGCATTCTAAATAGTGATTTGCTTAACCCTAGTCCTGCTGAACCCAGACATACCTGCCTTTGCAAACAATGTAGATCCAGATCAGTTGGCTTCTAAAGAAGCCAACTGATCTGGATCTGCACTGTATGCCATAATATATGTGAATCTATATCAAAAAACTGGATCAAGTAATCTGATTGGCTGAAAATTTGAAGTGGGCATGGCATCATAATTTATTCAGCATGACAAGGGTTAATATCATATTTCAGTCTATAGTAAAGTGGTATATTCCTGATTGGTATGGAAAGTTTGTTGAAAATATATTCTAAAATGACTATTTTTTTATTAAAAACCAATGTTTGCAGATTTAAAGAACTGATCAGTAAAAATCGGAGACTGACAGCCAAAGATTCTTCCAGTTTGAATATACTCCACAAAATAATTTAAGGGCTACCAGTTTTATTCCCCCTTTGAATATCACTAAAATGCGACCCTCAAGTTTTACAATTATTTCATGGACAAAACTGGAAGTCTCAGCCCTATTTCAATCAGCTCAACATGTTCCCAACATGTTCATCTACAAAAGTGTCAATGGCACCAACAACGCCAGACCAAAAGATTCTAAGAAAAACGGGAATTTAAAAAAAAAAACGATTTTTACCCAAAAATGAAGTTTTTTCATAATACCGGAAAAATTCTCTGTTTAATGAAAACAATACTCTATCACACACAAAGTCATGCAAACTCAACCTTCATTCAAGTAAAAGACACACAGATATGGCCAGAAAAAGAGACCAGCCCTTTGAGAGGCTAAAAATGCCTCGAAAGTTCCCCATAGACAACGAATAATCTGTAGAGGGTACCTCTAGCAAAATGTGCGTTTCTTGATAACAAATAAGGCTTTCTCTGTGACTTTTTCACATTTGGGAGCCCAGACATCACTTTTGACACGTAAATGTAAATTTTTAATTTTTGGATAAAAAGTAGTGCTTTTTGCAAATTTTAAAATGAAAATTTTTATTTCAATTTTTTTTTTTTGTTGGAAACACTCCTTTAGGGCTTCATTTTAAAGAAACATTCAACGATATTTTGGTATCTTCTGTGGTTTTGCCCATACACCTGGCCAAAGCTTGTATATATGGAAATTTGCATTATGTGGCCCTTAAATTATTTTGTTGAGAATATATCAGTCAGAAGTGTTTGTTCAATTTTTTGAAATCAGTTTTAGATGAAAAGAGTGGAAGCCCGATGGATTCCTTGTCTGTTGAATGTTGAACAAAAGTGAATAAACCCTGACCAGTGCTGCCCAGTCATTTTTAAAACACTTTCATGCTGGGGAGGTGGGGGTGGGGGGGAAGGTTTCTGAATAAAATAGTAATTACTGATGACAACGTTTGATCCTGAAACCAGACTTCCTCAATGTGAAAAATGCCATCATCACCCTTACCGCAAAAGGCTAAAGATTTAGTAGATCCCAGAAGAAACAAGTGTTTGTAATCTTCTATGACACCAAGGGAGTGATACTATGTCATGTGGTCTCTGTTGGAAAGACTGTAGACTCTGAATACTACAAGAAGGTATATGGCATTCGGAACTACCTTTAAATAACTTATGTTCATTGATATTTTAACCCTTGTCCTGCTGGATAAATTAAGATGCCACGCCCACTTCTAATTTTCAGCCAATCAGATTACTTGATCCAGGTTGTTGATACACATTCAAATACTCAATGGCAAACAGTGCAGATCCAGATCAGTTGGCTTCTTCAGAAGCCAACTGATCTGGATCTACACTGTTTGCAAAGGCAGGGTATATCCAGGTTCAGCAGGACAAAGGTTAAAACTGACGGTACTTTCAATTTCTTTATTGCAGATACTTAGGTGCTACTTTCTTAAAGCAATGAGGAGAAAAAGTCCCCAAAAGCTTGGATCATTTATCCTATACCAGGACCAGTCTGCTGAGCACTACAAAAGCACACACTGATGCTCTCCGATTCAAGCAGCTTGACCATTTGCCCTACTCTCCTGATCTGGCTCCAAATGACGTCTCATTTCCGACCTTAAAATGTGTTTTGCTTGTATCCAAATGAGTTCTTTTAAAGAGCTACACAGTTAATTACTGTAAGTATTATGCTCTATTTCGAAGGAAAGTTACAAACTATCACTCATAAGTTGGGTTGAGAGATGGAAAAAGTGTGTAAAGTATGAAGGAGAATATTTTGAAAAGTTTTAATCAAGTACAGGTGTCTAGTGTTACAGCGAGAATAAACATTTGAAAGATCTTTTACTTGTGACATCATGCTAAAAACATTATGTTGCCCCACATGTGCTTGAGAGGGTTGCAAAATAATTGACAGTTCAGACCTTTATGAATTTATCATCATTACAGTTATGTTTGAAATGTGTCTTTTTAGATATAAGAAAATTTCATTAAATCTGACTGTCAGTATTTGAGTTATCAATCTTTTCCGCTTAATTCTTGAATGCCCCTCAAAAATAAACAGGTTTGGGTAATTAAAAGTTGTCCAAATATTCAGAGTAGATATGGTAGTAATCTTGACTGACATAATATTTTGCATTGATAAATCTGGGAGTCCAATCATCTGTTTGTTTGTTACTTGTTTGTTTTCATGATTATATGGAAGTAATCATGACTGACATAATATTTTGCATTGATAAATCTGGTAGTCCAATCGTCAGTTTGTTACTTGTTTGTTTTCATGATTGTGTTTTTCATGCAAATGACTTTATTTTGCTTGAGCCAGAACACGTAACTGTTGCTTTCTCACATAAGGGAAATGTGTAAATAAAGATTAGCCTGCACATCCTTACAGTCAAATTAGATTCTCCACCACTTTAATACAAAAACTACAACCTTTACACCACATGACTGCACAGCACCAGACTAAAGAGGAGTAGCTAGCACCAGACTTAAGAGGAGTAGCTAGCATCAGACTAAAAAGGTATAGCTAGCACCAGACTTAAGAGGAGTAGCTAGCACCAGACTTAAGAGGAATAGCTAACACCAGACTTAAGAGGAGTATCTAGCACCAGACTTAAGAGGAGTAGCTAGCACCAGACTTAAGAGGAATTTTAAAATGAAAATTTTTATTTCATTTTTTTTTGTTGGAAACACTCCTTTAGCGCTTCCTTTTAAAGAAACATTCAATGATATTTTCATATTTTTAAGAGGAGTAGCTAGTACCAGACTTAAGAGGAATAGCTAGCACCAAACTTAAGAGGAGTAGCTAGCACCAGACTAAAGAGGAGAAGCTAGCACCAAACTTAAGAGGAGCAGCTAGCACCAGACTAAAGAGGAGAAGCTAGCACCAAACTTAAGAGGAGTAGCTAGCACCAGACTAAAGAGGAGAAGCTAGCACCAAACTTAAGAGGAGCAGCTAGCACCAGACTAAAAAGGAGTAGCTAGCACCAGACTTAAGAGGAGTAGCTAGCACCAGACTTAAGAGGAGTAGCTAGCACCAGACTTAAGAGGAATAGCTAACACCAGACTTAACCCTTAAAGCGCCAAGAAAAAATCTGCATCTGAAAATGTCGTCTGCTTATATCATCTGCTGCATCTTCTTGCAAACTTTTCAAACTTACATTTTGCATATAGGCAAACAGTGTGGACCCAGATCAGATTGCTCCTAAAGGAGCAGTCTGATCTTGGTCCACACTGTTTGCAACAATGACTTTTAAAGTAACCAGCAGAAGACAAAGCAGACAACAATTGTTGTGATTGGCGCTTTAAGGGTTAAGAGGAGTAGCTAGCACCAGATTTAAGAGGAGAAGCTAGCACCAAACTTATTTGTTTGTGTTGAGGTTTTACGGCCCAGTCAACCCAATGGGGTCATGTCGAGCGCGGTCAGTTTACCTAACCACACGATTACTGGGCAGGCTTAGAACTCTAAGTGGTTAACCAGTATTGTGCACATTCTTTCGCCAGAAACTGACAACTGCCCTTCTTGAATCAGCGGAAGGGAGAGAATGACCGTAGAAAATATTTCATGATTTCCACGAAAGAATGTTGCCGACCTCGGTGGGGGTTGAACCCGCGACCTCCTGATCTTCAGTCGGACGGCGCATCCAACTGAGCCACCGAGGCCGAGCACCAAACTTAAGAGGAGTAGCTAGCACCAGACTAAAGAGGAGTAGCTAGCACCAGACTTAAGAGGAGTAGCTAGCACCAGACTTAAGAGGAGTAGCTAGCACCAGACTTAAGAGGAGTAGCTAGCACCAGACTTAAGAGGAGTAGCTAGCACCAGATTAAAGAGGAGTAGCTAGCACCAGATGGAAGAGGAATAGCTAGCACCAGACTTAAGAGGAATAGCTAGCACTAGACTTAAGAGGAGTAGCTAACACCAGACTTAAGAGGAGCAGCTAGCACCAGACATAAGAGGAGTAGCTAGCACCAGACTAAAAGAGTACCTAGATAAATATATTTCTTATTTCTCCACAAAAACATTTGTTGTGGGCACTCAGTAGAAGTGCCTTGACAAGGTGCTTCTAATGAGTATCTTTAACATACTTACAAGCAAGTGCACGACACAACTTACAATAAGTCTTGTGCAACCTGCAAAGACTCAGACCTGCCTGCACATCTGTGCAGTCTGATCAGTCTTTGCCAATCACATGTGCCTTCTACAGCCTCCGAGCTATCCAAAGATGGATAAACAAGAACCGTTGCCATACTGGGTGGATGTACAGCTGATCTGAGTCTTTGCTGGTCACAAAGGTCTTATTGTAGGCTGGGTCACATGTTCTTGTGGATAAATAAGAAAAATATCAGTGCAGTTTGGCTGAAAGAAAACAAAAAGCTCCTGGAGTTGTGAGCTGTGCCAAGTATATCCTGGACAGCAAAGACCTTGATCAGCCTGTACAACAGTGCAGTCTCAACAAGGCCTTTGTTGTTCACT
Organism: Anodontia alba; assembly: GCA_964016985.1. Lineage (NCBI taxonomy): Eukaryota > Metazoa > Mollusca > Bivalvia > Lucinida > Lucinidae > Anodontia > Anodontia alba. Next base: position 2,253,560 of record OZ024833.1, read on the forward strand.
TACAGAACCATTAACCTTCTCATGCTGAATAAATTAACCCTTCTTTTGCTGAACATGACATGCCCTGTCTTAGCAAACAGTGTAGATCCAGATCAGTTGGCTTCTTCAGAAGCCATCCAATCTGGATCTGTATTGTTTGTCATTAAATATGTGAATTTCTATCAAAAACTCGGATCAAGTAATCTGATTGGCTGGCATCTTAATTTATTCAGCAAGGCAAGGGTTAAGATGTCATGCTCACTAATAAATCTCAGCCATTCAAATTCCTTGATCCAGATTGTTGATATAAATTCAGATTCTAACTGGCAAAAAGTGCAGATTCAGATCAGTTGGCTTCTGTTAAACACTGTAGATTATATCAACAGACAGCAAAAAATCTGATGAGACTATCAACAGAAGTGAATAGGCTAATCAAAGCCTTTAACCGTTGTCATGCTGAATAATTTAAGATGCCACACCCACTTCTAATTTCCAGCCAATCAGATTACTTGATCCAGGTTTTTATACTAATTCACATATTTAATGACAAACAGTGCAGATCCAGAGCAGTTGGCTTCTGAAGAAGCCAAATGATCTGGATCTACACTGTTTGCTAAGACAGGGCATGCTGTGTTCAGCAAGAGAAGGGTTAATGTCCATCCTACCCTGAAGACAAGTTTTATATGGTAAGGCCCACTGGGTACAGTAGAATATAGCCACAAATTTTTGGCAATTTACACAGAAGAAGTATATTTACGAACTTTTCTCTTGATTTAACCCTTGTCCTGCTGAACCCAGATATACCCTGCTTTTGCAAACAGTGAAGATCCAGATCAGTTGGCTTCTAGAAGCCAATTGATCTGGATCTGCACTGTTTGACATTCAATATGTGAATTTATATCAGCAATCTGGATCAAGAAATCTGATTGGCTGAAAATTTGAAAAGTGTATGGCATCTTAATTTATTTAGCAGGACAAGGGTTAATGCAAAACCTTTTGTCATGACTACCTATGCATAAAAAAGTTTATTTCTGTTAATTGGTTTTAAAAATCTCTGATATTTTCATTTCTTCTATACTAATAAAAATGGCTGTAAATTAAGCAGAAATCAATAGGGTAGGGAGACTGGAAGCAGATTTTAAACAAGCCACTTTTTTTCAGGTTTTCTGAAATATTGTTGTTTCACAACAATAATTAAAAATCAGTAAGACAAAGTAAAAAATATTTTTTTTAGACAAAAAAAAAAAAAAAAAAAACTACTATAGGTCAGACCAACTTTTGGCCATCTCTGAAAAATAATAAAAGAAATTAAAAAAAAAAATGTCTGCTGCAAAATTGTTTAGTGCTGTAAGGCTATTCTACGAGGCGATTTGTTGTATGTCTTTCCGTGTGTCATTTTGTTCTTGTGTTTTTCAGTCCTATTAGTATTGCAATTACCTCGCTTGGGGAAGAGAGAGCTAATCTTAGTGCTTTTCGTACGTCTGTTCGATTTGTGCTTGTTTGGATTTGTCGGTTTCCTCTTCCTCTTGGGGTCTAGGAAGGGCTTCGTTTTGTGATTGTGGCACTCCCTGGACTTTTCTCTTACCTTTTTTTTAAGACAACATGGTCTACTGATAAGCTCAGTACTCAAATTTTTCTAATTTTCTAATTTATCCACAAAAATGTGTACTAGATCTCATCACCGTTACGTCATTGAAATTCTTCCAAAGAGAACTAATAACATGTTTTCATGCGGATATAAGAAATCTATCAAGATGTTTTTCTCCACTAAAAAGATTGAAACTTTGAATAAGAACATTAGAAATTCAGTTATTTTATCAATTAAACATACCTTTTTTTTTGTTTTGTATACAGTGTGCTGTCAGAAAATTTGCATTTAATGAAAACTTCTGACACCACACTGTACAAAACAAAATTAGGTCACACAATTAGAAACATTGCTCAAGCTTTAAGGTTTATCCAGAAAAAACATTTTCCTTATTTCTCTAAGAAAACTTGTTTTGATGCTCATCTGAAGTGTCCCAAATTGAATCTCTGCATTAAGATATTAGATGTGCAGTTATTTAATAAGCATAACATATATATTTATTTGTTTTTTATACAGTGTGGTGTCAGAAGTTTTGCATTCAAATGTTAAACAAATAAAAAAAATAAATAAAGAAAAATAGGTCACACAATTAGAAGTATCCAGATCAACAACATCTTATTTTTCCAAGAAAAGATATTTGTGGTACCATATTAACCTTATTATCTACTTACCATTCTTGTCCTAAAATTTGAAATAGTCCATTCTACTGCCTTTTAATGTGTATAAAATATTACTGTATGTATGGCAAACAGTGTAGACCCTGATCAGCTGCCGCATTCTGCGGCATCTGATCAGGGTCTATACTGTTTGCATTTTAAGGCCTATCTGTCCCACTACTTAAGGTTATTAAAGAACTCATTAGAAGTGTCTCAGCAGGGTTCTTTCAATGACATGCTTTTTATGAAAAAATAAGAAAAATGCCAGCAATTTTTAGTTGGAAAATTGCCTTAGCTAAAATTATGAGACCAGATGACAAAAGTCAAGGAACAACATGCTGTGATCAAGGTCTTGACTGTTTGTCAGTAAATCCTGCAGTATCCAACCATTCTCTAGGCAGAAAGCAAAGACCATGATCATTTCTGTAGAATATAGACCTTGATCATTCTGGGTGAATACACTGGCTGATTTGGGCTTTTGCTCTGTATATATCCTTTCATGAGATACATCCTTTCAACGGTGGTAGCGTATTTATGGGTAATTGCTGTCCAACAGTTTTTGAATGACCCTCACAGCGAGACAAATACAAGTAATCTTCCAGTTCCAGTATCATTTAATATGGTAGCATGCGGGGTAATAATAGTATGATCACGAGCTCTCTAGCATGTAAAGGAAGGGTGTGAAAGGCTTCCGAAATAAGAAAAAAAATGGTCAAATTTTCGAACAAAAAATGTTCAGCTTATCGTGATACCTTCATAATGCAGCACCGTCAACACCAATCAAGCACGGCTCAAATGGCCCAGCATACGAAATGGGCAAGAAAAGGCAAAAGAAAAGGAGGGAAAGAGAGAGAGAAAGGAGGAAAAAATGCAGGATCAAATCGCCAAAAAAACCCATCTCCATGAGCATACAATTTCTAACCTGACTCCTGCACCATGACCTTTCGTGAGTGTAGAAGTTTGGCAGTGCTTGACTGTGAAGAATAACATATCTACTTTTGTTTTCAAGTAAGCTGTGTTTGATCAGTTGCTTATGTTGGATTCCAGAGGTAAATATCCAACCCTACCTTCATTTTGGCTGCATTTTTCAAAACCCTCAGCCGTTCTAAGGATATGTCTTGAACAACAAACTGATCTTGTTCTTTTATTGTCTGTATATGCTTCAAAGAATTCTTTTCTCAAATAATATTCCTATGTCAACATTACTGGTACCAAACTGAAAACTTTCTTTTGGCCAGAGGCTGTAGGACTTAATTCATAAGCACTAAGGAAATTGCTACTTATTTCTGACTTGGTTCAGTAATTATGAAAACAAATTCCGCCAATCTTATTGAGATCTTTTTTACAGCAAGATGCACTTAATGATGATAGATGATGTAAACAATATAGAAGTTATGTGGGAATGATCACAGCTCCAGACGAGATGATAACTGTTGTAATAGCGTAGGACAATATTTGTGACTTCTGTTCCAAATCATACTTTATGGGTACTCAATGGAAATGTCTCAGCATGGCAATATCAATAAGTACCTATACAATATGTTTTGGTGAAAACAAAATCTTGAATACTCACCTTATCAGGAACTTTGTGAGATTGGACGAGGAATCAGAAAATGATACCTTTTGTATGGGAGCAAAAACGACTTGGCCTATGATACCTTTTGTATGGGAACAAAAAAGATTTGGCCTATGATACCTTATGTATGGGAACAAAAAAGACTTGGCCTATGATACGTTATGTATGGGAACAAAAAAGACTTGGCCTATGATACCTTATGTATGGGAACAAAAAAGACTTGGTCTATGATACGTTATGTATGGGAACAAAAAAGACTTGGCCTATGATACCTTATGTATGGGAACAAAAAAGACTTGGCCTATGATACCTTATGTATGGGAACAAAAAAGACTTGGCCTATGATACCTTATGTATGGGAACAAAAAAGATTTGGCCTATGATACGTTATGTATGGGAACAAAAAAGACTTGGCCTATGATACCTTATGTATGGGAACAAAAAAGACTTGGCCTATGATACGTTATGTATGGGAACAAAAAAGACTTGGCCTATGATACCTTATGTATGGGAGCAAAAAAGACTTGGCCTATGATACCTTATGTATGGGAACAAAAAAGACTTGGCCTATGATATGTATGGGAACAAAAAAGACTTGGCTTATGACACCTTATATATGGGAACAAAAAAGACTTGGCCTGTACACTCTCTCTAGACCAGGATCTTCTCTGTTCCTGCCTACATTTGTCAAGAGCCGCATATTCACTAGATATTCAGTGTACCAGATTTTTGTAGGATTTCAATGCTCAGGTATGTTCTATGGTACATTATGCTGGGTGCTTGGAAAAGGATATCAGAGATGTATTTTATACAAAAAGAACCTGCTATAGTTTTACCCTCTGATGATTCCTACAGCAAATATTGTTGATCTGTAAATTAATTAAGTAAACCTGTATTTAGAGCTTAATTTAAGAATAATAATTACTGTTTCTCTAGTAAGTTCTAGCAAATAATGCCAAAAATATGTGTAGGATGTATGTATGACATGGAAGAACCACTTTTTACACCCAATGAACCCAGCTATAGTTTCACCACCTGACCAGACAAATTCAAACAAGCTGGGTAGTTATGGTAGATATAGATGGTCTATCAACCCTTGTCATGCTAAATAAATTAAGATGCCATGCCCACTTCTAATTGTCAGCCAATCAGATTGCTTGATCTAGGTAGCTGATACAAATTCACATAATAAATGACAAAAAATGCAGATCCAGATCAGTTGGCTTCTGAAGAAGCCAACTGATCTGGATCTCCACTGTTTGCAAAGGCACGGTATATCCTGACTCAGCAGACTAGTGTTAATTAATTTATTTAAAAATCAAAGCAGGACATGTTCTTGAGATAAACTTGCACTCTAAGTTCAAGTCCATTTTTATAAATAACTTTTGTGTTACTGATTTAAATGCCTTTACATGAATTAAACTGTACTTCTGTATTACATTCAATCATGTTTTTCTCAAATAACACAGGACTGAGAAGGGTAAGAATGTTTATCTAGATAACTGTTTTCTTATTTTCCATGAAAACACAGCATTTAGGAGCAGGCATTCTAATGTGTATCCCAACATTAGCTTTTTTTGTAGAGAAATAAAAAGATATGAAAACTTGTCAGCACTTCACGGTTGAATAAGAGCATGAAATATATTGACTCCATTTTCAATGTTTCAAAGCCTTCAGAATGTCTTCTCTTTTTGAACATAATTATACAGACCTTTTGAAAAAAAAAACAACATCACATACACAGACATAGTACAAAAACATTATAAAATGTTGATTGATTGTTGACTAGACTGTGTATATCATATGATAATAACCATCTAACCACCTGCTCATGTTTATTTACATTATAGTTTTTATCATGTTTCAGGGAAAATAATGACATTTCATGGGATGATCATGAAGTAAAAATCTCCAGCAAGACTCAAATCCAGACCTTATGATTCAAAGTCATCAAGGCTTATCACTGGACCACACAGACATTTCCTAATGTAGTTGTGATAAGCACTTTAAGGAGGAATAACCTGGTTGCATCAAGCAAGAGTCTATGAGAATGTGCAAAATGCACATTCAGATTATCCTGTGCATCTGCACGGACACATCAGGAAAAATAAGAAAAATATCACCAAATTTGTAATCTGCTGAATTAGCCAAAAGAGAGGTTAAGCTACAATGTGAGAAAACAAGATCTGTCGCCAGACAGGATAGCTCGCCTGAACTCGCACTTGTCAATCAAATAAAAAAATAATGAGGTCCAAAAAACTATGACGTAAAATTTTAACATAAAAAATCCAAGTCTGTGACCTTGACCTTGACATGACCCAGGGTGGTGGGAATGGCACTGCACAAACTTTTGGACCAATACGTATAATCATACCAAAGATGAATAAAATCGGTGATAAGGTTAGGAAATAATGAGGTTTAAAAACTTTAACAAAAACTTTAACATTTGTGGACACCGACGCCAATGCCAAGCCAATGCCGAAGGTAGTATAATAGCTCTCTGTGAACATTGTTCAAGCAAGCTAATGATTCTTCAGCATCAGCCTACTCATATGCACACTGAGACCAGCCTAAAACTGCTTGGCACACAAGGATAGTCAAGGACCCAAACCTTCTATCCAGTGACTACTGAAGACTTTGATCAGAGTGTCAAGATGTAAATGCTGATCTGAGGGTCACTGGATGCACATGCGACATGTGCATCCGTCACATGTGCATCCAGTGTAGAGGATAATAAAAAAACAAGCTGCAAGGTGATAAAATGAACCTTTAGACATTGTCTAAAGGTTCATTTTATCACCTTGCAGCTTCTTTTATTATTATCCTGTACACTGCCTTTTTCTATGACTGTGGTGAACACTATATACAGGGAAAATTACCCAAAGAGTTGCGACATCTCAATTCCTTATCTCTTTACCATACTTGTCCTAAAATTTGAAATGGTCCATTCTACTACCTCTTGATGTGTCTAAAATATTGCCGTTTGGATGGAAAAAAGTGTAGACCCAGATCAGATGCCCCGTACTGCGGCTTCTGATCTGGATCTACAATGTTTGCAAATGCCTATTTGTCCCAATGCTTAGGGTTATTACGGTACATCCCTTTTCAGGTTGAGACTAAAACAATTTTCTCAGTGGTTTTGCATCAGGTCAAACTCACAAAATTTTGACAGCTTGCCTAAATGTGTATTTATTTCCCTTAACAACAACTGTCGTCTGCTTTGTCATCTGCTTGAGATTTTAAAAGTCATTTTTGCAAACAGTGTGGACCCAGATCAGACTGCTCCTCTAGGAGCAGTCTGATCTGGGTACACACTGTTTGCCTGCATGCAAAAATAGGTTTGAAAAGTTAGCAGACGACATAAACAGACGACATTTTAAGATGCAGGTTTTTTTTGGCATTTTAAGGGTTAATCAGGCAAAGACTACAGGAGTTAGCATCATAAGTGAAAAGTAGATGATCCCTAAAGGGATGAATGCCCCCTCTAGTGCAAGTTTCAAATCATTATCTTGAAAACTAGGAGGAGTTGCGGAGACATGAACAGTACTATAAAACATAACAGACAGATACTCAGATGACAGAGGTTAAAATTATATGCCCTTCTCCACTTCATGGCGGGGTCACCAAAAAAAAAAAAAATGAGCCAATGGAAGAAAATAAATATGGCCCCAAGGTTTATGTACAGTAGGACATAAAAATAGTTATGGGGGTACAGGTTGGTAGCACAAACACATATGCTAAGATTTGCAAATAAAATCAAGTCTGTGGGGCAGTGTAAGTCAGTGCAGTTTGTACTTAAAACTACAACAAGTAAGTTAGTGCAGTTTGTACTTAAAACAACAAGAGCCAATATGGCTGTTATCTTTTTAATCATAATTTCAACAACATATTCCAAACTTTTATCTCCATCTTCACAGGCAGACATCTGATCAAAGGAACATTCAATATGGACAGTAAACTTTCAAATATAATAACTTGTTAGTGTGAATTTTGAAAAAGCATCTTTCCTAGTGATTTCTGACATTATAACTCATAGCTCTTGACAAGATGCTTTTTTTTACTCCAAAAGTATTGATATTTTTCTTATTTTGCCACAAAAACATATGTTGTGGGTACTCATTAGAAGCGCCTTCTAATGAGTACCAACAACATACATTTTTGTGGAGAAATAAAAAAAATATTTAGCTGATACCCTCTCTAATCTAGACCTATATTAAACTCTAGATCGGTGAGAATCCAGATAAAAAAAAAAAACATGAGCCACAACATGAGAAAATGTACCTTCTGACATGTACCCCCAATGAAGACTCAGATCAGCCTGCACATCCCCACAGTCTGATCAGTCTTCACTGTCCGCATGAAAATACTTTGCATCCTTGGCTATCCAAAATGCATCAATAGTATTTAATTTATTGAGTTGAGTTGAGGTTTAGGGCCCAGTCAAGCCTTCAGGGTCACGTCAAGCTGGTCAGTTTTACCTAACCACACTTACTGAGCAGACTTAGTTTGCCGGACCAGGGGGGATCAAACCCGCAACCTCGATCACCAGCTGGGTGTGCATCCAACTGCGCCACCAAGGCTATCATGTGAATATTCTGATCACACTGCACAAATGCACAGGCTGATCTGAATCTTGGCTAGGTACCCATGTCTGAAGGTATATTTTCCGACTTTGGGCCTGGTATGAGCCATTCTAAACAGAAAACAACCTGAAGTCATATGCAAGTAGTGTAAGTATGGATCAGCCTGAACAGCTGCACAGTCTGATCAGGTTTTATTCTGTTTGCTAACAGAATCCTCGAAGTCCATACATTATGCAGGGGTGAGAATAGTCACTAATAATCAATATGAAATCTAAAAATTCAGTCCAAAAACTACTAATATTTTTCTTATTTCTCAATAAAAACTTGTTATGGGTACTCATTAGAAGCCCCTGCCTGAGGCATTTCTATTGAGTACTAACAACATGTTTTTATTGAGAAATAAGAAAATTATTGTGTGAATACTCCTGCTTATATTGAGCAAAACAACAAATAATTAGTTTAATAATTAAGTTTTAAAGTTATTTCAGGCATATATTAACCAAAAATAACTACTTTTGACACGAAAAGATGGTCTTGTGAACAAGTGTAAAAGTGAAATTTCATGCTTAAAATGAAAGTGCTCACTCCTGAAATCAGGATTCCTGAAGTTTCCCAGCCCAGAATATGTTAATGACCAGTGTAGACCTATACACATCTGGTTCTATGTCGATTCAACCAATTTGACAGATGTGCTCCTCTCACCACTCCAACCTCCACCCCCCCCCCCCCCACCCCCCCGCAACAAATTTTGCAAGTCATACCGGTACAAGAAACATGCTCCATATAAGTTTATTATGTACTGTAGGTAGATGTCAAAATAATAGTGACCTACTTTTGGCATAAAGCATATAGTCTTTAGCAGGTGTACCTATACATCTGACTGGGAAAGCCTAGGCCACACAGTACAGGAGATATGCACAAGACAATTTCTTGTATAACAGAATACAGGTCCCAGTGACCTATTTTTGGTATGCATCAAACACTGTCTTCATCAGATGTACGTATACACTGATTCTGGTCAGCTTAGGTCAGCAATCAAAATACAGGTCCCAGTGACCTACTTTTGGTGTGCAACAAACACAGTCTTCATCAGATAAACAATACACCATATCTGGTAAGCCTAAGCCCCAGCAAGATCTTTGATGGACAGAAGGATGCATGGAATGATAGATAGAATGCAAATCAATGGCCCCACTCCAGTAGGCTATGTAGGACTCACAAAACTCTTTGGTCAAAAAGCAGCGCTTTATCAAAAGGGCTGTGAAATGTCTTGTCTTGTTTTTCACAAAGGCATCCTCTTTTGGCATCAAATCAGACTTCAGTATTTTTATTCTTTATCCATGTGTCTTGTTTATACCTTGGTAACTGATCCTTAGAATCTGCATGTTGCTTGAACCACAGCAAGTTTGCATACCTCCGCCACCCAAACCCCACACACACCCTGTTCCAGCCATCATGGCTTTCTTTAAGTTATATTTAAGTCCCAACTCTACTCAAAGTACCAAATGGATAGTCGAATTTCAAACATCCGAATTTTCTGGAAAGTGCAGTTTACACTACACAAATAGCTGCCTATATACAAATATAATAATGTTTGCTTGCTTGACATAAATGATTAAAGGACATTACCTAAATGAACTGCACATTAAAGCTTTCAAGACTTCTACCATAGCTCAATGACTGCGCACTTGGTAATTGACAGTGTATACTAATGAAAAGCAAGATCAGCAAGCTGTGACAGAAATATGAAAGATATGTGACACATTCAGAAATCCTAAGTGAGGAGTTTCCCATATTACAGGAAGTAGCTTTGATCACAGATTCAGATTTCCTTACATTATTTCAACTCCACAGCCACCTCAAAAATATGTCATAGAGGAGCAAGGTAATTTGGTAAAATCCAAGTTCTGAAGGAACAAGTTTTTAGCAAATTAATTATCCCCACTGCTGAGTGACAGATTTGTGATATTAAGCAACTTTTGAATTATTTTATTTATTTTATAACTTTTTCCCCACCGTAATAGTCCTGTTTTCTTGAAAGCTCCATTTAACTTTTCAACTTGAACATAAGAACACAAAACATCCTAAACTTTGTGTCATTCAGCCTATTCATTAGCAATCTTGGCATCACTTTCATGATGTTACAGCAAATGTTTCAAGATGTAATGACAACAACTTTCAATTGGTCTGGTTTATGTCCGTTTTATGAACAGAGGACGTCAAAATAAAATGCAAAAATGCAGGAAGCAGTCCATGAAAATGGTTCTGACACAGTGAGAGAATTCACTAGTTACTAATATCAAATCATCACACTGTGAATTATAGAAAATCTCTGAAAAATGAATAAAGACAAATATATTCAATCAGTCAATCCACAGCTAATATTCTTGAGGTAAGAATTAACCTTTACCACCTTCAGGACTAATTCAGCAGAAAATACACTTTGACATTTCATGCAAACTACCTCCTGGGAGACAGTTTTCATGAAATGTCATAGGCTATTTTCTTGGAAAAATAAGAACAACACAGTCTTCAAGCCAGGCCACACTGTTGTGCCATTGACACATATTTTCATGTTTTGGTGCAGAAAAAATAAGCTCATGCGACATCCAGGTGCAGAAAATTTATCACCATATCGGCTGCAAACGAGTTGTAATCCGTTGCTTTTACTTGCAATTCAGCTCAATTCACTACATAGGCATAGATTTTATTTAGAATGCAAAGAAAACTGTAAAATAATGAAGAAAATAATTTTAAACAGATAATCTGATATGATTTTGGCCTGTAGTTCATGCATTTTTTGATGTTATTTCTAGCCTTGATGGCAGCTATTTGTTTCCAGTTTCTGCGACTATTGGTTTAGTGCACATGCTGTGACTATTAGTTCAATGCTCCTGCTTTATAAATTCTGCCAGTACAGGGTCACCTCACTGAGGGGTAGACAGAGTGTACACTGTTAGTACAGTCGACTCTCGTTATCTCGAACTCGCCTATCTCAAATAATTGCTTATCTCAAAGTGCAAATCTGGTCCCTGTTTTCTCACAGAGATCTACTAACAGGCAACAAAATATTGTGGAAAAGAGGAGAAATTGCTCCTTAGGAGCAATTTCTCCTCTTTTCCACAATATTTTCAATATATCTCTAACTTGGGAGTCAAATTAAAGATTCATTCTGTTAAAGGTGGTTGTTCGATTAATTGTTTTCCTCAGTTTCGCAAATCTGATATGTCGAAGTACGGGTATCTCGAATTGTTTCACAGAGTCCCTTGGATTTCGAGATAACGAGAGTAGACTGTATATTACTATCAGGAAGTATGACTGTTGTTGAAAAATTTTCTTTCTTTTCACAATCTGATTGACTGAATGATTGGGTAATAATATGACTGACTGATTGTCTTACTTGCTGATGAATGGAAATTTATTCATTTTGGGTGAAGGTTAGTCCTGTTGAAACTAGAAGACTAATGCTAATAAGATCATTCAGCTCATCAATTTGAAGCAGTGTTCAAAAGAGCTAATTCAAAATGATTTATTATATATTTTATGTTAATTTCAGCTTTTCCATCTATTCACAGTATCTGTTATGATTATTCTCTTTATCTCCACAGTATTGTCAACATTTAAGATAGGTGGCTCATTTATCAACAAAAAAAAAAAAATAAATAAATAAATAAATAAAAAAAAAATGGTGAGCCCCTGACCTCATGCCTAATCTGTTGATTTCTTATGTTCATCTGTTGCTCCATTTCTTATTGACAACCCTGTGTTAATCTGGATTGTACATCTGTTCAAATGTTGTTAAAGGAACAGATTACATGGAGCAAAATACTCACATCTGAAACCAAAAAGGTACATTTTCTTTAAAATTTTGATCGTTAATTGTACTGTCCCCAGATTTTTTCATATGTCCCCAACTTTTTGGAGGGTAGGGCCCTTGGGCCCTAAAACTGAAATTCCTGGTTTGAACACTGACAATATCATCAGTTTGTAAGGAGATAGTTTGCATGAAATGTCAAAATTTATTTTCTAAGAAAAATAAGAAAAGTATCATCAGCTTGTTGTCTGGCAAAATTTTTATCCAGCATAAGCATTCAGGGTTCGCCTTACCGATAGCCATTGTCGCCATTTGTGCAGAAAAATAAAACTTGGCACAGAAAAATCATAAATTGGCGAAAGCAAGTGGCGAAAAAAATATCGCCTGAATTACCCGCTACTGAGCCATATAACTGTCGCGCGTGTCTATCGCACCTTCCTTGATTGTATAATTCGCCAATTAACAACTCAATTATCGATCAGAAAACGGTAGCTGATCAAATTAACCTGAATTTGATGAAAGCGATATAAGGTCACGTGCCGTGATGCGCAGTTTGACAATAGCACCGCCCACTTTCCACGCCTTTCGTCCTCAATATTCATGACGCTCTGCTGAAACTACCAATCAGGAATTAATGTCAGAGTCGCATCGCCTATGTCACAGAAATTTACCCAGAATGTAATCATGGGGAACTCTATGTCAAACACAAAGATGGAAACAAATTGATTACATGAGAAATAATTATTGTCATTAATCGGTTCGGCCGGTAAGTACACTTTGACAGTGCCGACTTTAATTCAGCATGTTTTGGTACCTTCTTATGAGCCTTAATTTTATCTGGCGATCAACGAACGTCGTCCCGAAAAAAACAGAAAAAAAAACAGGAATAATGCCTTGGAGGCAGACACATTAGTCTCCGATGGTCTGGATCGCGCATTCGATCCCCACAGATTGTAGCGATTTATCATGAAACACCTGTATTTGCTACGGTCATTCGCTCCTTCCACTGCTTCAAAATTGGCAGTTACTAGTTTCTTGCGGAAGGGTGTTCAATTGCTGGTTAACCGCTTATTGTATAAGCATGCCCCCTCTTTTTTATTGGCGTGATTCATAAAAACAAATGCTGTTCCCCATTCCATTTCGCATAGACCCGACTCGTAAAGCAATTGCAGTAAACTACCTTTTATGTCAGTTGCAGTTAGCTCCCTTAAAACAGTAAAACCTGCTGTGTAAGAAACTTACCCCGCATTTATCAGGGTACAAATGAATATTGTTACGTTATTCTCTTACAGTATAATACATTAATAACATTATATTTATTGGCTTATACAGCACTTTACAGAACTTTCGTTTCCATGTAAAGTGTTCTATTTTTGTGTCTTCAACATTCGATATGCAAAACAAAACATTAATTCATGACATTGTAATTAATTAATTACAGCAGAAGTTTTAAAAATCAGTGTGAGAATTAATTTCAAGTCCCCCACACATTTCACGCTATACTGATTCTTGAATCTACTACTGCAATTAAAGGAATCAGTAAATGAACACCTTTTTTCTGACACGATAATTCTTTGGCAAAAAATGGCCAAAATTTGGCTCAAAATCTGGCTCAAATTTAAAGAAAATGGCACAAAAAAATTCAAATTGGCGAAAATGGTGGCGAAAGAAAAAAAAATCCTAGTGTGAACCCTGGCATTACTAAGTGGTGAATGGTTACAACAGCAAGATTTACACATAAAACCAACTGGTCCCCACAAGTGCCTTGACTAAGATTCCTTCTATCTGCAACATCAGTGATTTTTCTAGATGCACTGACGGAAGGACCTTTTCTGCTAATTTTGGGATTTTTTAGCAAACTGGGAATGAACTACCACTTAATCTGCTTTGTTTGTTTGTGCTGTGGTTGAATGGCCCAGTCAACACAATGGGGTCATGTCAAGCACAGTCAGTTTACCTAACCACACTTTTACTGAGCAGGCTTAGTCATCCAAGCGGTTAGCCAGTATTGTGCACATTCTTTTGTGAAAAAAACAAGCGCCCTTCTTAAATCAGCAGAACGGAGAGAATGACCATAGAGAATATGTCATGATAAAACCTCCACAAAAGACCCAGCAGGGATCGAACCCGCAACCTCCTATCATCAGTCAGACGCGCATCCAACTGAGCCACTGAGGCCTACTTTAATCTGCTTCAAATTACATATGTGATAATGGCTTTTTCTCCTGATATGACCAATTTACCAATGCAAATTATCATGCAGATGGACCTTTGTGACACCATTTTACTAAAATAATGCCACAACAAAAATCTATGAAGTTAATGAGAACTACACTATTTTAAACACAAAAAAGAGTGATGTGACATACCTCTGGAGAATGTCCAAGTCTAAGATGATGTCCAAATATCAATGTGACAGTAACAGTCTTAGCAGTTGGTTCCTTCTCCTTCTCTACATCTCCAGCATGAGTAGTCTGAAATTTCACAACCATAAAATTAACATTACTGCAAACTAAGTTCCCTAAACATCAGAAGCAAATAGTATAGACCCAGATCAAATTGCTCCTACATCATTTATCACTCAAACAGAGCTTTTTAGACACATCATCATTAACTTTTACCAGCCTCTAGGCTAATTCAGTAGCACACAAAGAGATGAATGTTTTCTCATTATTCGCAGAAAACAGGCTTTGACATTTCATATAAATTGTTCCTTAGGAGAATATCTACCAAAAATCTCCTTAGAAGACAATTTGCATGATATGACAAAGCCATGGAAAAATAGGAAAAATATTTCCAATGTCTGCTGAAAATATCACCCAGAATGCTAAGCATTAAGCAGTTTTGCCCAATAAACTTCCAAAATACTTTAACATCAAATTTCTAAGTCTATGACCTTGACCTCAAGGTCAATGAGGGTTCAAGTGGCACAATGTAAAACTTCAGCCCCCAGTTGTTCAAAACTAACGATGTCTTTAGCTAACATATAGTTAAAACTTTGATCATTAAATATGGCATATTTGCTAATATTTTTGCTGAAAAAATGAGAGTAGCTTTTGCATTTGCAAAAAGCTACTCACATTTTTTCAGCAAAAACACCTGTGAATTAGATATTTTGTACTTACTAGAACAGCTAGCATTTTGACCACTAATGAGCTCGTTAAGCTAACAATGTTTTGAACAACTGGGCCCAGATCAATATCTAACAACATTCCAAGTTTGAATCTATTCAGTTCAGTAATAAGGAGATATTAGTCTCTAGAACTTTCACATTGAGTTTCACAAAGTCAGATATGAGTGACTGCTATAATTGTTCATGTAAGCTAAAAGCGTCAGAGTCTGGATATCTATGGTAGATTTTCTGCATTGTTTTACAAGGAGACAATTTTTGTGACTTCTTAATCCCTTTCCTGCACACCAAGCCCCTTCTGAAAAAGGGTCTATTCTAACAGGAAAGAATTTGGTCCCAAGGGGGAGCAAATTCTTTCCTTTAGAGTAGACCCCTTTTAAGGAGGGAGGCAAAGGAATTTTGATAGTTCTCTCCTCTGAAAATGCATCAGTTCCCCTTAAATGTCAATCTTTAACAATGTGCAACTCCAATACCAATGCCAAATCTGATGCCAATACTGGGGTGACAATAACATCTCTATCTAAACTTTGTTTCACAGATTAGGTAAAACTGAAACCCACTGCTGATCATTAGAAAATGGAGAGGATGTCTACCTGCTGAAACATAACTTGGTGAAATATCATGCATTTCACATAGCTCTGGGTAAAATTCATTTTATTTCAACTAATAATGTTGATATTTTTTCTAATTTCTCATTTTTTTTTTTTTTTTTTTTTTTTACACAACAGAGGTACCTTGGAATGGCACTTTTATTGACCACCCATAACATTTGATGCATAACCCACAAAAAGGGCCCTGATGTAATTTGCGGAAAACAAAAGTCCTGATCAGCATGGGCATCAGTGCAGTCTAATCTGGGCATTTTCTGTTTGTCGGCATATCTTACAGTATCCATCAATTCTGTAAGTGGACACCGCAGGCCCTGATCAGCCTGCGCTTATGCGCAGGCTGATCAGGGTCTGTTGTGTCTGCAAATTACACTAGACAAAGTGCCCAGTGGGGCACGTATACCCCCGACCAGCGCTACCACCACTTTTTAAAGAGCACAAAGTATGTAGCTTTGACTCTGGAGATGGCACTTGTATGCTATATGTTATAACATTGAAAAAATTCAATCACACATAATATGAAGCCCTTGACCTCAAAGGTCAGGTACAGGTGCAGGGATTGAGCTAAATAAAACTTTAGCCCTATAACTATTACCATATACCAGTGAAATCAGTCTTTATAATATAAGCAAAAATGACATTTGTATGAAACGTCTGTGACCTTGACTTAAAAGCCATGCCCCAGCTTGGGGATGGTGCCGAGAAAAACTTCAGACCTATATATACCATCATGCTTAATATTAATGAAACCAACAAAAGAGTCTTCATAATATAGCTATATAAACTTAGATGCAATTTTTTTTTTTACTTTTATATGAAATTTCTAAGTCTGTCACCTTGACCTCAAGGTCATACCTCAGGATAAGGATGATGCCGAGTAAAACTCTAGACCTATATCTACCAACATGTAAAATATAAATGAAATTCCTCAAAGGGTCTTGATGGTATAGCTATATAAACATAAACACAAAAATTTTGATTTGTTTATGAAAATTCTAAGTCCATGACCTTGACCCCAACGTTATTCCCCGGGATAGGGTTGGTGCTGATAAAAACTTAAGCCCTATATCTACCATCAGCCCAAACATGAATTAAATCCATCAAAGGCTCTTCATAATATAAGGTCTTATAAACTTTAACGTAAAAACTTTGACCCTAAGACAAAAATAAAGTATGAACTAATAATGCTTCAATGGATGGATGGACAGACAAACAGATTCCTTGCTGATAGCTATAACCGCTCAACCTTTCAATTAGGGGATAATAAAATTTAACAAAAGGTCTTGATGATATGGCTATATAAACTTAAAAGCAAAAACTTTTACTTTTAAATGAAACTTCTAAGTTTATGACCTTGACCTTGGTCACACCTGGTGTGGGGATCATGCGGAGTAAGACTCTAGGCCGATATATAGCAACATGTCAAATATAAATGAAATTCCTCAAAGGGTCTTGATGATACAGCTATATAAACTTCAACACAAAAATTTTGACATCTTTATGAAAATTGGAAGGTTGTGACCTTGACCCAAAGGTCACCCCGGGGGTGGGGATGGTGCCAATAAAAACTTTAGAGCTATATCTACCATCATGCCAAATATGAATGAAATTCATCAAAGGGTCTTCAAAATATGAGGTCTTATAAACTTTAACGTAAAAACTTTGACCCTAAGACAAAAATAAAGTATGAACGAATAATGCTTCAACGAATGGACGGACAGACCAACAGATTCCTAGCTGATAGCTATATCCGCTGGGCCTTTCAGTTAGGGAATACTGAAATTTAACAAAAGGTCTTGATGATATGGCTATATAAACTTAAATGCAAACATTTTTTACTTTTATATGAAAATTCTAAGTTCGTGACCTTGACCTCGGTCACACCCTGAGTGGGGATCAAGCGGAGTAAGACTCTAGGCCAATATCTAGCAACATGTCAAATATAAATGAAATTCCTAAAGGGTCTTGATGATATAGCTATATAAACTTAAACACAAAAAACTTTGACTTTTTTATGAAAATTCTAAGTCCGTGACCTTGACCCCAAGGTCACCCCCGGGGTGGGGATGGTGCTGATAAAATCTTTAGACCTATATCTACCACCATGCCAAATATGAATGAAATCCATCTAAGCGTCTTCAAAATATGAGGTCTTATAAACTTTAACGCAAAAACTTTGACCCTGACATTTTTATGAAAATTCGAAGTCAGTGACCTTGACCCAAAGGTCACCCCGGGGTGGGGATAGTGCTGATAAAAACTTTAGACCTATATCTACCATCATGCCAAATATGAATGAAATCCATCAAAGGGTTTTCAAAATATGAGGTCTTATAAACTTTAACGCAAAAACTTTGACCCTGACTTTTTATGAAAATTCTAAGTCCGTGACCTTGACCCCAAGGTCACCCCCGGGGTGGGGATAATGCTGATAAAAACTTTAGACCTATATCTACCATCATGCCAAATATAAATGAAATCCATCAAAGGGTCTTCAAAATATGAGGTCTTAAAAACTTTCACGCAGAAACTTTGACCCTGTGACGGAAAGACGAACAAACGAACGAACGTACGTACGAACAAACGAACGGATGAACGGAAAAGCGAAAACTATATACCCCCACATACTTCGTATGTCAGGGGTATAATAAGAGCCCTTTTTGTGCATTGTGCATTATATGTTTTCAATGAGAAATAAGAAACATATGTATCTGGCTACTGCTATTATCTATAGCTATGATTTCGGTTAGGCATCACTGTAGGAGATAACATACTCAATGAAACATCTGTTATAGCATGGTCAAAAGGACATTAAGGGGATCTTATACATCTTCAAGGGATGTAATTCAGTCAACATTGTTTTGCCTCCCTTCTGAACAGAGATCTACTCTAAAAGGAAAGAATTTGCTCCCACGGGGAGCAAATTCTTTCCTTTTAGAGTAGATCCTTCTTCAGAAGGGACTTGGTGTATTGAAAAGCAAACAGGATGTCACAGAAGTTGTCTCCCATGGACAAAATGACAGATAAGCTGCAAGAGTATCACATCCCCTTAAACCATACTGCACAACATACGATCCATATTTAACAGTGTCTTTTCAGCTTAACCCTTAAAATGCCAAGAAAACCTGCATCTGAAAATGCCGCTGAATATTCTTGCAAACTTTTCAAATCTATTTTTGCATACAGGCAAACAGTGTGGTTCCTGATCAGACTGCTCCCAGAGGAGCAGTCTGATCTGGGTCCACACTGTTTGCAAATATGACTTTTAAATCAAAAGCAGATGACAAAGCAGATGACAAGTTTTGTGATTGGCAGTATTAGGGTTAACTAGAGAATTAGTTACAGTTGACTCTTGTTATCTCGATCACTGCTGACTCAAACTACTGCTTAACTCAAACTAAACTTTGGATAATCTTGGTTTAGTGTTCTTTGGCTTTATGTTCTTTACATTAAAGCATCTGTTTTTTCAAACTGGAAATTCAAGTCCCTTTGAGTTTGAGATAATGAGAGTCCACTGTATTGGAAAAGAAAATACGATAAATAACTCACCGAATGGAGAGGAGGGAAATTCAACAGCCTGAAGTTATGAGCCTTCAGTAATTCAATTTCAGTCTGAAACAAAATAATTATAAGAATAAAAGATAGTATCAAGGAAACATGATTGATGTTTTGTTGCTTATTTCTGTTTTGATATATATATTTTTTAGTTTGCGGGGTTGACTCGGTCAATGTTCAAGCCAGGAATTTCAGTTTTGGGGCCCAGGGGTCCCTACCCTCCAAAAAGTTGGGGACATTTGAAAAAATCTGGGGACAGGATAATCAATGTTCAAAATTTTATAGAAAATGTCCCTGTTGCTTTCAGATGTGGGTATTTTGTTCCATGTAATCTGTTCTTGTAACATCTGATCAGATGTACATTCCAGGTTAACACAGTCAATAAGAAATGGCACAACAGATGAACATAAGAAATCAACAGATTGGGCAGGGTGTCAAGAGGGCTGCCATTGTTTTTCTTTTTTTTGTGTGTGTGTGTGTGGTGGGGGGGGGGGGGGGATAAGTGAGCTGCCTTTCTAAGTGTTGACAATACTGTGGAGATATAGGGAATAATAATCATAACTAGATATTGTGAATAGATGTAAAAGCTGAAAATTATTTTGAATTAGTTCTTTTGAACACTGCTTCAAATTGATGAGCTGGATGATCTCTTTAGCATCAGTCCTATTCTAGTTTCAACAGGACTGACCTTCACCCAAAATTAATAACTTTCCATTAGACAATCAGTCAATCATATTTTTACCTAATCATTCAATCAATCAGATTGAGAAAAGAAAGAAAACTTCCAACAGTAATACTTTCTGATAATGATGTACTAACAATGTACACTCGATCTACCCCTCAATGAGGTGACCCCTAATTTATAAATGAACCTTGAAGCAATAGTCACAGCATGAGCACTGAACCAATAGTCATGGCAGAATTGAGAAATGGCTGCCACCAACGCTAGAAATAACATCAAAAAATGCATAAACTACAGGCAAAAATCATACCAGATTGTCTGTTTATATGCATTTTCTCAATTATTTTAAAGCTTTCTTTGCATTTTAAAATAATTTATGTGCCTATTTATAGTGAACCGCAAGTAAAAGCACCCATCACGACGCATTTGCAGCCAATATTGTAATAAATTTTCTGTGCCTGGAAGGTGCAAGAACTTATTTTTTTCTGCGTCAAAACATGAAAATATGCGTGAACACTGCTCGGTAGTGCGATTGGTAAAGATGACGGATGCTGCAGTGCTAGGCAATGCTGCCACATTGGTTAGAACTTGCATGGCATGGGTATGGCCCAAGGCAAAACCACTTAAAACATATTTTTTTTTTTTTTTTTTTTTTTTTTTTGTGATGCAGAGAGAGGCACAAAAATATTATAAGGATTCCAAGGTGGAAAAAAAATCCATCTTTTCAATGTTTTATTTGTTTGTTTGTTTGTGTTGAGGTTTTTACGGCCCAGTCAACCCAACAGGGTCATGTCGAGCACGGTTTACCCAACTACACTTTTATTGGGCAGGTTTAGTCCTCTAAGCAGTTAACCAGTATTGTGCACATTCTTCCGCCAGAAACTGACAACTGCCTTTCTTGAATCAGCTGAAGGGAGAGAATAACCATAGAAAATATTTCATGATCAATCGCCAAGTAAGAATGTTGCCGACCTTGGCGTGGGTCGAACCCGCAACCTCCTGGTCTCCAGTCAGATGCGCATCCAACTGAGCCACTGAGGTCGGCTCTATGTTTCATTACTAACTTCTGAATGGCAGCATCAAGAAAATCTTTATGCTTATGCAGCTTGCTCAGATAGAAATATGTAATCTAAGTTATTCAGAATTTCAAGTATCAAAAGCTTTAACCTTTACCACTCTCCTAGCAACTTCAGCTGATGACAAATTGATGATATTTTTCTCAGAAAATACGAATAGACCTTTCATGCAAATTACCGCATTAGGAGACAACTTGCATGATATATTAAAGACTGTTTTCCAGGAAACTTCGAAAAAATATTTCAAAATGTTGATCAGCAGGACCAGGGTTAATTTTTAACCCCTGAGGCAGGGCATATCCGGGTTCAGCAGAACCAATATTAATATTTAACCCATATGTAGACAGGATATATGTTTGTAATTTGGAGCTGCATCAGAATTTAGGGGTGAGGTTTTGTGCAAGTAAAACTGATTTAAGCCCCCACCCCACCCCAACCCAGTATTTTTTTTTCTACCCCCTGCTCCAAGGTAGTTCCTCTGTTGCACTTCTTCTTTCTTTGTAAGTCAGTGGTTTCATATGTGGAGTTTGATTTTTTTGTTTGTTTGTGTTGAGGTTTTACGGCCCAGTCAACCCATGGGTCATGTCAAGCGCGGTCAGTTTACCAAACCTCACTTTTACTGGGCAGGCTTGGTCCTCTAAACAGTTAATCAGTATTGTGCACATTCTTTTGTCAGAAACTGACAACTGACCTTCTTGAATTAGTGGAAGGGAGATAATGACTGTAGAAAATAAAGAATGTTTTGTCATTGTTTGTTCCATATCTCTTCTTCTTACAGTGCTTGGAAAGGCTGTGCTTTGTGAGAATGGCATTTCCTGGGTATCTTCATTTATACAGTTGACTCTCATTATCTCAACTTTGCTAATCTCCAATAACCGCTTATCTCGCAGTGAAAATCTGGTCCCTGTTTTCACATGGAAGTCTAGCAACATGTAACAAAATATTATAACAAAACATGTAACAAAATATAGTGGAAAAGAGGAGAAATTGCTCTTAAGGAGCAATTTCTCCTCTTTTCCACAATATTTTCAATATATCTATAACCTCATGAATCAAAATTTTCAATATATCTATAACCTCATGAGTCAAATCACATATTCATTTGTGAAATGTGGTTGTTCGATTTATTTTTTCCTCAATTCTGCAAATCTGATATGTAAAGGTATGGATATCTTGAAGTATTTTAGAGAATCCCTTGAACTTCGTGATAACAAGAGTCGACTGTATTTTGAACCACTGGGCTCAGAAGTACATTTTGTATACATGATAAGCTATTTATAGAACTATAATTACTTACAAATAAATCTAAAGCATGACCAAGAGATTTAATTCCAAGATTTTTCAGGTTATCCACTGTAAGATTAAGTAGCAGTTTTCCAGTGATGTGGTTTTCCAGAAACAAGTCTGAGTATGGCAGGAGATCTGGGTTGTGACCTGGAAAAGACAGCAGATTAACTTTTAACCCATTGTAGTCTGGAGACCCTTAAAAGGGTAACTGGCAAATGGTGCAGACCCAGATCAGATGCCGCAGAATGCAGCATCTGATCAGGGTCTCCACTGTTTGCAAATAGTTAAACCATTTTTCTCTAGGAATATCTAATTCACATAGCCTGACATACCTAAAATCGAAATTAGAATCTTCCAATATCGTACATGCCATACCTCACACTGTGAGACAAAATCTCACAGAATTTTGGCCCTTCTGGAGCCCGTTTCCCATAAGATTTTCAAATCTCGCAGAATTTTCATACCATTTAATATGCTATTTTTTGAAGAAGTAGAAATGAATCACACTTTAGCATGGTTATCCCAAGCTTAATTTATTAAAATAATGGCTTTTAACTTACTTATGTAAGCTTGAAAGTGATTTTCATAAAAATCTCACAGAATTTCATCAAATCTCCCCTAAAAATTTGCAAAATCTCACAGATTTCTGTCAACAGCTAATGGCATGTATGCAATATATAGTGTGGGAGAGTTAATTCAGTCAACACTACCAATCACATCAGCAGCAGACATATTCTGATTTTTTTGTGCGTTTTTCAGAGAAAATAAAGCTTGATATTTCATATGAATTGTCTGCAATTCACATGAAATACCAAGCTTTATTGTCTCTGAAAAACATTTGAAATGTTGTCAGCATCTATTTTGCCTGGCGCTTTATGTGTTAAGTTGTACAATCACACAGCCCGGTCAAGGGTTGTTTTCATACAGTGAAGGTTTTATTCTTATTTCCTCACAGAACATATGTTTTGGATACTTGTTAGAATGGTGTCAGAGAGGCAATTCTAACAAATATCCAAAACAGATGTTGCTTGAAGTTTTAATGAAATATTCTTGCATAAATTCTCATTAACTCACCTCTTGAGAGAAGGTTTCGTGACATTCAAATTGTCATTATAACGATTTTTGTCATTGTATCGAGTGTCGGTATAAAGAGGGTTGACAGTATAATTTACACATATGAACTTTGAACAGTCAAGGTAATGACTAGATTGTATGGATAGGGAGCCTTTTTCTGTGTGATGTTTTTCATAAAACAGTATGAAAGTGGACTAGGTATAATAAACATGTGGCAATTTAGCATTCACAAAGGCAGGAAATACTGATATCTGTGTATTTCTATCTTGTTAGTTTAGCACCCCTCTGGCAGAAACATCAGATAACCATGCTACTTTGTTAGGTCTAGTGATTGGGTGTCAGATTAGTAAAGATCCTGACTAGACAAAAGCTGTTTCTTCAGTGCCTATATATATGATTACCAGATTTCCCTATACATTCAGACAGATATACCTGGTCAAACAGTTTGGTCAGCATTTGCATTGTTTGCAATTCATTGAACACCATTCACAGCCAGCTTCAGATAGTTACACTGGGACCAGTTGTTCAAAACTAACGACGTCATTAGTTAACGTATCGTTAAAACTTTGATCATTAGATATGGCATATACGCTAATATTTTTGCTGAAAAAATGTGAGTTTTTTCAGCAAAAATATCTGTAAATTAGATTTGTTTGTTTGTGTTGAGGTTTTACGGCCCAATCAACCCAATGGGGTCATGTCGAACATGGTCAATTTACGTAACCACACTTTTACTGGGCAGGCTTAGTCCTCTAAAGGGTTAACCAGTATTCTACACATTCTTTCTCCAGAAACTGACAACTGCCCTTCTTGAATCAGTGGAAGGGAGAGAATGACTGTAGAAAAATTTCATGATCAATGATCAATCTCCACGAAAGAATGTTGCCGACCCAGTGGGGGTCGAACCCGCAATTAGAGGTGGGCGTGGCATCTTAATTTATTCAGCATGACAAGGGTTAAACTGATTGTTCACATCATATAATAAGTACAAAAAGGTGTTACACTGTCCAAAAATTCGGGATAATATAGTATGTTTTTTTTCCCAAATCTCTTACACTCCAATTTTGTGTGATCAAAACAATAAATAAATTTATTACATTTCAAACAATGAATTGCCTATTTTTCTCTGTGAAAGAAAACTCAGTAATTGCTCACCAGTGAATTATTTCATTTCTTCAAATGGATTGTTTTCATGCACTAATTAATGAAGTAATTCTGTGACATAATTAATTCATTTATTGTCGGATTGTGCAATCTTTCCCTTTCAACTCTTTTAACACATTCAATACAAAGAAAAATGTTTGAAAAAATTATTTTAATTTGAGATCTTTATCTATTATCTAAATTAGATCTGAAATCTGAGGGCACTAATTATTTTTGTTCAGCAGTTCTAGGCAGAGCATCTCTCATTAGCATATGAAATTCCCACGCGTCACAAACATACAACATCCAACTAAAACACACTATGTGTGGGGTGGAGGTGAGAAATGTAATAAACAAGTTATTTGTTTGTTTTTGAGAGATTAAGAAGAAATAATTCACATGTGTTCTAAAGCTTTCATGTAAAAAAACTTCTTCGCTATCGCTCACTCGATTTTTACAGGGAATACTAGTGAATTATTTCTCCGTAATCAATCAAAACAAACAAATAAACTCTATGTAATAAAAAACAAGGTACTTACTTAGTGCCATTTGTTTAATCCATTCATACTGAAAGAAACAAAATAAATTTATGGTGACTTAAAATATTGGCAGACATTTTAAAATATAGTAAAACCATAAGCAATTGCAAACAGTGCAGACCAAGATCGCGGCATCAGTGTCTACACGGTTTGCCACTCATCCAGCCTATTTTAGACACATCAACAGGTAGTAAAATTATGGTAAGAACTTAAGGTGTCCCAATACTTCGGTAAATACAATAGTTTTTCCTGAAAAAACAGGGCCTAATTGTTCGAAACTAACGATGTCGTTAGTTAACGTATCGTTAAAACTTTGATCATTAAATATGGCATATACACTAATATTTTTTTCAGCAAAAATACCTGTGAATTAGATATTGTACTTATTAGAACAGTTAACATTTTGATCACTAACGAGCTCCTTAAGCTAACGATGCTTTGAACAACTGGGCCCAGAGCTTTGACAGTTCCTGTGGATAAGGAGACTGGATTCCACTATTTTTTTTCAAGGGAGACAACTTTTTTGACTTCCTGTTTTAATCCTTGCCATGCTGAATAAATTAAGATGCCATGCCCACTTCTAATTTCCAGCCAATCAGATTACTTGATCAGAGTTTTTGATAGAAATTCACATATTTAATGACAAACAGTGCAGATCCAGATCAGTTGGCTTCTTTAGAAGCCAACTGACCTGGATCTACACTCTTTGCTAAAATAGGGCATGTCGTGTTTAGCAAGAGAAGGGTTAATGACCAAAGAAATCATTTCATGATCAATCTCCACAAAAGTAATGAAGCTGAGCTGGGTTTCAAACTTGTAACCCCTAGATCTGCATTCAGATGGGCTACCGACTGCATTATGGAGCTGGCAAAATCCCGCAAACAGAAAAATAATCCAAATGTACACATATTCTAGGCCTAAAGTCATTGTGCTGTGACAAGAAATTCTTGTAAATAACCTTTGATTGATTGTGTTGGAGTTTAATGACACGTCAACTCTTGTGGGTCATTTTGTGTCGTCTCCCAAAGAGAGGGAGAAAAGAGATAGTAGAGGAGATGAAAGAGAGGGACATGGAAGAAAGAGGAACAGGAATGAAAGTGAAGAAACAGAACAAATAAAAACATTTCCCCAATACCCTTCCCTGCTACAAGGATAGCAGGCCTTGCCCAACTGTAAGCCAAAATCAGTTGGACGCCCCAGTGACGCAAGATACACGACACCTTTGCCACACCCAATCACCCCCTGTAAATAACCTCCCTTTCTCCCTCATGAAACATATTAATCAGCTTGTAAAATCATTCATCTTAAGTATTGTTACACATTAATACTCACCACATCAATTTCTCTCCAAGTGTTAACATCATGAGAATCAAGATTCTGAAACAAAAATGTGAATATACATGAGAGCCAGAAACAGACCAAACTTTGAAATTTGTGACATCTATATACATGTACATAGCTCTTGTTAAAGCTCTTTTTGCAACCAAAAAGTATCTATATTTTTCTTATTTCTTGACGAAAACATATGTTGTGGGTACTCATTAGAAGTGCCTCAGTGAGGCACTTCTAATGAGTACTAACAACATATGTTTTCATCGTGAAATAAGAAAACTATTTACCTGATACCCATTCTTATCTTGACCTATGTATATAGTCTAAGAAACTCATAGCCTTAGATAAGGTAGTTTTTCAGCCAAAAAGTATGTATTGATATTTATCTTATTTCTCCCCAAAACATGTGTTGAGAAAATGAAATGAGAAAATTTTTTATTTGGATACCTCCCTTATTTAATGCTCTGGTCAAACTGTAATTGTTATTATGTTCATAGAAACAAAACTTTGTGACTTTGGGTCTTACTGTTTGATTGATTGATTGATTGATTGATTGATTGATTGATTGAGTGAGTGAGTGAGTGAGTGAGTGAGTGAGTGAGTGAGTGAGTGAGTGAGTGAGTGAGTTGCCCAGTCAACCCATTAGGGTCATGTTGGGGGCAGTCAGTTTACCTGACCACACTTTTCCTGGACAGGCGTAGTCCTCTAAGCAGATAACCAGTACTTGTGCTAATTCTTTCACACACTGTTGCAGACTACCCTAATTACTTTCTATTCACTGCCCAAGTTCATTGGGCATTTGTTTGTGTTGAGGTTTTACGGCCCAGTCAACCCAGTGGGGTCATGTCGAGCACGGTCAGTTTACCTAACCACACATTTACTGGGCAGGCTTACATTCTTTCGCCAGAAACTGACAACTGCCCTTCTTGTATCAGCGGAAGGGAGAGAATGACCGTAGAAAATATTTCATGATCAATCTCCACGAAAGAATGTTGCCGACCTCGGCTCAAGTTCATTGGGCATTTATGAATTTAACCTAAATATTCAAACACTGCAGACACAGAACAAACTGCTTCTAAAATACATTCCAACCTCATTATAGCATACATCATTACTGCCGGAATTTGTTTATAACACTGAAGTGCTTTGGACCCCATTTTTTTCTCCAGCTTATTATTTTCGAAAGCAATTTTATGTCTTTATTATTATTATGTTGCAAGCAAAAGGGGCTTCAGCACATGAGGGGCTCTGGAAATACCATGCCCAACTTGTCCAACGTCCCATACCCCTGAGGACAAGAAAGAAATTTTAATTTACAAAGGTCTAGATAAGAGCGAGTATAAGATAAATAGTTTTCTTATTTCTCGAAGAATACATATGTTGTGGGTACTCATTAGAAGTGCCTCACTGAGCGCTTCTAATGAGTACCCACAACATATGTTTTCCTTGAGAAATAAGAAAAATATAGATACTTTTTGGTTGCAAAAAGAGCTTTATCAAGAGCTATGATTTACTTACAAGTCTTCATAGCTCTAGCTAAGAAGGGTATCCAGATTATGATATATTTTTTTCTTATTTCTTGAAGAAAACATATGTTGTGGGTGCTCATTAGAAGTGCCTCAGTGAGGCACTTCTAAAGAGTAGCCAGAACATATGTTTTCTTCGAGAAATAAGAAAAAAAATGTCAATTTTCCCGTAAGTAAATCATGGTTAAACAAGTGGATTTTGACCATTTTACTTGTCCGTCATAAGTTATAAAATTTGATAGTTCCACAACCCTGGCATGTATACAAACAGCTTAGTCCCACATCAGCTTATCTTTTTGTGTGGCTTTCCCTGTTCATGTCAAAGAATATGTAGATTATATAACATACATATAAGTAGAGTATCCAGAAAGTTATTTGTTCTTATTTCTCCAAGAAAACATATGTTCTGAGCACTCATTAGCCTCATCCATGCACTTCTAGTGAGTATCTACAACAAATGGTTCCATGGATAAATAAGAAAAACACCAATAATTTTTGGACCATACATCAAAGTACTTACCGAAACATACATCTGATGTTGCAGATCTTTTTCCCACGCCATCAGCTGGACTTCACGCTCTCTGAGTACTCGCTCTTTGTTTGTTAATTCACCTTCAACTTTTTTCAATCTCTCTAAAGTTGACTGAATTTCTCTCCTAGATGAGCAAGAAAACAAAAAGAGAATTTAAGTTTTCTACAATGCATTTTGATTGAGCTTGAGTTTTACGGCCCATCAACACTGTTAAGGTCATGCCAAACCAGTCAGTTAGCACAAGTACTGGTTAACTGCTTAGAGGACTGCCCATGAAAAACTGCCCACAAGCAACATAATCCTAATGGGTTGACTGGGCCTAAAAATCTCAACACAAAAAACTACGTTTAACAGTCTACAGTAGCCAACTCCCTCAAACAGTAGCCAACTTTACACATTCCAAATGGTAGTTTTTGACAAGTGATTGCACTGACCTTATGACATGTGAAAGAATTGGTTGACTGACAAGAATAGTTTCTTTTTTAGATATAACTAGACGGCTTCAAGATGGCTGCTTTAGTGCCATAAATGGTCTCCAATTGTGGGCCAAACTGACTTTTGTTTATAGAAAGGGAGAAAAGAGATAGAAGAGCTAGCAGGTGTGCAGAAAGAGAAATAGAGGATAAGGAAAAAACAAATGAAAATGCAGAAACAACAGAAATGCCTCCTTCCCCACCCTGCTGAAAGCACAGCAGGCTCTTCCAACACTCTCCTACCCATAAAATTATGCAGTCCTAATTATTCTATTAAATGTCCTAAAATTTCGTACACTTTATTTCATACTTTTTTTACCTAAATTCTGCTTTTGTTTCTTACAATACTTAGTGGAATGGCAAACAGTGGAGACCCAGATCAGACTGCTCCTTCAGGAGCAGTCTGATCTGGGTCTGCACTGTTTGCCCATGGCATTTTGTCAGACACTTTGGTGTACAAAATTTTTGTATATTTACCACAGATACTTACTGCCACATGTCTTTATGCTCTAGAAATGAATTGGTTATATCTTGGATGGACTCTGAAATATGAATACACATGGTTAACCAATGTTAAAACATTGCTGATAAGGAAATTTAACACCTTGCATCAGAGGAAAAATACTGTGCAGGGTATTATGATGATGACCTGGTCCTATTAAGTCCACTTGAAAAGGGTTGAAAAATATTTCTATTCATTTGATGGACAACAAGTGTTACAGCCTATCACTCCTACCTCCAATAATCTGCCTTGGCAGATTTCACATAGCTTGTAGGCATATATTTAATCTCTGACAACCATGTCAGCGAGTCAACTCTTTGGCTCAGTGGTTAGAGAATTGGATTTTTATCCAGGCAGACCTACTCTTTGGCTCAGTGGTTAGAGCATTGGATTTTTATCCAGGCAGACCTGGTTTGAATCCCACGACAGATGGGGTATTTTTTCAGCCATGCTTCATTCCTTTGTTGTGGCTTTCATGTTGTAAGATGGGGGCTCATCCCAGATTGGACTTTACTTTGCCAAAAGTGGCTTTGTGTCATCATAAATGCTGACTTCCTTGAAGAGGGGGAATGTTACCTCCGATAATCTGCCTTAGCAAATTTCACATAGCTTGTATGTATATATTCAGTCTCTGACAACTGTGTCAGGGAGATGACTCTTTGGCTCAGTGGTTAGATCATTGGAATTTTCATCTGGACAGACCAGGTTTGAATCCTGTGATAGACAGGAATTTTTTTCAGCTATGTTTCATTCCTTTGTTACGACTTTTATGCCGTAGGAAGGGGGCTCATCCAGGATTGGACTTTGTTTGTGTTGAGATTTTACAGCCCAGCCAAACCAATGGGGTCATGTCAAGTGTGGTCAATTTACCTAACCACTTTCACTGAAAACGGCATTGTGTCATCATAAATGACGACTTCCTTGAAGAGGGGAAGTGTTACAGCATATCACCCCTACCTTTGATAATCTGCCTTGGCAGATTTCGCATAGTTCGTTGGCATATATTTAATCTCTGACAACGGCATCAGGCTCAGTGGTTAGAACACTGGATTTTCATGCAGGCAGATCGGATCCCATGAAAGGTGGGAAATTTTTTTTCAGCTATGCTTCATTCCTTTGTTACGGCTTTCATGTCATAAGAATAAGTGGAACCTGTTATCAACCTACTTTTTATTGGCATTTTTTTTTTTTTTTGGGTGGGGGAGGGGGTTTCATGTCATAAGAATAAGTGGAACCTGTTATCAACCTACTTTTTATTGGCATTCTTTTTTTTTTTTTTTGGGGGGGGGGGGGGGGGGGGGGGGGGGGGGGGAGAGTGTAATTATTTTCTTCTTAAAAACTGATGAAAAGATGCTTACTGACCAATTAGTTTTCCTGACTATCCCTGGTTAAATACCATATTTGCCCTAATGACCACACTGAGCACTTGAGTTTTTCAAAATTACTGGGAAAAACTATAGTAAACTTTTGTCCTAATAAAGGAATATGAACAGAGAACTTCCTGAGGTGTGTATTTAATGATGCTTATGTGGTATTGTTCTGATTTTCTTCATAAAAACATATATTGTGGGCACTCATTTGAAATGAAGTTTTTAAAAGTAAAACATATTTTAACGAGTAATACTTAACCTATAGATAATGTGCTATTCTATTCTGTTATTCACCTCCTCCACAGAAAAAACGACCTTTCAGTCGTTATAAAGTCTTAATTCAGAAGGTCCCTTTAACAGTTACCTGTATGACGTAGTTCCTCCCGCTCAAATGATCACGTGTCAGTTTCTTTTATGTGTAAAACAATACACAATTAGGAGAAAAGAGCGAGGGAAGGGAGGTGGGACGATAAATACTTATCTATAGGTTAAGTATTACTCGTTAAAATATGTTTTACTTTTAAAAAACTTCATTTTAACTTCGTAATACATTAACCTATAGATAATGTGCTAGAATTTGTAGAATAGGAGGGAGGATTTCTCCTAATAAGTTAGTCCCAACTTCTGAATTAAGGCTTAATAAAAGGATTTATTTTTTATATATATATAATGAGGACATAATTAGTGCTTAAGGCAATAATAAGATCCTTTAACCAAGGATAAAGTAATCCAGGGTTAACATATATATATAATAAAGATATAATTAGTACCTCTCTAGTATAGCATCAGGTCTAGGGGGGCTGTTGACGTTGTCTACACATCCATAGCTGATTGCTGTTGGCCCCCCACCACTTTTTGGGCCACTACAATGGGGCCCAAACTTTGGAGATTCTGTGCTTGTTGAGACATGTCTCTGAGATAGAATTTGGCAAAAGTTGATGAACTATTCCAAACCGCTGCTTGAAGTATATCATTGAGAGGAACTTTGTCGAAGAAAGCCCAAGAAGAGGAAAGAGCTCTAACTTCATGAGCTTTGATTTTAAGGAAAGAGATATCTCGTTTACTGAGTTTCCT
This sequence comes from Anodontia alba, assembly GCA_964016985.1. Lineage (NCBI taxonomy): Eukaryota > Metazoa > Mollusca > Bivalvia > Lucinida > Lucinidae > Anodontia > Anodontia alba. The sequence goes on from OZ024833.1 coordinate 2,285,659, forward strand.
ATAGGCAAGTTTAACAGTGTAAGATATCCATCTCGAGATAGTATCTTTAGAAATATCCTTATTGCCTTTAATAGGAAGAAAAAGTCTAGTTCTATTTTGGCGATAAGAGCTAGTCATTTTGAGATAGAATTTCAGAGCCCTAACGGGGCAAAGAAGTCTGTCAGTATGTTCCCATTTACATATTCGAGCAAGACTAGGAACAACAATAGGATCTGGTTTAACAGAAGGAAGCTGGTTTTTTGCTAAAAAACCAGATTTAAGAATCAAGGAAACTGAACCATCAGATTGATTAAATCTTAAATGTTGTGAATCCATAGCTAGAGCATGTATTTCACTACACCTTTTAGCAGTGGCAAGAGCTAAGAGAAAGGCTGTCTTAATAGTAACGTGAAATTTAGAAGCCTTATCAAGAGGTTCAAAAGGTGGTTTTTGTAGACATACTAAAACCCATGATAAGTCCCATTTAGGTGTAAGAGATCTTTGTACTGGTCGTTGAAGTTCAAAGGATCTGATAAGTTCAGATAAAACTGGATTAGATCCGATTCTATTACCAGTTTTGAATTTTAAAGTGTTAAAGATCATAGATCTATAACCTTTAATAGCACTAATCTGACATTTCTTTTCCGAAAAAAGAAAGATTAAGAAATCGGCTATAACTGTAATAGGGGCCGAGATCGGATTAACCTTTTTTGTATGACACCAATCAGAGAAGATGGTCCATTTTGCATCGTAGACTTTTTGTGTAGATGCTCTTCTTGATCTGGAGACAAAATCTGCAACGTTTTGTGAAAATTTCTTATCTCTGATTGATTGTTTGATAACTCCCAAGCGTGAAGGTCGAGAATTGGGAGGTTTTGATGTACAAATCTTCCTTTGGATTGAGTCAGTAGTCTTGGAATTAGTGGCAGACGAATCGGAGCTGACACTAATAGAAGAAGTTCTGAGAACCACTGTTGCTGTGGCCAGAACGGAGCTATGAGAACTATTCTGCACTGATGTTGTCGGATTTTCTCTAGAACAGCAGGTATCAGAATAAAAGGAGGAAAAGCATATGCATGAAGATGATTCCAGTCCATGGACAGGGCATCTATCGCTAGTGCTTTGTAGTCTTGTACTGGAGAGACATATAATGGGAGTCTGTGGTTGAATCTTGTCGCAAACAGATCCACATTTGGGAAGTTGAGCATCTGGAATACTGAATTCGCAACTGTTTGATCCAGAGACCATTCTGTCTTGATAGGTTTGTCTAGTCTTGAGAGGCGGTCTGCAAGAATGTTGAATTTGCCTGGGATGTGACGTACTCTGATAACTATGTCTTGTTCCAGGCACCAATTGAGTATTTTCCAAACTTCTACGCAAAGATTGGGGGAATGAGTGCCACCCTGTTTGTTGATATATGAGACCACCGTTGTGTTGTCTGTGGATATCATGATGCAAGAATGGTGAATAAATGTTTTGGCTTGTTTCAGTGCTAATCGTATGGCCATCATTTCTAACATATTGATATGGAGCTGGGATTGGTTTTCTGTCCAGCCACCATGAAAGGACAGTGTTGTCGGCTCTAAATGAGCTCCCCATCCGTAATGACTGGCATCCGTATAAAGGAAGAATTTGGGGTCTGGAGGATGGATTGAAGTCCCTGTCTCGAATCGAATGGGGTTTATCCACCATTGTAAGTGAGATCGAATCATGCCGTTTATCGAGATCGGGTGATCGAGAGGAAAAATATGAGGTTTCCAGACTGACAGCAGGCACATCTGAAGAGGACGTAAGTGCAGTCTGCCCAGGAGAACAAGGTCTGCCGCAGCACTGAGTTTGCCCAAAAGAGAAAGGAAAGTTCGTGCCGATACATGTTTTGCTGACATTATTTTCTTGATTGTTAGAATTAGGTTCTGTACACGATCCGCTGGAACCCTGACTAAATTTTGTTGCGTCAGAAATTCCATACCTATGAAGGTGAATTTCTGAGCAGGAAAGAGGTCTGACTTCTTGAGATTTGGCAGAAAACCTAGGCTTTGAATAGTTTGAATGCAAATCTTTGTCTGAGTAATCAGACGGTTGTGAATCAGATTTTTTATCAGCCAATCGTCTAGGTATGGAAAAACTGATATGGCACGTTGGCGTAGAAAAGCTGCAATAACGTCCATCAGTTTCGAGAAAATTAATGGACTTAGGGACATTCCGAACGGTAGGGCCGAAAAGTGATATACTTGATCTTCGTGTACGAAACGAAGATACTTCCTGGATTGACGATGTATCGGCACATGTAGATATGCATCTGTTAAATCTATGGAGACAGCCCAATCATTGAGTCTCATCGCTTGTCTTACCGATTTGACTGTCTCCATTTTGAATGCTTGTTTCTCTATGTAACGGTTTAATAAAGACAGGTCTAATATTAAACGAAACTTTCCGTTCTTTTTTGGCACAAGGAATATCCGGGAATAAAAGCCCGGAGTTTCCGGATTCTGTACCCTTTCCACTGCCCGTTTGTTGAGAAGATTTTCGATCTCTTCTCTGAGAAACGGGGAGGAGGATTGACTCATTCTGATCGGAACAGATGACAAAGGAGGAATTTTGATGAATGGTATCCTGAATCCGTTTTGTACGATAGAGAGGACCCATTTGTTGTCTGTTATTTCCTCCCATTTTTCCGCAAAATGGGCCAATCGTCCTCCCACTGGAATGTCCGCGAGCGGAAGAGCAGGCAGTGGAAAGGGCGGGCCTTCATAATCTTGCGGAGGAAGAGGCAGGTTTAGAGGAGGGGAACTGACGGATGTTACCAGTCCTCTTGATATTATCTTTCTTAATGTGAGAAGATGAGCTTTGAGAAATATTTTTGGACCTATACGACTGCGTAGGTTTAGGTCTGGATGTTGTTTGTTTAGCAGGATATTTAGGTATCTTGAAAGCTCTGCTCTGCGAAGGAGGCTTATAAGAATGAGATTGTGACTGAATGGATGTAGAAGCTAGAAACCTTTGCTGTTGAGCTTCGAAGTTTGATTTAGCTATTTCTTTTATCCTGCCGTCAAATAAGGACTTTGAGTTAATAGGAGCGTTCCTTAACTCGTATGTGGAATTGTCGAGTAGTAGTTTAGACGAAGCTAGGGCTGCGTCCCTCCTAGCTTGGAATAATTCAGTAGTTAAAAGTGTAGACATGGCAGTAGCATGTTTAATCGATTTGGCTACGGCCTCCAGAAGTCTGGAAAGGGCCGCAACCGACATCGATTCCTGTTGTAATGAAAGGAAGGCAGCTGAAGAAAATAGATCAGCATGAGAATTAATAGCGACTAGTTTTCTAGCCTTCCTTTCCCATGCTTCTAGATTCTTGAGCGGAATAGAAGCTCTTCCTTTATTAGAAATGTCTAGGAGCGACGCATCCGCTTCTAATTGAGGGATATTATCAGTTGGCAAATATTGGTTTTGGCTCTTGTAGAATTTAGTCGGAGCAAGAGCCGAAACCAAGCTTTGCTGGCAAATCCAATCTCTTGAAAATTTGTCCGATTCTAGTCTATTTTGAATATATTTTGTTGTATTTTGTACTCATTTGGATTGTGGGAGGACAAGTAATGGAGTGGAACGAGACTCCATTAATTGTTTGATCCCAGAGAGAGGTTTTAATGGAGCTTGATCCTGCTGAGTTTTGGGGCATAACTCAGGAGGAAGAAGCCGGAAGACCTCGTTAATCGCACGATCAAATGACCAGACTTCGCATTCAGTTTCCGAATCTGACTCCTTATTCTGTTGAGTGAGATTCGGCTGAATCTGATCGTAATTAATAGGTTGATTAGTGATTTGACTAAAATTAGTCTCCTCAGGTTGTATTGGAGTTGGCGTTTGAACAACCTGGGGAGATTTATGAGCCCTTGTATATCTACCAATGTCAAGTTGAGATTGGGAGGAATTTGATGAAGAAGAAGGCGTCATCGATCGTCTTCTTCTCTTTTTATGAGAGTGCTTAGATCTCTTTGAATTTTTTTTTTTGCCGAGAAGAACTCAAAGAGTCTGATCTGGAAGTAGAGATAGAAGAAGAGGACGATCGATGTCTTCTTTTCAGATTTATGCTCTCTTTTTGACTGATCCTTCCTTGAAGGTCTGGAGATAGATAAATCATTTGAATTTGGAGGCTCAATCATTACACTCGGATCTGAGACCTGCGAAAAATCAGGTTCGAGTGGAATAATCTGTCTAGAGGAAGAAGCTGGATTAGGAAGTTCTAGTCTATTAGAACGTTCGTAACCAGGAATAAAGACATTGGATAGTCTGTGGACACTACCCTGTGAAATATGGCTACTTATGGACGGAGCGTAGCTTTGTACAGGCACATTTATAGGAATATAACCAGGCGGAATTTGTGTTTGTAGGTCATACGCGAATGACTGTAAACCCATGCCTGGTTGACTGGAGCCTAGTTGACTGGTGCCTGGTTGACTGGTGACTGGTTGACTGGTGACTGGTTGACTGGCGACTGGATGACCGGTGACTGGATGAACGGAGATAAGTTGCCCAGTGACTGGATGACTGGTGACTGGTGACTGGTGACTGGTGGGCTTAGTGCCCGGTCAGACTCTAAGTCCGCCAGGCTGCCACCTTGATGGGTCCTGCCCCGAGCAGTAAAGCTATGAGGGGCGGTGCTCCCATCAACTGTCCCGTTGTCAGACATGTCTGACTGGGACTTCTTGGATTTCTTTGATTTCTTCTGTTTTCTCTTCTGCGTCATAACTGATTTTCTAGTAGCATGAAGGCGTCTTCTTTCTGCTAGGTTCCAAACTTTTTCTGTCCAGAAACTACAAATATAACACGAAGAGATACGTGTGCAAGAATTACAAGTTAGACAAGATAAATGTTTATCCCATTTAGCTTTTAAATGGCCACAGTTGCCGCGGGCGAAATGCATCGACTGACGCGGAAACAAAGGAAGAAATTTAACATTGAGAAAACAAGAAATCTAAGATCGATATTTCGAAAATAAGTACATAGATAGTAGAAGGAGTGAATATAGAACCAGAGAAAGTCAAGGATATAAAAATTTTAACCGTGTAGAATAATTTTAATCCATTTTTTCTAACACAGATTAATAATCCTTGAACATTTAAAGTCCACAGAAAAGAAACTGACACGTGATCATTTGAGCGGGAGGAACTACGTCATACAGGTAACTGTTAAAGGGACCTTCTGAATTAAGACTTTATAACGACTGAAAGGTCGTTTTTTCTGTGGAGGGGGTGAATAACAGAATAGAATAGCACATTATCTATAGGTTAATGTATTACGAAGTTAAAATACCTTGACAAGTTTATAAAGCATATGTTGATGATACTCATTTGAATTGCCTCGACTTGTCGAGGCAATTCAGATGAGTACCCACAACATGTGCTATTATAAAGAAGTAGATAATGTTACACAGACTGCAATCTGAAGCCTACTTGACTACTTATAGGGGCATATAGATCAAATACGGTTTCATGTTTTGTTTTCGTTAACTGAGGGTGCAGATTAGGCATTGTTAAATTGGTGTTTGGCCTAACCACAAAATAAGCAGTTAAATAGAATGTCATCTGTTTGTATTTGAATAATCCTCTATGATATAATTTATATATATTTTTTTTCTGGTCTTACCATCTTCAAGAAGTAGATCTAGTTTATTGAGGATCTGTCGGAAAGAGGGTCGTTCTTTAGCATCTAACATCCAACACTGTGACATCAGTTTAGCAAAGCAAGGAGGACAAGAACTTGGGATAGTAAGTCTCTGAAATATAAACATTAATATTTATTTGTTTATGTTGAGGTTTTACCGCCCAATCAACCCGATGGGGTCATGTCGAGCATGGTCAATTTACCTAACCACATGTTTACTGGGCAGGATTAGTCCTCTAAACGGTTAACCAGTATTGTGCACATTCTTTCGCCAGAAACTGACAACTGCCCTTCTTGAATCAGTGGAAGAGAGAAAATGACTGTAGAAAATATTTCATAATCTCCACGAAAGAATGTTGCCAAGCTCCTGGTCTCCAGTCGGACGCGCATCCAACTGAGCCACTGAGGACGGCACATTAGTATTTACCTTTAATGTATCTACCCTAAGTATTTGGACTGACAGCATTTGTGTCTCATGTACAATGTTTGATACAGTGACCTTATCTTACATGATTTACTAATAGTAGAGTACAGTAAATGTCCTAAAATTTTGTACACCAAAATGGCATATGCAAACAGTGCAGACCCAGATCAGACTGCTCTAATCGAGGTCTACACTGTTTGCCATTCCATTAATTATTTTAAATAATAACTGCATTAAAAGCAAAAATTAGGCCAAAATGTATGGAATAAAGTCTTCGAAATTTTAGGACATTTACCGTAGATATCTTTTGCTTGGTACAGACCATAGGTCATGAGGCAGATGTTTTACTGATGCCATTCTGCTTAACCCACTGTAGTCGGGAGACCCGTAACAGGGTAACTGGCAAACAGTGCAGACCCAGATCAGACGCCGCAGAATGCGGCGTCTGATCAGGGTCTCCACTGTTTGCAAATAGTTTAGCCATTTTTCTCTAGGACTATGTAAATCTCATAGCCGGACGTACCTAAAATTGAAATTAGACTCTTCCAATATATAGTGTGGGAGAGTCTATTCAGTATACAATGGGTTAATGCATAGCTCCAGATAAGAGGCATTTTTCAATGGAAAAACACTGTCAGATATTTTTCTTATTCATCCGCAAAACATATGGTGTGAGTAATCAGCAAAGTGCTTCTAAAGAGTATCTAGAAAGTATGTTTTTGTTGAAAGATAAGACAACTAGATGAGATTATAATGCAGCCAGACTTACCTCCCCTCTCTCCACCACTAGCCATGCCACCTGAAAGCCCTCTATTCCATTAAAGGGTACTTCATGAGTCAGCAGCTCCCATAAAACCTTAAAAAAAGGAAAACAAAAAGAACTCTTATACAGTGGGTCTGTCTTTTTCTTGAATATAGAATAATAAGAAACCATTTGTGACTACCAAAAGCTGCTCTTCACAGCAGAGTAGTCGTAATTTTGATTGGTCAATACATAGGTCTAGATAAGAGTTGGTATCAGGTAAATAGTTTTCTTATTTCTTGACGAAAATATATGCTGTGGGTACTCATTAGAAGTGCCTCAGTGAGGTGCTTCTAATGAGTACCCACAACATATACAGGGTTCGCACTAGGATTTTTTTTTCTTTCGCCACCATTTTCGCCAATTTGATTTTTTTTTGTGCCATTTTCTTTAACTTTGAGCCAGATTTTGAGCCAAATTTTGGCCATTTTTTGCCAAAGAATTATCTTGTCAGAAAAAAAGGTGTTCATTTACTGATTCCTTTAATTGCAGCAGTAGATTCAAGAATCAGTATAGTGTGAAATGTGTGGGGGACTTGAAATTAATTCTCAAACAGATTTTTAAAACTTCTGCTGTAATTAATTAATTACAATGTCATGAATTAATAATAAGTCTTTGTTTTGCATATCGAATGTTGAAGACACAAAAATAGAACACTTTACATGGAAACGAAAGTTCTGAAAAGTGCTGTATAAGCCAATAAATATAATGTTATGAATGTATTATACTGTAAGAGAATAATGTAACAATATTCATTTGTACCCTGATAAATGCGGGGTAAGTTTCTTACACAGCAGGTTTTACTGTTTTAAGGGAGCTAACTGCAACTGACTTTAAAGGCAGTTTACTGCACTATGCGAAATGGAATGGCGAACAGCATTTTTTTATGAATCGCGCCAATAAAAAAAAGGGGGTATGCTTATACAATAAGCGGTTAACCAGTACACTGAACACCCTTCCGCAAGAAACTTGTAACTGCCAATCTTGAAGCAGTGGAAGGAGCGAATGACTGTAGCAAATACACGTGTTTCATGATAAATTGCTACAATCTGTGGGGATCGAATGCGCGTTTTTTTTGGGGGGGGGGGGGTTTCTGGGACGACGTTCGTTGATCGCCAAATAAAATTAAGGCTCATAAGAAGGTACCGAAACATGCTTAATTAAAGTCGGCACTGTCAAAGTGTACTTACCGCTTTAATAAGCCGAACCGATTAATGACAATAATTATTTCTCGTGTAATCAATTTGTTTTCCATCTTTGTGTTTGACATAGGGTTCCACGTGATTACACTCTGGGTAAATTTCCCTGACGTAGGCGATGCGACTCTGACATTAATTCCTGATTGGTAGTTTCGGCAGAGCATCATGAATATTGAGGACGAAAGGCGTGGAAAGTGGGCGGTGCTACTGTCAAACTGCGCATCACGGCACGTGACCTTATATCGCTTTCATCAAATTCAGGTTAATTTGATCAGCTACCATTTTCTGATCGATAATGAGTTGTTAATTGGCGAATTATACAATCAAGGAAGGTGCGATAGACACGTGCGACAATTATATGGCTCAGTAGCGGGTAATTCAGGCGATATTTTTTTCGCCACTTGTTTTCGCCAATGTATGATTTTTTGTGCCAAATTTTATTTTTCTGCGCAAATGGCGACAATGGCGATCGGTAACGCGAACCCTGATATATTTTCATCCAGAAATAAGAAAAGTATAGATACTTTTTGGTTGAAAAAAGTGCCTTATCACGAGCTATGGTCAAAAGCAGAATTTTACTGTATCTAGACTGAGTACAAAGTGGACAGTCACCATAGCATTAAATAAGAGGGCAATCCAGGTACATATATATTTTTCTTATTTCTCTACAAAACCATATGGTGTGGTACTTATTAGAAGTGCCTACCATACAAAACTCAGAGGCACTTCTAATGAGTACCAACACCTTAGGAAAAAGCAGAGGCACTTCTAATGAGTATCAGTAAGATATAATTTCGTGGAGAAGTAAGAAAAATATCAGTCATCATGAAAACCTGCCTATATAATTTGGACCCCCTAAAACCCCACTTTTATACAGTAAAATTTGGATTTACAGGAGTACATGTTATTTTTCTTATTTCTGCTAAAAACATAGATTGTGGGTACTCATTACAACTGCCTCGCCAAGGCAGTTCTAATGAGTACCTACAATCTATGTTTTGAACAGAAATCTGAAAAATATCAGAACTTTTATCTGAAAACTTTCGGTTTTTGGTGGTGAAATTTTCAATACATTTGAACTGGCATGTTTTTGTAATGACTTTTTGTTTGAAAAAAAAGCTCCTTATTTGGACCTGTGACAGTGATAGACAATGACTCATTTTCTGAAGACAAAACAGTACCTTTTATAATAATAAAGCAATGTTGTAAAATACTGTAAAAAATAAAATAATAAAAAACAGTCTGTTGTAACAAAAATTCTGTGAAAATGTCATACACCCCAATATACTAAAATGTGACAGAGACAATCCTGTATGCATATGATGAAGCCAAGCTGGTAACTGATTTTAAACCCCTAGAGATATACACCATTTCTGGGTTAATTTTATGAAAATATATGTTGTGAGTTTTCATTAGAAGTGCCTTGGTTTTCATGCAGAAATAAGAAAAGTATCAGTACTTTTAAAAAAAATAAAAATAAAAAAAGTGCCTTTATATCTGGATCTATGAGGATCTGACTATATCCACGCTACACAGCTTGGTATAACAGAATAATGGACTCATGGAATGACTAGGTAAACAGGGCAATTCAATACACTCCACCCACCACTACACACACACACACTTTTTCAAAACTAGAGCAAGTGCCCAGAGGGTCACGAATACCCCCAGCCGACGCTTTTTTTTTAAATTATAAAATATTTTAAAGTCAATGACAATGATATAAGGCAAAATCAATGGATCACGAAATATAGGTCACTGACCAACATACATTTTGTATAATTTTCAAGGTTAGTCTGTGAGTGACACTGACCTATCATCCTAAGTGAGTAAAATAGTCTTCAAGACATGAAGCTAAATCGCTGGACCATAAAATATAGGTCACTGACCTTCATAAACGTGACAGGTCAATCTGATGGTCACATTGATCCATTATACCAACTTTAATGTTAATCCAGTATATAATCTAGAAGATACTGAACAAAATCACTAGACCATGAAATATAGGTCATGCTGATTTTTATTTACTTTGAGGTCAAAGTTTGGGTCACCCTGTGTCATTATATAAATATGACATTTAGATATCAAACAGTGGGAAATATAAGACAAAATCACAGGGCTATGAAATATGTCACATAATCCCAAACTATGATAGTCATACATCAAATTGTCTTCAAGATGTAACATAAAATCACTGGACCATGAAATATAGGTCACAGTGGCCTGCACTTACTTTTAGATCAACTGTCAGATCATACTGATTCATAATCCCAAATAATGATGCTCATACATAAATAACATTCAAGATATAAGGCAAAATCATTGGACCATAAAATATAGGTCAAGGTGACCTACATTTGTTAAGATGAAAATTGTGGTGTCACACAGAACCAATATCCTAAGTATCACATTAACCCATGAAATAGTCTTCAAAATATAAGGCAAAATCACTTGAGCATGAAAATAATGTCACAATGACCTTATTACACTGAATTCTGATGTGATAAACATATCTGATGCCCATCCTTTTTTATTAAGATGTTGTTTGTATAAACAAACTGCAATATACTATTTTACTGGGGTGTCCTAGATTCTTACCTCTAGCCCCGCCCCAGGGTATGACCCAGGGGTTCATAGATGTAGAATAGAAGAGAACCCTCCCAGGTACCCCCATACCAAATATGAAAAGTTTTGATCAGTGACTGCAGAGTTATAAGTAATTAAAAAACTTCGAAGTAAAACTTCGTTATAGAAAGGGTTAACGGACGGAATCACAGATGGACAGATGGAAGGATGGAATCAAGGACAGACAGACAAATGGAACAAATGAATACTATATACCCCTTCGGCATACTTCGTATGCTGGGGGTATAACAAGGGTATGAATAAGGCAGCAAGGGAAATAAAAAAGATACAAACCACTCCATATGACCATGTATCACATTTCTCTGACACTGGCTGACTTTGTATAACCTAGAAAACAAATACAAACATGTATAAGGCTCCAGATAGATTGTTAAACCGCAAAAACAGGATGACAGGTAGGATTTTTTGTACAAACATATGCAAGTTATTCCACATTAAAGGCCCCATATTCCTCAAAAATAGGCATTTTATTATCCAAGAAAGGTTTAATAATACAGCATATTGATCTACAATAGGCTCCATTTATTTCAGCATTAAAATAGTAAGTCCAGTTCGCATTTTTGGTAATTTGGGTTGTTTCAGTACTTTGATTACTGTACCAACTTGTAAGGTCATTTCAGTACACATGTCCTTTGAGCACTGTAAAGGATTGGTTCCAGGCTTATATGTAGACATACTGAAAGTGTTTTGCACAGCTGGGTCCCAGTGCAACAGCCTCTTTCTGACGACAGCTGATTGATTGTGTTGGGGTTTAACGACACGTCAACCCTTGAGGGTCATTTTGTGTCGTCTCCCAGAGAAAGGGAGAAAAGAGATAGAAGAGAGAGTAGAGGAGATGAAAGAGAGGGACAGGGAAGAAAGAGGAACAGGAATGAAAGTGAAGAAACAGAAGAAATAAAAACATTCCCCGTCCACCCTTACCCACTACGAGGATAGCAGGTCTTGCCCAACTGTAAGCCAATATCAGATGGACGCCCCAGTGATGTAAGATACACAGCACCTTCGCACCACCCGACCACCCCCTGACGACAGCTGATTGCTGCAGCAAGGAAAAAGTTGGACTAGTGCTTTGGGGGTTCAGGGGACCCCTCTAGCACAAACAATTGCACAAAACACTCAGTCTGACTTTCAGATGCCGGATGTACGTTGTGCTGATGATGATATTGCGATGCATGTTCCGCAAGATATTTGTATTAAGATATGGAAAAATGAATATATAAATTTGGCTTCTCTGTTAAAGAAAAAATCAAAAAAGGCGTGGGGAGGAATCTGGTAATTTATTTATAAATGAACATGGCCAAATTCAAACACGCCCTAAAGTATTAAAAGAAATAACTAATATCAGGGAGTGGACAGATGCTTTTTTAATATTCATGACTATATATTTGAAAAAGTATCAGGATAAAGTTTTTGAATTAATTCAGTACCTGAGCACCATCAGAGAGGCTGAAAGCAGGTGTCAAAATTTAGCATGGCGAGAATATGATGCTGAATTTAGGACAAGGCAAGCTTTAAAACAGGAGCCGTGGAATAAAATTTATTCAGATTTGTGGCTTAAATTAATGACAAACACAAACAAGCTAGAAACAACTACCTTTCAATCTAAGCCTAGCTTTGCTGGCCACTCAAATCAGTCTCGTCTTGCACTTGGCGTATGTTTTGATTATAACAAAGGCAAATGCTATTTCAAAAATTGTAGATTTTCTCATGTTTGTTTGGCATGTAAGGGGGACCATTCTGAAAACCAATGTCCCAGACACAGTCAAAATTTACAACAGAATGCATTCACTGCAAATAAGAACACTGAAATAGATCACACTCAAAGGTCCTCCTTTCGTGGTCCATTCAAACGGAAATAAATTTGAGCTCGGCTCCACTCCTGTAGATTTATCTGCCTTTGAGAAGGAATTGCAAGAATATCCAGACAGACAAACAGCGGAAGAGTTGAAAAATGGGTTTAAAAATGGCTTTCACATTAACTTTGAAGGTCCTCGAAAATTGGTCATATCAAAAAATTTACCTTCAGCAAATAAAGCCCCTGATATTGTCAGGCAAAAAATCACGAAAGAATTGGAAGCAGGAAGAGTTGCTGGCCCTTTTCAAACTGTACCTTTCACTGATTTTAGGGTTTCTCCTCTGGGTTTGGTACCCAAAAAAACAGCCAGGTGAATATCGTTTAATACACCATCTATCATATCCAGAGGGGGATTCAATCAATGACTATATTGACCCTGAATTTTGCAGTGTCCAATATACTAGATTTGATCAAGCTGTTAAAATGATTCAGAAATTGGGAAAAGGTGCTCTGCTAGGCAAGGCTGATATAAAAAATGCATTTCGCCTAATGATTATCTCCCCAGATGATTTTCCCCTGTTAGGTTTTATGTTTGATGGTCAATACTTCTTTGACCGTTGCTTACCTTTTGGACTTTCATATTCATGTGCATTATGGGAGAAATTTGCCCATTTCTTACATTATGCTGTAAGAGAATCATGCACAGTGGGTGAACTTGAACATTACTTGGATGATTTTTTGTTTGGGGGTGAAGCTGGCACAACTGACTGTCAAGAAATTATGACTTCCCTTTTCAAGACTTGTGGAAAAATGGGCGTGCCTGTTGCAGATGAAAAGACAGAAGGGCCTCAAACAATCATCATTTTCTTGGGATTTGAACTTGATTCAATTCTTATGGAGGTACGAATTCCAAAGGACAAAATTATGAAACTACAAAGTCTTATTGAAGAAATATTACATAAGTCCAGTATTACACTGGAGGTTATGCAGTCTCTTCTTGGCTCACTGAATTTCATGTGCCGGGCTATCGTTCCTGGTCGTCCTTTTTGCCGCCGGCTGATAAATGCTACAAGGGGTATTACAAAGCCTTATCATCATATTCGGATTTCCAAGGCAATGAGGTTAGATTTGCAAACATGGCTGACATTTTTCAAATCGTTTAATGGTGTCTCTGTCTTTCATGACAGGTTTTGGCTGTCAAATGCTGACTTATGTTTGTTTACGGACAGTTCAGCAAGTTATGGTAAAGGCTTTGGAGCTTATTTTCAGGGAAAATGGACATATGGTCTGTGGCCTGCTGAATGGTTTCACCGCGGTATTACTGATGACATTACAGTACTTGAATTGTTCCCCATTTTTGTTGCTCTTGAAATCTGGGGTCAGCATCTCAGCAACAAAAAGATTCTATTCAAATGTGACAATCAGGCAGTTGTTCATATCTTGAATTCGCAAACGTCAAAGGCAGAGTATGTCATGGTCTTGGTCAGAATCATTACATTAAAATGTTTGCAGCTGAATGTTGTTCTTAAAGCGGAACATTTATCAACTTCTCGGAATGCCGTGACGGACAGTTTATCTCGATTGCAGATGAATCGCTTTCGACAGTTGGCCCCAGAAGCCGAACCAGAGCCAGAGCCTGTTCCAGACCATCTTTGGAGCGTCTTCAATCAGGAGCCCACCAGCTTGTGACTGCAAGTTTGTCAGTTAATACCCGTCATGCATATGCTACTGCATTGGCAAACTTTTCAACTTTTAGATCTAATTATGCTCTCCCTTTGCAGTGGCCAGTACCTGAAACTCATATTCATGCTTATATTACTTATCTTTTCCACAATGGTTATGCCCCATCAACAGCTGCCATGCACATATCTGCTATTAGCTTTCAACATAAAATTAACCATAATTTTGATAACACTTCCACTTTTGCCATTTCAAAAATGCTTGAAGGCTACAAGCGTCTTAGAGCCAATCCTGATAACCGTATGCCAATTATGTATAATACTCTGGTTGCTATTTGTAAAATTTTGGGGAATATCTGCATTTCTGAGTATGAAACACTTTTATTTAGAGCAGCTTACCGTTTGGCATTTTTTGGTTTGTTCCGTGTTAGTGAGTTGGTATTTACATCGTCACAGCAACCTGATCAACCATTGCAAGTATCTGATGTATTATGTACCACCAAAGCTGGGCAAAATATTTTACGAATCCGCCAGCGTAAGGCCAAATGCAATCAAACAGGAAAACCATATATAATTGACATTCCAGCTATTGAATCTACAGAATGTCCATTATTGGCCATGGAAGCGTTTCTCAAAATTAGACCTCACAAATCAGTATATCTTTTTTGTCATATTAATGGGCAACCTCTTACAAGATATCAATTTGGGGCAGTTTTAAATAAAGCTATAACTGCTCTGAATCTACCAACAACACATTTCAGAACGCATTCCTTCCGTATTGGGGCCGCTTCGTGGTTAGCCAGCAAAGGCGTATCGTATGAGACTATCAAGAAAATGGGCAGATGGCAGTCCAATTCATTTCTCAAGTACATAAGACTATAAAGCGGACTTGCTCATTGCTCCTTAGCCCTATTGATAATTTGCATCATAAATTTTGATTTCCAGATGTATGGTTGGTAGGGGACTCCTACATAAATAGATTAGCAGCCCGAGCCAGAACCAGGCAGCTTGAAAGTACGGTTGGCGCTTCCAAAGTTCAGAAAGTCAAGTGGATGGGTCAGGGCGGCATGAAATGGCAACAGCTTCTACCAAAGATTCAGTATGCTGCTCTCCATAATGCTGCTCCAAAGGCAATAGTGGTTCATGTTGGTTCCAATGACTTAGCTTATCAGAAAGGGGTGGTCTTGATCCATAATATGAAGGATGACTTAAGTAATCTAGTTCAAACATTCACTAGCAGTGCCATTTTCGTTTCTGCTATGTTGCCTCGTATTGTATGGTCAGGAACACAGGTTCCAGACAAAATGGAATCCAAACGAAAATTCATTAATAGAGTGATTCGTCGCTTTATAAAATACAATGGTAGGGGGGTCTTTATTGATCATCCAGAAATTACATCTGACACACCGGGCTTATATAAACCAGATGGCGTACATCTATCTGATATTGGTTCTGATATTTTAATGTTAGACATTCGGGAGGCTCTGCAGGATCAGTTGTGAACACCAGTTTTGTTTGCGGTGGAATTTTGGGGCAAACCAAATTATTGGTTTGTGTGGCGGAAAATTCCGAAGGGATGTGATTCTGACTGAAATCTTGTTATATATTTGGGAGCTGCTTTCTCATCCAACAGTTTGCTGGTAGATGTGTATGTACCATTTACTCAGCGGTGGTGTATATGATTTAGCGGGCATTCTGTGTACATACCGGAATGCTTTGCGGAGTTTTGTTTTGGCAGGTATCATGTGTCTGTACCGTGATACTTTGCGGTGTGCTGTTTAATAGAACAGCATGTGTATGTACCATGTTGTTTAGCAAGCATCATGTGTATACACCGTGTTGCTTTGCGGTGGTTTCTATGTAGAAACCAGTGGGATAAAAAGATGAGAAAGCATCTCCTTATTGATTGCATCTCTTCGAATTTCCAACCACTGATCTGCAACCTTTATGCCACAAATTATTTTATGTGTATGTTAAACACTGTGAATAGTTATTACTTTGTTAAAACACTCAGGAAGAGTTGATAAAGGTTATTTCAACATATTCTTTGTTCTTATTTTAACCGTCTTGAAATAATACAGCATATTGATCTACAATAGGCTCCATTTATTTCAGCATTAAAATAGTAAGTCCAGTTCGCATTTTTGGTAATTTGGGTTGTTTCAGTACTTTGATTACTGTACCAACTTGTAAGGTCATTTCAGTACACATGTCCTTTGAGCACTGTAAAGGATTGGTTCCAGGCTTATATGTAGACATACTGAAAGTGTTTTGCACAGCTGGATCCCAGTGCAACAGCCTCTTTCTGACGACAGCTGATTGCTGCAGCAAGGAAAAAGTTTTCCCGCCCTCCCTCCCAATTTTTATTCTTAATTCACTAATAACCATTTAGTATTGCAGCTAAAGAACAGTAGCTCTATGTATTATTTCAGATGGTTAAAATAAATAATTATGTCAATGTTTGTCATTATTTTGTGGTAGGATACTGCCGCCCAGTTTCTTTTATAATTTCAGAAAGAACAGTCATCCATGTCCTTTCATTCTCCTGCCTGGTGGATTAAGTAATGGTGTTATATTTTGGTGAAAGACAGTTATGCTGCTTTAATGTTCTACAGTGTATCATCAGATACATGAGTGTTAAGTATAAATTGCAATATCAGAAAGACTAAGCTGTTTTTAAATCTGTGGATTATTTGGATAACTCATGGGCAGGAACATTCCAGTCTAGTATGCAATCTAGCTGTTGCTGATTGGGGGTGGCGGAAAATTCTGAAGGGATGTGATTCTGACTGAAATCTTGTTATATATTTGGGAGCTGCTTTCTCATCCAACAGTTTGCTGGTAGATGTGTATGTACCATTTACTCAGCGGTGGTGTATATGATTTAGCGGGCATTCTGTGTACATACCGGAATGCTTTGCGGAGTTTTGTTTTGGCGGGTATCATGTGTCTGTACCGTGATACATTGCGGTGTGCTGTTTAATAGAACAGCATGTGTATGTACCATGTTGTTTAGCAAGCATCATGTGTATACACCGTGTTGCTTTGCGGTGGTTTCTATGTAGAAACCAGTGGGATAAAAAGATGAGAAAGCATCTCCTTATTGATTGCATCTCTTCGAATTTCCAACCACTGATCTGCAACCTTTACGCCACAAATTATTTTATGTGTATGTTAAACACTGTGAATAGTTATTACTTTGTTAAAACACTCAGGAAGAGTTGATAAAGGTTATTTCAACATATTCTTTGTTCTTATTTTAACCGTCTTGAAATAAACTGATATATGGTATTAAAACAATCATAAAATATGGCACCTGACAGCCTGTAAAATTTCAATCAGCCTCTCTCATTCTTGAAATGAAATGATATTTTATCGTATCTCTGTGAATTAATGTTGGCAACATTAATTCAGAGATACGATAAAGAATCATTTCATTTTTGATCCAGCTCAAAAACGAAAGAGTAACTTAAATTTTACAGACTGTAGATGCCAAATTTTATGATTGTATTAATACCATCTATCGACTTATTAAACCTTTCTTTGATATAAATGTCTATTTTTGAGGAATATGGGGCCTTTAAATAACATATAGGTTTAAAAGAATGTGGTGGAACCAGCTTAGTAAGGCAATCACACATAAAAATATTACGGATATTTCTCCAGTGATTTTTTTTTTACAAATTTGCCTTTATGGGTCCTGGGACTCGCTAGGTCCAGAATTCATGCATCCCCAACTCAAACCATGCATCCAGCCTGGGACTCATGGTGAAACTTTTTATTGCATCCTAGACTTTTAATATAAACTTGTGTAAGTGTTTTATAATTACTTTCTTGATATTTTAATTGGATGTGCAATAAGAGTAAATAGTTGTGACTGAGTTGCTTTAATTCTTTCCAGAAAACTTCCCGAGAAATATGAAACTATAGTACCACTGTCACTGAAGTGTTAAGAAAATGTTTTCACACACCAAGTTGTGAAAACGTTTTCATAAAACTTCAGTTTTAGTGATAGATGATCAAATACCTGTGATACATGATTAAGGGCAGACATTTTGTCTGTTTTGACTAGACTGTGATATAAAGCAGAGACTTTTTTGTCTGTTTGACTGGATTGTGATAATCATACAAATATATGTAAACTAAAAGCAGACTTTTTTGTCTGTTCCTTTGACTGGACTCCGACTGTGATAATCATACAAATATTTGTAAACTAAAAGCACAGACTTTTTTGTCTGCTGCTTTGACTAGATGGTAAAACAAATGATCTGTGAAAATAAGTTTTTGTTTCTTTGACTTAACTGAACTTGCTAAAGACGTGGGTTCATTTTGGGACTGGAGTTTTCGTTATCGCCATCATCGGCCGTCTCAGACTGAGAGGCCTTGGCTGTCCATGTCGGTCTGCTTTTGCTGACCTAGCAGACCAAACAGTTTGGGATCTAGTTTTATTATCTTTTTAGGGGGGGCATCTTTTTCTTCTTTCAAAAACAAACGATCGCTGTTTCCTTTTGAAAATTGCAAAGTCAAACGGTGTTATGATGAAAGATCTCAACAGACTAAAAACCAATACTTTAGTGTCCGCTAAGGTTTCCTCCGGTACTGAACAATTTGGTATTGATTATTTGACTGTACAGGTAAAATTGGTGTACCTTAGAGATACAACGCCTTTCAGTACTGGGTTTTACCAATTACCAAATACTGTACTGAAACACCGCTTGCACATTCGCTTTTTCCGAAAATGAAAGTTGACTTCAAAAAGCAAAACGTACGTACATTCAAGATTTTTTATGAGTCCCGTGGACTCACCAAGGCTAATTTTTTGCATCCTCTGGCGAAATTATGCGTATAGGACGCAGAACGCACGCCTAAAAAAATCACTGTTTCTCTGGATATACGGTAAATGTCCTAAAATTTCGAACACCAAAGTGACTGACAAAATGACATATGCAAACAGTGTAGACCAGGGCTCGGGAAAACCGGAAAAATAGCCGGTCTGGACCGAAATTAGGAATTCTGGACCGATTTCAAACACCCCAAAACGCTAATAAATCGGTCCAACATTTCCCAAACCAACCAATTTTCACAAATCAATGATGTCTAAAAAATCACAAACGGTCAAGTCTTTCCAAACTGACAACGTCCGCGCACCTTTTAAATGCGATATTATGGTAGTTAAAAGGCTCTAAACGGTCATTTGACATGTATATTGGAGAGACAGCTGAATAACGGCAACCTACCCGCAGCACAAATTAATTACGTCATTATCCAAACATTGTCAAAAAAACAACACTTCACTGACCTTTGTGCAGTAAACAAGCGATTAACACGAATCATCAGTAACGGTAGACTGATAATTAATCCATTTGTGTGACACGTGTGAATACACTGAGACTGCAAAACATCCAGGTGCAGTCGGCGTGTCCAAAAGATCAAAGGTCGCTTTACTGAGAGTGATAAAAGAATGCACCGCTTGAACGCACCCGTTTTCTTCCTCTTCTTTTTTGTTTTGATCAACACGGTTTGTCGGTCGCAGATTCGATAAATGAATTCCCAAACCGTGTACGTCCTGATCAGATGTCGCATACAACGGCGTCTGATCTGGGTATAATTGATTGCTTTTTTTTTTTTTGTTGATTGCCGTAACACGCGAGTATAATTCAAGGTAGATTTCACAGTAAAAATAAGTAATGCACCACTTGCGCTCGGCAAGATTGGTCAGTGCTTACAATTTAAGCAGTCTGATTAAATCTTGAAACACTGAAAACTGCAAAACCCCCCGTGGCACAGGCCTTTTTTATTAGACCTAATTAGGTCCATGAAAGTCGTTTCGTTCCGTCTCTCCTGTTTCCCGCCGTCTTTGCGCTTATACAAGACGGGAATCAGTTGTTTATAAATAGTTTAGGAAAACCCTGCGGAGGTGGAAATAACAACAAAACCTTTTTTTTTTTTTTTTTTTTTTTTTTTCCCTTTTACTTACCTGACTGTATTTATTGATGACGCCAGCTTTGATCATGCTCGTTGTACCCGGACTTCCGTCATATAACGGAGCTGAGGTGTATTATTTAAAAGGAGTTATAGGACTGCCAATTGTCATTAGTTTTCGTGATAGGTGATATACACATTTTTTGGGGGGGGGAAATGGGCTCATTGATGACGTCATCGTCATCGGCTGGACCGATTCAGATTTCAAAATGTCCAGAGCCCTGGTGTAGACCCAGATCAGACTGCTCCTGAAGGAGCAGTCTGATCAGGATCTACACTGTTTGCCATTCCACTAAGTATTTTAAGAAACATATGCACAATAAACAAAATTCAGCCCAAAATACTATGGAATAAAGTTTTTGAAATTGTAGGACATTAACCGGATATCCAGAGAAATATCCATGAAAACATGTTGTGGGCACTCATGGGAAGTCTCTCTACCAGTTGTTTCTAATGAGTACTTACATTTGTTTGTGTTGAGATTTTACAGCCCAGTCAAACCGACGGGATCATGTGGAGCGCGGTCAGTTTACCAAACCACACTTTTACTGGCCAAGCTTAGTCCTCTATGCAGTTAACCAATAATGTGTACATTCGTTCGCCAGATACTGACAACTGCCCTTCTTGAATCAACGGAAGGAAGCAAATGACCGTAGAAAATAATCTTCATGAAAGGATGTTGCCAACCAGGGAAAGGGGGTTGGTGTGTGTGGGGGGGGAACATCCAACTGAGCCACAAAGGCCGGCTTAATGTGTTAAAGGAAAAATATGTTTCTAATTTATATCTTGTGGGTTAATCATAAGGGCCTCTAGGAGCTGCATCTAATGAGTACCTACAACATATGTTTTCATGGAGAAACAAGAAAAATACTGTTTGTGTTGAAAATAGCACCTTATTTTATACCACTTCAAATATATATATATATATATATATATATATATATATCAGGGCTCGGGAAATTTTGAAATCTGAATCGGTCCAGCCGATGATGATGATGTCATCAATGAGCCCATTTCCAAAAAAAAATATGTATATATCACCTGTCACGAAAACTAATGACAATTGGCAGTCCTATAACTCCTTTTAAATAATACACCTCAACCGCGTTATATGACGGAAGTCCGGGTATAACGAGCATGATCAAAGCTGGCGTCATCAATAAATACAGTCAGGTATGTAAAAAGAAAGAAAAAAAAAACAAAAAAAAAAACGGTTTTGTTGTTATTTCCACCTCCGCAGGGTTTTCCTAAAATATTTATAAACAACTGATTCCCGTCTTGTATAAGCGCGAAGACGGCGGGAAACAGGAGAGACGGAACGAAACGACTTTCATGGACCTAATTAGGTCTAATAAAAAGCCTGCGCCACAGGCGGTTTTGCAGTTTTCAATGTTTCAAGATTTGACCAGACTGCTTAAATTTTAAGCACTGACCAATCTTGTCTAGCGCAAGTGGTGCTTTACTTATTTTTACCGTGAAATCGACCTTGAATTATACTCGCGTGTTACGGCAATCAACAACAACAACAAAGAATCAATCAATTATACCCAGATCAGACACCGTTGTATGCGACATCTGATTAGGACGTACACGGTTTGGAAATTAATTTATCAAATCTGGGACCGACAAACCGTGTGCTGATCAAAACAAAAAAGAAGAGGAAGAAAACGATGGTGTGTTCAAGCGGTGCATTCTTTTATCACTCTCAGTAAAGCGACCTTTGATCTTTTGGACACGCCGACTGCACCTGGATGTTTTGCAGTCTCAGTGAATTCACACATGTCACACAAACGGATTAATTATCAGACTACCGTTACTGATGATTCGTGTTAATCGCTTGTTTACCGCACAAAGGTCAGTGAATTGTTGATTTTTTGACAATGTTTGGATAATGACGTAATTAATTTGTACTGCCGTTATTCAGCTGTTTCTCCAATATACATGTCAAATGACCATTTAGAGCCTTTTAACTACCATAATATCGCATTTAAAAGGTGCGCGGACGTTGTCAGTTTGGGAAGACCTGACCGTCTGTGATTTTTTAGACATCACTGATTCGTGAAAATTGGTTGGTTGGGGAAAAATGGGGTTCAAGGCACAAACCTGTTGGACCGATTTATTAGCGTTTCGGGGTGTTTGAAATCGGTCCAGAATTCTTAATTTCGGTCCAGACCGGCTATTTTTCCGGTTTTCCCGAGCCCTGATATATATATATATATATATATATATATAATAAACACCACTAACCTCAGGTGCCATCCAAGGAAAAGTTCCTGCTAAAGACATCTTGGTGGTACTGCCGTGAAATTTTGATGCTCCAAAGTCACACAACTGAAGTAAAAATTTATTATTTTTTTTATATATTATACTGAACTAAAATTAGAAATTTTTGTTATGTTTTTAAGCCAATCCATGGATTATGTAGAAAAAATGACAGAAAACTTTGTTTTGTGGTGAAGGATTTGAAAATATTTTACAAGCAAAGTATTTCAAAAGCAAAGCATATCTCCAAAACATCTAAAAATAATGTTTTTAGTATATATGCTCGTACTATCTATCCAGAGAGAATTTTTATCATCTTTTCTTCTTTTTGCTGACAGTAACCATGCAAAGAAAAAAGATGGCCCTACGCTCACCTATCTGTACTCACCTGAGTACTAGACAAGTTTTGAGTCAGTTGGCCTTTCGGTTCAGGAGAAGTTCAAAATAGATTTTCAAGATGTTAGCCATAGAATTTCCAAGCTGAACGATATTAGCTATTTTTTATTTTCAAGTCACCCTGATACTTCCTACTATGCTTCCAGTGAAATGGCCCTTTGGTTCAAGAGAAGAAGTTAAAAACAGATTTTCCAGATGGCAGTCATTGTGGCCATCTTGAAATTCTGATATGAACTATTTTAGCTATTTTTACCTACAAGTCACCTCGCTATTTCCAATGAAGTTTTGAGTCAACTGGCCTTTAGGTTAAGGAGACTAAGCCCAATACAGATGTTCAAGATGGCAGCCATGGCAGCCATCTTGGGACTTCCAATCAGAAAGATTTTAATTATTTTGATTGACAAGTTACCTCGATACTTCCAATGAAGTTTTGAGTCAACCGGCCTTTTGGTTCAGGAGAAGAAGTTCAAAATAGATTTTCAAGATGGTGGCTGTGGTGGCGACCTTGAATTTCTGACTGGAACTATTTTAGCTAGTTTTCATCTACAAGTTACTCTGATACTTCCTACCAAATTTCCAGTCAATTGGCCTTTCAGTTCAGGAGAAGAAATTCAAAATAGATTTTCAAGATGGAGGCCATCTTGGATTTCTGAATGGAACAATTGTAGGTATTTTTTTATCTACAACACCCTGATACTTCTTATCAAGTTTGGAGGCAATTGGCCTTTTGGTTCAAGAGAAGAAGTTGAAAAATACATTTTCATAGTGGTGGCCATCTTGAATTTCCAATCTGAATGATTTAGCTATTTTTGATCTACAAGTCACCGCGATACTTCCTACCAAGTTTCCAGTCAAATGGCCTTATGGTTTCAACCAGAACATTTTTAGCTTTTTTTGGTAGAGTCACCTATTAAAGCAACATTCCTGTGAAGTTCGATTGAAATTGCCCCAGGGGTGTAGGAGGAGTTATCATTTAAAGCAAATTGTTGACACTGCTGGATGGACATTGACCAATCACAATAGCTCACCTTGAGCACTTCCTGCTCAGTTGAGCTAAAAATGCATATTTCCAAGACAATGAGAAGACCCTAACATCAAACTGATGATATACTAGTATTTCAACAGCCAATAATATTTTTTCATATGTATAACATTAAATTAATGAGGTTAATTTGGAAATGTTCAAAGGATCTTTTTTTAAAATTTATCACTAGCATCATGAAAAATAAAATCAATTTAGACTGGTGTCTCCTGCTGTTGTCCCTAGCACTTTAAAGGTAAACAATACGACAGTAAGAGCTTCATCTTAATATCTTAAGGGTATCTCTGACACTTTTACATACAATGTAGAAAGATCATAAACATAAATATGGAAACGGTACCAATGTTATTACTGCAATTATTCATAAGCCATAAAAAGTAGTCAAACATACAAATAACATTTTTTCAGGAGAATAAACAAATAAGCTTATCTTAAATCCAGGGCCCAGTTGTTCAAAGCTAACGATGTCGTTAGTTAACGAATCGATGTCGTTAGTTAACGATTCGTTAAAATTTACATCCATTACGAAAACATGCCTATTCAAATATATTGAAAATTTTACCACCAAAAACTGAAAGTTTTCAGATAAAAATTCTGATATTTTTTATATTTCTGCTCAAATCATAGATTGTGGGTACTCGTTAGAACCGCCTCAGCGAGGCGGTTCTAACGAGTACCCACAATCTATGTTTTGAGCAGAATTAAGAAAAATAATATATACCCCTGTAAACCCCAGTTTCACTATATAAAAGTGGGGTTTAAGGGGGTCAAAATTATATAGGTATGTTTTCGTGATGGAGTGATATGCAAATATGCTGAAATTTTTTGCTGAAAAAAGGTGAGTAGCTTTTGCAGTGCAAAAGCTACTCACATTTTTTCAGCAAAAAATATCAGAATATTGTATATTAAATCTGCTAAAACAGTTAACGAAATGACCCTTAACAAGCTCGTTAAGCTTTGAACAACTGGACCCAGTATTTTACATACCTTACAGCTCCAGTCATCTGAAATCACCACTGGAAATAGAAGAAAAAAAATAAATTGAATTTCTCCTTGTAAAATGCACCCTGTATTACCTATACTTTATGTAGTAATAAAAACGTGAAACGATAGTACCTGGCCACTAATGTGTGGCGGGCAGATGACTATGTATTTGTTTGTGTTGAGGTTTTACGGCTCAGTCAACCCAATGGGGTCATGTCGAGTGCGGTCAATTTACTTAACCACACGTTTACTGGGCAGGCTTAGTCCTCAAAGCAGTTAACCAGTATTGTGCACATTCTTTCGCCAGAAACTGACAACTGCCCTTCTTGAATCAGCGGAAGGGAGAGAATGACCGTAGAAAATATTTCATGATCAATCTCCACGAAAGAATGTTGCCGACCTCGGCGGGGGTTGAACCCGCGACCTCCTGGTCTCCAGTCGGACGGCGCATCCAACTGAGCCACCGAGGCCGGCTCAGATGACTATGTAAAAAAAAAGGCAAAGTTTGTCTTTTTTTTTTTTTTTTTTTTTTAGATGACTATGTAAAAAAAGACAAACTTTGCCCATTAGCAATCCTAAACCAGATCACCACAATATCAATGCACATACCAAGTTTGGTGAAGACATTTACTCGCAAGTTATCATCCGGATACCAAAATTCAGACATGCGGTAGACAGATAACTCTGTAAAAAATTAATGCCCATTAACAATCTCAAACCACATCTCCTCAATATCAAAACACATACCAAGTTTGGTGAAAATCCATTAACATTTACTCAAATTATTGTTCTGAAACAACAATACAGACAGGAAGGCAGACAGAAGGATGAATGGACACACAGACATCCAACATAAAACCATAATACCCACTATCATGTGGCAGGTATAAAAACACTGAAATGGTGGGTACCTCTTGTTTGTAAAAATATCATCATACCAGGTATTGTTTATGAAAGATGTTCTATTGTTTATATGTCAGATCTACACATTTATTTATCATAACAGGAATCTATATTTTGATTAATTTAAAAATGAATATGTATACAAGATTTTCTACTTTCTCTACAAAAAGATGTGTTGGTCACACACCCATGTTTTTGCCAAAGGTTTCATCCTTTGCATACATAGTTAACACAAATGCGTCCTTTGTTTGAAGTTTCTTCAAATGTGCCTTATTGATTGGGAATACACCTGAGAAGCAGAAGTTGGGCTATGTAACAAAAGAGGCCCAAAATCAAACTTCCCTGAGCTTTTATGCCTGTCCTGATAACCAGCAACTTTGATGATTCGATCAAAAATGAACAAGCTAGCATGGAGAAACCATTTTCCCATTAAAATGAAGTCGCTGTCATCAGCACAACATTTTCCAAGTCTATGGGGCACTCAAGGGCTAGAACTATCATGCCAATAGTCCAAACCATGCTAAAATCCAACTTGTCCAAGATTTTATGTCTGTCCCTGTTATCTGCAACTTTGATGAAGATCCAATCAAAAATGGTTGCAATCATCCAGACATCATTTTCAACATTATATGTCGAATGGAGACTAAATGGCAGTTAACTCTATAACTGTGAATAGTCCGATCTGACCCAAATCGAACTTGTCCAAGATTTTATCGCTGTCCTCATTAACTGCGTCTGACGAAGATTCGATCAAAAATGAAATCACTATCATCCAGACAACTTTTTCCAAAGTCTATGAGGCCCTCAAGGGCAGGTAACTCTCATGCCAATTGTTGAAAGTGGGCCAAAACCAAACTTGTCTGAGATTTTATGCCCGTCATCATTATCTGCAAGTTTGATGAAGATTCATTCAGAAATGAAGTTGCTATCATCTGGACAACTATTTCCCCATTATATGTCTATGGCAAAGTTCTGACCAGATCTGCCCCAAAACCTAATATAGGCAATCCCCCACCCTGAATGATGGTACCTGTGAAATTCGATCACGACTGACCAACTGGCCTTGGAGATATATTTGTTCAAAAGTGTTGCAGACGACGACAGATGCCAGAGCCTTGCTATACTACAGTCGACTCTCATTATCTCGAAGTCCAAGTTACTCTCTGAAACACTTCGAGATATCCACACCTCGACATATCAGATTTGCTGAATAAAGGAAAACAATAAATCGAACAACCATATTCAACAAATGAATATGCAATTTGACTTCTGAAGTTAGAGATATATTGAAAATATTGTGGCAATTTCTCCTCTTTTCCACAATATTTTGTTACCTGTTAGATTTCCATGTTAAAACAGGGACCAGATTTTCTCTTTGAGATAAGCTGTTATTCGAGATAAGCGAGGTCGAGATAACGAGAGTCAACTGTATAAGCTCACCCTGTGAGCTTTTGGCTCAGGTGAGCTAAAAAGCAATAATAAATAAAAACTATTACCATTTCTGGACTTAAGATCTCTGTGTATCACTTTGATAGGAGCTTCTCTGTGGAGGTAATTCATCCCTGAAATTACATATATACCAAATTTACCCCGAATCTTGGGAAACACAGGCCTAAGCAGAACAGTGCAGAACCAAACCAGATATCATGTCCAATCAGAGTCTACACTGCTTACGACCCATCCAGTTTAAGCCACATGTACATGTCCATTATGCTAGCAATACAAATATGTCCCATTAAAGACTGAATAAACTTTCCAACACTACATATTGGAAGGGTCCATTTTCAATTTTAGGTATGTCAGGCTTTATGATACTGATATTCCTAAAAAAATGGTTAAACTATTTGCAAGCAGTGTAGACCCTGATCAGATGCCACATTCTCTGTGGCATTTGATCTGGGTCAGCACTGTTTGCCAGTTACCCATTTAGGGGTCTCCGGTCTGCAGTGGGATATTATAGTTACAAAATGATTCCTTGAAAACTGTAAGAGTATTAGATTACATGACTTTTATGTCCTGAAGCGTGAAAACTGTCTGGATGGATATCAAGAGCAAATCTTAGATCACCCTTGACTTTCATCAGAAGGGTACAAACAATGCCATATCTTCAAGTTACCGATTTTAGCTAAAACTTCAAGTACCATATTTACCCGAAGAAGTCAGACACCTTATCCACTTACCATACTTGTCCTAAAATAAACCGTTCTCCTTCCTCTTGATGTGTCTATTGCTGTATGTATGGCAAACAGTGTAGACCCTGATCAGATGCCGCATTCTGCGGCATCTGATCTGGGTCTACACTGTTTGCAAAGGCATATCTGTCCCAGTACTTAGGGTTATTACAGTATGATGTTGATCCCTTTCAACTTTATTTAAGTCATATCGAGACGATGAAAGAGTGATAATGAAAGGCTCTATCCAATGAAACATTATAAAGCTAACCTTAACCAAAACGCTTAGCCACAGCCTCTAACCTAAACCCTAACCACTAACCCTAACCCTGTCTAACCCTATACCTACCCACTAACCCTACTAACCTTAACCCTAACCTCTAACCCCAACCCTGAATTCTGCATTTAGTGGGATTTGCACCCAGAAATTAGTGATCTGCAGTCAGGATTACTTACCACTCAGCCACCCGATGCTTCAAAAAGCTTCAAGCAATACAATAAAACAGTTTGTATTCGAAGTACTTAACCCATTATAGACTGAATAAACTCCCCCAAACTATGTATTGGAACAGTCCAATTTCGATTTAAGGTATATCAGGCTACGTGATTTAGATATTCCTAAAGGAAAATGGTTGAACTTTTTGCAAACAGCACCTCATCAGGGTCTGCACTGTTCGGCAGTTACCTTGTAGAGGTCTCCAGACTACAATGGGTTAAAAATTAGGGGATAACTGCATTCAAATTTGGCATTTGGGGAGGTAAATTGGCGGTTTTACGGTCGGAAATTACGTTTTACGGCGACTCGTCAGCGGAGCCGTAAAACGTAATTTGCAACCTTAAAACCGCGATTTACCTCCCCAAATGACAAATTTGATGCAATTATCCCCATTCTAATGCATTTATTCATTTTTTTCTATTGAAAAAATGTACTATTTGCACAAAACTACAAGTGCTGTGAGCTGTGTAAAACCAAATGCCAGCCAATGAGAAACGACGTTACGTGATGACGTCGGATTTGCGACAGTATATCGCAGAATATACCGGCGCAAATTTTTTACGTTATCCAATCAGACGTCACGTTACATATGCGAGTGCATTAGAATACCTGTTACATACCAAGAGCTATTTCTTTAGACCATTTTAATATCTGCTGGAAGTCCAGGCTGTTGTCGGGATTTTGTAAGTAGGCATATAATGAACCGTTGGAGGCATATTCTGAAAAAGAAAACAGATTCTGTATGATTCCGTAAAATGAGACTTCAGGGTCCAGTTGTTCAAAGCACCGTTAGCTTAACAAGCTTGTTAGTAGTTAAAATGTTAATTGTTCTAGTCAGTAAAATATCTAATTCACAAGTACTTTTGCTGAAAAAATGTGAGTAGCTTTTGCAAATGCAAAAGCTACTCACATTTTTTAAGCAAAAATATTAGCATATATGACATATTTAATGATCAAAGTTTTAACTTAGGTCATTGTTAGTTTTGAACAACTGGGCCCAGGCTTACAAGATAAAACCTGTTATTGGTAATTGTGAGAATAGCCTCAGTTCTTGATTGCTATTCAGATGAATATTTTCTTATTTTTCCGCAAAAATATATTGCGAGTTCTCACTGGAATTGCCTTGTCAATGCTTCTGAGTACTCACAATATACTGTTTTTATGGACAAATAAAATCAATTATTTGTAGGGAAAAAAAAAACAAGCATATGATCTAGAGATACTGAACTTTTAACATTACATCAACAACTATTACGAAGTCATAAATTTACATTACTTACACAAAATTTCGTAGTTTACACCTTTGTGCAATCACACTGATACCATACACATATTTATCTGAAGTATTCTGAGACAGGTATCCGTGAACAGTGTAGACACACATAAGATGCCACAGAATACAATCTGATCAGACTCTACACTGAAGAAGCCAACTGATCTGGATCTGCACTGTTTGCCATTAAGTATATGAATTTATAGCAACAATCTGGATCAAGTAATCTGATTGGCTGAAAATTAGAAATGGGAATGGCATCTTAATTTATTCAGCAGGACAAGGGTTAATGTACATGTGGTCCCATTTGATCAGCTAAATTGTGGTACTGAGCTATTAATAGTTCTGAAAGTTTGAGATGACCTTCTCACAAACAGCGTCAAATTTGAGCAAATTCTTTGGTTGTCAATATAAAAACATCTCCGTTTACCGTTGAGTGTTCATTGAGAATCTTTCATAATGTCCCTTAATATTATGGTAGCCAACTTGTACTCAAAGCAGTCACACTAATATGGTAGCTATGACATCATGATTTGGTTACCTCAAAGTGCTGATAATTCACAATCATTTGCTCAGTCCCCGGGACTTTGAGATAATAAGAGTTGACTGTATCTGAATACCTAAAGTAAACAAGAGGACCATGATGGTCCTATATCGCTCACCTGACCAAACAGATTTGCATACTTACTGTTGAAGTTTCAGCCAAGTTCACTGCTCTAGGATTTTTGTATAGCACTAACCACCCCCACCCCCCTCCACCACACGCCCGGTCATGTTTTTTTACAAATCTTGACAACTTGAACTGAATCTTAAAAGAGGGTCACCAAAGGAACATTTCTGCCAAGTTATATTGAAATTGGACCAGTGGTTTAAAAAGTTTTATATAGCTATAAAGCCCTACGCCCTAATGGCCATGTTTTTTGACGAATCATGACAGCTTGAACAAACTTGGTAGAGGGTCACCAAAGGAACATTCCTGCCAAGTTATATTGAAATCTGTTCAGTGGTTTCTGACAAGAAGATTTTTAAAGTTTTCTATTTAGATATATAGGGAAAACAAGAAGATTTTTTTTTCAAGTTTTCTATATAGATATATAGGGAAAATAAGCCCCACCCCCTTGCAGCCATATTTTTTGAAGAATCATGATGGCATGAACAACCTTGGAAGAGGGTGACCAAAGACACATTCCTTCCAAGTTATATTGAAATCGGTCCATTGGTTTCTGCCAAGAAGATTTTTAAAGTTTTCTATATAGATACATATATAGGGAAAATAAGCCCTGCCCCCTGGCAGCCATGTTTTTTGACAAATCCGAACGGCTTGAACAATCTTGGTAGAGGATCACCAAAAGAACATTTCTGCAAAATTATATGGAAATCGGTCCAGTGGTTTGGGACAAGATGATTTTTACATTTTTCTATATATAGGGAAAATAAGCCCCGCCCCCTGGCGGCCATGTTTTTTGACAAATCCAAATGACTCGAACAATCTTGGTAGAGGATCACTAAAGGAACATTTCTACAAAATTATATGGAAATCGGTCCAGTGGTTCTGACAAGAAGATTTTTAAAGTTTTCTAAATAGATATATAGGGAAAATAAGCCCCTACCCCTGGCAGCCATGTTTTTTGACGAATCCAAATGGCTTGAACAATCTTGGTAGAGGATCACCAAAGGAACATTTTTGCAAAATTATATTGAAGTCGGTCCAGTGGTTTCGGACAAGAAGATTTTTAAAGTTTTCTATACAGATATATAGGGAAAATAAGCCCTGCCCTCTGATGGCCATGTTTTTTGACAAATCCAAATGGCTTGAACAATCTTGGTAGAGGATCACCAAAGGAACATTTCTGCAAAATTATATGGAAATCGGTCCAGTGGTTTCGGACAAGAAGATTTTTACATTTTTCAATATAGATATATAGGGGAAATAAGCCCCGCCCCCTGGCGGCCATGTTTTTTGACTAATCGAAATGGCTCGAACAATCTTGGTAGAGGATCACCAAAGGAACATTTTTGCAAAATTATATTGAAATCGGTCCAGTGGTTTCGGACAAGAAGATTTTTAAAGTTTTCTATATAGATATATAGGGAAAATA
Source organism: Anodontia alba (assembly GCA_964016985.1). Classification (NCBI taxonomy): domain Eukaryota; kingdom Metazoa; phylum Mollusca; class Bivalvia; order Lucinida; family Lucinidae; genus Anodontia; species Anodontia alba. The sequence goes on from OZ024833.1 coordinate 2,317,449, forward strand.
AGCCCCTCCCCCCCCCCTCCACCCCCTGGCGGCCATGTTTTTTGACAAATCCAAATGGCCTGAACAATCTTGGTAGAAGATCACCAAAGGAACATTTCTGCAAAATTATATGGAAATCAGTCCTGCGGTTTCTGACAAGAAGATTTTTAAAGTTTTCTATATAGATATATAGGGAAAATAAGCCCCGCCCCCTAGCGGCCATGTTTTTTGACGAATCCAAATTGCTTGAACAATCTTGGTACAGGATCCTCAAAGGAACGTTTCTGCAAAATATGATTTTTATATTTTTCTATATATAGGGAAAATAAGCCCCTGGCGGCCATGTTTTTTGACAAATCCAAATGGCTTGAACAATCTTGGTAGAGGATCACCAAAGGTACATTTCTGCAAAATTACATTGAAATCGGTCCAGTTTTTTCTGACAAGAAGACTTTTAAAGTTTTCTATATAGATACATAGGGAAAATAAGCCCCGCCCCCTGGCGGCCATGTTTTTTGACGAATCCGAATGGCTTGAACAATCTTGGTAGAGGATCACCAAAGGAACATTTCTGCAAAATTATATTGAAATCAGTCCAGTGGTTTCTGACAAGAAGATTTTTTTTTAAGGTTTTAGTTAAAAAATCTATTTTTAGCTTCTGTGACCTAGATATGCAATGGACCGGAACCATTTGAACAACTTTGAAAGAGGACCAACCAAGGATCATTCCTGTGAAGTTTGGTCAAAATCCAATCAGTGGTTTAGGAGGAGATGTTGTTTAAAGATTGTGGACGGACGGACGGACGACGACGACGACGGACGGTGAGTGATCACAAAAGCTCACCTTGAGCTTTCAGCTCAGGTGAGCTAAAAATAGCCATCAAAAGAGATGGCAAATCCCACAACCAAACCGCCATTTCTTAATTTGGTGTATATTTCAATCAGATATGGAAATATTGAAACAGTGCAAAGTAAAAAGATGCAAAAATAGTATGAAATGTAATCAAAATAATAAGTGAAAACAATAACAGGTGTACTGTAAAGGATTTTATTTTTGCATGTTCTTTTATTTATTTATTTATTTTCTTTTTATTTTTGTTAAAAATCATCTGTTAGTGATTTCTGATGTGATTATTTATAGAGGAATAATTGCAAAAATAAATGCCTTGTAATAGTAAAGATACTTGCTGTATGTTTATTGGGGTAACATAGCAAAAGTTGTCCTTCTCACAAGTGACACGCCTACTTGACCTGATATACAATATATGTCCCTTACTAAAATATATCAAGTTATCTCAAATAGTATGGGAGTTATGGCCTACACAAGATTTCTGCTTCAGGAGAGGTAACTACATAACTAAGAAAGTGAGAATTGTCCCTCTTGCACACAACACGCCTACTGGTCCCCCTCTTCATCACTACCAAATATTATCAAATTATCTCAAACAGTATGGGAGTTATGGCCTGCATAAGATTTCAGCTTCAAGGGAGAACTACATAACGAAGAAAGTGAGAGTTGTCTTTTGCACTCGACACGCCTCTCCTCCTCTTCATTCCTAACAAATATCATCAAAATATGTCTAAGAGTATTAACATTATGGAGCGCACAAGGATGCGTCAATGGATTTCTTCTGCAGGGGAGATAACAACACAATAAAGAAAGTGAGAGTTGTCTTTCTTGCATGTAATACACCTACTGCTCCTCCTCCTCATCCCTACCAAATATTATATAATGATCTCAGTTTGGGAGATATGGCCTGCAAAAGATTTTGGCTTCAGGGGAAATAACTATATTATGAAGATAGTGAGAGTTGTCTCTCTTGCACGAGACATGCCTACTGGTCATCCTCTTTATTCCTACCAAATATACTCAAAACCATGCCTAAGGGTATCAAATTTATGAAGCGCACAAGGATGCATCAACAGACAGATGGACAGACGGACGGACGCCATGCTGATTGCTATATCCTTTGAACCTATCGGTCGGGGGATAATGTTGTTAGCAGACCTCATGTTTTGAGCAAAAAGACACACTTACAGGGAGCATAAATGTCAAAATTGTTGTTCAAAGCATCATTAGCTTAACAAGCTCGTTAGTGGTCAAAACGTTAACTGTTCTAGTAAATACAATATCTAATTTGCAGGTATTTTTGCTGAAAAAAATGTGAGTAGCTTTTGCAAATGCAAAAGCTACTCACATTTTTCAGCAAAAATATTAGCGTATATATATATATATATATATATATATATATATATATATATATATATATATATATATATATATATATATATATTATGCCATATTTAAGGATCAAAGTTTTAACGATACATTAACTAACAACATCGTTAGTTCTGAACAATTGGGCCCAGAAGAGTAGACCCCTTTTCAGAAGGGGAATAATGCACAGGAAAGCGAACAGAAAATCACAAAAGTTCTCTCCGTTGTAGAAAATGGCGACAAAAATCTCTAAGTGTATCCATTCACCAGGCTATCAATCAACAAACAACTAATTCATCATATATAAATATATAAATAATATAACCCATTTAGCCCTGTATATAGTTTGGGGAACAGTGCAGCTCCAGATGGAACAGCTTGTACCAAGACATCTCATCAGGAACTATTTTGTTTCATAGCTCTTGATAAGATAAATTTTTTCAATCCAAAAATATTGGTATTTATTCTTATTTCTCCATGAAAATATATGTTTTGGGTACTCATTAAAGCACCTCGGTGAAGGGCTTCTAATGAGTACCCACAACATATTTTTGTGAGTAAACAAGAAATCAAATTCAGACACAAGAAGGGGAGATAACTCCAAAAGTAAAAAAAGCCGAAGTTGTCATTCTTGTATGTGACATGTCATCTGGTCCTTGTTCTTCATTACTACCAAGTATCATCAAAATATTCCAAATTGTGTTCGACTTACATAGCGGATACTAAATCAATGCATAATCAGTAACAAATATAACAAAGGGAGATAACAGCAAAAGTATGGAAGGCAGTTGTCATTTTTGTAAGAGTATGTCATCTTGTCCTATTCTACAGTTCTACCAGGTACCATCAAAATATTCTGAAGGGTATTCCAGTTACAGAGCAGACAAGAAATCTATTTCAAACAAAACAAAGGGAGATAACTCCAAAAGTAAGAAAGCTGGAGTTGTCATTCTTGTACGTGACATGTTGTCTGATCCTGTTCTACATTTCTACCAAGTATCATAAAAATATTCCAAAGGGTCTTTGATTTACAGCAGGGATGAGAATAGGATTTCAACTAGAAAAAGTGTCCATAGGACACGGATGCCTCTGCCAAAATGCCATTCAGAAAAAGGTTACATATGTAATTGTGACAGATATTCCATATGGTTTAAGAGTTATGGCCCACATACTGTTTACTATATGGAACTAAGTCAAGGGCAGATAATTCAAAAACCAAACAAGCAAGAGTTGTATTCCTTTTTCACAAAACATTGTCTCAATGTCATGCATGCACCTGTAAAGTTTCATAAACATATTCCATAAGGTTAAGGAGTTATGTCCCGGACACGGTTTACTATATGTAACTAAGTCAAGGGTAGATAATTCAAAAACCAAACAAGCAAGAGTTGTCTTTCTTGTTCATGACACATCATCTCAATGTCATGCATGCAGCTGCAAAGTTTCATAAATATATTCCCTACGGTTTAGGAGTTATGGCTCGGACACGGTTTAATATATGGAACTAAGTCAAGGACAGATAATTCAAAAACCAAACAAGCAAGAGTTGTCTTCCTTGCTCATGACACATCGTCTCAATGTCGTGCATGCACCTGTAGTTTCATAAATATATTCCATATGGCTTAGGAGTTATTGGCCCGGACATGGTTTACTATATGGAACTAAGTCAAGGGCAGATAATTAAACAAGAGCTGTCGTAGGACTGGGTAGCTCGCCTGCTGGGTACATACCTACTAATGATATTCTGATAGATGATGGGTACTTGAGAATATGACTTCTGATTGATGCTGTCTGACAGAGATAAGCTAACTTAAGATTAAATTACAATATTAAGAAGTTATGTGTAAATGTAGGTACATCTGACTAAACATATCAAGAACTGATTTTTGAGGACCCACACATTTTGAGAAATACTGTTGTAAGTTGGTCAAGAGCATACTTTCTTCCTATTTTGAGAGAGGACATAAATAGGACTTAAATAAGTTTTGAGTCTCTCCCTCTATAAATGTTAAAGGAAATCTCTGTGTTAGATGTACCACTGACATATTTTTAAGTCAACCCTTGGGATCACATGGAAGTAGATTGACAAATGGAATTGCTGATCAAATAATTTCAAGATATAAGGCAAAAATCCCTGAACCATGAAATGTAGGTCACACTGACCTAGATATATTTTGATGTCAATCATAGGATCATATGGAACTAATATTTGATTTATGGTATTGCTCAATGAAATAGTATTCAAGGTAAGGACAAAAATCAGTGAACCAAGAAATATAGGTCAAACTAAACTATATTGAGGACAATCTTCGGGTCAGATGGAAATTATAATCCAGGTATGATATTTCTGCATCACACTGTCTTCCTTTATAAGGGAAAATCAGTGAACCATGAAATATAGGTCACAGTGTCCTAGAATGATTAAGTCAAATGGGTATGACATATTTCTATGAAATAATTTTCAAGTTATATGGCGAAATCATTCAACCATATAATATAGGTCACACTGACCTAGATGTATTTGTATGTAAATCATTTTGTCACATAGATATAATAATCCAGGTATGACAATTCTCCACGAAATAGTAATAAAAATAAAAGGCAAAATCACTGAAGCAAGAAATATAGGTCACAATGACCTAGATATAGTAAGTGGTCATTCATTGGGTCACATGGAACTAATATCCCAGGTGTGACATTTATCCAACAAATAGTATTCAAGATATAAGGCAAAATCACTGAACCATGAAATATAGGTCACACCAACAGAGATATATTTTGACATCAATAATAGGGTCACAAGGAACTAATATCCCAGGTGTGACATTTATCCAACAAATAGTATTCAAGATATAAGGCAAAATCACTGAACCATGAAATATAGGTCACAATGACCTAGATATATTAAGTGGTCATTCATTGGGTCACATGGAAGTAATATCCCAGGTGTGACATTTATCCAACAAATAGTATTCAAGATATAAGGCAAAATCACTGGACCGTGAAATCTAGGTGACCTGGACCGTAAAATGTAGGTCACCATGACCTTCACTCTCTTACACTTAAACCGATGTCACATAGTTAGCTGATGTATAACCAGTTGTGTCTATAACCTGTAGGCATATAAGATTTTACAAATGTGTCCTAGATTTTGACCCCTAGCCCCACTCCAAGGCCCACCCTGAGGTATGAACGCAGGGGTATGTTCTTTTGGAATCTCAGAAGACTCCTCCAGGTACCCAAATTCTAAATATGAATGCTCTATGAGGAGTGAAAGTCAAGATATAAGAATTTGAAAAACTTTAACATAGTATTACAAAGGTGTCCTAGATTCTGACCCCTAGCCCCACCCAGGGGCAGGAACCCAGAGGTTTATTCTCTTGGAATCTCAGAAGACCCTCCAAGGTACCTAAGTTCCAAATTTGATGCCTCTGTGAGGAGTGACTGTTGAGATATAAGCATTTGAAAAACTTTAACACAGTGTGACGGGAATGGGAACGCAAACGCAAACGAAAATGCAAACGCAAACGCGGATGACCGGGGTGACTACAATAGCTCTCCTTGTACTTCATACAGGTGAGCTAAAAACCAAACAAGCAATAGTTGTCTTCCTTGTTCTGACACATCGTCTCAATGTCATGCATGTACCTGTAAAGTTTCATAAACATATTCCATATGGTTAAGAAGTTATGGCCCGGACACGGTTTACTATATGGAACTCAGTCAAGGGCAGATAATTAAAAAACCAAATAAGCAAGAGTTGTCTTCCTTCTTCATGACACATCGTCTCAATGTCATGCATGCACCTGTAAAGTTTCATAAACATATTCCATACGGTTTAGGAGTTATGGCCCGGACACGAATTGGGACGTACGTACGGGACGGACAAGGGTAACACTTAATGCCCTTCCGCTATTCTTCGAATAGGTGGGGGCATAGCGAATAGGCGGGGGCATAAATACCCAATCTTATCTAGACCTGTTGTCTGTTGTCCTGGTCTAGATTTATCACAATCACAGTTATTTACGACTGTGTCAAAACCTAAATATGGAAGAGTCCACTTCAGAAATTCCTGGTGAAAGGTTTTAAAATGTTATCCCATTGTAGTCTGGAGACCCCTAAAAGGGTAATTGTCAAACAGTGCAGACCCTGATCTGATGCTGCAGAATGTGGTGTCTGATCAATCTACACTTTTTGCAAATAGTTCAACCATTTTTCTCTAGGAATATCTAAATCACATAGTCTGAAATATCTAGAATTGAAATTAGAATCTTCCAATATATAGTGGTATAGCTCCGCTGGTATGGACATGTGGAATGCTCTAATGGTGCAGTCAGGATATCCTTTGACATACAGGATGATGGAAAGCATGGGCCTGGGAGGCCCAAGTTGACATGGAAGCAGCCGACAGAGAGGGATTGCAGAGAGTGGAAGCTCTCAGCCATCAACCTTCATGATAGACATATCTGGAGATATGGTGTAAGATCTGCCATCGTGCAGCTAGCCAGCTACCTGATAGGGGGTCCATTGATGTGGATGTTGCCCCTGTACCTGCATGTTAATCAAAAATCCGATGATAATGGTAATGATGAGTGTGGGGTAGTTCATTCAGTCCACAATAGTTAATTATATCACCACTCCAGATAAGAGGGACATGGGGTAAATATTTTCTTATTTTAATTTTGCTTGAAAATAAAACAAACTTAATTGGAACTACAAGTTATTTATATACAGTCGACTCTTGTTGCCTTGACTCAGCATATCACAAAGTAAAAATCTGGTCCCTGTTTTAATATAGAAATCTAACAACAGGTCACAAAATATAGTGGAAAAGCAGAGAAATTTCTCCTCTTTTCCACAATATTTTCAATATATCTCTTACTTTAGGAGTCATATTACATATTCATTTGAGAAAATCTGATATGTCAAGGTACGGATATCTCAAAGTATTTCAAGGAGTCTCTTAGACTTCGAGATAATGAACGTCAACTATGTTATAATCATAATGTATGAGCTGTACATCACGAAATCATACCTTTACAATTTTGATCCCCTTAAACCCCACTTTTATATAGTAAAACTGGGGTTTACAGGGGTATACATTATTTTTCTTATATCTGCTCGAAAACACAGATTGTGGGTACTCGTTAGAGTTGTCTCACCGAGGTGGTTCTAACGTGTACCCACAATCTATGTTTTGAGCAGAAATATGAAAAAATATCAGAATTTTTATCTAATAACTTTCAGTTTTTGATGGCGAAATTTTCGTAATGGAGTTAAGGTACACAAACCTGTAACAAGGCAATAGTTCGGCTCCTCTATTACAGCCCCATAAAACTTGATGATATTTCTGTGGGACAAAACACTCAGAACTTGAGCCTATAACAAAGACAAGAAATATGCATAGCTTTAGATAAGACACTTTTATCAACCAAAAAGTATTGATATTTGTCTTATTTCTCCACAAAAACATACGTTGTGGGTACTCATTAGAAGCGCCTCAGCGAGGTGCTTCTAATGAGTACCCACAACATATGTTTTGGTGGAGAAATGAGAAAAAATATTTACTGGATACCCACTTTTATCTAGACCTATGAATTATATGTTAAACAAAATAAGAGACATCTACACGATACACCATCACATCACAGTGACGTATACTGCAAAAAACATGTAGCTGCATCAAATACCAAATTTCAACTTCCTAGCATACAAAGAGGGCCATGGCTCGCTCACCTGAGTGACATAGCCGCTGCAGATATGCAGATGTTAAGCAACATTTTTCCAATCCTATCATCGCAACTAATGAAAAGACCATCATTTAAGCAGCTCTTCGTTTTGAAGAAGAATATATGGGCATGACAGTCAATGGAGCGTGATCATTTGAACAAAACTCTCCATCACATTTCAACAGTAGGATCAATGTGAAATTTGGTGGAAATTGGCTAAGTGGTTTCTGAAGAATCATGATTTTATACATGTAAACAGCACAGTGGCAGGGAAACATAATAAACATAAACAAGATGGGGGCCATCTAGGATTTCCAATCAGAATGAGTTTAGCTACTGTTGATCTATAAGTCACCTGGATACTTCCAATGAACTTAGTCAATTGCCCTTTTGGTTCAGGAGAAAAAGTTCAAAATAGATTTCAAGATAGCCACCATGGCCGCCATTTGGGATTTCCTATCAGAACTATCTGAGCTATTTTTGATCTACCCCGATGCTTCCTACCAAGTTTCAATTCAATTGGCCTTTCAGTTCTGGAGAAGAAGTGAAAAATAGATTTTTAAGATGGTCATCATCTTGGATTTCCGACTGTAATGATTTTAGCTATTTTTGATCTACAAGTCAGCCGGATGCTTCCTATCAATTTTCAAGTCAATTGGCCCTTTGGTTCAGGAAAAGAAGCGAAACAAAAAGAGTTTCAAGATGGCCGTTATGGAGGCGATTTTGGACTTCCCATCAGAATGATTTTAGCTATTTTTGATCTACAAGTCACCCCAATGCTTCCTACCAAGTTTAGAGTCAATTGCCCTTTCTGTTCAGGAGAAGAAGCGAAAAAAAGATTTTTAAGATGGATGCCATCTTTGATTTCCGGTTGGAACAATTTTAGCTATTTCTGCTCTTCAAGTCACCCCAATGCCTCCTACCAAGTTTCGAGTCAACTGGCCTTTTGGTTCAGGAGGAGGCGAAAAGTAGATTTTCAAAATGGCCGCCCAGGTGGCCATCTTGGATTTCCGATCGACAGGATTTTAACTAATTTTGATCTACAAGTCATCCTGATGCTTCCTACCAAGTTTCGAGTCAATTGGCCTTTTGGTTCAGGAAAAGAAGCGAAAAATAGATTTTCAAGATGGCGGCCATGGCGACCATCTTGGATTTCCGATTGGAATGATTTTAGCTACTTTTGATCTACAAGTCACCCCGATGCTTCCTACCAAGTTTCCAGTCAATTGGCCTTTGATCCAGGAGAAGAAGTGAAAAATAGATTTTCAAGATGGCCACCATGGCGGCCATCTTAGATTTTCCAATCAGAACGATTTTAGCTAATTTTGATCTAAAAGTTACCTCGATGCTTCCTACTAAGTTTTGAGTCGATTGGCCTTTCAGTTCAGGAGAATAAGCGAAAAATAGATTTTCAAGATGGCCACAGGTGGCCATCTTGGGTTTCCGATTGGAACAATTTAAGCTATTTTTGATCTACATGTCACCCCGATGCTTCCTACTAAGTTTCGAGTTCATTGGTCCAGGGGTGTAGGAGTAGGCTTTTAAAGCTGATGCCGCACGACCGACAACGGACATTGACTGACCACAATAAAAACCCAAATTCTGACCTCCAACAGAAATGCAGACATAAATGTCAATGTAAAATCTTACCGGTTATACATTTTGACCCCTAGCCCCACCTTAGTACATGACCCAGGGGCAACTTTAGCACGGAGTTGAAGCTTTAGGTCTGGGTGTAAGTAGCATACCAAATTCCAACTTCCTAGCATAAAAGGTACCTAAATCTGACACATTATACATTTTGACCCCAAGCCCTACCCCAGGGCATGACCCAGGGACAAATGTAGCACATAGTTGAATGTTTAGATCTAAGTAAGAAGCATACTAAGTTTCAACTTCCTGGCGTAAAACGTACCCAAGTTATGACCTAAGTAGTATACCTAATTTCAGCTTCCTAGCATAAAGTTTGACCTGTTATACATTTTGATCCTTAACCCACCCCAGGGAATGATCCCGGGGCACCTGCAGCACACAGTTAAAGGTTTAGGTCTGGATATATAGCATACTAAATTTCCACTTCCTAGCGTAAAAGGTACCCAAGTTATGACCTCTTAGAGAAACGTGAACATAAATGTCAATGTAAACTTGAATGTAAACGTAACCCTTGTTCTGTGGAATAAATTAAGATGCCACACCCACTTCTACTTTTCAGCCAATCAGATTACTTGATCTAAGTTGTTCATACAATTTCAAATACTTAATGACAAACAGTGCAGATCCAGATCAGTTGGCTTCTCCAGAAGCCAACTGATCTGGATCAACACTGTTTGTAAAGGCAGGGTACATGTATATCCAGGTTCAGAAGGACATATATTTGTATATATTTTGAACCCTAGTCCCATCCTAGGGAAAGACCCAGGGGCAAATCTAGCACAGAGTTGAAGGCTTAGGTCTGGGTGAGTAGCATACCAAATTTCAACTTCCTAGCATAAGAGGTACCCAAGTTACGACCTGCAAGAGAACTACTCATGTATGCATGTACTGACGTAACATCATGGTGAAACTCTATATGCCCCACTCCTGCCTTTTGCAGGCGGGGAGAATAACAAGAGAATGCTACAAAAGAATGAGAATAATTGTGCAAGAATTGTGCCATGGCTGGGATTCCAGCCTACGACTATCATTAGTCTGTCCAGGAAGCATGTCAGCCAGCCACTCAACTAGCTTCATGGTAGATTGAGTATGTAACAATGGCAAAGGAATCTTGATGCTTTTTTTTTATATAATCACAGCTCCGGATAATGCAGTTACGAGGAATACGTAATTTTTCTTATTTCTCCACAAAAACATATGTTGTATTTCTCCACAAAAACATATGTTGTGGGTACTCATTAAAAGTGCCTCAGTGAGATGCTTCTAATGAATACCAAAACATACATTTTTGTGGAGAAATAAGAAAAACATCATTATTTTTTGGTTAAAAAAGGTGCCTTATCTGGAGCTGTGAATCATAACATCTTCCTCCATCATTTTTACACATTTAAAGCTTTAACCCATTGTAGTCTGAATGAACTCCACCACTCTGTATATTGGAAGATTCTAATTTTGATTTTAGGTATGTCAGGCTATGCGATTTAGATATTCCAGGAGAAAAATGGTTGCACTATTTGCAAACAGTGGAGACCTTGATCAGATGCCGCATTCTGCGGCAGCTGATCTGGGTCTGCACTGTTTGCCAATTACCATTTTAGTGGTCTCCAGACTACAATGGGTTAATGGATGAGACTTCTCATTAAAAGATGTAAAAAATACTCTAGGATAAAGTAACACTGTTTTATCGTATAAATTGAATCATGAAGATTTCTACAAGAAGTTAGTGTATTTCAATAATGCAAACATTAAAACTGTCAAGATGCAATACTGAATATTGAAAATGATCAAGATTCTTAACAATTCATTATCCTTTACTTTTCTCTGGGCAATTTTGGCAGACTACAAATTATTTTTCTCCTTTTTTTTTTTATTTGTTTGTTTTTGTGTGTTTTTTTTTTTTTTTTGTTTTTGTTTTTCAGAAGAAAAAAAGTCTTCGATATTTCATGCAAATTGTCTCCTAAATAATGAGACAATTTGTATGAAACATCAAAGCCATTTTTTCTGGGAGAAATAAGTAAAATATTTCAAAATGCTGCTAGCTGAAAATTTTACCAAGCATGCTAAGTATTAAAGAGTCCTTGCTAGATAATGAGGATTTCATGTATTTATATATTTTCATGATAAAATATAGCATTTATTTTCATGACAAAATACATGATTTATTTCACAATGAATCTGTAAATTCATCTAAATGGCACTGAGATCATAAAAATTCATGCATTAACTTTCTGACAACAAAATAACTTTTCAAATTAATTTCATAAAAAAAAAATCAATTACCAACTAGACAAAGTGCCCAGTGGGGCACGTATACCCCCGACCAGCGCTACCGCCAGTTTTTAAAGAGCACAAAGTATGTAGCTTTGACTCTGGAGATGGCAGTTATATGCTTTATGTGATAACATTGAAAAACTTCAATCACACATAATATGAAGCACTTGACCTCAAAGATCAGGCACAGGTGCAGGGATTGAGCTTTATAAAACTTTAGCCCTATAACTATCACCATATACTAGTGAAATCAATCAGTCTTTATAATATAAGCAAAAATGACATTTGTATGAAAAGTCTGTGACCTTGACTTAAAAGCCATGCCCCAGCTTGGGGATTGTGCCGAGAAAAACTTTAGACCTATATATACCATCATGCTTAAAAGGATCTTCATAATATAGCTATATAAATTTTAATGAAAATTTTAAGGTCACCTGCCAATTCACTGCCCTCTACATATCGGTAAAGTATCACAAAAATATCTTAAAGAATTTTTAGAGTTATTGCCCGCACAAGATTTAAATAACCAAGGGAGAAAACTCCAGAATGGAGTCAGAAAGTCATTCTTGAATGTGATATGCCTACTCAATGTCCTATACATACTGGTGAAGTATCATGAAAATATCTTAACATGTTTTAAAGTTATGGTTTGCACAAAATTTTTACAATTCTGGAGACAAGGGGAGATAACTCATGGACCAAGTCAGTTAGAGTTGTCTTTCTTGTACCTGACACCCTACCAAATGCACTCTACAACCTGACAGTTTCCTGAAAATAGCTCAAAGGGTAGTTAGAAGTTATGGGTTGCACAATAATGCATTTATGGACAGACAGATGGATGGATGGATGAATTCCATGCTGATAGCTATATCTCCTAAACCTCTCAGTAGGAGGATAGCGAAATTCAACAAAAGGTCTTAATGGTATAGCTATATAAACCTAGATGCAAATATTTTTATTTTTATATAAAATTTCTGTGACCTTGACCTCAAGGTCATACCCCTGGATTGGGATGATGCTGAATAAAACTCTAGACCTATATCTACCAACATTTCAAATATAGATGAAATTCCTTAAAGGGTCTTGATGGTATAGCTATATAAACTTCAACACAAAAAACTTTGACTTTTTTATAAAAATTCTAAGTCTGGTAAGGGGAGATAACTCATGGACCGTCAGTTAGAGTTGTCTTTCTTGTATCTGACACCCTACCAAATGCCCTCTACAACCTGACAGTTTCCTGAAAATAGCTCAAAGGGTAGTTAGGAGTTATGGGGTGCACAATAATGCGTTTATGGATAGACAGATGGATGGATGGACGGACGGATTCCATGCTGATAGCTATATCCCCTAAACTTCTCGGTAGGAGGATAATGAAATTCAACAAAAGGTCTTGATGGTATAGTTATATAAACTTAGATGCAAAAGGTCTTAATGGTATAGCTATATAAACCTAGATGCAAATTTTTTTACTTTTATATGAAATTTCTGTAACCTTGACCTAAAGGTCATACCCCGGGATGGGAATGATGCTGAGTAAAACTCTAGACCTATATCTACAAACATGTCAAATATAAATGAAATTCCTCAAAGGGTCTTAATGGTATAGCTATATAAACTTAAACACAAAAAACTTTGACTTTTTTATGAAAATTCTAAGTCTGTGACCTTGACCCCAAGGTCACCCCTGGGGTGGGGATGGTGCTGATAAAAACTTTAGACCTATATCTACCATCATGCAAAATATGAATGAAATCCATCAAAGGGTCTTCAAAATATGAGGTCCTATAAACTTTAACGCAAAAACTTTGACCCAAAGACAAAAATAAAGTATGAACAAATAATGCTTCAAAGGATGGATGGACAGACGACCAGATTTCTTGCTGATAGCATATCCGCTCAACCTTTCAGTTAGGGGATAATGAAATTTAATAAAAGGTCTTGATGATATGGCTATCTAAACTTAAACGCAAAAATTTTTACTTTTATATGAAAATTCTAAGTTTGTGACCTTGACCTCGGTCACACCCGTGTGGGGATCATGCGGAGTAAGACGCTAGGCCAATATCTACCAACATGTCAAATATAAATGAAATTCCTCAAGGGTCTTGATGATATGGCTACATAACCTTAAAAACAAAAAACTTTGACTTTTTTATGAAAATTCTGTGACCTTGACCCCAAGGTCACCCCCGGGGTGGGGATGGTGCTGATAAAAACTTAAGACCTATATCTACCATCATGCCAAATATGAATGAAATCCATCAAAGGGTCTTCAAAATATGAGGTCTTATAAACTTTAATGCAAAAACTTTGACCCCAAGACAAAAATAAAGTATAAACGAATAATACTTCAACGGACTGACGGACAGACAAACAGATTCCTTGCTGATAGCTATATCAGCTCAACCTTTCAGTTAGGGGATAATGAAATTTAATAAAAGGTCTTGATGATATGGCTATATGAACTTAAACGCAAAATTTTTTACTTTTATATGAGAATTCTAAGTTCGTGACCTTGACCTTGGTCACATCCAGGGTGGGGATCATGCCGAGTAAGAAGCTAGGCCGATATCTACCAACATGTCAAATATAAATGAAATTCCTCAAGGGTCTTGATGATGTAGCTATATAAACTTAAACACAAAAAACTTTGACTTTTTTCACGAAATTTCTAAGTCCGTGACCTTGACCCCAAGGTCAACCCCGGGTTGGGGATGGTGCAGATAAAAACTTAAGAACCTATATCTACCATCATGCCATATATGAACGAAATCCATCAAAGGGTCTTCAAAATATGAGGTCTTATAAACTTTAACACAAAAACTTTGACCCTGTGACTTTTTTATGAAAATTCTAAGTCTGTGACCTTGACCCCAAGGTCAACCCCGGGGTGGGGATGGTGCTGATAAAAACTTTAGACCTATATCTACCATCATGCCAAATATGAACGAAATCCATCGAAGGATCTTCAAAATATGAGGTCTTATAAACTTTAACCCAAAAACTTTGACCCTGTGACGGAAAGACGAACGAACGAACGAACGTACGTACGTACGAACGGAAAAGCGAAAACTATATACCCCCACATACTTCGTATGTCAGGGGTATAAAAAGGTCATGGTAAGCTAGTTCACTTTGGAATAAAGAGCTGGCAATGTGTGAGGATTCTACCATATTTGCTAAATCAAAAGTAGTTCAGATACCACCTTTAGGTGTCCCAATGATTAAGGTATATATGATGTATGCTTTTTTTTGTGTTGCTTTTTCTGCAAAAAGCAGAATATTACCTCCTTATCCATGACAAGCAGTTTCTTAACTGCCACTTCCAGTTCGTGTGGCACCCAGAGGGCCCTGTAGACACTGCCAAATGTACCACCACCACATTTTTCAAAGAATAACAGGTCCTCAAATTCTATCTCACAAAAAGCCGTTGCCATGGTTTTTATAGAACTTCCCCTATGTCATGGTTGTGTCTATTACAATGCTCTGAAATAAGAACAAGACAATGAACAAAAAAAGCACTTCTTCAGATGAAATGTACTGACATTTTTCTTATTACGAAAACATGCCTATATAATTTTGACCCCCTTAAACCCTACTTTTATATAAGTAAAACTGGGGTTTACAGAGGTATACATTATTTTTCTTATTTCTGCTCAAAAACATAGCTTGTGGGTACTTGTTAGAACCGCCTCACTAAGGCAGTTCTAACAAGTACCTACATTCTATATTTTGAGCAAAAATATGAAAAATATCAAAACTTTCAGTTTTTGGTGTTGAAATTTTCAATATATTTGAATAGGCGTGTTTTCGTAATGTTCTCCACAAAAATGTATGTTGTGGGTATTCATTAGAAGCAACTTATTTTGGTGCTTCTACTAACTAAAATCTCCACAAAAACATGTTATGGGTTCTAATTAGAAGTGCCTCACAGAGACGTTTCTACCCAATACCAATATTCTTTGTGGAGATAAATATTTACTGTAAATGTCCTAAAATTTCGAACACTTTATTCTTTTCCATTTGGGCCTAAATTTTGCTTTTAATGCAACTGTTTCTTAAACTACTTAGTGGAATGGCAAACAGTATAGACCCTAATCAAAGTCTGATCTGGGTTTGCACTGTTTGCATATGTCATTTTCATACATGTGATAATTTTATGATGACCATGAGGGAGATTTGCTTCTCAGATGAGGGAGATTGGGGTCTCAATGAGGGAGACTTTTTGACGACGTGTTCAAGTTGTTTTTCTTATCATTTTCATATGGTTTAGATGTACAAAGGAACTGGAACTACTGAATTTAAATGACAGGAACATGCATTTTCAAGTTTTAATTTCAAAATAGAATGTTTTAGGTTATTTACAAACAAAGAAAACTGTAACCATAGGTCCAGATGATGGAAAATCCTGTTTGCAAACAGTGTAATCCTGGTCAGGTGTCTGATCTGGGTCTGCACTGTTTGCCTATATCCCTTTTAGGGGTTTGGGTTAACCAAGCACTGGATTGACAAGACCGAGAACGATAAAGAGATGGCCGTGTTTCTAATGTGAGATCGTGTGCGACTACTAGTACTATCTGAAAAAATATAAAGATAGTCTAAATACTGTTGCTGGATTTCTTGCTAGTCTTCACTCAAATATTTCAAGGCTACGTGTTTTTTGTTGTTTCCTAGATATTCTGTGCTAAGGAAATGAAACCATTGAGTGACAAGTATTTGTTACTCAGATACTTCCAGGTTTATTCGTCTCTATGATGCCATATTGGATCACCGGTTTCAAGGGATGTAATCAAATGTCGTCTGATCAATTTTGCCCTTCAATTTTATCCGGTGCACGATGACACCCGTGATTTTTAGCGAATTTTTTTTCTACTTCTTCTTTTCTTTTTCTTTTCTTGTTTGTTCAGTTGCAAACAACTCAGTTGCATACTTTAAATTGCAGTTCATTAACAACAGAAAAGTAAACATAAGTATTAGGATATTAGGAGAAAAAAAAACAACAAAAAATGGCCCTTCATGCACACAACGTTGATTCAAAAGTTGAATTAACGTTAGTCATAAGTTGTTTCAATGTTGATTCACCATTTGGTGTCAGCTAGGAATCTGCATGCGAAAGATTTCATTATTCGCAAAAAAAAAAAAAAAAGTGCGAACAGTCGTCGGCATAGATAGGCCTATTTCAGCATGGGGATGTAAAATGGTCAGCAGCAGCGAAAGGGATGTTGTGCTCTGCAATGAATGTGGAAAAAACCACTTCTGCCACGGTGACTTTTTCAGGTGTGGTTGCCTTGAATAGTGTAGCAATATTTGGCATTATCTTACTGCTGCTTGCATTGCGATGTGCGTCGATCCTTTGTTTTGTCTGGTTATGTCGTTCCTTCCACCCACGGTGACACCGGAAGTTGAGTTGCAAAATGTACAAAATGCGAACCCTGAAAGGTAGTCTTGTACTTCTTGATCTTATTCTTAGGGGTAGATGGTGATCTTTTGGACATCTCTGCAGCTTCTTCTTCGGACTGAGAATGATGTACAGATAGAAAGTGAAGGCATTTAACATACAGCTGATGGCAAAATCGCCGAGGGTTATGACAGCCACGTAAAATGTCACCTGTTTACGGTTGTGTATTATATTCTCCCGCTTATCTGTTAATTGCCCTCGGCAGCGAAATTATGGAAGTCTGTTACTGCTTACCATAAATACTCGCAAAATAGTCACTCGTGAAAAAATTGGGATAGGAAAACTGCAATTGCGGGAGATTCTGTCTCCCGGACAGGAGCGCGGGATATGGGCTTCAAATGCGGGAGCCTCCCGCGTGATCCGGGAGGTATCACATGTATGCATTTTGTCAGACACTTTGGTGTTCAAAATTTTACGACATTTACCATATGTGGATAACCGATTTATCTGGAATTACCGTATTTGATCTAATTACCCCACATATCCCTATAAGTGCACACTCATGAATTTCCGTAGTCTTCAGATTACAGCCAGTGTACTTTTTATTTACTTTTTAAAAAAGGCATATGTTGTGGGTTCTCATCTGAATTGCATCTTGTCGATGCAATTCTAATGAGTACCCACAACATATGCCTTTATAAAGAAAAAAATCAGAAAAAAAATCGCATAATCATCATCAAATAAGACCTTTTCTGATCTTTTTATAGTCTATCCGTAATAGGTATAGGTACATATTTTATCACATCTGAGTGTTCCCAGTAATTTTGAAAAACCTAAGCACACAGTGCGGTAATTAGGTCGAATACGGTATGACTGATCTGGGCTTTCCTGCACTGTATGACAATCAGCAGATGAGAAATGAGAACTACTTATGAGAACTGAGTGTTACTTCCCTGCATTCTAAAATACTGATCCTTACATCCGTAAGTTACTGAAATGGACTTCTCAATCTTTGAATTTTGGACACCTTCATACTTTACAAACAAGGTGTCAGATAAGTTAAAAACAGAATCACAGTGTCAGGCATTTTAATCTGCCAGAATAAAAGTGAGGTTTGTGGGGAGGTGAGGGCGGAAGATAGAAAGGTCCTTTTTTTACATTAGATAAAGAAAGTTTCATTTTTTCTTTTTAAAGTAAGACTGCATTAAAAACTTGGTTTTTAGAGCAAAACATTAGTGAGTCTCACTAACAAACAAGGAAATTTAATATATCTGCTCCGATTTGGTCTGCAGGGTTTCATTGTACTGGACCCAGCTGATTTGGTTCTGATAAAACAGCCTTGGATACCCAGCACTTAGGTAAATGGTTGATGTTGGACTCCTATGGAGTAATTTTGTCTCAGTAGTGGGATCTTTAACTTGGACAGGGGATATCTCCCTCTGCAAAGGGGACATCTAATTTAACTCCCAATCAGAAGGATGGAGCACAGTACTAACATTAGCCCTGCCATAATGCTAATGGAGTATGTTTGGACTCAGAAAATTTCCAAACCCGAGCGGGGGCCAGAGAATTAACCATGCCTCCACAGTGCAACCAGTACCATGCTCACACAGTGCAACCATGCTGATACTCCTCAGATCATTCTTCTGAGGATAATGCCTCCAGATTTACAGTACTGGTCAGGCCTAGCAATTAAGCTCCCTATTGCACATTCTTGAGGGGAATGTCATCATAACCAATTCTGATTCAGGATACAACCCCACCCACATCAGTGCAGATAGCATAAAAAAATATGCCCAACGTTTTGTGACATGCCTGACAATTATTTTATGACCAGACTGTTAGCACCCAGCATAATTCAGATTATTAATTCAATGATGACCATTAGAAACTAACAGTCATGCATCAATTAACGGGCACGTGCATGAAATTATTGCCAAAAGAATTACCACAAAAACTGAACCCTTGTGAGTTGTTTACCACAAAATGGCCCAGTTGGTAGACAATTACGACATCAGTTTTGGGTTCAACAATTCTACACACAAAAAAATACTGAAATAGCATATTAACTTGAAAAATAAATTATACATGTGAGAAAATATTTTCAAATTTCTCCGAAAGCTCGCCATATGAATTATCAGATTATAGCGTGAACACATAATGCGGAAGGGTTAGTTTGTACTTGACTTTACTTTCTTGAGTAGTCCTATAAAATATGTAATGCAAAGCACATGATCAGGGGTTGGCGTAGCCCCTATGTGACTCTGTTGACCGGCTACGTTAAAAATCTACCTGATTGATTGATTGACATGATCAGGGTATGTGCAAATTACACACAACCAACAATGACCAGCATCAGCGCATTAGAAAAAAAAAATAAAATAAAAAAATGTGTAAGTGAAATATTGCGTCCACATCACGAAAACATGCCTATATAATTTCGACCCTCCTTAAACCCCACTTTTTTATATAGTAAAACTGGGGTTTACACGGGTATACATTATTTTTCTTATTACTGCTCAAAAACATGAGTGTGGGTACTCGTTAGAACCGCCTCGCCGAGGCGGTTCAAACGAGTACCCACAATCTATGTTTTGAGCAGAAATATGAAAACTACCAGAATTTTTCGTCTGAAAACTTTCATTTTTTGGTGATAAAATTTTCAGTATATTTGAATAGGCATGTTCTCGTAATGAAGAAAATATTTGACCAAAAATAAAGGCGTACCAATATGTGCATGCACATCTGCGCAGTCTAGTCAGGTTTTTGAAGTAGATAAACGCTAGTGAAACGTAGACTGACGTCCAAGAAAACATCTGAAAAGCAGTTTCATATCGGCATGTGCATGTACGTTCACGCAGTCTAGTCAGAGTTTTTGCAGCAGAAAAAAATGTAGGTGAAATATGGATTGGCGTTCAAGAAAACATTTGACCAGCAAAATTCCAGATCTGCATGTGCATACGCACCGTGCAGTCTGATCAGGGTTTTGAAGTATATGATTACCCAATTACTATTTGAAATATTGTAGCGCGGAATTGTCTTCTATAGTACAAGAGACAGAAATGATTGCTAGAGTGTTTTCCTAAGTCCTTTGGTCCTCCAGTAAAAGTCTTTAAATTATACATGTCCGAATAATCTTATGATTGACCAAAGTACTGTACACTGGCTTGAAATTGAGCCGTAATAAATATCTCACTGGCATGCGTGAGTTTCAATACAGAAAACAAGATTGTCAGATTTAACATTGTAACTTTGATTGCTACATATTTTCTTTAATCATATATTCTACATTTATTATGTAAATATCGTTTTGGCATGCGTTTCAAACGAAACCATCCATTGTAAAAGCTGCAGTATCATTTTTGTAAATATGGGCCTAGTTTGTTATGGACCGAGTTGTCCCAGAATCCACAGGTTCGTTGGCAGCAAAATCAGCTTCCCCTCCCCACCCCACTACCCGTTTCCCCCACCCCCTGAAACACCCCAGGCCACCCCCAAAATATCCACAAACCACTCTAAAAATTACCAATACCACACCCAAAATACGTTTCAACTCTCTTAAGTAATAAATCAAACATTTAATAAATATTATATGTTTAACCATCTATATACATTAAAGAAAAGATTAACAAACAAGTTCTACACAGATTCTAATGATTTAAGGCACATTACCTAGCTAATAATTGTCTTATTTGTTCAATATTATTTGTTCAATATTATGCAAGATGTGAATTTCTATAATGAACCTGCTTCTTTGATTACAGGAAAAAAAGTTTTATTCATCTTTTCCTTCATTTATTTATTTCTTCGTTCACTCATGCGAGTGTTCGTGCATACCGAGTGCATGATTTTAAGGGGTCACACGACACCGAAATACCGGAATACTACCGAAATACCGGAATACCCGTGAAAATTACAGCAATACCTGTTAAAGACACCTACTGAAGACCCAACAGTAGTTTTAATTAACATATAGGAAAAGGGAAAGCTTTTTAACTTGTAGCCGCAAATATTTGCGAATTTTTGAAGTGCTGTCTTTGCTCAGATTCAGGTCGGTGGGGGTATAGGACAAAGTCGGATGTCTCGTGGTTGTACCTTCTTTCTTTTCCTTTTCTTTTTTTATGTAACTCGTGCACATTCTTTTATTTGCCTCACTTGCTGTTTTTTCCCCTGTATGAAAATTAATTAGCTTGCTTTTTTTCCAACAGATTTGCGATCTGGCAGACGATCATTCTTTCTATTATGTGAGACAACTCGAATGCTGGGTGTTAAATTATTATTTTTCTAAGAAAAGAGCAAAATAGTACCTTAGCGCTTAAGTTGTGAGATAGCAGTTTGCGCATCAAAGCGGCTATTCATGTTTCTAAGTCCTGCAGAGCCTATTTAGTAATCCATACGTAGATTCTCATTCGAGTTCTCGTGGGTCTGCTCAGATACGCCATCGGGCGATGACACGCAATTCTTGGCCATTCTCATTTCCAGTCTAGATTACAAAAATATAAGTGAAAATACCCAGAAAATGCACAGTCACATTCCCTTGTCCCGCATGAAGAAATCGCGTGCTCGTAATGGTAACGTCACGAGAAATCGTGGCGGAAGCCGCTAAGAGAGAAAAACACACTTATGTTCGTTAAATTATAGAGCATTTTTTCGTCAGAAATGCATATGAAACTGGCATGTGTTAAAAACGAACCTAAGCATTGGGACAGATAGGCCTATGCAAACTGTAGACTCAGATCAGACGCCGCAGAGAAAGAGGGCCGAAACTAGTAAGGGGGCACAGGGGACATGGGAATTTGGAAAACACTTCTAAGATAGTAAGACGTGCAACAAGTGAAGACTCAGATCATCTTCCGATGCAAAGGCGGTCAGATATTGCCGTTTGTGGTGACAAACAGGCATGTAACCTCCAGTTCTTGGAGAGATAACAAATCTCTGGTTACATACATCACCGTTTCAATGAAGGTTTAAATGCGTTCTGTGGCGTCTGATCTGGGTCTACACTGTTTGCTCAGGCCTGTCTGTCTGAATACGTAGAGTAAATACGGAAATTTGATCAAATCGAACCCCTTCAGAAATTATCCTGGATCCGCCCTGATTCATAAAATATGCTGCGTTCGACTCGTAAAATTCACTATCAAGGCATATATAATTAGCTCCCTTTAAACAGTAAAACCCAAAGTGTGAGGGCCTTACCCCGCATTTACCAGGGTATAAATAAATTTTAGTACTGTTATTCATTTACATTATCAATATATTGAGAACATTATAATTATTAAAAAACCCAGAAAATGAAACAGTCTCAAAGCAACATTTCCCTTGCCCCGCATGAAGAAACCATGTGCTCGTAGCGGTAACGTCAGGTGAAATCGTGGCGGGAAAACCGCTTCGGGAGAAAAACAAATTTAATTTATAGAGCCTTTTCTCGTCAGAAATGCATACGAAACTGGCACGTATTAAAAATTTAAAGAACCTAAATATTGGTACAGATAGGCCTACGCAAACAGTGTAGACCCCGATCAGACGCCGAAGAGAAAAAGGGAATGAAATATATTTGGGGGAATTGGGATCATGAAAATTTGGAAAACACTTTTAGGACAATAAGACCTGTGCGACCAGTGAACACTCAGATCAGCCTGCGAATCAGTCTTCGTTGTTCGCATGCGCTTCTTTGGCCGCTGGACTTTTCATGACCGTCCTCCGTGTACATGCATTTCTTAATTAAAGCCAGTATTCAGTATTGAGTATTGGTTTCTTCAGTAGGTGTCTTTCACAGGTATTCCTGTACTTTTCACGGGTATTCCAGTATTTCGGTAGTATTCCGGTATTTCGGTAAGTCATGTGACCGTTTTAAAAGAAAAGAAAACGCCATAGGTACCGATCCAATAAAAGAGAGAGCGGGTGCCAGAAAACACAGTTTTTTTTCTGTTGCAAAGATCCTGATCAGACTGTGCGGATGCACATGCTGATCTGAAACTTTGTTGTTGTCATATGTCTTGTTAGACGCCGATTTTTATTTCACTTGTTTTTTTTTTTTTTGTTTTTTTTTTTTTTGTTTTTTTTTTTTTTTTGTTGTTGTTGTTGTTGTTTTTTCCTAAACACCCTGATCAGACTGCACAGATGCACATGCTGATCTTGAAATTTGTTGATCAGATTTTCTAGGGCATCGTCTCATATTTTACTTATGCTTTTCTACTGCAAAAACCCTGACAGATCGTGTTTCACTTACAGTTATTTGCTGCAAAGACCCAGATCAAACTGTGTGGATGCTTATTAAGGTGAGCTATCAAACGTATCACTTATCACATGAGATGATAAATAAACAAAGTGGCTTGGGATGAAAAAAATATAGAAAGTGGTTTGGTGTAAAAAAGTAAACAATTAAAGTGGTTTGGGATGTTTTGGGGTATTTCAACGGAACCACACACACACACACACACACACACACACACACACAATAAAACAAATCGCTTAGACCCTCCAAATACCCAGCAAATTTGCGACACCCTCCAACCCGAGTCACCACGCAAAATTACCGGAAAGAATTAAATTAATATACTATCATCATAATATGGCGCCCATAGTATAACTAGATCTGCATAGCTATACTCATTATTACCACCAGATTTTATCTTTTCGATATTTGAAACAAGGTATTCAAGAATTTAATGGGAAGTATGTTTTGAACATAAACTCTTTTTCGATTTTCAAAATTTTTGCTGCACATTTTAATTAGTATCAAATGCTGATAGGAAAATCGTTTGCCTATCTCCAAATAAACTCTTTTTTATCCCTGAAAATCCAATATCAAAGGTCATAATTCTCATATCAGTAAGCGTCGTAAAAAGGATGTTCTAACAGAAGTCCTAAAAGGTGACATTTTAAAAGCAAAATGTGGAGAACTCTACCAAATTTCAGATAAGAAGCCATTTTATATGGGATTTTGCCACCTTCTTCCAATTTTGGGGATGCATATATCACATTTATTTCGTTATCTATTATCCTATTATTTTTCATTTATTTTATTTTTATGGGAATTTAAAACCAGGTAAAGCAGCAGGCCCAGACAAGCTCAGACCATTGTTGCTCAAGGAGCTCCGTGCGGAAATTGCACCTATCATTAAGGTAATTTTTTTAGAAAACCCTTGAGACAGGACAGATCCCGGCCGAATGGTGCAGAGCTAATGTGACTCCAGTTTTTAAAACAGGAGATAAATCACTTGCTGTAAATTACCGCCCGATTTCTCTTACTTACTTGCATTCTCTGCAAGGTCCTTGAGCACATCCTTGCTTCTAATATTGTAAACCACTTAGAGCAGCAAGAAATCCTTTATGATCTCCAGCATGGTTTCAGGCAGGGCCGCTCATGTGAGACCCAGCTTCCCATGCTTGTTGAGGACCTTGCAAGGAAGGCAAGTATGGGTAAGCAAACCGACCTGATTTTGCTAGACTTTTCAAAGGCATTTGACAAAGTCAGCCACTCCAAACTTATTTGGATATTGCACAAATACGGAATTCGAGGTAATTTGCTGGGCTGGATTCGGGCCTTTCTTGGTGATCGTTCCTAGAAAGTGGTTGTTGGGGTGAGGAGTCTGGATCGGTCCCTGTAACATCAGGAGTACCTCAAGGTTCGGTCCTAGGACCGATCCTCTTCCTCATCTACATCAACGACCTGCCTGATGACATTTCATCACAACTCCTTTTGTTTGCTGATGATACAGCTCTCTACATCACCATCGAGGGCGCCGGTGATGGCCTAGCACTACAAAAGGATCTTGATAAACTGGCGGTGTGGGAGGCTAGGTGAGATATGGATTTCAATCCTTCCAAATGTCAGGTGGTGCAGGTGACTGGATCAAGAAAGCCCATCAAATGCACTTACAGACTCCATGGCCATGTTCTTGAGACAGTCACCAGTGCCAAATACCTGAGGGTTGATGTCTCTACTGGTCTCACCTGGAACTCCCACATTGACAGGATTACCGGTAATGCTAATAAAACTTTGGGCTTTCTAAAACGTAATATAAAAACCAAGATGCCAAGGATCAGGGAAGCAGCCTACAACACCCTTGTAAGACCACAGCTGGAGTACGCTTCAGCTGTGTGGGATCCCCATACAAAGGATAAGGTTAATCAAATTGAAATGATGCAGCGCAAGGCTGCCAGATGGACTTGCTCAAATTATGATCGGAAAGCTAGTGTAACTGAGCTGGTAAACAACTTAGGATGGCGCAGTCTGCAGCAAAGACGTGCAGACGCATGATACCTTTTCTATAAGATTGTGTATGGTATTGTAGCTATACCCCTCCCAGATCATATTCAGAGAAGCACAAAGGCCTCCAGATTTAATTCAATGACTTTAAGACAGGTGTATGCATCTCGAGATTACTACAAATACCCCTTTTCTCCTCTGGCTATTGTCCAGTGGAATGCCCTGCCTGAGTCTGCTGTATGTCAGCCCAGCCTTGAAGCCTTCGGCAGGTCGGCAGGCTACAGCACACACGGCCCTAGATCCCCGAGTTACGTGTTTCTAACCTGCGTTTAAACTCATCTTAACTATTTCAACCTATCATCTTTCATCCCCTTCACTATCATGCTTTATCTTTTTATCTTTTAACAGTCTTAAACTCTTGACAAGCGCACCTGCCTAAAATGTCCGCGAGGGCGTATGGCAGCATGTAGAGAAGAAGAAGAGAGAAAGGAGGATTATAATGAAAGTTAGCTCTAATAGCAACATTATAGAAAGGGGAAAAAAGACACTTTATCACAAGACAGGATAATTTTGAAAAAAAAAAAAAAAAAAAAAAGAATTAGAAAAAAAAATTCAAAAGTTGCATCACGACAACACGCTTATATAATTTTGACCCCCTTAAACCCCACTTTTATATAGTAAAACTGGGGTTAACAGGGTATAAATTATTTTCCTTATTTCTGCTCAAAATCATAGATTGTGGTACTCGTTAGAACCGCCTCGGCGAGGCGGTTCTAACGAGTACCCACAATCTATGTTTTAAGCAGAAATATAAAACAAAATATCAGAATTTTTATCTGAAAATTTTCTTTTTTCTTTTTTTTTTTTTTTTTTTTTTTGGTGGTACATTTTTCAAATGTTTGAATAGGCATGTTTTCGTAATGAAAAAACTGATGAAAGTATGCATATTAATTCTTACATGATATAATTAATTGAATATGTCTACAAAACATGGTCCAACAGGTAAATAGTCCAAGGAATACCCCCACCCCCTCCCTTTTGCCAACTTGGAATTAGTAGGATTTTCCAATTTCCAATAATCCACTACTTTCTTTCCTTTTTTTTTTTTCTTACTTTTTCTTTTCTCAACCACTACCAGAGACATAATGTTCAGTTATAAATGAAATCTCTTAAGGCGCAGATACAGAGTCTATATAGTCATATCCAAACTAACCAGTTTGCCTGGCTTTGTGTTTACCTTTTACGACATTTGTCGTAAGTGAAAAGTGTCAAACAGAAACTATTTAGGCTTTTTCATCAATATAAAGGTAAGATCTATTTCAAGATTAATCTGCTTCTGACTTATTTTTTTGTATTAATGAAAGCTGTTCACACATCATGAAAGAGATTGTGATTACTCTAGTTCAGCATCAATTATGATAATGGCCTTAACCTTTGCCTACAAAATGGTTTCCAGCTTCTCATCACTTATGCCACTTGGTGCTGTAGTTTACACGGTTTTGTTAGGCAACCAGTTCGAAGGAAGACAAAGTCCACATCAAGTTTAGGCTTAACTGTTTGTGATAACCTCAGACATTAATTTTTCTTCTTTAAAACTACTTGCTGAGTTCCGTGAGAACTCAGACTAAACACCTGGAACACAGTGGCTTATAATCAATAAACTACATGAAGTATCAAACATAATAAAACAACATTATACTGACTAGAACATTTATGTGTATATTGACCAAAACATTTGTGTGATTTGGCTTCAGTACTTTAATCCAAAAATGGGAATAGGTACAAGGAAATGTAGACGACAATGTAGTGGTAAGAAAATCCTGTTAATGGGGTTTCTTTGTTCAGTTGTTATTTACATAGCTTCTGTTTTGATAAGAGTTCCAAAGCCTAGAGAGATTTGGGATGTGAAGGATTATAAAAATAGGACAGCTGGATTTTGTGGCGTAAAATGTTTTTACAATCAAGTATCATTCTATATAAGGACAGGGATTGAAAATAAAGAAGGTCCTATTATGTGTTTCCAAAACAATGTCTTGGTAAGCCCTGAAAAAGGCAATGTAAACAGAGGTCTAAATATGGTAGTAGTAAATGATAAGACATTGGAAGTTGTAGGAATTAAATCTTTTGATACCTACATTTATGATGAAGATTTTAAAGAATTCATTAACAAGAACATCGAAGAAGGGCATCTTGTGATGATAGCCAGTTATGATGAATCTGCAGTAAGTCTCTCAGAAGAAAGCAGAAATTGGATGAAAGTTCTTGGAAGTGAAGAGTCTGACAGTCTTAATTTTCGTGACTCTTATATGATTATAGGACAGAAAGGCTTACAGCAAGGTCATGCAGTTGAGTACAGAAATGTACGAGGTGAAAGACGATACAGTGAAGTTATTGAAAAAACAGGTTGTTTCTCTTTACCAATGGGACCTATCTATCCAGTGAAAGACATCCTTCCAAAGTTAACAGCACATAATTTTGAATACGGCAATGTTCTTGATTTGTGTGGGCTGTCAAAGCCTTGCCCAGAAAAGAGTTTTCCTGCTTTGGTTTTTACTGGAAAAGAAAGTGTTGAATATCCAGAAATTTGTGTTAATGGTAATATGGTGATGAAAAAGAACTTAAATGATGCTGGAAGAGGGATGAATATTATAGTTGTATACCAACAGACTTTTAAAGTCAAACATGCAGCCCATTTTGATACATATGATGTAGACAGTGCAGAGCTAGCAAGTTTTTTGGAGAGTTTAGAATTTGGGGACATCATCATAGCTGTCTCTTTTGATGATGCATCTAGAAAACTTAGTTTCCAGGCTAAAGAAGCATTTAATCGTCTAGGCAGTAGCTTGGTACAAAATCTTAAATTTAGAGATGTGTGGTATTTTGTTTCACAAAAAGGTATTAATGGCTTCACGAACTTTGAAAGGATAAGTTATGTGGCAATGGATGCAGACTGGCCTGAACCTATCAGAGAATCATTTTGTGTTCCAAGTATTATTAAAGGGAGTCAAATCATACCTGATCCACAGGTTTCCAGAAATGATGCCAGGAGGAGCTTCTGTAAAAAGTATGATGGTTATGGTGACTTTTGTGATTCATCTTTTGTAGATAATCGCCCAATTAAGCCTGTGGGCTTACTAGATGAAAGACTACAAAACAATCCAGTCTACCAGTCCCCAGTAGTTATAATCCCAGGATTAAACCATAATGCACTTGTTAAAACTATGGAAACAACTATTATGCAACCTGGAGTAAATTTGAATAATGTTATCATTGCTTGGGATGAAAAATTCCCAGAGCATGCTGATCTAGCAAGTCTCTTTGGTTTTAAGAATATGAGTCTTCCAAGTAGTAGATCTTATTCAGAACAAATGATGAAAGCCATTCAGAAAGTTTGTATGTTGTATAAAAATTCCAAGTATGTTATTGTCCTAGAGGAAGAGCTTATACTGGCACCAGATTTCCTCTATTTTCTTTCTCAGCTACACCCTGTATTAGAATCAGATAATTCTCTTCTTGGAGTGTCAGCATTTAATTATTATGGATTTGAAACAACATCTTCAAAACATTCAGTTGTATATAGAGTAGAAGATTTTCCAGGACTGGGGTTTATGATGAAAATGCCAGTGTTCTTGAAAGCAGTCAAAGGAACAGAGCAAGTATTCTCTAAGGTTCGAGCATGGGATGGGTGGAAAATTCCTGCACTCAATATTTCTCTTGGTGAAATGTTGATTCCAGATGTGTCTCGAGTTTATAGACAGCCATACGAGGGCTCAAATAGAGACGAAGATTTCCTTGTTGAGTTATTTAACAAGCATAGAGTAACTAATTTGGAAAAAGATGTCAAACTTGTCAATCTAGAAAAGCTGAAAGAAGATGAGTATGAGGAGTTTATTGCAATGCAGCTTAAAAAAGCAAGACTTATCGAAAACAATCAGATTGATAATTGTATAAAGGGCAAAGAAAATCAAAGAATTCAAATTGAAGGACAAGAAAAAGTTTGGGTACTTTACTACAAACAGAAGCACAAAGAAGACTATTCTTTGCTTGAAAAACTGTGTCAGTGTTTTGGGATTCCTGTTGCTATAGGGCAGTTACCAAAGAATTTACACCAAGGTCTCTTACAGTTCTCATATGCAGAGGGACAAGTATTTTTGATAGGCTCTGCAACCAAATATTTTGTGTACAAATCAAAGTCCGCACCATTTTACTCATGATGTTCATGTTCTTCACCAAGTTCCATTTTTTAGCTTGCTCCAGATGAGGCACTTTTTCTGCAGGATTTTTCTTATCTCTAGCTTTATATGGACCCATACTAAATCCTGAATTTATAGCTATAGATATAAGAGGTAAATACTCCTTTCATTTCTCAGTGAAGAGTTATGGAATGTTTTGGTACTCATTAGAAGCACCTCACTGTTTTGAGTAGTAATTAGAAGTACCCTGGCAAAATCCTTCTAAAGGGTACCCACAACATAAGTACCTGTAGCAATACATTTTTGTCAAAAAAAAAAAAAAAAAAAAAATCTAGAATTGCGACTGCTGCTGCCCCTATGTTTTCCCGCTCCAATCCCCATCATGCTCCCAGAGAAATATTTTCAGGGCCACTAAGTGGTCCATTCACCATCATTTCAGCTACTCAGTAAGAATTTTAATGTATCCTTGTCCATATAATTACCTCTAACCCTTGCAATGCTGAATAAATTCAGATGCCATGCCCACTTCTAATTTTCAACCAATCAGTTTATTTGATCCAGGTTGTTGATACAAATTCACATACTTAATGACAAACAGTGCAGATCCATATCAGTTGGCTTCTTCTGGATCTACACTGTTTTCAAAGGCAGGGCATATCTGGGTTCAGCAGGACCAGGGCTAATGTTTACATACCTTAACTCCTTTCAGTGCTTGTCCTGACATTTGAACAAGTCTAGTTACTGCCCATTTGTATATCTAAAAGTTCAGCATTCAGTGAGTGGCAAACAATGTAGACCTTGATTCCGACCAGGGTCAAAAGTTTGCTCTTGTCTGTCTGTTGTAAATAGGTATCATAAATAGTGTACATGTACATACATAGCCACATTTGAAAATGGTGATGAAAATAAAGTGAATAAAAGATTTGTCCAAGAAAATTTCTTTTTAATAAGATTGGAATCAGTACAGTATCACCCCTGTAAGCTTCTAGGGATAACTTTTACAAGTAATCTCCCTTTGTTTCATCAGTTAGAAATGGTGAAAAAACTACCAAGAGAATCAGGCAACTTTCATGTACAGTATCAGTATCCGTCTATTAGGGCAGGCTAATCAGGGCTAAAAAGATAATTGATTATCAGTCCTGCCGTTTTGATCGATAATCAATAAGTAATCAGTAAAGATTTGGTAATAATCTTACCTTTCTGGTTTACTGTCAGAGCATGACCATATTATACTTAACCGTATGCATTTGGACCAACAGGCCTGAGCAAACAGTGTAGACCCATGTGGGATGCCACAGAAGGCGGCATCTCATCAGGGTCTACACTGTTTGCCACTCGTCCACCTATTTTAATACACTATATTTGGTAGCAAATCATACTTTTTCAAATTTTAGAAGAAGTATGGTAAACAGTTGAGGTGTCCAAATTCTTAGGATAAATATGGTAATGTAACAGACACAGAAATCAAATAATTGATTATTAGCAAATCAGTAACGATAATCATTTTGTGGAATTTATCGATCGATTATCCAATTAATTGTGCCAGCCTTACCATCTATGCAGTTGTATAGTGCTTATTACTTCATGAATATAAGCTCAGATAAGAGTGGGTATCGGGTACTGTTATTATCATACAGGTAAATATTGGGACACCTCAACTTCCTACAATACTTGCCCTAATTCTTTAACCTTTACCACTCTCTGGGCATTTTCAGCAGACGACAAAATGATGTTATTTTTCTTATTTTTCCCAGAAAACAGGATTTGACATTTCATGCAAATTGTCTCCTAACCTTAGGAGACAATTTGCATGAAATGTCAAATCCTGTTTTCTGGGAAAAATAAGAAAAATATTTCAAAATGTCGTCTGCTGAAAATGTTACCCAGAGTGCTAAGCGTTAAACAAAAAAAGGTAAAAGAAAAGCCCAAGGAGCGCCACGACCACAAACCGCAGCCCCTCCCAGACTCCAAGAGGAAGAGGAAACCGAAAAAACCAAACAAGCACAAAGTGAACAAACGTATGAAAAGCACTAAGATTAGCTCTCTCTTCCCCAAGCTAATTCTTTGAACAAATCCATTTGTCCCCAAAATGATCTGTATTAAAACTGCGGGATGAGTAGCAAACAGTGTAGACCCAGATCAGACACAACGTTCTGCAGCAACTGATCAGGTCAACATCTGTATGTCCTGGGCGGCCAGTCCCAATTATACTTAGGGTCATTACTTACAGATTTTTCCTTTATCTCCGTAAGTTGTAGATACTCATTATAAGCACTTGGTCGGGGGAAAAATGTTATTTCCATTTTTTCACCTGTTACAATTATTTTCTATGAATAACAAAGTCCTACACTCTACCACGTCACTATAAAAGCCGGCTTGTACCCAGTTTGGAAGGATACCCATGCCAGTGTTTATTTAGTCTATTGTTAAAAACATAAATTTTGGTCTATTCTTAAAATGTAATGGGTCTATTTTTTCAGAAATTTTGAATTATATTGTTGGGTACAATGTACTTTAACCCTTGTCCTGCTGATCCCGGATGTACCCTGTTTTGCAAACAGTGAAGATCCAGATCAGTTGGCTTCTTCAGAAGCCAACTGATCTGGATCTGCACTGTTTGCCATCAAGGATGCAAATCTATAGCAACAATCTGGATCAAGTAACCTGATTGGCTGAAAATTAGACATGGGTGTGGCATCTTAATTTATTCAGCAGGACAAGGGTTAATATACCAGTACACTATAACCTCATTGACTCAAACACTGATGGCTTGTTTACCTTGGATGATTCAAACTCGTTTTTGAGACCCTATGAAATTCTCCAGATAGCTAAAGAACACAAATACCGTATTCGACCTAATTACCGCACTGTGCGCTTAGGTTTTTCAAAATTAATGGGAACACTCATTTGTGGTAAAATATGTATCTACCTACTAAGGATACACTATAAAAAAGATCAGAAAAAGGACTTATTTGATGATGATTATGTGATTGTTTCTGATTTTTATCGCACCTGCTTGTGGCAGGGTGCGATATAGGCGTCCGATTTTCCGTCCGTCCGTCCGTCCGTCCGTCCGTCCGTCTGTCAACATTTATGTCGACGTTCGACATTTATGTCAAAGTTAGTATTCTAATCAACTACAAGACTAAACAACCATCAAACCTTGCATGAAACATCTCCCTGACCTCCTGACTTTGCAACATAGGCGTCCGCTTTTCTGTATGTCTGTCCATTCGTCCGTCTGTCTGTCAACATTTATGTCGAAGTTCGACATTTATGTCAAAGTTAGTATTTTAATCGACTACAAGACTAAACAACCATCAAACCTTGCATGAAACATCTCCCTGACCTCCCAACTTTGCGACACAGGTGCCCACTTTTCCATTCGTCTGTCTGTTCGTCTGTCCGTCTGTCCATCTCTTAACAGTTCTGTTATGTCGAAGTTCGACATTTATGTCAAAGTTAGTATTCTAATCAACTACAAGACTAAACAACCATCAAACCTTGTATGAAATATCTCCCTGACCTCCTGACTTTGCGACATAGGTGCCCACTTTTCCATTCATCTGTCCGTTCGTCCGTCCGTCTGTCTCTTAACAGTTCTGTTATGTTGAAGTTCGACATTTACGTCAAAGTTAGTATTCTAATCAACTACAATTCTACAGCAACCATCATTCCTTGCATGACACATCTCCCTGACCTCCTGACTTGGCAGATATGTTGACCCAGTGACCTTGACCTATATTTTGCACTCCATTGACTTTGACACAATTTACGTTGACATTCCAGATCTTCTCAACTATAAGGCATACAACTACCAAACCTTGCATAGTGCTTCTTCTAGATGTACAGACTTGGCAGGTACCTTGACCCAGTGACCTTGACCTATATTTTGCGCTCCAGTGACTTTGACATATTTTGCGTCGACGTTCGATATCTCCTCAACTATAAGGCCTACAACCATCAAACCTTGCAAAGTGCTTCTCTTCAATGTACTGACTTAGCAGATACCTTGACCTGGTGACCTTGACCTATATATTGGCTGCAGTGACTTTGACATAATTTACATCAACGTTCCAGATCTCCGCAAGTGTAAGACCTCTAGCCACCAAACCTTGCATAGTGCTTCTCCTATATGTACTGACTTGGCAGGTATCTTGACCCGGTGACCTTGACCTATATTTTGAACTCCAGTGCCTTTTACACATTTTACGTCAACGTTCAATATCTCCTCAACTATAAGGCCTACAACCATCAAACCTTGCATAGTGCTTCTCCTCAATGTACGGACTCTGCAGGTACCTTGACTGGGTGACCTTGACCTATATTTCACGCTCCATTGACTTTTACACCTTTTAGGTCACCCTTCCATATGTCCTCAACTGTAAGGCCTTCAACCACCAAACCTTATATAGCACTTCTTCTCGATGTACTGACTCGACAGGTACCTTGACCTGGTGACCTTGACCTATATTGTGCACTCCAGTGACTTTGACACATTTTATATTGATGTTCGGTATCTCCTCAAATATAAGACCTACAACCACTAAACCTTGCATAGTGCTTCACCCCATTGCCCTGGCTTGGCAGGTACCTTGACCCAGTGACCTTGACCTATATTTGACACATTTTACGTTGATGTTTGATAACTCCTCAACTATAAGGCCTACAACCACCATACCTTTGTGCTTCTCCTTGATGTACTGAATTAGCTGGTACCTTGACCCGTGACCTTGACCTATATTTCATGCTCCAGTGACTTTTACACATTTTACGTCAACGTTCCATTATCATTGGGCTGTATGATACGAAAAGTCAGTGCTGAAGATATAGCCATTAGAGGGAATGGGACTGGCCTGGAATATATGTGCCCCACTAGGCACTTTGTCTACATTTTTTTTCAACCCAGTTTTCCAAGTAAGCACTGCTAAGAATGAAATAAACTTATTTAATAACCACATTCTGATTGAGGCTCCTGTGACTTTTGCGCCAGCAGGTGCGATGACGCCTTCCGCGGAATTCTTGTCTTTATAAAGGCATATGTTGTGGGCACTCATTTGAATTGCATCGACAAGTACCCACAACATATGCTTTTAAAAAGAAGTAAAGAAAAATTACACTGGCTGTAATCTGAAGACTACGGAATTTCTTGACTGTGCACTTATAGGGGTATTAGATCGAATACGGTATTTAGAAAATTTTTCTTATTTTATCATGAAATGTTTATTGTGTATACTCATTAGAAATGCCTCATTGAGGCAGTTCTAATGAGTACTCAACATACCATTATTGAAAAGAAGATCAAAAATATTTTCCTAAGTTATCACCATTTGCTTCCTGACCCGAAGTCCTTATTAACCCCCAGTGACTCGAACTACCCATGTCTGGAATAAATTCCATGGTCGAGCCCTTGAGATTTTACTGTATGTAAGACTGTCAGAGGTACACCCTTATCATTTTGAAGGAAGTGTCAAGGTGGTAGAGATGTTAGTGCTCCTAACTTCAAATCACAAGGCCTCAGGTTTAAATCTCCCTGGAGGCCGAATTCAGCTCATACCTGTACAGCTCAGCTCTATAATATTGTGTGGAGCCTTTCATTATCACTCTTCCATAATCTTGACATGACTTTAACCCTTGTCATGCTGAATAAATTAAGATGCCACGCCTACTTCTAATTTTCAGCCAGTCAGATTGCTTGATCTGGATTCTTGCTATAAGTTCACATTCTTAATGGCAAACAGTGCAGATCCAGATCAGTTGGCTTCTTCACAAGCCAACTGATCTGGATCTACACTGTTTGCAAAGGCAGGGTATATCCGGGATCTTCAGCATGACAAGGGTTAATAATGTTGAAAAGAACGCAAACCACTAAATCAGCTGATGTAGACTTCACTTGGTGTGTACATGTACATCATAGTCATGTGGTTTATGTAAGATTTTGTTTTTACAGATTACATGTATCCCCTGAAGTACCAATCACAGCTGCAGCAGATGTCATTATCATTTTTGTTTTTCTTTATGCAGAGAAAATAAGGCTTGATGTTTTATATGTAAAGTCTGCTTAGAAGACAGTTTACATACAGTGTCAAGCCTTATTTTCTGAGAAATGTCATCTGCTACAGGTTTTTCTGGCACTTTAAGGGTTGTAAATATTGCACTAAGTTTTAAGCAGAATTGTGTGTTTTTTTGATAATTTTCATTTTTGCCATAGTTTAATTTTTAACATTTTATACTTCTTGTTAATGATTTATTTCTTTTAAACACAACCATAGCACTATACAAAATACTTTTTCAGCCTAACAGTATTAAAATTTTAGCTTACCTGAGTGAAGCTTGGGATAAGCTACAGTGTTTACTTTCCGTCCAGTCATTCCAATGTGTGGCTAGCCTGGCACCAGTCTGTGAGTTTTACATTTCTAATCTAACAAAGGTAAAATACTCCTCCTTGACTATTTTTCCACACATATCATCTCTCTTACCAGTCAGAAACTCACAATAAATTGCAATGAGAAGCTTACAAACTTTACCAGTCTAACTGATCAGCCAAATCAGAGAGAAGGATATTCCAAAAGATAGGATTTTTTTGTAAAATATAAATTGTTTTTATGCTGATTCATATATCAGTTAGATGGGAGCCAGTCTAATGTGTGGCCATCCAGTCATACTTTTTAAACAACCTCTTTGAAAGCATTGAAGCAAATCAAGCCTGGTTTGGTAGAAATGGTTCTTGGGAGTGGGTACAGGGCTGTATACATGTAACAACAACAACTAGAGCAAGTCGATGGCGAGCCATCGCATATCCCTGCGTCAGCACCATTGCATATCTCCGTGCACATCAAAATTCCAAATGTGTTCCTCCAGTCCTCATCCATAGGGCTATTGCCTGTTAAAGTTTTAAGATTCTAGCTTAAACGGTCTAGGAGTAATGGTGTGACATTACAGATGGACGTGCGGGTGGACAAGGGGTAAAACAATATCCCCGCTTTTTCTTTGAAAAGCGTGGGGATAACAAAAATAAAAGTCTTGATTTGGTGTTATTTGGTTGATTTAACACATATACAATGACTGTTTTACATAGGTGAGCGAGTTCTGGCCCAGTGGCCTCTTGTTCTTCATTTCTATACAAAAACTTCTGTTGTGGGTATTCACTAGAATTCCTAGAATGGCTTGATGAAAACAACTGTATTTCAACATATGTTGTTGTGAAGAAATAAGAAAATGCATTTATCTGAAAAATAATACCAATTAAAAGTGCCAAAATAATTGTCTCAATATATACCCCTCTCAACCAGAACTCTGTTGACTGAAGTATGATCAGAACTATGTGAGTAAAGAAAATAGCTAACGGTTTTCCGCGGGTGACCAATACGTCATTTCTGTGTGTCCAAAACTTGCAATGGTTCATGAAGTTTGTCATATCAGGTGCAAAAGCATTGGAACGACAATGAAAGTTGTCTCATTTGTAGTCTGCAATGCATTTCCTAACGGTTAAGCTTTCAGACAAACAAATCTATTTATAGTTCAGTATGTACCGTATTCACCTAATTACAGCACTGTATTTTTACCCTGCATGCTAAGTGTTTTTGGACAATTTAACCCTTGTCCTGCTGAATCCGGATATACCCTGTTTTACAAACAGTGTAGATCCATTTCAGTTGGCTTCTGAAGAAGCCAACTGATCTGGATCTGCACTGTTTGCCATCAAGTATGCAAATTTATAACAACAGGGCCTGACAAATCCATTGCCCAGCTGCCCGGGACAAGTCCAAATTTTGGCTGGGCAAGTGATTTTTTATTTCACTTGCCCAGAAAAATGTGTAGAATATATAGGGAATATTTTAATTCCAAGCCATTTTCAAGATGCTGTGGAATGTCGGGCAAGTGGCTGAAACTTGGATTTGTCAGGCCCTGTAACAATAATCTTAATCAAGTAATCTGATTGGCTGAAAATTATAAGTGGGCGTGGCATCTTAATTTTAGGACAAGGGTTAAATGCTTATCATTCTAGTCCTACTTGCCAGCCTCAGTGGCTCAGTTGGAGATGTACATCCGACTGGTGATCAGGAGGTTGCGGGTTCGACCCCACCTGGTCGTCACCAATCTTTTGTGGAGATTGATAATGAAATATATTTTCTATAGTCATTCTCTCCCTTCCGCTGATTCAAGACAGGCATTTGTCAGTTTCTGGCAAAAGAATGTGCACAAAACTGGTTAACCGCTTAGAGGACTAAGCCTGCCCAGTAAAAGTGTGGTTAGGTTAACTGACTGCACTCGACACAATCCCATTGTGTTGACTGGGCAGCAAAACCAAAAACAAATTGTCCTATAATTTAAAAAAAAATGTCCTTTTTACAACCTGTACATGTGCTTGGAATCTGCTGGATGAATGGCAAACAGTGTAGATCCCTGATCAGACCCCTGTGGCATCTGATCAGGTTCTTATAGCCCATATCAGGCACTATTTCAACCAAAATGTATTGATATTTTTTTTACTTATTTCTCCACAAAAGCATATATTGTGGATACTTATTAGAAGCACCTTGGTGACATGCTCCTAATGAATACCTACAACATACATTTTTGTGGAGGTTGTTTATTGGTCCTGTACTTTTATTTCTAGCTTCTTGCTTTAGAAGAAATGTCTTGTTGTCATTTGCTTTTCCATGATTAACAGAAATAAGTATCCAGAAAATGCCTAGAGTTTTAACCCTTAAAGCGCCAATCACAACTGCAGCAGACGACACTTTTAAATGTATTTTTTTTTTTTTTTTTTCTTCTTAGAAAATAAGTCTTGACATTTTACTTGAATTGTCTGCAACAATTCACATGAAATTTCAAGGCTTATTTTCTAAGAAAACTATTTTTTTTTAGAATGCAAACTTTGCTTAGCGCTTTAAGGGTTAATGTTTGACTTTTTAATGTTTGCGGTGCTAGGTTAAATTTTCAGCAAACAACTTTGAAAAAAAATTTTTTTTCTGCCAAAAAACAGGATTTGACAGTTCATGCAAATTGTCTCCATTGGAGAGACAATTTGCATGAAGTGCCAAATCCTGTTTTCTGGGAAACTTAAGAAATATTTAAATATGTCTTCTGCTGAAAATTTTACCCAGAGTGCTAAGTGTTATAGTTCCAAGCAAAGTTGTAGCATATTTTCTGAGAAAATAAGACTTGACATTTCATGTGAATCATCTGCCTAGCATGAAATATCAAACTGTATTTTCTTGGAAAATAAAAAAAAAATCAAAATATTTTTTATTTATGTGTTGAGGGTCAAGACCCACTTGCACCTTTTTGTTGTTTAACTATGATAATGAGAAAGGTAACCATTAGCATAATGGTACCATGATATATGTATATTTTTTGTCAAATCAAAAGTACTAAAGTGTCGAATGTCTTTTGCCATGCCAAAGGTTACAGACACATTGTTTGAGACCGGTGTAGATGGTACCGGCCTAGGTCAGGTTGGCATCTGTTACTGTCTGCAACAAACTCTTCACTGTCTGCTTACAGAATAATTGGATCTAGTAAGCTGTATTAATGCTTAGCATGCTGGGTAAAATTTTCAGCAAACAACTTCGAATTTTTTTTTTCTGCAAAAAAACAGGATTTGACATTTCATGCAAATTGGAGACAATTTGCATAAAAATGTCAAATCCTGTTTCCTGTGAAAAATAAGAAAAAATATTTCAAAATGTCATCTACTGAAAATGTTACCCAGGGTGCTAAGCATTAAACTTAGTCCTGCTGAACCCGGATATACCCTGAAATTGTAAACAGTGTAGATCCAGATCAGAAGCCAACTGATCCGGATCTGCACTGTTTGTCATTAAGTATGTGAATTTTTATCAACAACCTGGATCAAGTAATATGATTGGCTGAAGATTAGAAGTGGGCATGGCATCTTAAATTATTCAGCATGACAAGGGTTAATGGATAGCAAAATTTCACATGCACCAGTTGACATAAATCAAGTTTTAACCCTTAACCCTTGTCATGGTGAATAAATTAAGATGCCATGCCTACTTTTAGTTTTCAGCCAATCAGATAACTTGATCCAAGTTGTTCATACAAATTCAAATACTTAATGACAAACAGTGCAGAATAAAATCAGTTGGTTTCTTCAGAAGCCAACTGATTTCTTGATCTACACTGTTTGCAAAGGCAGGGTATATCCGGGTTCAGCAGGACAAGGGTTAAAGCACCAAGCAAAATTGTAGCAAATGACCTTAAAATTGTTTTTGTTATTTTTCTGAGAAAATAAGACTTAACATCTCTTTTGAATCATCCACCAGGCAGACAGTGCACATGAAATGTCAAGCCTTATTTTATCTGAAAAATAAGAGAAATCTAGATGTCATCTGCTATATTTGTGATTAGTGCTTAAAGAGTTAATGGCACTTTTCATTTGGCATGGCCCATTTGGATGTATAATGCTAGTCCCACCTTGTTAGTGCACAGCATACTGGGTAAAATTTCAGCAAACAGAAATTTGAAATATTTTTTTTTCTTATTTTTCCAAGAAAATAGGATTTGACATTTCAGATATCAAGACCTATTGTCTCTGAAAAATAAGAAACATATTTTAAAATGTCGTCTGAAATTTCTACCCAGCATGCAAAGCATTATGTTACTTGATAGTCAGAATTTAATAAAGAAACAAAATGAACAATTCTTAATGTTTCATTATAAGCTTTCAATTATCCTATTTACCCCAGTTATTGATACACTGCGACTCCTCACTGGACTTGTCCTAAAATTCGGACAGGTCCTTTTTCAAGTGTCTATAACCAGTTGGATTCATGGCAAACAATGTAGACCTGATCAGATACTGTATTTTGCAGTGTCTAATCTGGGTCTAATATTTTTGCTTAGGCCCATCAGACCCAATAATTAAGGTAAATATGGTATCAGTGTGGATTCCCCGCAATAACTGAGTATTTGCTACTCATTCAGCAGAGGGTGGTCGGGTGGTGCCAAGGTGTAGTGTAGCTTACATCACTCTTCTCTTTCTCCCTTTCTCTAGGAGACAACACAAAATGACCAACAAGGGGTGACGTGTCATTAAACCCCAACACGAGTGACGATACTCATTCAGCAGTTTTTAGCACAAAAGGTAGTAAAATGAGCTTGCATACGCATCTTCTCCATAAGAGTGAAGTAATTTGGACCAGACTTGGCAGTAAAGATAATTGGTGGATTTGCAACCAAGGCTATGTTCATAATGGCCATCAGCCATTTTGTTTGATTGCCATGGCGTTGGCAACACGAGGGTTGAGCGCAAGACTGGCGTATGTCAGATGGTTGTTTTTCCCCAAACCTAATCTCCTCACCATGAAGGCGTTATGAAGATTACAACATTTCTTTCTGTAAACAATGAAAATTTAGGTGCCATTGCTCGTATGAGCAATGGCACCTAAATTTGCATTGTTTACAAAGGGGTCCAAGTTGCCCCTAAACAAGGGTTTCAAAAATATGTTTGAGTTACCATAGTCTTGTGCTCAACCCTCGAACAGTGAATTTTATAACCACAGGTTTTTACACCATGATTTGATAGAAATACTGCCTGGAAAGGGGCAGCTCTAAATAAAGAAAATTTTGCCAGTCTGCCTTTTTGTTTGATGGCAATGGAAAGGCTTATAAGACTTGTAATGGGAAAATGGTCAAGTGGTGTTTTCTCCATTACTACTGAAATGATTTGAACTTGATTTGATGCATATGAAGAGGCTTAATAAAATCAAGTTTCAAGTTTTCATTCTTTTGTGTGTTCTTTGTTTCCAAAGGCATCCTTCTAGATTTTTATTTTACTTCACTGCAGCTGGTGTTATGTGCCCTGTGGTGGCTGTAAAATGTCTCTCCATACTTCACCATAGTTCCCATTTTGGTTACTTTGAAAATCGAATACCACTTAAGCAAGCCGGTGCTATGGGTGTACATGTATGTAGCTTTGCAAACTACATATGAAGAAACTTAATAAAACCAAGTCTCCACTTTTCGTTCTTTTGTGTGTCCATTGTTTCCAAAGGCAATCTTTTAGATTTATTGATGCGTAGGTATCTGTTAAAGATGATGTGTCACATACAAAAAAGTAGATCACATATGTTAAACAGAAAAGCCTAACTATAGCTGAGGACATTGCCTGTGGATAGAGTACAGTGGCAGATTCAAAGTTGGTCGGAGGGTTTGGTTGAATCTCCCTTTGACTTGAAATTTCATTTACATTGGAAATTTTTTATAAATCTGATAGATTTCGGACACTTTTCCTTCTACTTCTCTTCAAAAAGTCAACAAATTTTAAATTTTTCTAAAATTGAGTGGCAAACAGT
Source organism: Anodontia alba (assembly GCA_964016985.1). Lineage (NCBI taxonomy): Eukaryota > Metazoa > Mollusca > Bivalvia > Lucinida > Lucinidae > Anodontia > Anodontia alba. The sequence goes on from OZ024833.1 coordinate 2,359,428, forward strand.
GTTCTGCAGCATCTTATCTGGGTCTACACTGTTTGCTCAGGCCTGACTGTAAAATATGTAGAGTATATACAGTAATATGATTAACTCAAACCCTTGGAAATCCTCCTGGATCCGCACATGTAGGAGCATTAAATACCAAGATAAGGACTTACTTCTTTAAAATATTTTTGAAATAAGCGTTTGTTTTATGAGCTGAAACAAACATCTGTTACCAATTTCGCTGCTCTCGTCTTTCATAAAACATCTCTTCACTCATATCCACTAGCGCTACTCATTCTGTCTTATAATTTTTGCATTCTTCAGTTTTTGTTGGTGGCATTGATTGTTTGCATTGTTATGATTGTGATACGTATGCTAAATAATGGCGTCTGTCCAGTCAGTTCCTTTACGCAAAATGCAGATATGGTTTATAATATTAATTTTAATTGGTAAATCACTAAAATAGCACCAAATTCGGAGCGATTGTCGCCAGAATGAAACAAATTCCAGGAACCGTAACTATATTTTGACGTAAATTTTGGTGCTAGGTTGTATTGAATTTAATTCCGTACAGTATAGCATTCTCTGATTTTTAAAATAATGCCCTCCTAAATGACAAAAGCCCCAGATTGTCAACAACCCACCTGAAACAGCCACCTTTTCAGCTTGCGCTACTCATGTCTGGATATTCACATCACTTATTTCTTTGCATAACAATTGGCCATGAGTGACGAGATTACTGCCCATGGAACATTTTGTCAGTTTACTATTCTATAAATACAGAAAAATAAGTGTGGTGTGGGTGAAAAAATTAACTGATTGCACAACTGGCATTTTTATTAGAAAAAGTGAAAGAATGATAATAAATACCATATTTACAATAACTATTTGTACATAGCAACTCCTTACCATACTTGTCCTAAACTTGAACAAGTCTATTTTACTAAAAACTGCTGGATGAGAGGCAACAGTGTATACCCTGACCAGATCCCATAGAATGTGGTATCTGGTCTGGTGTGCTAAGACCTATCTGTCTGAATACTTAAGGTAATAAGGTATACCTTTACCTAGCTGTAAAACCACCTCTGTTTCTTATGAGAAAAAAGAATGATTTTAACCTTTACCACTCTTTGGGCAAATTCAGCAGATGACAAATTGATGATATTTTCCTTATTTTTTTCCAGTAAATAGACTTTGACATTTCATTCAAATTGTCTCCAGAGGAGACAATTTGCTTGAAATGCCAAAGCCTGTTTTCTAGGAAAAATAAGAAAAATATTTCAAAACATCATGTGTCAAAATTTTTACCCAGCATGCCGAGCATTAACTTCCGAATGACGTAATACTTTCTGTGCAGCTTGCCAGTTTCAGTCTCAGAACATTACTGTGATAGAATTGGTGAAAGTCAGTTAATAAATGGGACGGCAACCAGCGCAAGGCACCTTACCACAACTGGGTCTAGAAAAGTCCTGACTAGCCTGCACATCTCTGCAGCCCAGTTAAAATCTGCTGTCTTCCTGTTTTGCGTTCACTGTTGTGGCTGTATTGTGTAGATCAAGAGTAGAGACCCTTTCCAGACTGTGCTGTGTGCCAGCTGGTCTGGATCTTAGGTGTTCACATAAATTCTTCAGAAGGTACACTTTGTTCCCAACGTAAATGTCATGATAGTTTATACTATGCCTTTACTGCAGTTTACATGTGCGTCTGAGGCTTCAAATAAAACAGCTTTTGTTCAGTAGAAGACTGGGCCCAGTTGTTCAAAACTAATGATGTCATTAGTTAACGTATCCTTAAAACTTTGATCATTAAATATGGCAAAAGTGCTAATATTTTTGCTGAAAAAATGTGAGTAGCTTTTGCATTTTCAGAAAAATATCTATGAATTAGATATTATACTTACAAGAGGAGTTAATATTTTGACCACTAACAAGCTTGTTAAGCTAACAATGCTTTGAACAACTGGGCCCTGGTTATGATCTCTTTTCACATATCGTAAAGAGGACTTGTTAAGCAGAAGTATTTGGTGATAATTCTAGGAGAATTTTTTATTTTTCTCCATAAAAAAGATGTGTTGTGGGTACTCATTAGAAATGAGTACCCACAACACATATTTTTATGGAGAACTTGAGAAAATATCCCAGAATTATCACCAAATACTCCTCCTCAACAAGTGCCATGCAGTATTTACCCTTAGTCTGAACTTCTTAATACCAAACTTGGCCTAAAATATGATCCAAATATTCCATTATATTACCAGGTCATGTTTCTAAAACATTATTGAATGAGTGGCGAACCCTGTGGACTCAGGTCTCTTTTTAGAGGAATAGTTAAGGAGGAGTATTTGGTGATAATTATGGGATATTTTTTCTTATTTATTAGTGAGGCACTTCTTATGAGTACGCATAACATATGCTTTTATGGAGAAATAAGAAAAATATCAACACTTTTTGGTTCTCTTTTCAGAGGAATCGTTAAAGGCACCATATCCCTCAAAAATAGACATTTTATTGTCCAAGAAAGGTTTAATAAATTGATACATGGTATTAATACAATCATAAAAAGTGGCACCTGACAGCCTGTAAAATGTCAGTTAGTCTCTCGTTCTTGAAATGAAATGATTTTTTATCGTATCTCTGAATTAATGTTGCCAACATTGATTCAAATATATGATAAAAAATCATTTCATTTTTGATTCAGTTCAAAAACAAGAGACTAACTGAAATTTTACAGGCTGTCAGATGCTGCATTTTATGATCATATTGATACTATATATCAATTTATTAAATCTTTCTTAGATAAAAAAAAATGCCTATTTTTGAGGGATATGGAGTATTTGGTGATAATAATGGGATAATTTTCTCCAGTTCTCCATAAAAACATAATGTTGTGGTACTCATTAGAAGTGCCTCAACAAGGCGCTTTAATGAATACCCACAACATATGAGTTTATGGAGAAATAAGAAAGATTATCCTAGAATTATCACCAAATACGCCTCCTTAACAATTCCTTTGCTCTTTTTGCGTACTTTATTTACTCAACCCATTGTAGTCTAGAGACCCCTAAAAGGGTAACTGGCAAACAGCCCAGACCCAGATCAGATAACACAGAATGTGGCCTCTGATCGGGGTCTCCATTGTTTGCAAATAGTTCAACCATTTTTCTCTAGGAATATCTAAATCTCATAGCCTGACTTACCTAAAATTGAAAATGGACTATCCGAGTATACAGTGTGGGTGAGTTCATTCAGACTACAATGGGTTAGGGGACTGGATACACATGGTAGAGTTTTTGCCATTTTTATACCCGACAACACATTATAGGTGGAGTATTATGGTTTCATGCTGACATCCTTGTGTCTGTCCTTCTGTTTGTATTTCATTTCCGGATGATATCTTGAGTAAATATCAATGGATTTTCACCAAACTTGGTATGTCTATTGATATTATGGAGATCTGGTTTTGGATTGCTAATGGGCAAATTTCATCAATTTTTGACCGAGTTGTTTGCTGGCATCAGGTCCATATTTTCGCTTTTTGGACGATAACGAGTAAATATTAATGGATTTTCACCAAACTTGGTGTGAGCATTGATATGGTGGAGGTCTGTTTTGGATTTCCAATGGGCAAATTTCGTCAACTTTTTACAGAGTTATCTGCCCATTACACGATAGTGACAGGATATTATCGTTTCACATTTTCATTTTTGACAAGGGAACTTCTGTGACTTCCTGTTTGCTTTCCTGCACACCAACTCCCTTTTTGAAAGGGTTTATTCTAAAAGAAAAGAATTTGCTTTCAAGGAGAGTCATTTATATGCTCTGTCTAACTCCCATACCTTTCGTGCTTCCCATTTGGGTCGATTGTTTATAATCAAGCCATAGTGTACAAACCTCAAAATTTCCTTAAGGTAGTTGTCCATGTGATTATCATTGACTAATGAAATCAAACAGCATGTTAGACAAAATCCAGGTAACGGTTATTTATAGCCACGCTATTCTTGTCACTGTGATGTCAGAGTGCTATAGATAGAGGGCTTCTGTAAAATCTGGACTGGGACATTTGGGACATTGGCAAACAATGCAAACCCAGATCAGATGCCACAGAATGTGGTATCTGATCAGGGTCTGCACTGTTTGCTTAAATTACAGGAAGTTAAGATTTAATGAAACAGTCTTAACCCTGGTCCTGCTGAACCCAGATATGTCCTGCCTTTGCAAATTGTGAAGATCCTGATCAGTTTGCTTCTGAAGAAGCCAACTGATCTGGAACTGCACTGTTTGACATTAAGAATGTGAATTTGTATCAAAAACATAGATCAAGTAATCTGATTGGCTGAAAATTAGAAGTGGGCATGGCATCTTAATTTATTCAGCATGACAAGGGTTGAGTCCCCCCTCAGGACCATTTTCCCAGCCTACTCTACAAGACAATCGACCCATCAGTGCTGTCAGGCTTTGATTCAGCTCAGTAGGTTAAGGGGACTGGTAACCAATTCATACTTTTTCCACTATATCTTACAAGGGAGACAACTTTTGTGACTTCCTGTTTGCTTTCCTGCACACCAAGCTTTTTCTGGCAAGGTCTAAATAGAATAAATTAATTTTGCTTCCAATTCTTTTGTTTTAGAGTACAAAAGAAGGGAGGCAAAACAATTTTGACACAGTTATCTCCCCTGAAAGTGTATCCATACCCTTAACCCTTGTCCTGCTGAACCCGGATATACCCTGACTTCGCACAGTGTAGATCCAGATCAGTTGGCTTCGCAAACAGTGTAGATTCAGATCAGTTGGCTTCTGAAGAAGCCAACTGATCTGGATCTGCACTGTTTGGTATTAAGTATATGAATTTGTAGTAACAACCTAAATCAAATAATTTGATTGGCTGAAAATTAGATGTGGGCATGGCATCTTAATTTATTCAGCATGACAAGGGTTAAGCATTCTTCTTGCAGCCATTACCTTTGACCCATTGTAGACTGAATAGACTCTCCCAACACTATATATTAGAGGAGTCCAGTTTCAATTTTAGGTATGTACAGCTATGAGATTTAGCTGTTCCTGGAGAAAAATGGTTAAACTATTTACAAACAGTTGAGACCCTGATCAGACTTCGCATACTGCAGCATCTGGGCTGGGCCAGCGTTGTTTGCCATTTACCCTATTAGGGATCTCCAGACTACAGTGGGTTAAATATTAACTTGAATTTTCTTGGAATCCTACATCCAGTTGCCCAAGATTATAAATCTGAATGCCAGTATCATCATAAGTTTTCACTTAAGTAGAGGAATTACTTTGTTCACTTTCAGTTGTCAATAAGCTTAGCTTTTACCACTCTCTGGGTAGATTCAGCAGACAACTAATTGACAGTTTTCTTATTTTTTCCAGAAAATAAGACTTGGACATTTCATGCAAATTTGGAGAAAGTTTGCATGAAATGTCAAAGCATGTTTTCTGGGAGAAATTAGAAAAAATATTTCAAAATGTTGTCTGTTGAAATACATGTATTTTACTCCATGTACTAAGTGTTCAAGGATTGATGTGGGTCTGTCGAGTTTAGTAATGAAAACCTGTCAAATTATATCAAATAGTTCAGAGCTATCAGTGAAGATTTTTCTATTTGCATCTCATTAATATTCATGAGGAAATGATGATCTCATGGTTTCTTATAAATAATTTTTAAAGAAAAAGAACAATATTTAGGCAGTTTTAGTTTTATTAGATAATTTTAATCAAAATTGTTTTAAAATTATTTTAAATTCAAGTTTCTGAAGCTATGTTATTGAAATTTTATATATTTGGTTTTCAGAAGATATTTTTTTTAATATTTATTTATTTCTGGAATAACTATTCCAGTAGAGTGATCTGTTGCTTGCATTTCAAAACATTTTAAAGTTGTTTCAAAATTGAATTAGATTAGTCCTAATCATTTTAAAACATTGTTGGTTAGAAATATATTAAAAGGTTGTTGATTCAAAGTTTTAAATTTTGAACCATTAGACGAAAAATTTAAGACTTAATTATCAACAACCAATTTGTTGCAATAATCATTATGACCATCTAATGAGACTGACCACAATGTACAAGGATCATGTATTATCAAGGGTATCACAATATTCATTTAAGGGCTTATTATTTGAAGTGTTAACATTTGCTTGTGTTATGTCGAAAAACACCAGAATGTCTGCTGCAGTTTTGTTAGTTTGCATCATTGTGGGACTTCAATAAATTGATGATCATCCACAACTTATACTTTATGCAAAACTATACACATCAACCTCTTTATAACACGGTTCGTTATAACACAGTTTTATATATAACACGGTTCAAAGATGGATCCCTAAAATGTATAGATTATATTGGTCATTTTTCAATATAATCTATACATTTTTGTTTGGATATAACACGGTTGTTTAACTAACACGGTTTATGCTATGGACCCCTACAATAGTGTTATAAAGAGGTTGTGGTGCATATGTAAAATCAACATCTTGTCATTTATCTGGAGCCCTGTATATATACACATTGATACCATATTTCCAAACCATCTTATCTGCTAATAGCTACAGCCCAGCAGCTTGTAGCAGCATTCCAACCTACTCCTGAACTAGGTGATCTCTCACATCTTTGTTTACACCACTATTCTTAGAATGTTTATTTTCTTTCGGAATATGCGTTGCTGATAAAGGTGACATATTGCGACACATAGTAACATACAGGTAAATATTTTCTTTTATTTTATCAGACATGATTTATATATATGTCAAAAAATGTAGTTTCTACATTGATACAAGTAATAATAATTATTAAAATTTTTTTTATAAAAGTAGTTAAGCATTATAATCATTTGTAACTACAGCCTGTCTGGGGAATACCAGAGACAAAGACTTTTCAATCAGCAGAGCCCTGCTAGAAGCTCTGTCCTGCAGAAACAAACAAATGGGAAATCCTCACTCTTTGCTAGGCTAGGCAGATGATTCATATGAAATGTCAAGCCTTAACCCTTGTCCTGCTGAATAAATAAAGATGCCACACCCACTTTTAATTTTCAGCCAGTCAGATTACTTGATCCGGATTCTTGCTATAAAATTCACATACTTAATGGCAAACAGTGTAGATCCAGATCAGTTGGCTTCTTCAGAAGCCAACTGATCTAGATCTACACTGTTAGATCCAGATCAGTTGGCTTCTTCAGAAGCCAACTGATCTAGATCTACACTGTTTGCAAAGGCAGGACAAGGGTTAATATTCTCTTTCAAATCTTCTATCCGAAAGTGCCGGGTCATATCTCATGAATATTGAGAGGAATGCTATCAATCGACCTACTGAATGATGTATCTTCATAGCCTCTGTGCCACATGAAGGCAGAAACAGCATTTCCTTCATAGATAAAAAATCACTTTTGGAGCTTATTTTAACAAGATAATTGATAAAATATCAGATTTTGCTTATAAATTGTTTTTATAGGTTTCTGACCAGATGTTTACTTCTTTTTACTTGATTGATTGCCAGTTTATATACATGTATTCTGAACCTAACAAAGCCAATATCATGTGGCTTAGGTTTTTTTTTTTTTTTTTTTTTTTAATGAGTTGGGATTTAACGACAAGTCAACCGATGTGGGTCATTTTGTGTTGTCTCCCAGAGAAAGGGAGAAAAGAGATAGAAGAGATAGTAGAGGAGTTGAAAGAGAGGGACAGGGAAGAAAGAGGAACAGGAATGAAAGTGAAGAAACAGAAGAAATAAAAACATTCCCCCTCTACCCTTACCTACTACAAGGATAACAGGCTTTGCCCAACTGTAAGCCAGTCTCAGTTGGACGCCTCGGTGACATCAGATACACGACGCCTTTGCCACACCCGACCACCCTCATGTGGCATAGATCTAGATAAGAGTGGGTATCAGGTAATTAGTTTTCTTATGTCATCACGAAAAGTTATGTTATGGGTACTCATTAGAAGTGCCTCAGCAAGGCGCTTTTAATGAGTACCCACAATATATCTTTTTGTTAAGAAAAATTTAGATAGTTTTTAGTTGAAAAAAGTGCCTTTACAAGAACTTTGCCTATGGGCAGCTTCAAGGGAAAAGGTGTATTTGAATGTTGTTACGACCCTAGCACTCCTACCTTCCATCATCTGCCTTTGCAGATTAGGCATAGCTTCTAAGTATATATTCAATCACTGACAACTGCTTCAGGGAGTCGACTTTGGCTCAGTGGTTAGAGCATTGGATTTTCATCCAGAAAGACCAGGTTCGAATCCCACGGCAGGCGGGAAATTTTTTCAGCAATGCTTCATTCCTTTGTTACGACTTCCATGTCGTAAGATGGGGGCTCGTCCGAAATTGGACTTTACTTTGCCGAAAATGGCTTCGCATCATCATAAATGATGACTTCCTTGAAAAGGGGGAGTGTTACGACCTAGCACTCCTACTTCAATTATTTGGCTTGGCAGATTATGCATAGCTTCTAAGTATATATTCAATCTCTGACAACTGCATCAGGGAGTCGACTCTTTGGCTCAGTTGTTAGAGCATTGGATTTTTATCCGGACAGACCGAGTTCGATTCCCACGGTAGGCGGGAAATTTTTTCAGCTATGCTTCTTTCCTTTGTTACGGCTTTCATGTCGTAAGAATGTACCATATTTACCCTCATATCATCATCATCATAATCGGATTTTTGATTAACGTGCAGGTACAGGGGCAACATCCACATCAGTGGGCCCCCTTAAAGATTGCTGGCTTGCTGCACGCATGGCAGATCTGACACCAGATCTCCAGGTATGTCTATCATAAGGGTTGATAGCCGAGAGCTTCCACTCTCTGCAATCCCTCTCTGTCAGCTGCTTCCATGTCATTTGGGCCTCCCAGACCCACGCTTTCCATCAACCTGTATGTGAAAGGCTGTCTTAACTGCACCATTGGAGCGTTCCACATGTCCGTACCATCGGAGTCTTCTCTCCTTCAGAATGAGGTCCAGATCCTCAATGCCAAGCCACACAAGTAGCTCATTGGACCTGGTGGTGACAATGTCTTGCGGCCTGACATTGCAGATCTGTCTGATCATTGCCCTGTCATTTCGCTGCAGACGCTGGAGGTTCGGCTTTGTCAATGGCCAAGTCTCGCTGGCATGGAGCATTGCCCTCCGCACACAAGAGTTGTACACACGGCCACGCGTTTTGAAAGAGAGGTGGCGTGAAGACTAAATACTGCAACACTTTAACCCATCATAGACTGAATGAACTCCCCACACTAATTATTGGAAGATTCTAATTTCAATTTTAGGTATGTCAGGCTATGTGATTTAGATATTCCTAGAGAAAAAAGGTTGAACTATGTGCAAAAAGCAGAGACCCTAATCAGATGCTAATCTGGGTTGACACTGTTTGCCAGTTACCCTTGTAGGGATCTCCAGACTACCTTGGGTTAACTCCTTACTAAACTTGTCTTAACCCTTAAACTGCCAATCACAACAATTGTCGTCTGTTTTGTCATCTGCTTGTGATTTTAAAAGTCATTTTTGCAAACAGTTTGGACCCAGATCAGACTGCTCCTAAAGGAGCCGTCTGATCTAGGTCCACACTGTTTGCAGAAGTGACTTTTAAAGTAACAGACAGAAGACAAAGCAGACGACAGTAGTTGTGATTGGCGCTTTAAGGGTTAAGGGTTAAAATTTTACTGACTGTTGATGTGTCTAAACACTGATGGCTGAGTAGCAAACAGTGTATGCCCAGATCAGATGCCTCGTTCTGCAGCATTTGATCTGGGTCTACACTGTTTGCTCAGTTTTCTCTGTCCAAATAGTTAGGGTTATTATATGCGAAATATGCAGATTCAGTTCTGGACTTACACTGTCTGCTGAAAGACACTTTTTACTTGATCTGGTTTGTAAGATTTTTCAGTTGAGTTGAGGTTTTACAGCCCAGTTAACCCATTTGGGTCATGTCAAGCCAGTCAGTTTACCTACCACACTTTTACTTGGCAGGCTTAGTCCTCTAAGCAGTTAACCATTACTTGTGTACATTCTTTCACCAGAAACTGACAACTATCCATCTTGAATCAGTGGAAGGGAGAGAATGGCCGCAGAAAATATTTCATGATCAGTCTCCACGAAAGAATGTTGCCGGACCCAGCGGGGATGGAACCTGCAACCTCCTGATCACCAATTGGATGTGCATCCAACTGAGCCACCTAGGCTGGCTTGGTGTGTATTAAAGAAAGACAAATTTTACTTGTTGATTCTGGCCAGAACCAACCCACCACATAACCCACCACACATACCACATATCTTAGTGTTAAAGCAAACAGTGAAGACACAGGTCAGACATTGTAGAAAATAGCATCTGGTCAGGGCCTGAAGTGTTTACACAGCCGAATGGTTAACTCTTAAGCGCCAGTCACAACTGCAGCAGACAACAATTTTTTTTTGTTGTTGTTGTTGTTTTTAGAGAAAACAATTGACATTTCATGTGAATCAGACAATTCACATAAAATGTCAAGACTTGTTTTGTCTGGAAAAAAAATTCGAATGTCATCTGCTACAAATTTTGCTTGTCGCTTTAAGGGTTAACACTTCTGACAGCGGATCACAAGATCCTGGATTCAAATCCAGTTTAATTAAATAGGTATGTTTTTGTAATGCTAGAGGTGGAAGTTAGCTTGTCAACGTACAGAGCTTCATTGTACAGAACCTTTTATTATCACCCCTTATCATCTCAATATGATTTAACCCTTATCCTGCTGAATAAATTAAGCTGCCACGCCCATTTCTAGTTTCCAGTCAATCAGATTACTTGATCCAGGTTTTTGATAGAAATTAACATATATAATGACAAACAGTGCAGATCCAGTTCAGTTGGCTTCTTCAGAAGCTGATCAGTTGGCTTCTTCAGAACTGATCTGGATCTACATGTTTAATTGCTAAGACAGGGCATAAAGTGTTCAGCAAGAGAAGGGTTAAATACTGTTGAAAGCGATATAAAATACTAAATTAGCCAGCACAGGACAAAGCCTACAATAAGACTTGTGTGACCAGAGAATACTCATCTGCGCAATGTGATCAGTCTGTGGTTGGGTGATGGCATTACAAAAACACACATATTTAAATATATAGAAAAATTCACCTCCAAAAACTGAAAATTTTCAGATAAAAAACGCTGATATTTTTCATAATTCTGGTCAAAACATAGATCGTGGGTACTCGTTAGAACTGCCTTGGTGAGGCGATTCTAACGAGTACCCACGATCTATGTTTTTGAGCAGAAATAAGAAAAATAAAGTATACCCCTGTAAACCCCAGTTTTACTATATAAAAGTGGGGTTTAAGGGGATCAAAATTATATAGGTATGTTTTCGTGATGGGAAGGTGTCATGTATTTCATGTCACCCATGTGTCCAGCTGATATTGGCTTACAGTTGGGCAAGGCCTGCTGTCCTTGTAGCAGGAAAGGGTAGAGGGGGAATGTTTTTATTCTGTTTCTTCACTTTCATTCCTGTTCCTCTTTCTTCCCTGTCCCTCTCTTTCATCTCTTCTACTATCTCTTCTATCTCTTTTCTCCCTTTCTCTGGGAGATGACAGAAAATGACCCACAAGGGTTGATGTGTCATTAAACTCCAACACAATCAAACATTGTTAGAACACTAAATGAAAGGGAGAAAGATGTGGACAGGAGAGCAATACATGAATAAAACTACAATCATAAAAACTGATTCACCTCACTTGGCCTCCAGGCCAATATGACACAGTGACTTCTTTTGGAACGTGTAGCTGGTCTGAAGACTGGTGTTGATGTGAGTCCATAGCGGTGGTGTTTACTTCCCACATGCTTTTAGCTGCCATGATTATCTCCACTTCCACGAGTATAGGAAATCAAGTGATTTGTATTAAACTATGTATGGAGGGCAAAGAGTGCAGACGACCAGCACAACAATATTTTTCCTAAATAATTGGACACCATCATTCCTTACCATACTTGTCCTAAAATTTGAATAAGTCCATTTTACAGTGAAACCTGTGTAAAAAAGCCACCTTTGAGATTGACTTTAGTGGTTGATGTGGAAAAGTGGTTGTCTTATAAAGATACATGTCATGTAATTTTGCTAGCAAAATTACATGACATGTACCTTTATAAGACAGACACTTTTTTTACATCAACCACTATTTAAAGTCAGTCTCAAAGGTGGCTCTCTTACACAGGTTTCACTGTACTACATATTGATTTGTCTAAATTATGTTGAATGAGTGGCAAAATGTGCAGACCCTGGCCTGCATTCTGCAGGATTTGATCTGGGTCTCCAGTGTTTGCTCAGGGCTGTCTGTTCCAGTACTTAGGATAACTACTGTATTTTGTAAGTTCAGGTGGCCAAGTGGTTAGTGCTCCAAACTTGGAATCATGAGGTCCCGGGTTCCAATCCCAATGGAGGCAGAATTCAGCTCTTGACTCTGAGCCTTTCATTATCACTCTTCCATTGTCTCAGTATGACTCTAGTTATGTTGAGTAGAATGTAAAACATCAAAGCATCATCATCATCATCATCATCATCAATATGGTTTGACTCCTCTCACAGACATAATTTTCACCAGGACCAGTGTGAAATACATTCGTGCAAAATATTTTACAGAATCATGATGATAAGAAATTTAGTAAACAAAATAATTTCAGTCAATCATTACAAACAGATTTTTCTAAAATTCCAGAGTTTTGTACTTCTGGCAAGATTACCTGAGAATCTTTATCAAAATTTATTGATTAATGTGTAAAATTAAAATAAAATGTAAAAGCACTAAAATTCAATCAGCTTTACTTAATTTAAAGCTGCTTATTATGTTTTGCATGATATACCTTAATGCTTAGCACTCTGGGTAAAATTTTCTGCAGAGGACATTTTGAAATATTTTTCTTATTTTTCCCAGAAAACAGGATTTGACATTTCATGCAAATTGTCTCCTTAGGAGACAATTTGCATGAAATGTCAAGTCCTGTTTTCAGGGAAAAATAAGAAAAATATCATCAATTGGCCATCAGCTGAAAATGCCTATGGAGTGGTAAAGGTTAAAATGCTAAGCAAAATCATAGCAAATGACATTCTATTTGTCTCTTAGATGATTCACATGAAATGTCAAGCTTTATTTTCTTTGGAAAGAAATAAAAAAAAAAAAACTATTAATATCTGCTGCAGTTGTGATTAGCACTTTTAAGGGTTCATATGTTGGCTGCATTTACGAAGTTCATTAGATAAAGTATGTTTTGTGCATATTACTCTCCTTTTTATTGTTTTGTTTTTTTTTAGTGTAACTGCTTTTACATCAGTGATGTATACAAAAGAGGATTTTACGTCATTTTAGGACCCCTGGTTAGTAGATTAAACTACCGAAAGTATATAAAATATGGCAATTTAGATAATACAAGAATATTGCAACAAATATTTCCCAATTTCAGATAAGGTGCTTTTTTTGCAATCAAGATAGGTTTATGTTTTTGTCGTTTCCCTGTGAAAGCATATGTTGTGAGTACTCAATAGAAGCACCTTACTGAGACACTTCTAATGAGTATTAACAACATGTTTTCATAGAGAAATAAAAATAAATATTTACCTTATATTCCCTCTTATCTAGACCTATGTAACTGTTGTAGCAAACAAAGACCCAGGTCAGCCTGCCAGGGCCTTTGCCTACCATATTTACTTTATTTATTCAGACAGACAGGCCTGAGTAAACACCACATAAACACACCTGTATAATTTTGACCCCCTTTAACCCCACTTATGTAGTAAAACTGGGGTTTACAGGGGTATACATTATTTTTCTTATTTCTGCTCAGAAACATAGATTGTTGGTACTCATTAGAACTGCCTCGCAAAGGCAGTTCTACCAAGAACCCACAAACTATGTTTTTAGCTGAAATATAAAAAATATCAGAGTTTTTTATCTGAAAATTTTCAGTTTTTGGAGGTGAAATTTTCTATATACATGTATTTGAATAGGCGTGTTTTCGTAATGATTATATAATCAGATTAGATGCTACAGAATGGAGTGTTTGATCAGAGGCTACACTGTTTGCCATTCATACAGCAGTATTACAATCACATCAACAAGTTATTGAAAACTTAGAACAAGTATGGTAAGAAATTAAGGCATCAGGGCCCAATTGTTCATAGCGTCGTTAGCTTAACATGCTCATTAAGGGTCATTTCGTTAACTGTTTTAGCGGATTCAATATACAATATTCTGATATTTTTTGCTGAAAAAATGTGAGTAGCTTTTGCACTGCAAAAGCTACTCACATTTTTTCAGCAAAAAATTTCAGCATATTTGCGTATCACTCAATGTAAATTTTAACGAATCGTTAACTAATGACATCGTTAGCTTTGAACAACTGGGCCCAGAATGCTTGGGTTAAATACCATACAATATACAGTAAATGTCCTAAAATTTGGAACAGTTTATTCCATACTATTCTGGCCAAAATTTTGCTTTATATACACCTATTGCTTAAATAGCGGAATGGTAAACAGTGTAGACCCTGATCAGACTGCTCCTTCAGGAGCAGTCTAATATGGCTGTGCACTGTTTGCATATGTCATTTTGTCAGACACTTTGGTGTTCGAAATTTTGGAACATTTACTGTTTAAAATGCTTTTTATATTCTGCAACATGATAGTGGCGGAGTATTATGGTTTTGCGTTGGCTGTCCGTGTGTCCGTCCATCTGTAGTGCGTTCATCCATCCGTCCATCCATATTTTCGTTTCCGGATGATAACTTGAGTAAAATATAAATGAATTTTCACCAAATCTGGTATGTTTATTGATATTGTGGAGATCGGGTTTAGGATTGCTAATGGGCAAATTTTGTCAATATTTGACAGAGTTATCTGCCCATGACACATCAGTATTTTCTTTTCTGGACAATAACTTCAGTAAATGTCAATGATGTTCACCAAACTTGGTGTGTACATTGATATTATGAGGATCTGATTTTGGATTGCAAATCTGTAAATTTCCTCAATTTTTGACAGAGTTATCTTCCCACGACACATCCTAATTTTCCTTTCCAGAGGATAACTTCAATAAATGTCAGTGGATTTTCAGGAAATTTGGTATATGCATTGATATTATGGGGATCTGATGTGGGATTACTAATATGCAAATTTTGTCAATTTTTGATAGAGGTATCGACTGCGACATGTTTGTATTTTAGTTTTCGGATGATAACTTCAGTGAGTGTCAATGGATTTACACAAAACTGGCTATGTGCATTGATATTGTTGAGATCTGCTTTGGGATTGCTAATGGGCAAATTTTGTCAGTTTTTGACAAGAGTTATCTGCCAGCGACACATCTGTATTTTCATTTTAGGAAATAACTTGTGTAAATCTCAATGGATCTTCACAAAACTTGATGTGTGCGAGATCTGGCTTTGGAATGGTAATGGGCAAATTTTGTCAGTTTGTGAGAGTTATCTGCCCACGACATGATAATGGTGAGGTATTATCGTTTCATGTTTTTATTTTCATAGGTATGACATCCTTTTATCTCAGAACATTGATCTAGTAACCTTTATCACTCTCTGGGCTAATTCAGCAGATTACAAATTGACAATACTTATCTTATTTTTCCCAGAAATAGATTTTGACGTTTCATGCAAATTGTCTCCTTGGAAATAGTAAAAATGTCCACTGAAAAGTTTACCCAACCTGCATTTAGAAAATTAGAGATAAATAAATGAATAGTTTAAGAGTCATAAAAAAACAAAGATATAAATTGTTATATATAATTTCAGTTGAATATAATTATCCAGATGCTGGCAAATATATTAAAGCCTAAAATAAATGTACCATTTATAAGGAGAAAACTTGAATCAACTGTCAGAATCAATAAAGCTGGCCAAAAATATCTTTTTCCTATTATTTAGTAGAATCTGGGTTATTTTCTGATTGATGGTTTAAAGTGCTTATTCTCATCATTAATTAACCTGTAAGCACTAAGCAAAGTATAGCAGACAACATTCTAAAATTGATATTGTTATTAGCTTACCTGAGCAAAAGCTCAGGGTGAGCTATTGTGATTTACCTCTGTCCATCGTCCGTCGTTGTCCGTCATCCATCGTCCATCATCCGTCATCAACAATTAGATTGTTAACACTCTAGAGGTCACAGTTTTGACCCAATCTTGATGAAGCTTGCCCAGAATGTTTGCCCCTATTAAATCTAGGTCAAATTTGATACCGGGTCGCTTGGGATAAAAAACTAAGTCACCAGGTCAAATCAAAGGACAAATTTGTTAACACTCTAGAGGTCACATTTTTGAAGCAATCATCATGAATATTGCTCAAAATGTTTGCCATGATGATTTCTAGGTCAAGTTCGAAACTGGGTCACTTGGGATCAAAAACTAGGTCACCAGGCTAAATCAAAGGAAAACTTCGTTAACACTCTAGAGGTCACGTTTTTGAAGCAATCATCATGAATCTTGCTCAAAATGTCTGTATTGATGAGTTCTAGGTAAAGTTGAAATCTGGGTCACTTGGGATCAAAAACTAGGTCACCAGGCCAAGTCAGCAGAAAACCTTGTTAACACGCTAGCGGTCAAATTTTTTAAGCAATCATCATGAATCTTGCTCAAAATGTTTGTCTTGATGATTTATAGGTCAGGTTTAAAACTGGGTCACTCGAGGTCAAAAACTAGGTCACCAGACCACTCTAGCGGTCACATTTATAAACCAGACCACTCTAGCAGTCACATTTATAAAGCAATCCTCGTGAATCTTGCTCAAAGTGTTTGTCTTGATGCGTTCTAGGTCAGATTTGAAACTGGTTCACTTGGGGTCAAAAACTAGGCCACCGGGCCAAATCAGCAGAAAACCTTGTTAACACTCTAGAGGTCACATTTTTTAAGCAATCATCATGAATCTTGCTCAAAATATTTGTCTTTAAGATTTCTAGGTCAGGTTTGAAAATGGGTTATGTGGGATCAAAAACTAGGTCACCTGGCCAAATCAGAGGAAAACCTTATTAACACTCTAGCGGTCACATTTTTCAAGCAATCATCATGAATCTTGCCCAAATTGTTTGTCTTGATGATTTCTAGGCCAAGTTTGAAACTGGGTCACTTGGGGTCAAAAACTAGGTCACTAGGCCAAATCAAAGGAAAACCTTGTTAACACTTTAGCGGTCACATTTTTTAAGCAATCATCATGAATCTTTCTCAAAATGTTTATCTTGATGAATTCTAGGTCAGATTCGAAACTGGGTCACTTATGGTCAAAAACTAGGTCACCAGGCCAAATCAGCAGAAAACCTTGTTAACAAGCTAGCGGTCACATTTTTGAAGCAATCATCATGAATCTTGCTCAAAGTGTTTATCTTGATGATTTCTAGGTCAAGAATGAATCTCGGTCATGTTCTGTCAAAAACTAGGTCACCTGTCCACATCAGTGTAAAACCTTGTTAACATTCTAGCGGTCACATTTATGAAGCAATCATCATGAATCTTGCTCAAAATGTTTGTCTTGATCATTTCTAGGTCAAGTTTGAAACTGGGTCACTTGGGGTCAAAAACTAGGTCACCAGGCCAAATCAAAGGAAGACCTTGTTAACACTCTAGAGGCCACATTTTTGAAGCAATCATCATGAATCTTGCCCAGAATGTTTGGCTTGATGATTTCTAAGTCAGAGTTTGAAACTGGGTCACACACAGGGTCAAAAACTAGGTCATCAGGCCAAATCAAATGAAAACCTTGTTAACACTCCAGAGGTCACATTTTTTAAATAATCATCATAAATATTGCTCAAAATGTTCTTCTTGATGATTTCTAAGTCTAGTTTAAAACTGGGTCACTTGATATCAGAAACTAGGTCACCAGGCCAGATCAAAGGAAAACCTTGTTGACGCTCTAGAGGACACATTTTTGAAGCAATCATCATGAATCTTGCTGAAAATGTTTGTCTTGATGATTTCTAGGCGACATTTATTTCACTGTCTAATGACTTTCTTAAGTTTTTCCATTTAGGTCAGTTTTACAGTAATTATTGGTCCTACAGAGTGATATTTGGTACTTGTGAAGCTTTTGTGTTTAGGTCAGTTTCTCAGTAAATATTGCTCCTACAGCCAGAGATACATAGTACATGCATACATCTTAGCATGGCCTCTTGAGTGCAGTCATCCATGTTTGACCTTGACCTCTATTTCACAGTCCATTAGACATGCTACGTTGTCTTACCTGTTAATATAATCATTTTGAATTTTGATCAGAATGTTTGCCTTGATCAGTTCTAGGTCAGGTTCTCAAAGTGCTATGATACTCAGGTGAGCATTACAGGGCCATCATGGCCCTCTTGTTTTTCAGAGAAAAGAAATCTTGACATTTCATGTGAATTGTCTGCTAGGCTTCTTTTCTCCAAAAAATAAAAACAAATGTTGTCTGCTGTTGTGATTATTGCTTTAAGGATTAAGCAAGGAGAAGTCATTATGTTTATTTCTTTTCTTAACTGGCTGCAGCATGGATGTAAACATAAAAAACCAGTCTTGTTTAATTTGTAACCTAAATTTTGGAGAAAAAAAGTACTTAATTAAGCTAAAGTATAAAAAAAAAATCAGCAGACTCATGACATTTTGTTCATTTTTTCTTTTTTTGTCAGATGTCTTGAACTTGTAATTGGAGAGAGTCATGACCATTTTTTTTTTTTTTTTTAAATAAAATGCAGTCCTGTTACCATGATTTCAGAAACGGTATAGGACATTTGAGCAGGGGCACATCATTCCCCACAAGACTGCATTTGTGCCCGGCAAAGACTTAGATCAGCCAGTGCATCAGTCTTTGCTGTCCTCCTGAAAACACTTTGGATCCTTGGCTACTCACACTGCCCTGCAAAAACTCTGATCAGACTGCATTGATACGAGGCAAATCTGGGCTCAGTTGTTCAAAGCATTGTTAGCTTAACAAGCTCGTTAGTGGTCAAAATGTTAATTGTTCTAGTCAGTACAATATCTAATTCACAGGTATTTTTGCTGAAAAAATGTGAGTAGCTTTTGCAAATGCAAAAGCTACTCACATTTGTTCAGCAAAAATATCAGCGCATATGCCATATTAATGATCAAAGTTTTAACAAAATGTAACTAACAACATCGTTAGTTTTGAACCACTGGGTCCTGATTGTTTGCTGAGTGAAAATGCAATCTAATCTTGTATGAATGCTGTGCAGCTCATTTGGCATAGTATTACTATTTAGGGTTAATGCCAGACCCATTCCAAACTTTATTGAATAAAAATGTAAACAGCAAGAGAGACATATAACAATTATATAGAGTGATTTATGATAGTGTTTATGATCATCAGCAAATTCAGAGAATGCAGAAAACAAGTCTTATCACACATGAAAACATCACAGTATACACAAAATATACAATTCAATAGCACTTATGAATACAGGTTAAATTTGATTTTGTTTTCTGGCGTCATAAGAGGACACCTTATAATCCTTCACGAAATTTTATTATTTTTTCTTTCTTTTTTAGACATAAAAATTATGATAGGGTTCAATGTTGGTTATCCAAAAGTCTACAAGTTTATAGATACCCAGAAAATTGATTAACTCATTTACGTCGGGTGGACTTTTTTACCACAACTCTTTGAACTGATCTACATTGTATTTCCAATAGCAGGGTGTCTGATTAGTTTTATTATTACTGTGTTTTATAGAAATTCCTGTAGTTAATTCAGACAGTGTGAACCTGATCAGATGCCACATTCTGTAGTCTGATCTGGGTATGCACTGTTTGCCAATTACCCTTTCAGGGTCTCCAGCTAAACTGCCAGGGTTACTTTATTGATATTCCAAAATAAGGGAATATACTGCAAAAAGGGGCTGCATAAAATTTATCTAGTCTGCTCTTTTAGAAATATCAACAAGCTGTAAAATGTACTTGTTCAAATTTTAGTACAAGTATGGTAAGAAGTTAACCCTTGTCCTGCTGAACCCGGATATACCCTATTTTGCAAACAGTGTAGATCCAGATCAGTTGGCTTCTGAAGAAGCCAACTGATCTGGATCTGCACTGTTTGCCAGCAAGTATGCAAATTTATAGCAACTATCTGGATCAAGTAATCTGATTGGCTGAAAATTACAAGTGGTCATGGCTTCTTAATTTATTCAGCTGGACAAGGGTTAAGATGTCCCAATATTTATGGTAGATACAGTATTTGTATGTTTCAGGAGAATGGCAGTACTGGCAGTGTGGAGCTGATACCTAGACCAGCGGCAGCACCATAGTGTTGACATGGTTTTCCTCTTGTAGAGTGTAAATTCAAGTGTGGGAAGTTCTGTATTACCAAACAGATGTCACAGAATGTCCAGCTCTTGTGAAACTTCGGGTATCTTTGCTCCGTCTTACAGAAGCCATGGTTTGCAGTAAACTGTAGTCTGTTGTGCTGTCCTTCATTCAGGTAAGGGTAAAATATTTTGGGGATGTAACTGTTTTCAGTTACAACTGTTCTAACTACATTCCAAATTACTTTTGGTAAGATAATTTACTTTCCTTTCACAAGTAGTTTTTCTTTTCTTGGTTTTGACACATCATCATCATCATCGTCATCATCATCATCATCAACAGATTTTTTATAAACATACAGGTACAGGGGCAACATCAGTGGTCCCCCTTCCAGGTAGCTGGCTTGCTGCACCCATGGCAGATCTCACACCAGATCTCCAGGTATGTCTATCATGAGGGTTGATAGCCGAGAGCTTCCACTCTCTGCAATCCCTCTCTGTCAGCTGCTTCCATGTCACCTTGGTCCTCCCAGGCCCATGCTTTCCATCAACCTGTATGTCAAAGGCCGTCTTGACTTAACCATTGGACCATTCCACATGTCCATACCAGCAGAGCCTTAGTGTTGATATGTGTCCCCAGCATATATCCTTTATCAGTTTGTAATACATATCTGAAGCTATTTTTAGTAATTTCTGCGGGCAATATAATTTATAATTCCCAAGATGAAATATTTCCTTTAAAATGCTGTCACACAGCATGACAAGTGTAGATGGTGTGGCGTCACAAAACATATATAAGTCATTTGAAAGGGCGTAAAACAGAATCCGAAGAAAAAAGTCATTTTTATGTCACATATAAATTAATACACATTGAGTTTAAAGTACAGGAAATATATTTCACTGGAGACTTGCAAATCATAAAACAAACTTGTGCTAGGTGCATTGACCTGTACAATACTCCATATAAGATGCTGTTTTCAATAAAAAAAAAGTATTGGTATTTTTCTTATTTCTCCTCAAAGGTGCTGCTATTGAGTACCCACAATGAATGGGCGTGTCATCTTAACATCTTAATTTATTCAGCAGGGCAAAGGTTTAAAAATCATTACATGGGAAACCAGTCTCTCATACATAAACACTGCTGCTGAATGCTTCTAATGAGTACCCACAAGATATGTTTTAACCCTTCTCTTGCTGAACACGACATGCCCTGTCTTAGCAAACAGTGTAGATCCAGATCAGTTGGCTTCTTCAGAAGCCAACTGATCTGGATCTGCACTGGTTCTCATTAAATATGTGAATTTCTATCAAAAACCCGGATCAAGTAGTCTGATAGGCTGGAAATTAGAAGTGGGCGTGGCATCTTAATTTATTCAGCATGAGAAGGGTTAATGGTGAAATGGAGATAATTATCCTAGAATTATCTCCTGATACTCCTCTATTACAAGTCCTCTCACCTTAAATGAACAGTGAAGACTGGTTTAGATTGCTCTTCTCTACAGACTGCACTGAGACATCAGTGTTTATATATACAGCTGGCCTCGGTGGCTCAGTTGGATGCGCCGTCCGACTGGAGACCAGGAGGTTGCAGGTCCAACCCCCGCCGAGGTCGGCAACATTCTTTCATGGAGATTGATCATGAAATATTTTCTACGGTCATTCTCTCCCTTCCGCTGATTCAAGAAGGGCAGTTGTCAGTTTCTGGTGAAAGAATGTGCACAATACTGGTTAACCGCTTAGAGGACTAAGCCTGCCCAGTAAACGTGTGGTTAGGTAAACTGACCGCGCTCGACATGACCCCATTGGGTTGACTGGGCTGTAAAACCTCAACACAAACAAATCAGTGTTTATATGTATGAGAGAATGGTTTCCCACATAATGATTTATTTACTGTAATTATTATAGACATTTATTGCTGCCTTTGTTCCAGAAGTTAGTGATATAAATCATGGGAGGCATGGCAGGGGGAGTGGGTGGGGTGGTGGAGGAATCTATCTTATGATAGTCGTGAAGTGCAGTAAGGGCCAGTTCATTTTGTTGTATATATTGTTTTTGGGTAGAGGACCCTGAGCAAACTGTATATCGTGATCAGACTGCTCACAATGAGCAGTTTGATCAGGGTCTAGACTGTTTATCTCTCAGTAATTTTTAGACACAATTAATAAGTCCAGCTAAGAGTGAGTATCAGGTAAATAGTTTTCTTATTTCTCAATGAAAATGTATGTTGTGGGTACTCATTAGAAGCACCTCACCGAGGTGCTTCTAATGAGTACCCACAAGGTATGTTTTTGTCGAGAAATAAGAAAATATAGATACTTTTTGGTTGAAAAAAGTGCCTTATCAAGACCTATGGACATATTATCAGGTTCTATGAGATCAGTTATTCCAATGGGCTTGTTCAGTTTGTTCAGTTTTCTAGGTAAAGTGTGGTATAGTTCTGAATATTTAGGGGAAATATGGTACATGTATATTCATGAAGTTTTAGGTATAATATAAGGGCAAAATGTTTGCACCACTTATTCTACTCTTCATAACCTTCGATTTGAGACACAATTAATAGGTCTAGCTAAGAGTGAGTCCAAGGATCCAAGGTTAAAGGATCCAGTGATATTTAGGGAGGTAAATATTTCTATGTCAGAGTCATTTCCCTTGAAGGTGCATATATTCCCCTTATGTATCATATTCACCCAAAGTACAGTAGACTCTCGTTATCTCGAAGTGCAAGGGATTCTCTGAAATACATCAAGATATCCATTCCTCGACATATCAGACTTTCAGAATTGAGGAAAAAATAAATTGAACAATTGCATTTCACAAATGAATATGTAATTTGACTCCTAAGCTGTAGATAAATTGAAAATATTGTGGAGCAATTTCTTCTCTTTTCCACAATATTTGTTACCTCTTGTCAGATTTTCGTGTTAACCCTTGTCCTGCTGAACCTGGATATACCCCACCTATGCAAACAGTGTAGATCCAGATCAGTTGGCTTCTGATTTGGATCTGCACTGTTCATCATTTGGTATCTGAATTTATATACACAATCTGGATCAAGTAATCTGATTGGCTGACAATTAGAAGTGGGCATGGCATCTTAATTTATTCAGCGAGAGAAAGGTTAGGATAAATATGGTAATCTTGTATCTTTGCTGTTTTGCTATGGAAAAATGTTGGTTTTCACCACAGCAAGTCTCATTTATCTTGTACAGAAACAAAAGAAAAAAAATGCAACAATAAAAAACATAGAAAAAACCAACAACAGTCTTGTGATTCATCTTGTTATATTTTGGCAATTGCTAATGTATGTCAGATGTGTATCAAACAAATGTACCATACTGCACATTACCTTATTTACCCTTAGTATTGGAACACCTTATCTACTAACCATACTTTTCCTAAAATTTTAAATACAGTTGACTCTCGCTATCTCGACCTTGCTTATCTTGAATAACCGCTTATCGCGAAGTGAAAATCTGGTCCCTGCCTAAATATGAAAATCTAACAACAGGTAAAAAATATTGTGGAAAATGGGAGAAATTGCTCCTAAGGAGCAATTTCTCCTCTTTTCCACAATATTTTCAATATATCTCTAACTTCAAGAGTCCAATTACACATATATTTGTTAAATATGGTTAATCAAATTAGTTTTTCCTCAATTATGCAAATCTGATATGTCGAGGTACGGAAATCTCAAAGTATTTCAGAGAGTCCCTTGGAATTCTAGATAAAGAGAGTCAGCTGTAGTCCATTCTAAGTACCTCTTGATGTGTCTATAATATTGCTTTGTGTTTGGAACAGTGTAAGCCCAGATCAGATGCAGCGTTCTGTGGCATCCCATCTGGGTTTACACTGTTTGCAAAGGTCAGAGGTTGAATTCAGCTTGTGACTGTGCAATGCTTCATTGCAGTACCTTTGATTATCATCCTTCTATAATCTTGATGTGACTCAAATGATGATGAAAGGAATGTAAAACACCAGCTAATCATCATCATCATCATATTTATTTCGGCTGTATACCTAGTGGGAGAAAAATAATTCACAAGATTTATCATCACACTGGAATAGTGACCAAGTCTGGTAAACCATGCAGCATTTTTGGACGTTTTTTTTTTTTTTTTTTTTTTTAAAAATGTGCTCTTTAAAGTAGTGATGTCCAGGCTGGCAGGCATTGGGCGGGTGGACATCGGTCGGGCGAGCGGGTGAGCATCATCCTTGGTTAACCTTTATTCAAAGTTACATGTTACCTTCATTCTTCAGTGGATTGCTTTCATATTTGGTAGGGATGAAGAGTAGGTGTTTCATGTGCAAGAGAGACAACTCTCACTTCCTTCGTGATTTAAAAAACCTGTCCATAATGCCGTTAGGCATTTTTCTTGGTCCCTATTCAATTAGTGTAGAACATTAGATCCACACAGTCTGACTAATATATCCTCATACACTTTATGTATCATATTTATTATCATATTGTACTTTTATCTACCTTAAAAAAAGTGTATGTTGTTGGTTCTGATTTGACTAGAGCCAATTCAAATGAGTACCAACAACATGTGCTTTTATAAAGAAAATCAGAAAAAAATACAGTCGACTCTCGTTATCTCGAATTCCAAGGGACTGTCTGAAATACTTCGAGATATCCATACTTCGACATATCAGATTTGCAGAATTGAGGAAAAAACTAATTCGATTAACCACATTTAACAAATGTATGTGTAATTGGACTCTTGAAGTTAGAGATATATTGAAAATATTGTGGAAAAGAGGAGGAGCAATTTCTCCTCTTTTCCAAAATATTTTTTACATGTTGTTAGATTTTCATGTTTAGGCAGCAACCAGATTTTCACTTCGAGATTAGCGGTTATTCGAGATAAGCAGTTATTCAAGATAAGCGAGGTTGAGATAACGGGAGTCAACTGTATGAATTACTATTCTTTGACATGACACTTGGTTTGTCCTACATACGTACCAAATATCATCAAACTATCTCAAAGTATGTAAATAAATATTACCCGGGGTTGTCGTAAGTTTTGTTATAATTCAGCCAGCCATTCATGCAAAGGGGTTGGTGGAAATGGTCCCATCTTAACATTCCGCTGCAATACGATTTCCCTTCTGCATGATTTAAACGCAATCCCGATTTCTGAGTCTGATACTATTTTACATCTTGTGGCAACCCTTTCCTTCTTCTACTTTACAGTGCAAAGATAGTAAATCAGATCACCATGAGGGCTTTCAAACAAAGCAGGACTGTAGAGAGAGAGAGAAGCGAGAGAGAGATTTGTTTGTCAGGGCCCAGTTGTTCAAAGCATCGTTAGCTTAACCAGCTCCTTAAGGGTCATTTCGTTAACTGTTTTAGCGGATTCAATACACAATATTCTGATATTTTTTATCTGAAAAAAAGTGAGTAGCTTTTGCACTGCAAAAGCTACTCACATTTTTTCAGCAAAAAATTTCAGCATATTTGCGTATCACTCGATGTAAATTTTAATGAATCGTTAACTAACAATGTCGTTAGCTTTGAACAACTTGGCCCAGATCTTGTACACTCTAGCACCCGTTCTGCTCCCCCATGTTTGCTGGTATACCTGTGCACACAGCCATTTTGTGCAATGGCTCCTTCCTACATGTTAAGTCCAAATTTTGACAGAAATACTACTTGAACGTAAGTCTGCCCTTTAATGCTATCGTCCTTTCATAAGCTGACTGCTCTCTTTGTCGGATCCCATAGTCATGTAAACTTGATCTTAGAAACTGCATCCAGTAATGTTCTTATGCTACAAAGCTTGTCATTACCAGGCTCATCTATGAGGAGAATTTCACTTGTGTCATTCTTAGGCATCAGTTTTTTTTTCAAAGCATGTCATTATTATTTTGGGTATATTTGGAATAGCAAATAGGTAAATGATTGTCATTTGTATTGTTAAAGGACGGAAATTCATCCGAACAGTATATAGAAGTCCAGATATTTTATACCGATGAATGAATCTGTTTGACTGTCTGAAACACCCCACAACCACCGTCGCATTAAAACCAGCCAATATACCGGCTCTTGGATATAGAAATTATCAAAACTTTGTCTCTTCAGGTGTCTTAACAATAATTTAGCTCATCGAGACCTTGAAAATATTATGCAAAGGTTATAAGGGAAAGGTTTTCGATGGTGGCCGATATTCCCTGGCCCTACTCTCCTTTTTCTGATAGCATTTTTTTGAGTCAATTTGTTTCCAGAGTGAGTAATGGGTTTTACTACTGTAAACAATATAAAAACAGACTCACTATGTAATGAAAATAATTTTGAATTAGAAAAACAACGAGAACAAGAAAATGTATAACATGATCAAAACATCACGTTATACAAAGTCGTTGCTGATAGTAAATTCAACTTTTTAAATACTTGAAGTATTTGGTAAAATCTAGCCTTCCACTCTAAATGGCTTGCGTGTGTACTCGCAAGCCAAAAACTTAGACACACAGTGTGGTAATTAGGTGGAATTAGGTCAAATATGTAATACAGCTAACAATAAAGATCCTGTTCAGCTGACCTCGATGGCTCAGTTGGATACCCATCCGACTGGTGATTAGGTCGCAGGTTCCATCCCCACCAGATCCGGCAACATTCTTTAGTGGAGATTGTTTATGAAATATTTTCTATGACCATTCTCTCCCTTATGTTGATTCAAGAAGGACAGTTGTCAGTTTCTGGCCAAAGACTGTGCACAAGTACTGGTTAACTGCTTAGATGACTAAGTCTGCCCAGGAAAAGTATGGTGAGGTCAACTGACTGGTTTGATATGATCTTAGTAGTGTTGACTGGACCGTTAAGCTCCAAAACCAACCAACCAACCTATTCTGCATCTGGCATTCAGATTTGAAAAATATGTTTGTTTTCCAACATCACTTTAGTATACCTGTAAGAAATTAAGCATGACATATGAAATGAACTGAACCACACCTTTAGTTTTACTTCCAAAATGCATAATTGTATAGTAGATTAACTCTTTGTAGATGAAATTAAAAATAAAAAAGATACCAGATGACCTTTTGATATTCTCAAAAACTGCTTGACATTTCATGTGAATCATCATTTTAGAAAATGTTCAGCTAAAGTGTACCATATTTACCCTAACTATTCGGCTGAGCAAACTATGTAGACCCAGATCAGATACTGCAGAATGTGGTCTAGACTAGTACTGTTTGCTCTGGCATTAGTGTATTTACCCTAACCCTTGTCATGCTGAATAAATTAAGATGCAACGTCCACTTTTAATTTCCAGCCAATCAGATTACTTGATCCGGGTTTTTGATAGAAATTCACATATTTAATGACAAACAGTGCAGATCCAGATCAGTTGTCTTCTTCAGAAGCCAACTGATCTGGATCTACACTGTTTGCAAAGACTGAGCATGTCGTGCTTAACAAGAGAAGGGTTAAGTTGTAATACACCATAACTCTATGCTATACATGTCCTAAAATTTGAACCAGCACATTACACTTACTGTTGACATGTCTAAAACAACTGCTGAATGATATCAGAGAGTGTAAACCCTAATCAGATGCAGCATTTTTTGCCTGTTATCTGAGTCTGCAAGATTACAATGTTTGCTCAGACTGTTCATCTGAATATTTAATATAAATATAGTAGGTCAGTGCTTGTCTCATACCACCTGGCTCTGGGGAAAGCATTGATAGTTAACTTTATTGTAATTTCAATAAAATAAATTCAGAAAGTGGCATTTAACTTAATTTTAAAATTTTATTTCAATTTAAAATTTTGTTAAATTTGCATTAGAAAATCTCAAACTGATTTTGAAAATGTATTGGCATTACAATCCTACATGTAAATTTTAAGGAAACCTGTTTATTTTGTGCAACCATTTTCTGAATATTTTGAAGTTGAAATTTTTAAAAGAAAATTTAAATCATTCATTAGAACTGATTATGTCATTGGTTCCTGATGAATATGAATGAGATGCATGTGAGCAAAATTCTCAGATTTCAGTAACACTGTAAGTACATGTATTTGGAATAGTCTAATGGGGTTCAGCACCGCACTTAGTAGTCACATGCCAGTCTTTTTAGTATATATACAACCACAGGTGAAATCTGGGACGAGTTGCTTTAGGCGAGTGTTACAGAGCGCTTTGTAGCGCTTCGCAATGCAACGGTACGTTACCAAAAAGCGCTTCGTAGCGCTTTGTAACTGTGTTCGGAGCTGACTCGCTGTCTGAAACAGACTGTTGCATAGCAACGAGACAAAACAAAATGGCGGCGCCCGACGTAGTCAGTGTCCGTTATAAGAGATGAAATGATTTTTTATTTATTTTATTGTCCTTAGAGGACGTGCATTGTGCAGAAATGGCCATAGAACACAAAACCAGTCATTGAAGCAAGTATTTTTTACGAGAAATTCCTAGTTTGAAAATCGTGTCATTTTGGCAGACATTTTAAAAAGCGCTCCAAACAAGCAGACCGTTGCATAGCAAGGACAAATTGCTACAGAGCGCTACATGAAAGCGCTTTCCTTATGCAACTCACCCCAGGTAGGTCTGTCTGCTTTTTAATGCAGATGGTCATTTAGTAAGTACATTTAACCCTGGTCCTGCTGGACCCATATATGCCCTGCTTTTGAAAACAGTGTAGATCCAGATCAGTTGGCTTCGGAAGAAGCCAACTGATCTGGATCTGCACTGTTTGTCATTCAGTATGTGAATTTGTATCAACAATCTGGATTAAGTAATCTGATTGGGTGACAATTGGAAATAGATGTGACACCTTAATTTATTCAGCATGACAAGGGTTAAGACAGATTCAACTTTTCAGACAACCCTCTTTACACTGACACTTGATACAACATTAAAATGCATTATCATTATGACAATTTACCTGTCATGAAACCTTTACTTAAGAGGTAACAATTAGTCACAAATTATTCTAGAATATTATATTTAATACTTCAAAGAAACATTTGTTTTGGTTATTTGTTAGAATTGCCTCAGTGAGGCAATTCTAAAAAATATCCAAAACATATATTCTATGAGGAAATAAAAACAAAACAAGACCTTTTTTACATATCAATCTGCTCATTCAGTATTCTGTACAGCAGCAATTCATTTTAATGGCAACCTCTTTGGAAATTAAAAAACGCTGTCGTTTTAACAAGGGTTTACTGTACTTTTGAAGAGTAACCACAATGACCTGTGTTCGGAAATTACCTTTGTTTAATTAAAGTTCACCTTTTACAATTTCAGCAACAGGAATGGCAGAAGGAAACATACATCAGATGAGTTACTCGGCACAACATATTGAAGAGTTACTACGATGTCCAATATGTCTGGACCGATTCAGAACACCAAAATTGTTGCCATGTCAACACACTTTCTGTGAGTCACCATGCCTGGAACAACTTGTTGATAGGTCAGTTTAATACCATCTTTACCCTAAGGAGACAATTTGCATGAAATGTCTACCCTATTTTCTGGGGGGAAATAAGAAAAATATCATGAGTTTGTCATCTGCTAAATTATAGCCCGGAGAGTGGTAAATTTTTATAAAGAGTGTTTAACTTAAAAAGCAGGATAAAACTAGTTCTTGCCTGTAGTAAGATGTGAGTGATCTTACTGACTCAAAAATATAAGGTAAATGTCCTAAAAATTTGAACACTTTATTCCATACTATTTTGGCCTAAATTTTGCTTTTTATGCATTTAAAATACTTGGTGGAAAGGCAAACAGTGTAGACCCTGATCAGACTGCTCCTTGAGGAGCAGTCTGATCTGGGTCTACACTGTTTGCATATGTCATTTTGTCAGACAGTTTGGTATTCGAAATATCAGGACATTTACCATAAGTAGAGATACCTAAGAAATGCCTCAATCACGATGTGCAGCCTTCCCGAAGCACCAAAAGAAGGAGAGATGAGGAGGCAACACTCAAAGGATTCAAAATCAGGTGAAAAAAATATACTGGACAACCAGTATAGATCCAGCAATATCCTGGACAAGCAATGAAGATCCAGCAATCAATATCTTGGACAAGCAATGAAGATCCAGCAATATCCTGGACAACCAATGAAGATCCAGCAATATCCTGGACAACCAATGAAGATCCAGTAATATCTTGGACAACCAATGAAGATCCAGCAATATCCTGGACAACCAATGAAGATCCAGCAATATCCTGGACAACCAATGAAGATCCAGCAATATCCTGGACAACCAATGAAGATCCAGCAATATCCTGGACAACCAATGAAGAGCCAGCAATATCCTGGACAACCAATGAAGATCCAGCAATATCCTGGACAGCCAATGAAGATCCAGCAATATCCTGGACAGCCAATGAAGATCCAGCAATATCCTGGACAACCAATGAAGATCCAGCAATATCCTGGACAACCAATGAAGATCCAGCAATATCCTGGACAACCAATGAAGATCCAGCAATATCTTGGACAACCAATGAAGATCCAGCAATATCCTGGACAGCCAATGAAGATCCAGCAATATCCTGGACAACCAATGAAGATCCAGCAATATCCTGGACAACCAATGAAGAACCAGCAATATCCTGGACAACCAATGAAGATCCAGCAATATCCTGGACAACCAATGAAGATCCAGCAATATCCTGGACAACCAATGAAGATCCAGCAATATCCTGGACAACCAATGGATCCAGCAATATCTTGGACAACCAATGAAGATCCAGCAATATCCTGGACAACCAATGAAGATCCAGCAATATCTTGGACAACCAATGAAGATCCAGCAATATCCTGGACAACCAATGAAGATCCAGCAATATCCTGGACAACCAATAAAGATCCAGATGAAACTTTAAAGGAGCAGTTTGATCAGGGTATACACTGTTTTCCATTCAGATGTACCATGTGGTAGTAAAATGATCTTAGCAAATGTTGCAAGTAGTAGGTGGATCAATGTGCTTAGCTGGATAATATCGAATCTGTATTTGTGTGGTATTCTAGATTCTTTGTATGACAGGCTGCCAAATTGCAGATTTTCTCTTTGTAGTCTGTGCAGTTTCTGAATATTTGCATAGTTCTAGATAAGAGGGTAGTAGGAAAATATTTTTCTTATTTTTCCACGAAAATATATGTTGTGCGTACTCATTGGAAGTGCCCCGATGAGGCGCTTCTAATGAGTACCCACAACATATGTTTTTGTGGAAAAATAAGAAAAATACAAGAAATTTTTGGTAAAAAAAAATGTTTTATCTGGAGTATGATATAGAATAATGATTTACTTACTCTGCATAATTTCTCTCTTGTCATGTGATATGTATATGCATTATAAGTGCAGTAATTCATTTTCATAAACCTACCATATTCACCCTAATTACTGCATGTGCTCCTATAAATGCACAGTCAAGCACTTGTAGATTACAGTCAGTGTACTTTTATCCACTACTTTGTAAAAACATATGTTGTGGGTACTCATTTAAATTGCCTCGACAAGTCGAGGCAATTCAAACAAGCACCCACAACATATGCTTTTATAAAGAAAATCAGAAAATGATAATGCATAAGTATCATTAAATATGCCTTCATGAAGTCTCTACTGATCTTTCTTTAAAGTGTGCCCTTATTTAATGGATATTTTACGGTACAAGTTTTCGCAGTAATTTTGAAAAATGAAGCGCACAGTGTGGTAATTAGGTACAATACGGTATGTGGAAATTGCTGTATTTACTCAAAATATTTGGACACCTTGACTCCTTACCATGCTTGTCGTGAAATTTGAATAAATCAGTTTTATTACCTGTCAGTGTATCAAAAAAACTGCTGAATGAACAGTAAATAGTGTAGACCCTGTTCTGGCACTGTGTTCTATGGTGGCCAGTCTGGGTCTATACAGTTTGATAAGACTTATTGGCCCGAAGATTTAAATTGAATATGAGACATTTTGTATGCGAGGTCCTACCCCTAACTTTCATAATCTTTAAAGGCTCCATATTCCTCGAAAATAGACATTTTATTATCCAAGAAATGTTTAATAAATTGATATATGGTTTGGCACCTGACGGCCTGTAAAATTTCAGTTAGTCTCTCTTTCTTGAAATAAAATGATTTTTTATTGCCAACATTAATTCAGAGATACAATAAAAATCATTTCATTTTTGATCCAGTTTAAAAATGAGGGACTAAGAGAAATTTTACAAGCTGTCAGATGCCACATTTTATGATCATATCAACCCTTGTCATGCTGAATAAATTAAGATGCCATGCCCACTTTTAGTTTCCAGCCAATCCAATTACTTGATCCAGATTTTTGCTATAAATTCACATACTTAATGGCAAAAGAGCAGATCCAGATCAGTTGGCTTCTCCAGACGCCAAACTGATCTGGATATACACTGTTTGCTAAGGCAGGATATATCCGGGTTTAGCAGGACTAGGGTTAAAACTACATTGTATATATCAATATTTTAAACCTTTCTTGGAGAAAAAATGTCTGTTTTTGAGGAATATGGAGCTTTAAAATATTTCATGAAATTTAGCAGGCATATAAAGAAAACATACATATGGATGTTTCTTTACTCTTAAAGGCCAATCTCAGCTGCAGCTGATGTCATTTTTGTTGGGATATAACATGTTTTTTTAAATAACATGGTTTGTGCTTTGGACCCCAACGATAGTGTTATAAAGAGGTTTTGGTATACCAAACTACGAATTTTAAACTCTGGAAAGATTATGCTAACAACAAAATTAATAAAACTAAAAGTCAATAGTTCAAAGACACTGTCAAACAATGTCCGATAAGAAGAAAGTGCATTTCATGCAATGCTTTAAATAGAACTCTGCAGCAGATACATTAAACTTTGGTATTGTTTGGTAACAGATTAAGTGTTAATTAAGACTTATTCATTAGGAAATCCATGAAAACATAAGTTGTTTATATAGCAATTTTCCGTTTTGTGAAATTTATTTTCTATGCAGTGTACACATCATGATATTCACACAATTATCAGTGGTTCCCACTTTTTTGATTGGAATCATGAAAGTTGCATTAGAGGCTATTCTAAGCATTTTTCATGTGGAACAGTCTTTTGCCTGCAAACAAAGTTATTGTACCAGTGGTGAAAACCAAAAAAAAAAAAAAAAAAAAAAAAAACAAAGCAGATACTGTACTTGCCAGTAGAGCATTTCAGGCTGTCATAGGCCTCTTGTTTATTTTCT
The DNA here is from genome assembly GCA_964016985.1 of Anodontia alba. Taxonomy (NCBI): domain Eukaryota; kingdom Metazoa; phylum Mollusca; class Bivalvia; order Lucinida; family Lucinidae; genus Anodontia; species Anodontia alba. The sequence goes on from OZ024833.1 coordinate 2,392,859, forward strand.
GGTTACTTAGAGCTCACTGTGAGGAAGCAGTCCTTGTGTGAATCACAAACAGCATAGGACCAGACCGTACCGTCTTTTGATATACAGTTGACTCTCACTATCTCGAACTCGCTTATCTCGAATAGCTGCTTATCTCGAAGTGAAAATCTGGTCGCTGCCTAAACATAAAAGTCTAACAACATGTAAAAAATATTGTGGAAAAGAGGAGAAATTGCTCCTAAGGAGCAATTTCTCCTCTTTTCCACAATATTTTCAATATATCTCCAACTTCAGGAGTCACATTACACATATATTTGTTAAATGTGGTTAATCGAATTAGTCTTTCCTCAATTCTGCAAATCTGATATGTCGAAGTACGGATATCTCGAAGTATTTCAGAGAGTCCCTTTGATTTCGAGATAACGAGAGTCGACTGTATTCCCTAGTATCCGGTGATTCAAAGCCAACAATGAAGCCACTGATCAGACTGTGTATATGGGCAGGCTGATCTAGACATTTCCTTGCTCCTGTATGAGATAAGAGCCCTTGTTTTTATGTTTCAGTTCATATTTACTTTGTTTACAAAGTGAAAAAATCAATACAGTCAAACAATGGCTCAAACATGGAAATTTGTTTGAGATATGGGTAGTTTGAGCCACTGAGGATTAATCATAATGCCAGGTTAGGAGACAAATGAGAATAATATAGGGATGTCTTTCGATCTTCTACACAGTAAGTGTATGTTGAGTGTTCTCATTAGAATCACCTTGATGAGGCAATTCTAATGAGTACACCCGACATATATTTTCATGATAAAATGAGAAAATTTCCTGAAATATTTGATCTCTTGAGCTATTGGAAGAATTTCGTAAGGACTCAAAAACAAGTTCAAATTAGCCATGGTAAATGAGCCATCAGTGTTCGAGCTATTGAGGCTAAACTGAAGTTTCATTTAACTTCTACCACTCTCTTCAGCAGACAACAAATTGATTTTAATTTTCTTGTTTTCCCCAGAAACTAGGCTTTGACATTTCCTTAAGAGACAATGCATGACATGTCAAAGCCTGTTTTCTGGAAAAAAAATAAGAATATTTCAGAATGTCATCTGCTGAAAGTTTTACCCAGCATGCTCAGTATTATTCATGCTTTGACCTTGCTGTAGCAGCATGCGTCAAAACAGAACTGCAATGATATTTACAGAACTTACGTAATTACTTTCACATTTTGGAATGAAATACTTGGCTCTCCAGATAAGAGATTAATGGTTTTCTTTTTTTTCCATTTCTCCATGATAACATATGTTGTGGGTACTCATTAGAATTGCATCAGTAATTCTAATTAGTATTTACACAGTCTGATGAGAAATAAATAAAAATAATGCCAGTGTATTGAGATGAATTGCAATGTTTTCTTCAGTCCTGGCAGTTCCTACAAAATTAATCCCGATATACAAATAGCTTCAGTTTTAATGAAGATTTGCACATAGGGAGAATTAGTTATGCAGCTGAAATCATAAGAGCCAAAATGCACTTTACTGGTTTGTTCAGCTTTTCCAGATTTTTACTACATGTAGAAGTCCCATTTAAACAACCATGAACTGACATTTATCACCACACTGAGTGCTCAGCTGATAGAGTATCCAATTCAGTATTCAAATCAGCAGGAGGTTGTGAGTTCAGTTTACTTAACCCTTGTCCTGCTGAATAAATTAATTTGCCTCACCTGATTTTCAGCCAATCAGATTACTTGATCCAAGTTGTTGATACAAATTCAAATACTGAATGGCAAACAGTACAGATCCAGATCAGTTGGCTTCTTCAGAAGCCAACTGATCTGGATCTACGCTGTTTGCAAAGGCAGGGCATATCCGGGTTCAGCAGGACTACGGTTAATATCATGAGTGCTCTTTCTTTCTCTTCATATTTTGAACACTGGAATTTCATTTGTGTTTTTTTTTTGTGTGTGTTTTTTTTCAGTGCAAATAAAGTAAGCTAGATTTCTCATTTTTATAAAGGCAGATGATATAGTATGTGTTTTTCTTTTTCTCCATTGTCACACAGATCACAATTAACAGTTCATAATTTCTACTTCACAGTTTGTATTTCACACTTCATAGTTCACAGTTCCTACTTTACAGCTCATACATCAGATTTCATAGCCTCTACTTCACATTTCATATTTCCTATATGCACAGTTCCTTCTTCACATTTGATACTTCCTACTTGACAGAGTACAATCCATATTTCACAGTACAAAGTTCATACTTTCTACTATAAAGCATATATTTCCCACTATACAGTTCATCGTTCATGCTTCACATTTCCTAGGTCCTAAATAACAGTCCACAGTTCATAGTTTTCTCTTTACAGAAAGTTCCAACTTCACATACCATAGTTTCTTCATCACAATTTACAGAGAGCTGTGATCTATAAAATATATGAGCTGTGAGCTGTGAAGTAGGATTTGTGAAGTATGATTTGTGAACTGTGAAGTAGGAATTAAATAGAAAATATGAATTGTGAAGTTGGAACTGTGAATTAGGAACAAGGAACTGTGACATATGAATTGTGAACTGGAGAGTCAGGACTATGAACTGTGAAGTATGAACTGTGAAGTAGACATTATGAATTGTGAACTGTGTAATGTGAACTATGAAGTAGAAATGATGAACTGTGAAGAGAGAAATAGGAGCTGTGAAATAGAAACTTCGATCTGTGAAGCAGGAACTTTGAACTGCAAAGTGCCAGATATGAAATATGAAGTAGGGAGTATGAACTGTGAAGTAGGAACTTTGAACAAGAGTGAAGTATGAACTATGAAGTAGAAACTGTGGACCATGAAGTATGAACTATGAAGTAGAAACTGTGAAAAAGACATCATGAACTGAAGTGTAGAAACTAAGAATTGTGAACTGTGATGTAGGAATTTTGACGGGTGAAGTAGAGAAGTGTGAAAAATTGATTTTTTTGTTTGTTTTTTTTTTTTTCATTTTTTTTTAAGAGAAAGTGTAAATCATTATTTCTTCCATTTCAGATTCTACACTATAAAATGCCCTGAATGCCGAGTAGAGCACAGAGTACCCTACAATGGAGTGTCTGCCTTTCCAACCAATAGGACAATTCTAAATTTCCTTGATCTGCCCACACAAGCTCAGACACACCCACTACCTCAGCCAGTAGCCAATCAGCCTACAGCAGACCATGAACCAGAACCAGCCAATGAAAGTGGTAAGTTAGATCAGTGGTTAGACTAGAATGATTTAAACACACACACACACACACACGCACACACGCATGCACACACACACACAAACAAAAAATACCCAGCTTTCTTTTAATGTCTTTTCCTCCAGGTACTGGAAACACATCATGAAAATGGTTAAAATCTAGTTACAGTATGTTAACTTTCTAAGGATCTCTTTTGAAATTTCTGAAGCAGTGTGTAACCAAACTGGGCAGTAAACTTTCTTGGATGACCCTCTTCAAAGCTCATATCTTGCTTACAAGTCATGTGATTTGTTGCCAAGGTAACCAATACTTAGATTTAAAGAAAAATTGTTACATTACATCTTCTCCTAAACCACTGAAGTGGCTCAGTCCTGGGTTCTCCTGGTTTTGCTTGGAGTGCCTCAGACATAGTGTAATGCAGCATTTGTAGTAATGTTACTTGGTTAGCCTTTGTCAAGTTTTTTTTGTTTTTTTGTTTTTTTGTGGTCCTTGGACCTTATTTTTTAGATCCAAACTGTATAAATCACATTTGGAAGTTTTTCTTTCCCTGGCACCTGCAAAAATTGATCAGTGTCCAAAGCTTCCTCTTATAATCAAAAGTTCATTCCTTGTATGCTGTCCACCCTATGCCAGGGCTGTACACTCATATAAGATCATGAAAAAAAAGCACATAAAATCAGAATCATAAGTGATTTTATTAACAGTTACTCCAAATGATTAAAAAAACATTATGTCCCCTTAGAGTTGTCTACCTTTCCCCACCATACCCTTTGGCAACGTATATGCACAAAATCATGAAATCAGGTTTACAAGTGAAAACAACAACTGATCAGAAGTAAGAATTCCCTGTTGCTATCATTTTCTTGTGTTCCGAACTTTGTGGAGGGGAGACAAATCTTTCAGTAATCAATATCACATAAAAAGAACAAGAACATTTGTCTACCTTGTTAGTTGGTATATTTTATTTTTGTGTATTACAGTTGGGTGCAGCAGATTTTAAATAAATTTCAGTTATCAATTTCCTTAGGAATTGATTGATTCAATCTTTTAATTGGTCACAGTTTTGCCCACAGCTAACAGTCTTAAGTATTTCATTAAATGGAAGTTGCAGACAGCATTCTTGATTTGAGTTTATTTATCTTTGTATTTGGCACAGAAAAACCTGAGCAAACAGTGTAGAATGCAGCATCTGATCAGGGTCTACACTGTTCACAAACATACCATATTTCACACTGTGAGATAAAATCTCACAGACTACACTGTTCACAAACATGATCTACACTGTTCACAAACAGGTCTGCACAAACATGGTCTACACTGTTCACAAACAGGGTCTACACTGTTCACAAACATGCCAAATCTCACAGACTTTGGCCCATCTCGAAGGCAATTCCCATAAAAAATTCACATCTCACAGAATTTTCAGACCAGTTTACAACAGATGTTATAAAGAAATAAACATAAATCAACACTGTTCTAGCTTTCACAAGCTTCTAAGTACATGAAAAAAGGACTTAAGACTATATTGGGGGAGTTCCAAAGTGATGTTTAAGAAAATCTCACAGACTTTTGTCAAATCTCCCTTAAAATTTTGCCTTATCTCATAGATTTTAGTCCTCAGCTTATGGCATAAATCAACACTGTTCTAGCTTTCACAAGCTTCTAAATACATGAAAAAAGGACTTAAGACTATATTGGGGGAGTTCCAAAGTGATGTTTAAGAAAATCTCACAGACTTTTGTCAAATCTCCCTTAAAATTTTGCCTTATCTCATAGATTTTAGTCCTCAGCTTATGGCATGTATGTGTTCACCAATCATCCAGGGCCCAGTTGTTCAAAGCTAACGACGTCGTTAGTTAAGGATTCGTTAAAATTTACATTGAGTGATACGCAAATATTCTGAAATTTTTTGCTGAAAAAATGTGAGTGCAGTGCAAAAGCTACTCACATTTTTTCAGCAAAAAATTTCAGAATATTGTGTATTGAATCAGCTAAAACAGTTAACGAAATGACCCTTAACGATGTCGTTAAGCTAACGACGCTTTGAACAACTGGGCCCAGCAGTTTTATACACATCAACCCTTAGTGAAATGGACTGGTTTAAATTTTTGGATAAGTACAGTTAAGGAGTTAAGTTTCCCATTATTTCGGGTAACTATGGTAATATCTTACTGAAATGGAATTCTTTCTCAATTTTCTTGTTTCAGATGAAGAATTTCAAGTTCAGGGTCAGGATCCTCAGCCACTCCAGAGAACTGGTTGCTCCTCTTGTGGTAGAGAGCGCCAACTTTCGCGATGTGCACACTGTGATAATGTTATTTGTGATACATGTAAAAGGTCTCATATGGATCAATTAAGACTGGATATAAATAGACTGGTCAGTCAATTAAGAAGGGGAATGCCAGTATTTTCTGACTCTATTTCTACAATTGAGAACAAGTCAGAACAGCTACATCAAAGAGCTGAAGCGGGGAAGGCAGAGATCACTGAAATGATGGAACGGTATATTTCGGAAATGAGAAACAGACAGAGATTATTACATAGTGAAGTCCAGATGTGGTTGTTAGGTGAAATAAGGTCACTTCGAATGTGTCAGGAGAATGTTGAGGTCGAGCTGGCAAGTACGGCAAGTTTTTGTGACTCTACCGAGTCAACGCTTGCACGCTCAAATACAATCATTCCAGATGAGGATCTTGTCGATATTAGAAGACAATGTGTTGAACATATGGAAAATATGAGGGCTTATGAGGAGGGAAATGGTGTTCGTTTACCAAGGGAACGTCAAGTCCAGGTACTGTTTGAAGGAAACAGATTATCCCAAGTGATCACCAATTTTGGAGATTTGGTTGTTGTTGATGGATCTGAGAACAATACAGGTTCAAATCCGTCTGGACCATCATCAACTGAAAACTCTAGATCATCTTCATCCCGTGAACCATCACCAATGTCACATCCATCTGGTGCTGCAGGCAGCAGTGGTGTAGCTCCTTCAGCTAGTCAGAATGAAAATGCTTCAGTACTTGATAGAGCATTGGCTATGATTGGCAGTAGTCAGGTTGGGACTACTAGACAGGGTGTTGGCAGTAGTCAGGCAGGGGCAACTAGACCAAGTCCGAGGGTTGCACGTCGAGGGGAAAGGATGGCAGGGCTGATGGGAGGAGGTGGAGAAGAGACAACTGCTGCAACTAATGTATCAAGGCTAGGTGCAAGAGACAGGATGTTAGCATTAGTTGGGGCTGGAGGAGCAGGAATTGACAGTAATTTAAATCCCATCAGTAATTTGCCAAACACAACACGAAATGTGTCAAATACCACCAGTAATTTGACAACTACTACACGAAATGTGTCAAATACCACTGGTAATTTGCCAAATGCCACACGTAATGTGTCAAATACCACTGGTAATTTGCCAAATACCACACATAATGTGTCAAATACCAGTGGTAATTTGCCAAATACCACACGTAATGTGTCAGATACCACTGATAATTTGCCAAACACCACAAATAATTCAAGCAGCACAAATAATGTGCAGACTCCTGCAAGTAATATTTCAAGAGCAGTAGCTGTTGAAAGAGTAGCTGGAATGGCAGCTGTTGGTGGGGGTGAGGAAGGAGGGGAAACACCTGTTGCCACCGGTAGACGACCATTGCCACCAAATCTTTCCTGGGAACTTCCTGTTGATTTTTCCTACCCACGTAGAGCAGATATCAGAGTTGGAAATGGAAGTAGTGCTAATACCAGAAACAGACGTAGTTTGGCAGAAAGACGTAGACATAATTTATCTGATACAAGAATTGCTGGTGTAATTGGTGGAGCTGCAGCAAGGACAGCGGCTGTTTCTAACATCAGACGAGCTCAGACAGACATACAGACTGGATCTAGAAATACAAATAATGTGAGCAGTCAGAATTCACGTAGCAGTCAGACAGCAAATACACGTACTAGCAGTCAGACAACACCAGTCGCCAGCACTAGCACAGACACCTCTACTGACAGACCCCCTATTGTTAGAAGCAGAACTTTTACAAGGGATGATATGCAGACAATCAGAGAAGAGGATAGTCAGTCACGGGCTAGCACTGCTGAACCGGCAACTAGGTCAAGACGGTCACCTGTTCATTTTGATATTGATTTAAATGGTGATGATGAAAATGGGGAAGATATTGAACTGCCACTTCAGATGGGAGGTTCTGATGGTAGTGAAAGCACACGTGTAAATGTTGCAAGAAATAATTATCAAGATAAGGGTCGAGCAATTATTAGGTTTGGTACAAGAGGAAGTGATAACAGTCAGTTTGTTTGGCCCAGAGGAGTTGCTGTGTCAAGGTCAGATCAGATATTTGTAGCAGACAGCTCAAATCACAGGGTGCAAGTATTTGATAACATTGGAACATATATAAAAACTTTTGGGTCATATGGACAAGCTGAATCAGAGTTTGATTGTCTTGCAGGAATTGCTATAAATTCCATGGGGGATATACTAATAACTGACAGATACAACCACAGAATACAAGTGTTTGATCACCAAGGTAACTTTAAGGTCGAGTTTGGAGAGGAAGGTCAAGGTGATGGACAGATGTCCTACCCATGGGGCATTGGGACTGATGGAATGGGTTTTATATATGTATGTGATAAGGAAAATCATCGTGTTCAAGTTTTTCAGTCTTCTGGTGTTTTTGTACGGAAATTCGGAAGACTTGGCCGTGTACGTGGACAGTTTGAAAATCCACATTACTTAGCTGTGAGTAAAGACAATAAAATCTATGTGAGTGACTGTAGTAATCACAGAATTCAAGTTTTCAGTATGTACGGTGATTTTCTTTTTTCATTTGGCTCTGTTGGAACAATGCAGGGACAAATGAAATACCCAAAAGGGCTCGCAATAGACGATCAAGGCTTTGTTGTTGTTGCTGACAGTGGTAACAACAGAATACAAGTATTTCGTGGAGATGGAAGATTTTACTGTATGTTTGGTAGTTATGGAAGTGATAGTGGTCAGTTTAAGGGACTTGAGGGGCTGGCTATTCTTAGTAATGGCAATGTTGTTGTTAGCGACAGAGAAAATCACAGAATTCAGATTTTCTGACAGTATTAGTATTGTGTCTTAAACTATACCGTTTTCAGAACTAACATACATGTATGAAAGTGCCTTATCCAGTTGTAGTCTGGAGACCCCTAAAAGGGTAATTGGCAAATAGTGCAGACCCAGGTCAGATGCCACAGAATGTAGCATCTGATCAGGGTCTCCACTGTTTGCAAATAGTTCAACCATTTTTCTCTAGGAATATCTAAATCACATAGCCTGACATACCTAAAATTGAATCTTTCAGTATGTAGTATGGGAGAGTCTATTCAGTCTACAATGTCATCATTCATCATCATTCATTATCGGATTTTTGATTAACGTGCAGGTACAGGGGCAACATCCACATCAGTGGGCCCCCTTCCAGATAGCTGGCTTGCTGCACGCATGGCAGATCTCACACCAGAACTCCAGGTACGTGTTATGCAGAATCCAAATATGACCTACCTTTGGAAAAGAACTCTTACTGTATATGTGGACAGCAAAAACCTGGATCAGCCTGTGCATTCACAGTCTGATCAGGGTCTTAGTTCCACTTGCTTACAGAATCATTGGTAACTAGTTTATATTGACAAAACAGGGATAATCCTGATCAGACTGCAAGTCTTTGCTGTACACATATGGCTGAACTGTTCACATATGGCATAACTACACATGTGGCAGAACTATTCAAATATGACATATGGGCCTTTTTGTTTCTTTTTGTGCATCAAATGTAGCATCACATGAAACAAAAAGCCATTTCTCCATATGTATTTGCATCAAATGTAGCATCACATGAAACAAAAAAGCCCATTTCTCCATATGTATTTGCATCAAATGTATCATCACATGAAACAAAAAGTGCATTTCTCCATATTGTGCATCAAATGTAGCATCAAATGTACAATAACATAAAACAAAAAGCCCATATCCACATATTGTGCGTCAAATGTGAACTTCACATGAACCAAATGCTCTTTTCCGCATGTTGTGCATCAAATATATGCCTCATCTGAATCATCAGGCCCTTTTTGCAAGCTGCACAGCAGATGTAAGCATCCCTTGAACTGGCAGACCCTTTTTCTACATTGTGCATCAAATGTAAGGATCACCTGAATGATCTATCTATCTATTCAGATTTTTAACACTACCAGGCAGCAGAGCCACATAGAGGCAGTGCCAGAAAAATCTGGATTAGTTTACCCTTGACCTTGGCTTGAAACGGTGTCCACGCATAATTCATGTGCAGACTACTTCGCCTGATCGAACCATATGCATAAAGGTCAAGGTCTGTAAGTTTCAGAATTTAGAATTTGGTCATAAGAAAAGAGCTTCAATATGTGTGTATTACCAATGCACAATGTAATCTCACACTAGCTCAGTCGTGCCATCAGACAGGGAGAGCAGCAAAAGGAAACCAAAAAGAACCACCAACCTTTTCATCCAGTATGGGACACCTCCTACTTTGTCCCACCAGCAGCAAGCATACCATCTTTCTTCGACCCCGATGGCTCTTCTTAGGGTCATCCAGCCATTGATCTTTCGGAGACATGGTTAGTTAATTGTTAGTTAATTCATGCCTCCTACATTGACACCCTAGGCGCCAGCGAGTCCATGGCTGATTTGTCGGTGTTTTTCCCTATCATCATCTTGGCCGCCGTCTTGTGGTCGTTGCTGCCACCACACCACTTCGAGGTGTGCCGTCCGATAATTCGTGGTGGAACCTGAATGAACAGGTCCCTTGCCCATATATATCAGGTTATTGAAGAACTCACTTTATTCTATATGCATAGCAGCAAGTTTTGGTAAACAAAATAAAGGCAAGATGAGCTAGGATACCCCTATGCAGACTGACTAGTGGAACTGTATCAGAATTAAGGGTGAGGCTGGATGTTTAATACTTAGCACTCTAGGTAAAATTTTCAGCAAAGGCGACATTTTGAAATATTTTTTCTTATACTTAGCACTCTGGGTAAAATTTTCAGCAAAGTTGACATTTTGAAATATTTTTCTTATTTTTCCAAGAAAAACAGGATTTGACATTTCATGCAAATTGTCTCCAGTGGAGACAATTTGCATGAAATTTCAAGTCCTGTTTTCTGGGTAAAATAAGGCTGAATTAGCCCAGATGGTGGTAAAGGTTAAACACTCCGAGTAGTTCATACTGGTTTCTATCCCAAGGGAAACTTATGATACAGACCCACTATCTTGCAGTTCTAGCATTGTTGTCACACTCAACAAAACTTGTGCCATATTTTTTTTATAGCAGTATTGTCATCCACTTAAGCTGTCATTCACTTTGTTTTCTCTGCTTTTGGTATTTTTTTGTAGTTTATTTTTTATGTGAGGTTGGATGTCCTTAACCCTTGTCCTGCTGAACCCGGATATGCCCTGTCTTTGCAAACAGTGTAGATCCAGATTAGTTGCCTTCTGAAGAAGCCAACTGATCTAGATCTGCACTGTTTGTCATTCAGTAAGTGAATTTATATCAACAATCTGATTGGCTGAAAATTTTAAGTGGGCATGGCATCTTAATTTATTCATGGCAAGGGTTAAATCAAGTTTAATGGCCTCAATAATTTTACTGTTTAACTGTTCCAAGGCGATACAAAACTGTGCATGTCCTGTCACTTCCTCTGCTTGTACTGCATATGTCCAGTAGGTAACCATGCACACCCATGCTGTAGCCTGTGTATTTTCTATTACCAGAGGGAGTAAAAGGAGTAGCCAGGTAACAACCCAGCTAACACACAATGTCATAACAACAGCGCTCCAATATCGCTGTGATGTCATAACCTCGCGGTGAGATTGGAGCAACGTTACGACGTGTATTTACTGGGTATTGTACATATTTCACCATGCTAAACATACATTGTGGGTAGTCATTAGTCTCTGCCTCTAATTAGTACCCATAACATACGACAAATATGTGAATGGCACCTTGGTGAGTGCTGAGGGGTTTCTTACATTTCTCAGAATGTATGTTGTCATGAAGAAATAAGATAAATATAAAAAATAAAATGCCTTAGGTTGGACTATGCATTATACAATGGACAGAATTGGTCATCACTTCAGGGGTCAAGCTACAGGGCGATTGGGGTGAAATAGTCGCCCTAGAGGGCTCTAAGTCGCCCTGGGAAGCCCAGAGGGCGACAAAAACTTCGCCCTCCGTTTTTGCAACTTTTGAAAAAGCTAGTACTTGTGCAAAACGAACTTTTTGTTTGGAGAAATCCAGTAAAAATTGAGCAAACGTGCAAAGGTAACATTCTGTTGAAAGAAGTTGTAAGATGTATCAGAAATGCTGCTGAATAAAAGTCTGATGTGATTTAACAAGTTTTGGAAGAAAACTGTTTGCCTGGTAAATGACCAAAAGATCGTTTTCATCAATGTCATTAGTTTTCGTGGGTGTCCGTTTTTCATAAATGAACCATTTACATGCTGAAAATTGGTCAGAAACAGCATTAAAAGTGTTAAAAACTAACTTTAGAAGTTGACAGACACTTTAGTTAACAAGTTTCTTTTTATCATTGTGTTTATAGCTTACTTATCAAGCCACAGATCTTGATGTTTTGACTGGATCTTCTGAAAAGGATTGTCAGTTTCAAAAAAAAAAAAAAAAAAAAAAAAAAATATGAATGAACTTATGTGTCCAGATATAATGCATTTGCCTACGTATATCTTTGTTACTTTGCATCATTTAATTGGTTTAGAAGTAAGAATGAACAGGTCTACAGTAAAATTTGTTTCCTTCTTTGTTAATTCCCCAAGACAATGCGGTAAAGTGGGTTGAGAGTCCTGAATGTAGCGCTTTCAGTAAGGTGATAGGTAAACCGAGTCTTGACTTCTCCCTCATCCTATAAAACTTCTCCCTGTTTTGTCTTGAGGGAGAAGTCACTTCTCCCTAAATTTCTGAGCCAGCTTGAACCCTGCACTTTGCTGTTTTAATCAACATATTTTCAAAAAAAAGCCTATGCCAAACTTATAAAGGCTACACAATGAAAAATATTCCAGAAATATGCAGACTGATAAAAGCCATGATTATAATTTGAAATCAAAGTAAAATTGTTATGCTCTTTTTTGCCACATCCTCATTAACCCATTATATACTGAATAGACTCTCCCACACAATACATGTATATTGGAAGAGTCCAATTTCAATTTTAGGTAAGTCTGGCTATGAAATCTACATATTCCTAGAGAAAAATGGCTAAACTATTTGCAAACAGTGGAGACCCTGTTCGGACTGCATTCTGTGGCATCTGATCTGGGTCTGCACTGTTTGGCAATTACCCTTTTACGGGTATCTCGACTACAATGGGTTAATGCCAGTGGAAATCTTAGATATTGAGAATTTATGTCCACCTTGAATTAATGACAGCTGTACGCTGGAAAAGGCAAAAATCATCAAATTTATTTGTATGTTGTGTTTTTCATTTTGCATTTATTTCATGTGTTTCTATGAACTTTTCTTCTGCCTTCAGATTTTTTTTTCAAGAAAAACTGTAGGAATGCATTCATTTGTATGACATAAATTGATGAATTGATGTCCATTGGCTGTATAGTTATGATAAAAATGACAAATGTATTAATTAGCAAATTAATTCATACATATTTATAGTATTGATAATGTACATTGCTTGCTAGCAGACACTGTCTTGCCATAAGTTGATCTTCCATTCATTTTGTTGTCTTGTTCATATTTTTGTTAGCTCACCTTAGCAAAGCTCAGGGTGAGCTATTGTGATCACGCTCTGTTCATTGTATTGTCATCAACAATTAGTTTGTTAACACTCTAGAGGTCACATTTTTCCCAATCTTGATGAAACTTTCTCAGAATGTTTACCCCTATGACATCTAGGTCAGATTTGAAACTGGGTCACTTGGGATCCAAAACTAGGTCACTAGGTCAAATCAAAGAAAAAATTTCTTAACACTCTAGAGGTCACATTTTTCAAGTAATCATCATGAATCTTGCTAAAAATGTTTGTCTTGATGATTTCTAGGTCAAGTTCGACTGGGTCACTTGGAGTCAAAATCTAGGTCACCAGGCCAGATCAAAGGAAGACCTGGTTAACACTCTAGAGGTCACATTTTTTAACGAATCATCATGAATATTGCTCAAAATATTTGTCATGATGATTTCTAGGTCTAATTCAAAACTGGGTCACTTGGAGTCACAAACTAGGTTACCAGGCCAAATCAAACGAAAACCTTGTTGACACTCTAGAGGTCACATTGTTGAAGTGATCATCAAGAATCTTGGTCAAAATGTTTGTCTTGATGATTTCTAGGTGAATTTTGGAACTGGGTCACCTATGACATATATTTCATGATCCAGTGACTTTCTTAAAGTTTTCCGTTTAGGTCAGTTTCTCAGTAACTATTGGTCTTACAGAGTGATATTTGGCACTTGTGAAGTGTTTGTGTTTAGGTCAGTTTCTCAGTAACTATTGCTCCTACAGCCAGTGATACTTAGCACATGCATACATCTTAGCATGGCCTCTTGAGTGCAGTCATCCATATTTGACCTTGACCTCTATTTCACAGTCCATTAGACATGCAACATTGTCTTACTTGTAAATATAATCATTATGAGTTTTGGTCAGAATGTTTGCCTTGATCAGTTCTAGGTCAGGTTCTCTAAGTGCTATGATACTCAGGTGAGCATTACAGGGCCATCACGGCTCTCTTGTTAATTGTTGGGGCTATTGTAACACTTAGTTTTAGAGTAAATACTCAGAAAATTTAGGCAGAAAGAACTGCGTTATGGCTTTAGCATACTGGGAAAAAATTAAGCAGATGACATTTTGAAATATTTTCATTTTTCCCAGACATAAAGGTTTTGACATTTCATGCAAATGTTTCCTTTGGAGTTTGTCATCTGCAGACAAATCATGTGAAATGTCAAGTCTCATTTGCTCTAAAAAAAAATCAAAATGTCAGCTCCTGCAGTTATAATTGCATTTTAAGGGTTAGTGGTGGAAAAAAGAAGAAAAAAACAACATGGCTCCTGAAATATAGTACTTCTTCAGATAAATTTTCTCATCTTATGACCTAGTCTTAGATTAATTGCTCACATACAAAAAGCCGGCCTTGGTGGCTCTGTTGGATGCATGCCCAACTGATGATCAGACGGTTGCGGGTTCGACTCCCGCCAGATCAGCAACATTGATTGATCATGTAATATTTTATACAGTCATTCTCTCCCTTCTGCTGATTCAATAAGGGCAGTTGTCAGTTTCTGGCTAAAGATTGTGCACAATACTGGTTAACTGCTTAGAGGACAAAGCCTGCCCAGTAAAAGTATGGTTAGGTAAACTGACAGTGCTCAACATGACTCCATTGGATTGACTGGGCTTTAAAACCTCAGCACAAGCAAACACAAAAATTAACAGTTATCCCTTAGCATGCTGGGTAACTATTTCAGTAGATGCCAATTTGAAATAGTTTTTTTTTCCCCAGAAAACAACTGTTGACCATTCATGCACATTGTCTCTTGAGGAAATGATTTACATGAAAGGTCAAAGCCTGTTTTATGGGAAAAAAAATAAGAAAAATATCAATTTTTGCATCCGCTGAAATTGCCCAGAGAGTGTTAAAGGTTAAAATGAATGGATACACTTGGAGATTTTGCTGCCATTTTTTCAAAGGGAGACAACTTTTGTGACACCCGGCCCCGAGGTTTTAAAACTTTTTATGCTCGACTCCGCTGAGCATGAGATTTTTTCTGCTAATAAATATGAAAATGCCAACAATAGTTGGCATTTTCATATTTATTAGCGGAGAAACTTTCATGCTCAGCTATGTTTAGCAAAAAAGAATTTGGCATTATTAGTAATGTGAGATTTATTAGCATGAAAAATTTCATGCTCTGCTGAGTTGAGCATGAAAAAAGTTTCATAACCTGGGGGCCTGTTTGCTTTCCTGCACATGAAATCTCTTCTGAAAAGCGGAATTCTCTAAAAGGAAAGAAATGGCTCCCAAGTGCAGCGAATTCTTTCCTTTTAGAGTAAACCCCTCTTCAGAAGTGAGGCATTTTACAAAGGAGACAACTTTTATGTGTGACTTTTTGTTTGCTTTCCCTGCACATGAAGTCTTCTGAAAAGGGGTCTACTCTATAAAGAAAGAATTTGCTCCCCAAAGGAAGCAAAATCTTACCTTTAAGATTAGAACCCTTTTATGAGTTGCCTCCCCTGAAAGTGTATCTATTTTCCCTTAAAGTGCCAAACAAAATTCAAGTCTATTTCTTTTATTATTTTTCTTAGAGAAAATGAGGCCTGACATTTCATGTGAATCATCTGCTAGGCAGACAATTCACATGAAATGTCAAGATTAATTTTCTCTAAAAACTAATAAAAATATATTTTATATGTCTGCTGCAGTTGTGACTGGCAGTTAAATGGCTTAAATAGATTTAATCTTCCTTGCATCAATTTGATATCAGCAGATGATATTTTAAAATATGTTACTTTTATTTTTGGTAGAAAATTCGGCTTAGTATTTAATGTGAATCATCTCCAATCTCAATCTCTATTTTATCAATAAAAAGTTATTTTCTTATTTTTCCAAGAATATAAGATTTGATATTTCAAGTGGACTTATATAGAGATTTTATGCCCTATGTTCTTGGAAATATAATTAAGATCTGTAAATTTTGCCTTTGGAAACAAAGAACACATAAAAGAAAGAAAATTGGAGTCTCGGTTTAACTAAGAGTACTCTTCATATGCAACAATGTAGTCTGCACTCCCCACCCCAACCAACCCCCCACCCCCCCCTGCCAACACACACACAGGCTTAACCCTTGTCCTGCTGAACCCGGTTATGCCCTGCCTTTGCAAACAGTGTAGATCCAGATCATTTTGCTTCTTAAGAAGCCATCTGATCTGAATCTGCACTGTTTGTCATTCAGTATGTGAATTTATATCAACAATCTGGATCAAGGGATCTGACTGGCTGACAATTAGAAGTGGGCATGCCATCTTAATTTATTCAGTATGACAAATATTTTAAGCACCATGACAAGTGTGAAGCTGAATTCAGTTTTCAAAGCTACCAGAATAGGTAGCTAAATGTTCAAAGATACCAGAATAGGTAGCTCACAGTTCAAAGCTACCACAATAGGTATCTCAATGTTCAAAGATACCAGAATTAGTAGCTCAGTGTTCAAAGATACCAGAATAGGTAGCTCAATGTTCAAAGATGCCAGAAAAGGTAGCTCAATGTTCAAAGATATCAGAATAGTTAGTTCAGTGTTCAAAGATACTAGAATAGGTAGTTCAATCTTCAAAGATACCAGAATAGGTAGCTCAATGTTCAAAGATACCAGAGTAGGTAGCTCAATGTTCAAAGATACCAGAATAGGTAGTTCAGTGTTTAAAGATACCAGAATAGGTAGTTCAGTGTTCAAAGATACCAGAATAGGCTCAATGATCCTGAAAATTTTGTTTGTTTGTGTTGAGGTTTTACGGCCCAGTCAACCCAATGGGGTCATGTCGAGCGCGGTCAGTTTACCTAACCACACGTTTACTGGGCAGGCTTAGTCCTCTAAGCATTTAACCAGTATTGTGCACATTCTTTAGCCAGAAACTGACAACTGCCCTTCTTGAATCAGTGGAAGGGAGAGAATGACCGTAGAAAATGTTTCACGATCAATCTCCACGAAAGAATGTTGCCGACCTCGGCGGGGGTTGAACCTGCGACCTCCTGGTCTCCAGTCGGACGGCGCATCCAACTGAGCCACCGAGACCGGCAATGATCCTGAAAAATAAAAAAAAAACTGCATTATGATGAAGTATGGGGAGACTTTACTCAGCTTATTTCAACATAAGTTTACTAAACTTAACTTTAGTCTTAACCCTTGCCATGTTGACTAAATTAAGATGCCATGCCCATTTCTAATTTTCAGCCAATCAGATTACTTGATCCAGATTATAGGTATTATTTCACATACTTAATTGAAAACAGTGCTGATCCAGACTTGTTGGCTTCTTTAGAAGCCAACTGACCTGGATCTACACTGTTTGAAAAGGTAGGATAATTCTGGGTTCAGCATGGCCGAGGTTAAGATTTAAAATCACAACAGCAGCAGACAAGATTCTAAAAAAAAAAAATATATATATACATTTGTATATATATATATATATATATATATATATATATATATATATATATATATATATATATAAAATCACAACAGCAGCAGACAAGATTCTAAAAAAAAATATATATATATATATATATATATATATATATATATATATATATATATATATATATATATATATATATATATATACATATATATGGTTTTTTTCCAAGAAAATAAGGCTTGACATTTCATGAAAAAATACTTCCATGGTCTCATTTAATAGAATATTTCAATTTCATTCAAGAATTTTTTTAAAAAAAAATCACTGTCTCCCTATTTTCATACCTGGTAAGGTTGTCAGATTAAATACCTTTATATTGTTATTGTTTTGTTTAAAAAAATATGATTTATTTATCTTTAGCATTGTTTACTTTTGTTTGCTTTAAATGTTTAATGCTTTGGTTGTTCCGCTAAGTGCTTTTCATAAAAATAGTCCGTCCATCTTTATTTTGTTTATTTATTTTTCAGAAATAACCTTTATTTTGAGTTGTTTAATTCTCATTTATATGTATGGTTTGTAGTTGGGTTGAAATAAAATACCTGCCTTCAATTTAAGACTTACTTCATTTTCAAATTTTCCTTTTCTACCTCCCTAGCAAGTCTCATTCTGTCGTGGAGATTGGAATGGTGATTATAAAATCATTTCTGCGGTCATTCTCCCTCTTCTGCTGATTCAAGAAGGGCAGTTATCAGCTACTGGCAAAAGTATGTGCACAAGTACTGGTTAACTGCTTAGAGGACTAAGCCTGCCCAGGAAAAGTGTGAGTAGGCTAACTGACCAGCTCAACATGACCTTAACAGTATTGACTGGGCTGTTAAACTGCAACTCAAACAAGACTCAGCCAACTTGTTTTCACTTCAGGGGACTGGATACTCTTAGTAGATTTTCTTGGCCCAGTTGTTCAAAGTGTTGTTAGCTTAACAAGCTTGTTAATTACAAACTTGTTAACTGTTGTAGCTAAGGTATTTTCAGGTATAGATATTTTTGCTGCAAAAATGTGAGTAGCTTTTGCATTGCAAAAGCTACTCACATTTTTTTCAGAAAAAAAAATATCAATATATTTGCCATATTTCAAGATACTAATTTAAATGTCACTTTAGGTAACAACTTCCTTAACTTTTGAACAAATGGGCCCTGCTGATTTTTTTTTTTTCTACAAGGAAGACAACTTTTTTATAAGTTCCTGCTTGCTTTCCTGCAACAAAGCATCCTCCTGAAAAGGGGTCTACTCAAAAAAGGTAAGAATTTGCTCCCATGGGGAACAAATTCTTACCTTTGGAGTAGACACTTTTTCACAAGGGAGGCAAAACAATTTTGAATGAATTACCTCCCCCTGAAAGTGAATCAATACCCCTTAAATTTAGAAACCGACACAATAAGGGAATGCAGTGTTCGAAAAAAAAAAAAAAAAATTTCAAAAGGTATTTACTTTTCTGTAAGATAACATGAAACAAACAGAAAGTGGTTCAGTCAAGAGAATAATAGTCTGTCCAGAGTACCAGTTTGTCCAAATGTCACACCTTGTTAAGGCCTGTAAGCTGCTGATCTCGCATACACAAATTCTGTAGGAATTTTCAGCTTCTAACTTGAAGCAGATGTTGAAAAGACTATATGAAATAAATGTCCTAAATTTTGTACACCAACGTCTGATAAAATGGCATATCTAAACACTGCAGACTCAGATCAAATTGCCCAGGGTCTACACTGTTTCCCCTTTCACCAAGTATTTTGGTAACAGAATTTAGGCAAAAAAGTCTGGTATAAAAAGTTTGAAATTTTAGGACATTTGTCTTCCTTGAGAATTTAAACCTTAACATCAATAAATTACTATATTTATCCTAGCTATACAGACAGAGGGAACAGTGTAGACTAGAAAAATTGTAACAATTTTGACCAGAATCTAACCATTGTTTTTGGAGAAAGGTTGGTAAAAAGATTCCAGTGCTCAAAATTTGAGATTTTCTTATCCTTGTGACCTTGAAAATTGGGTCAGTGTCATCAAAGTTTAATCAGCTGTTGTCTTTCTCCTAGTGATATATCTATGCAAGTTTGGTAAAAATCTGCCAGTTGAAGAGAAATATTTTTGTGTCCCAAAAACTTAAGAGGTGGGATAGGCATCCGATTTTCCATTCGTCAACATCTGCATCAACCTTTGTGATAACCCAAGTCCTGCTGAATCTGGATATATCCTGCCTTTGCAAGCAGTGTAGATCCAGATCTGGCTCTGCTGTTTGTCAGTTAGAATGTGAATTTGTATCAACAACCTGGATCAACTAATCTGATGGCTGAAAAGTAGAAGTGGGTGTGGCATCTTGATTTATTTAGCATGACTAAGGTTAAAGTCTATATCTGAATAACTCTATCACCTATAATTATCTTACCTGGCATGCACTTTCACCCTTGCATGAACTTAAAAACAATATAACCATCGTCTAACAACTTTGCCATTGTATGTCAACCCATTGCATTTAAGCACCATTTCTGTAATACCTAAAATCATCTACAGTGGCATGTTTTTTCTCCCTAACATGGAATCAGTCAAACACTGAAGTGTCATTTCCCTTGCCATCTAACCAAAGTTTGTCAGAAAATGTACCTTCTGACATGTATCCATACAGTCTGAGAAGAGGCTTCATTGTCCACACAGGAGCTTAAAGTTGGATATTTCTTCTTATAGGGCCTGTCCCTACGATTTTGAAATAATCGTAGGGACAGGCCCTATAAGAAGAAAGTATCCAATGTCAAGCTCCTGTGATTGTCCACATGAAGAAACTGTGCTTTGACCCTTGACTATGGGATATGGGTCCAGTGAATATTCTGATCAGACTGTGCGAATGTACAGGCTGATCTGAATCTTCGCATCTTCTGAAGGTATGTTTTCTGACCTTGCAGCTCTAATAATGTCTGGAATTTGTATCTAAACTAGACCTGTGAGTGAAACACACTCATGCCCCCACCCAGGCACCATTTTTAACAAAGGCTTAATGAATTCCACAAAATGCTTAAAATGGGAATTTGCGTGAAACAGGTTTCTCACAAAAAGAACTGGAATTCAGCAGGATAACAGGTCATGTGCAGCATATCAAAAGCAATGGCTACATCACAGCACTGATTTTCCATAAAGTGTCAGTGTATATATCCCCTGTTTGAGATAACATCAGAAGCAAAGTAAAAGTAGGCATTCTACTGGTATGCAGTGCTGGTTTGCATACCCCAATCTAGTGATACAGACATTTACAGGCCAGGTCCTCTCACTGGATGGAGAAATTCCTACTATATCATGCTTATGATGACAAGAGGCAGTTCCTAATACTGCACTGCGCATCACCTCACTACAGCATTAAGTTGGTCTAATGACACCTCCATACTTCTTGCAGTCTCGTGTTCAGTGCCAAGTTCTAGACACTGACCTTTTGCCCCGCCTCCATTATCTTTTAGTATGCATGTGTTCCAAAGCAAACACAAATCAATCATTTAATAGCTATATAAGGCAAAGTTACTAATTTGCCGTCTTTTTTTTTTTTAATTAAAAAGGCGACATACCCCGTGCAAAAGTCATAAAATAGTTATGTAACTTTTTCTATGAGGTCTCTATAATGTAAGAGCCTAGTGTTTTAAGTTTCAAATCAATCCTACAATGACATCAGAAGTTTTAATCAAAATGTCTCTCAATGGGACAATTTCTAATTCAGCAAGGGGCCATAATCCATGCAAAATGCACAGCAGAATAGTGTTTCATGTATACAATTTCTTTGTAAGATAATAGGCTAGTATTTCAAGTTTCAAATCAATCCCCCAAAGATGACATAAACCCAAATGCATCTAAATGGGACAATATCAAAGTCAGAAAGGGGCCACAATCCATGCAAAAGTGTAACAGAGTGATGATACTTGTTCTATAATTCTTAGATAAATAATATCCTGGGCTACTATTTCAAATTTTAAGTCAATCCGCAATAATGTCAAAACCGACACATCAAAATGCATCTGAATAGGACAATATCTAAGCCAGAAAGGGGCCAAAATCCATGCAAAATCAAAACAGAATGATGTTACTTGTTCGACGAGTTTTCTGCAAGATAAATGGATAGTATTTAAAGTTCCAAATCAATCCTTCAAAGACAGCAAGACTTATGAATCAGTATGCATCTAAATCGGACATTTCTCAAGTCAGAAGGGGCCATAATCCATGCAAAATGCATAACAGAGTATTGGCACTTGTTCTACAAAATCTCTGCTGGGAAACTGCTTTTTCTGTGCTTATCTTTTCTGCCTGCTGGTGTCTATTGAGGATTATCTTCCATCTTTACCTTGCTTGGATGGCTGCAGTGCTCTAAGTTTACTTTCTTCAGGAGTGTAGTCACCATTGACAAGAGTCCATGGGACCGGCCATTCACCCATTTTCTCCTCCAATATGAACTAGTTCTGCTGGTATGTTATCAACTCCTGCTGACTTTTCCTTATTCAGTGCTTTGATGCTACTTCAACTTCACGAAGGACCGTCGGCTCTCCACCAGCTTTGTGATCATAAAGCTCTGAACAGTCCATCTATTGAGAACAACTTGTTCTTCAGCTTCGTTTTCCTACTTTGCCTTTGATCATGGCAGTCTTTCCTTGTTATTTCTTTGTTAGGCACCAGTTGATAAGCTTTATTTGTTGTTCCTACTTAGGCATATCCTACTTTCATTAGCCTACTGGCCTATGTGTTTGTGAAATAGAGTTAAAGGCAAAGACTAAACATTGTTCAGCCAAGCGTGAAAAGGAGGTGAAGGTCAGTAATAGTTGATGGCACTGGGCAGTGTGCATCACAGTGGATCTGTGTATCAAGTTTCATTAGCTTAAAGGAAATGGAGCTAAATGCACACACAGACTAAACACTGTTCAGCCAAGTGTTGGGAGGTCGTCAGTAATGGTCAATGGCAGCAGACAGGGTGCCTCATGGTGAATGTGTGTATGAAGTTTCATTAGCCTATAGGCCTCGGTGTTTGAGATACAAGAGCTAAACACTGTTCAGCCAAGAGAGGAAAGTAGGTCAAGGCCAGTAAAGGTTGATAGCAGAGTGCATCATGGCAGATGTATGAAGTTTCATTAGCCTAGAAGCCTTGGTGTTTGAGAAACGGAGCTAAACGCACGGACTTCACCTTCTTTAACCCTTGTCCTGCTGAACCCAGATATACCCTGCCTTTGCAAACAGTGTAGATCCAGATCAGTTGGCTTCTAAGCCAACTGATCTGCATCTACACTGTTTGCCATTCAGTATGTGAATTTATATCAAAAATCTGGATCAAGTAATCTGATAGGCTGAAAATTTGAAAAGGATGTGGCATCTTAATTTATTCAGCAGGACAAGGGTTAAGCTGACAACAATGCCAACACTAACACCACTGAATTGATCCTTATTTCGCTTGTGGGCCCAGTTGTTTAAAGTATCGTTAGCTTAACAAGCTCGTTAGTAGTCAAAATGTTAACTGTTCTAGTATTCACAGGTATTTTTGCTGAAAAAAATGTGAGTAGCTTTTCACATTTTTTCAGCAAAAATATGAGCATATAATCTATATCTAATGTCCAAAGTTTTAACGATACATTAACTAACGTCATTGTTAGTTTCGAACAACTGGGCCATGCTTGCTAAAGCAGTCAGGGAAAACAAAATTAGAATGTCATCTGCAACAAATTTGCCCGAAATTTTAAGGGTTAAGCAATGATCTGAACTATACATTCCTCAAATACTTTGTACTTTTAAGTAATAACTAGGGGAAAAATAAACATTAACCCTTATCCTGCTGAATAATTTAATTAGCCACACCCATTTCGGACTATCAGCCAATTAGATTACATCATATAATGTTTTCGTTCAAACTCACAAACTGAATGACAAACAGTGTAGATCCTGATCAGATGGCTTCCTCAGATGCCATCTGATCTGGATCTACACTGTTTGCAAAGGTAGGGGTTGTCGTGAACAGCAGGATAAAGGTTAAAGACAAAAAGAACTAGAGGCTCAAGTGGGCCAGATATATCGCTCACCTGGATCAGGCTGATCATGATGTTAGATTGTGCCAAGGTGGCCATCTTGGCTATCAGATCAGATTACCTTTAGCAATTCGGAATCTAACGTTGTTTGAAGAGTTTCAAGATTGCCACCATGGCCGTCATCTTGGATATTGGAACTGAATGGTTCAGCAGTTCTGAATCTTCTTTTCACCCTGATACCTCCCATCAAGTTTCAGCTCAACCTGACTTACTGTTTGGGAGATGTGATTTGAAGAATTTCAAGATGGCGGCCATCTTGGACATTGGACAGAAGGATTTTAGCAATTCTGAATTTCCATAACACCCCACTGCCTCCCCATATTTAAGCTCAATCGGACACCTTTCAGTAGAAGATGTGATTTGAAGATTTTCAAGATGCCTGCCATGGTGGCCATCTTGGATATCAGAACAGAATCATTTTAGCAATTCTAAATCTCTATGCTGCCCTGATGCCTTCCACCAAGTTTCCCCTCCATCCGACTTACTGTTCGGGAGCAGATAACAATTGAAGACTTAAAAGATAGCCGGAGGAGATGTTCGAAGATTTTCAATGCTTAGCAATTCTGAATCTCTGTCGCTCCAATGCCTCCCATCAAGTTTTGGCTCAATAGGATCTGTGGTTTGGAAGATGTCGTTTGAAGAATTTCAAGATGGTGGCCATCTTGGACATCTGAACAAAATGATTTTAGCAATTCTGAATCTCTGTATCACTGTGATGCTTCCCATCAAGTTTTGGCTCAATCAAACATATGGTTTGGGAGATGTCATTTGAAGAATTTCAAGATGGCCTCATGGCGGCCATCTTGGATATCGGAACGGAACAACTTTAGCAATTCTGAATCTTTATATTGCTCCGATGCCTCCCATCAAGTTTTGACTCAAGCTGACTTAAGGTTTGGGAGGAGACGTCGTTTGAAGAATTTCAAGATGGCCACCATGCCGGCCATCTTGGATATCGGGACACAACTATTTCAGCAATTCTGAATCTCTATAACTCTCCAAAGCCTCCCATCAAGTTTCAGCTCAATCTTATTGCTTGGGATTAGATGTTTGAAGAATTTCAAGATGGCTGTTCTCTGTGTAACTATGATGCTTCCCATCAAGTTTTGGCTCAATCCACGGTTTGGGAGGAGATGTCGTTTGAAGAATTTCAAGATGGCCGCCGTAGTCTTGGATATCGCAACGGAACGATTTTAGCAATTCTGAATCTCTATGTCGCTCCAATGCCTCCCATAAAGTTTTGGCGGATATCTTGGATATCTGAACGGAACAATTTTAGCAATTCTGAATCTCTGTGTCACTGTGATGCCTCCCATCAAGTTTCAGCTCAATCGGACTTAGGGTCTGGGAATAGATGTTGTCTGAAGAATTTCAAGATGGCCACCATGGTGGCCATCTTGGATATTGGAACGGAACTATTTTAGCAATTCTGCATCTCTGTGTCATTGTGATGACTCCCATCAAGTTTTGGCTCAATCCGACTTACGGATTGGGAGGAGATGTCATTTGAAGAATTTCAAGATGGCCACCATGGCGGCCATCTTCGATATCCGAACGGAACGATTTTAGCAATTCTGAATCTCTGTGTCACTGTGATGCCTTCCATCAAGTTTCAGCTGAATCGGACTTAGGTTTGGGAGGAGGTTGTTTGAAGAATTTCAAGTTGGCCACCCCGGCAGCCATCTCGGACACGGGAACGGAATGATTTTAGCAATTCTGAATCTCCATTGTTGCCACAATGCCTCCTACTAAGTTTCAGCTCAATCCAACTTATGGTTCTGGAGGAGATGTCAAAAATGTGAAAAGCTAACAACGGACGGACGG
The DNA here is from genome assembly GCA_964016985.1 of Anodontia alba. Classification (NCBI taxonomy): domain Eukaryota; kingdom Metazoa; phylum Mollusca; class Bivalvia; order Lucinida; family Lucinidae; genus Anodontia; species Anodontia alba. Next base: position 2,418,142 of record OZ024833.1, read on the forward strand.
ACAACAAACAACAGGCCATTGCATAAGCTGACCTGGAGCAAAGCAAAGCTCCAGGTGAGCTAAATACAGACAGGAAATGAAGGACAAAATACAATAGATGAGAATTCATTTATTGTCTTTTAAAGGTGAATGTATTCATGAGATGAGAGAATAATCAAACAAGATCTGGCAGCTAATACTGCATTAATTTTTTTGTTTTTTTATCAATAAACAGGTGATCCAAAGAAGAAAATGAATGCCACTGTTACAAACTGAGATGACAGATTACATAGTAACCTTTAACTTCATTTTAACTACCATATTTACCCAAGGTATTAGGACAAACAGGCCCCAGCAAACAGTGTACACCCAGATCAGTGATTGTAGAAACATGGTATCTGAACAAGATCTACACTGTTTGGTATTCAACCATCACTTTCTGGATACATATCCAGGTAGTCAAATGGACAGCAAATTTTAGAAGTACAGCTAGGACTGGCAAATTTTTAGAAGTACAGCTAGGACTGGCAAATTTTAGAAGTACAGCTAGGACTGGCAAATTTTAGAAGTACAGCTAGGACTGGCAAATTTTAGAAGTACGGCTAGGATTGGCAAATTTTAGAAGTACATTGTAGTAAGGATTGGCAAATTTTATTAGTACAGTTAGAATTTATGGTGTCCTAATACTTAGTGAAAATATGGTAGGTTTCATCTTGTACTGAGATTTTCAAAAGACGAGTATTAGCTTGTGTTCAAACATCAAGGGTCATATATTACAATCCAACAGCATACAAGCTGCATTGTGATAAAGCACTTACAGTAAATGTCCTATAACTTCATACACCGAAGTTTCCAACAAAATGGCAAATGCAATTTTGTCAGACACTTTGGTGTTTGAAATTTTAGGACATTTACCATAGTCACCCATCTGGCAAGCAAGGTACCAAGGAGAATCTTTCGATATTTCTCCATAAAAATGTATTGCCGTGATTTATTACAATTGTCTCGACACAACTTTCCAGTTTATGAAAAACACCAGAGACCCTTTTGTTTTAATATCCGTTTATTGTCACAGACCAGTTTATTTCCGCAGACAAATTTTAAACTACGTATATAATGTTAATAAAGGGAACTAATACACTTTCATGAGAAGCAACTCTGTCAAAATCGCTATGCCTCCATTCTGCAAAGGGATCCACTCTTAAAGTAAAGAATCTGCTCCCCTTGGGAGCAGATTCTTTCCTTTTAGAGTAGACCCCCTTTTTCAGAAGAATATGCAAGTAAACAAGAAGTTACAAAAGTTGTCTCCCTTGTAAAATAAGACAGAAAAATCTATCAAGTGTATCCTCCAGTTCCGTGTAGTGCATACGGTCAGTCAGTGATGTTTAGGTATCCAGAATAAAACCTCCTTTGAGCCATTGTATTGCTTCAAATGACGGAATGATTACAAAAATAAAAGAAGATTCCACACAACAAAAAGTACACTGTACACACACATACCAGGACCACAGGAGGGAAACCAAAATTTTCTTCAATGCAAGAAAATGCTCCTTGTGTCTGCAATGATGACTTGGTCTTTACATCCTTTTCAACATTACCTAAGTCATATCAAGATGACAGCTAAGATCAGCCCACAGATTCCGTAACTGTAACTGAATAATGCCATGCTATGCACACCTTAACTTTCACCACTCTCTGGATAAATTCAGGAGACCACAAACTGACATTTTTTCTTATTTTCATAGAAAACAGGCATTGATATATCACACAATGTCTCGCGAGAGGACAATTTTCGTGATATATCAAAGCCTATTTTTCTGCGAAAAATACGAAAATTACCGGGTATTTAAAAATGTATGTTGAGTTTTAACCCAGCACGCTAAGATTTAGGTCTCACCATTCTGTAGCTACATCGGGGGGGAAGATCTGACTAGACAGAGCAACTAGTCAGGAAGGTCAAGATGTGGAAAAAATCTTCGTTTTCCTCCAGTAGCCATCTTTGGGCGCTGTGACAGCAAAAAGGTGTCTTTGAACATATGCAAAATGCAAAAACCACTGAATGATTGACAAACGGTGTAGACCGTGACTGGACAAGCATTCTGCAGCATCTTATCTGTGTCTACACTGTTTGCTCAGGCCTGTCTGTCCAAATACTTATGGTAAATGTGTGAGGCAGTCTAAGCCGGTCGTGGATATATTTCCCAGTATCAAAAGATTCTTTAAGTGGACAGTGACAGCTCTAATAAGACTTCGAATACACAGGCTGATCTAGGCCCTAGCTGTCCACATATGACAATAGACACCTTTTTACTTGACACATCCCATTCACACCTCTAGATAAGGTGTTTTTTTGTGGGGTTTTTTTGTCCTTTTTTCAAAATAAAGTACTGAAATTTTTCTTATTTCTACCTGTAAACATATGTTGTGGGTACTCATTAGAAGCGCTTCGATGAGGCGCTTCTAATGAGTAGCCACAACATATGTTTTCGTGAAGAAATAAGAAAAATATTGTGAGAATACCACTCTTATCTGGAGCTATGAGGTATGTACATTCTGATCACTTAGTATGATGAAATATAAATACAGCAGTTTTACACATACACACAAAAAGAACTAATATATGTAGTCCACCCATTAAGCACCGCTATGGAAAGCATGATCATATCACATGACGCAAGCATCAGTAGAGATTGACCACTAATGGCCCAGCTCACATTCTACTTAAATCTATATGGTACCGTTATCAGTCCGACAGGATTCTTGTAGGGACAATAACGGTCTAATATAGATTGAAGTAGAATGCTAGCTTGGGTCTTTTCAGATGATAATCAGATAACACCAGATAAGGTGTTTACCACCAAAGCTTTGATATTTTCTTATTACTCTAGGAAATAGTGCATATTCATTTGAAGTGCCTCTAATGAGTATTCAAAACATATGCTTTTGTGAGACAAGAATGTTTTTTTTTCTTATCTAGAGCTCTGTAAGATCAGACAGATCAAATTTACACAAGCTACCGTATTCAACCTAATTACCGCACTGTGCGCTTAGGTTTTTCAAAATTACTGGGAAAACTTGTGGTAACATATCTACCTACTACGGATACACTTTTAAAAGGATCAGCAAATGACTTATTTTGATGATGTTTTTTTCTGATTTTCTTTATATAATGCATATATTGTGGTTACTCATATGAACTGCATCGACAAGTCGATGCAATTCAAATGGGTACCCACAACATACGTCTCTATACAGAAGTAGACAAAACGTACCTTGGCAGTAATCTGAAGACTTTGGAATAGCTTGACTGAGCGCTTATAGGGGTATGTGCGGTAATTAGGGCAAATATGGTAAATCAAATGATACCATATTTACCCCAAGTAGTCAGACAGAGAAGTCTTAGTAAACAGACTAAACCTGTCTCAGATAAGTCTTTTTTTTGTTTGTTTGTGTTGAGATTTTAAGGCCCGGTCAACCTAATGGGTCAAACCTCATGTCAAGCGCCGTCAGTTTATTTAACCACACTTTTCTCCTTGGTCCTCTAAGTGGTTAACCAATATTGTGCACATTCTTTTCAGAAGAAATTGACAACTGCCCTTCTTTAATCAGCGGAAGGGAAAGAATGATCATAGAAAATATTTCATGATCAAAAATAATTCATGATCAATTTCCATGAAAGTATGTTGCCGACCCGACGGGGGTTGTACTCGCAACCTCCTGATCATTAGTTGGGGCCCATCCAACTGAGCCACCGAAGCGGTGACTACATGTACTTTCAATTCATCCAGCACTTTGTAGACACATCAACAGGTAATGAAACTGAACTTGTTCAACTTTTAGAAGAAATATAATAAGATTAAGGTGTTTGAATATTAAGGGTAAATATAGTACAATTTTAGGATAATTTTTGTTTAAAAGCATACCTTTTGGATAAGGGCCTTCACTGCAAACCAACAAGCACTCGTTTTAGCCTATGTATCCATACAGTCTGATCAGTCTTTGCTGAGCACCCGTTGGGATGCCAAGAATCAAAGTCTTATAAGCAGACAGCAAAGGCTGTTCAGAGTTGTGCAGAATGATCCGAGTTTATAATTGGCACACATGTCCGCAGGTATATTTTCTTGTTGTGACTCATAAAATAGGAGAAACTGTACTGAATTTTGAATAAATCTCATATCTCCAGATAATGCATTTTCTTCAACAGAAATGTACTGATATTTTTCTTATTTCTCAATAAAAACATATGTTGTGGGTACTCATTAGAAGCGCCTCATCGAGGCGCTTCTAACGAGTACCCACAACATATCTTTTTGTGGAGAAATAAGAAAATATCATGTGTATACCTCTTATCTGGGGCTATGATTAATTTATTGTAAGTGCAGGCTAATGTGAAAACATCAAAACAAATCATTAGATATTTACACAAAATATAAATATTAACAGACAAAATCTTAGTTCAGATGAATACACAAGCAGACTCATTTAAAAACATTTATTCTCACAAGAATAGATACAAACACTCTCTCCAATATATACAAATCAAAAGCATTTGTGAAACAAAAGCTGTTAACTCAATTATGACCAACATGTATGACAAGTATTTTGTTTTTTACAGTTCCTGAAATACTATGTTTTTTTTTGTTTTTTTTTTTGCTGAGACCTTATCTGGAAAATTTAATAAAGACAACTTGTTTAAGGAGGAGTATTTATGATAATCCTGGGATAATCTTCTCCAGCTTTCCATTAAAACATGTTGTTCTCATTAGAAGTACCTCTGTGAAGCACTTTTAATGAGAATCATGACCTATGTTTTCATAGAGAAAATGAAAATACATCACCAAATACCCCACCTTTACACTTTCTCTGCTATTAAAACTGATCCACACATGTTCTTGATTTCCTGACAGTTTGTTTGTGCTGAGGTTTTATGTTGAGGTTTTATGTCCCAGCCAACCCATTGGAGTCATGTCGAGCGTGGTCAGTTTACCTAACTGCACTTTTACTGGGCAGGCTTAGTCCTCTCTCTAAGCTGTTAACCAGTATTGTGCACATTCTTTTACCTGAAACTGACAAATGTTCTTCTTAAATCAGCGGGAGAGAATGATCGTCAACCTATAGTAAAGTAGTCAAATTTTTAGACTTTTGCTGAGTCATTTGGCGTAAGGACACATTTTGCGATTTAACCCTTTAAGTGCCAATCTCAACTGCAGTAGATGACAATAAGTCTGGACAGTTCATGTGAATCATCTGCTTCTGCTTGGCAAATGATTCACATGAAATGACTTATTTTCTTTAGAAAAAAAAATAAACAGAATGTCTGCTACAAAATTTTTGCTTTGTTCTTTAACGGTTGAAGTGAACACAAGTCCTGTTTACTGATTTAAACCGATCCATAGACTGGTCATATGTTTTCTGAATAATATTCAATCAATATTTTTCTTTTATTCTACATCTGATCTTCCAACTTGACTCCAGCATTTCATTCACTCACTGGTACCCATATTGGAATGAATGAAAATAAGCTGAGAACCTAGAACAAAAATGTCTTGTATCCAAGCAACATCATACAAAAAAGCTAAGTTTATAAACAGACAGGCCTGAACAGTGTAGCCCCAGATAATACACTGCAGAATGTAGCTTCCATACCAGGTCTACATTGGTAAGAATATTGATAAAGAACACTGTAATGTGGCATATGATCAAGGTCTACACTGTTAGCCATTCACCCAGCAGTTTTTAGACATACAAACAGGTGGAAAATGTCCAAACATTTAAGGCTCTTGAGAAGGTGCATTTTCAACCAAAAATTATCTATATTTTCCTTATTTTTCTAAGAAAACATATGTTGAGGGTACTCATTAGAAGTGCCTCACTTAGGCGCTTCTAATGAGAACCCCACATGTTTTTGTCGAGAAATTTACCTGATACCCACTCTTACCTAGACCTATGAAACATTTATCATACTTACAACATCAGATGATATCACCAACTTCAATTCTCATCACTTCTAACAAACGTAATTTCTTAAGCCAATCTGCTGTGAGGTATATACATACAAACTTCGTCAAAAAAAAAAAAAAAAAAAAAAATATAACATCAGCCTTATAGAAGACATAAAAAAATCCTATCTAACATTCTTAATGAAATATTCCCAAATCCCCACCCCCACTTTCTTAAATGCATCAGTTTGTTTGTTTGTGTTGAGGTTTAATGGCCCAGTCAACCAAATGGAGTCATGTTGAGCACAGTCAGTTTACCTGACCACACGTTTACAGAGCAGGATTAGTCCTCTAAGCGGTTAACCAGTATTGTACACATTCTTTCGCCAGAAGCTGACAACTGCCCTTCTTGAATCAGCGGAAGGGAGAGAATGACCATAGAAAATATTTCATGATCAATCTCCACAAAAGAATGTTGCCGACCTCGGCGGGGTCGAACCTGCGACCTCCTGATCTCCAGTCGGAAGCGCATCCAACTGAGCCACCAAGGCCAGCAAATGAATCAGTATTCAAGTGTTTATATCCTTTCTTTTCGGTACCTTAAAATACATTAACATGTATAATCAAGAAACACTGAAAATATGATTTAAGAACACATTTTCTCAAATTTTGTGACGGTCTCTTTGTACCTCATTAACTGTCCCCTGACAAGTTTATTTGGATTCTGACAAGTTTATTGGATTACGTGTTAAACTCTGTCATATATGACAAGCAGAATTTTACCATTTCAACATATTCTCATATACAATGCATATCACGTTTCTAAAGAATAAAGTGTTTGTGCCTGACATTTCAAATATATATGACAGATATCTTTGAATTGTTCTTAATAAATTCATCATTTTTAACCCTCCATACATTGTACTATATTAGCAGACAACATTTCACAACGTTTCCGATTTTTCCAGAAATTACAGCTCGCATTTCAGCAAACTGAGGATGTTCCTATGCCAAACTGAATTTTCTGGAAAAAAAATAAGCATACTTCTAGATAAGGGATACCCAGAAATATTTTTCTTCTTTTATTTCTCCAGGAAACCATGATATGGGTACTCATTAGAAGCACCTCTATGAGGTGCTTCTAATGAGTACCCAAAATATGTTTTCAAAATACATATGTATCATGACTTTTCGATGAAAAAAATCCCCATCTAGAGCTTTACGAAAAATATCATTCAGCTGTCAGCTACTAATTTTATTATCAGTATACAAAGGGTTAAACAAATGAAAAATAAGTCTATCATAAAGAGAATGTAGTCTATTTTTTTATGTCTGCAATCATTTGGTGTTCTTCAGTTGCCCTGACAACCAGTCAAGCCCCTCATAAAGACCATCGCCACTTGTCGCACATGTTGACTGAATGTACCAGCTTCGGTTCCGTAAACTGTGTAGTCCTAGTTTATCTGTAATTTCTGCAGCATTCATTGCATTTGGTAAATCCTGAAATATAGCCATATGAATGATACAGAGAGAAAGAAAAAAAGAAATATACCCATCTAGTTAAAAACAAACTTTCATAGGATTTGTTATACTCCTGTATTGGTTTGATCTTGACATACCAGAAGCGCCATGAAAGTAAAACTACAATTCTGTTGCAAATCTTGCTTTTGGCAAAAACAACTGCATTCTTCCACACTGTAAGAAAACTGTATTTACCAGTCACACACTTTGTCAAACAAAAAAAAAAACTGCATTTATCAGTCACAAACTTTGTCAATTAGAAAACTGCATTTATCAGGCACATACTTTGTTAAACAGAAAATTGCATTTATCACTCACACACTTAGTCAAACAGAAAACTGCATTTATCTGTCACACACTTTCTCAAACATAATTTATCAGTCACAAACTTTGTCAAACAGAAAACTACATTTATCAGTTACACACTTCCTCAAACAGAACACTTTTTATCAGTCACACACTTTATAAAACAGAAAATTGCATTTATCCGTCACACACTTATCAAACTGAAAACTGCATTTATCAGCCACACACTTTGTTGAAAATAAAACTGCATATACCTGTCACACACTTTGTCAAAGAGAAACCTGCATTTATCCGTCACACACATTATCAAACAGAAAACAGCATTTATCTGTCGCAGACTGTCAAACAGAAAACTGCATTTATCAGTCACATACTCAGAAAACAGAGAACTGCATTTATCAGTCATACACTTTGCCAAATAAAAACTTCGTTTATTAGTCATACACTTTGTCAAACAGAAAGCCGCATTTATCTGTCACACACTTGGTCAAATAGATAACTGCTTTTATCGGTCATATGCTTTGTCAAACAGAATACTGCATTAATCAATGATACACTTTGTCAAACAGAAAATTGCATTTATCTATCACACACTTTGTCAAATAGATAATTGCATTTATCAGTCACACACTTTGTCAAACAGATAACTGCTTTTACCAGTCACATACTTTGTCACACAGAAAACTGCCACACACTTTATCTAACAGAAAACTGCATTTATCACTTTGTCAATCAGTAAATTGCATTTATCAGTCACACACTTTGTCAAATAGAAAACTGCATTTACCAGCCACACTCTTTGTCAAACAGAAGACTGCATTTACCTGCCACATACATTGTCAAACAAACAAACAAAAAAAACTGCATTTATCTATCACACACTTAGTTAAACAGACAAATGCATTTATCAGTCTAACACTTTGTCTAACAGAAATCTGCCTTTATCTGTACATACTTTGTCAAACAGAAAATTGCATTTACATGTCACACACTTTGGTAAATAGAAACCTGCATTTAATCTGTCACACACTTTGTCAAACTCAAAACTGCATTTATTTGCCACACACTTTGTCAAACAGAAACCTGTGTTTATCTGTTACACACTTTGTCAAACAGAAAACTGCATTTATCAGTCACACACTTTGTCAAACAGAAAACTGCACTTATCAGTCACACACTTTGTCAAACAGAAAACTGCACTTATCAGTCAATCACTTTGTCAAATAGAAAACTGCACTTATCAGTCACACACTTTGTCAAACAGAAAACTGCAATTATCAGTTCAACACTTTGTCAAACAGAAAACTGCATTTATCTATCACACACTTCTTGTATACATGTTATCTTGTTTTTACATGTTGTCAAACTGAAAACTGCATTTATCAATCACACATTCCTTGTGTGTTGTCAAACTGAAAACTTCATTTATAAGTCACATACTTTGTGTTCACTGTCGAACAGGACTGAATTTATCAGTCACACACTTCTTGCGCAATCAACCTGAAAACTGCATTTATTAGTTACACACTTCTTGTGTTGTCAAACTGAAAACTACATTTATCTGTCACATGCTTATTAGAGTGTTGTCAAATTTAAAACCACATAAAATATCAGTTATACACTTGCTGTGCATTGTCAAACTGAAAACTGAATTTATCAATCACACACTTCTTGCCTTATCAACCTGAAAACTGCATTTATTAGTCACACATTTCTTGTGTTGTCAAACTGAAAACTACATTTATCTGTCACATGCTTATTAGAGTGTTGTCAAATTTAAAACCACATAAAATATCAGTTATACACTTGCTGTGCATTGTCAAACTGAAAACTGAATTTATCAATCACACATTTCTTGCCTTATCAAACTGAAAACTACATTTATCAGTTGCACGCTCAGTTATACACTTGCTGTGTGTTCTCAAACTGAAAACTGCATTTATCAGTCACACACACACACACACACACACACACACACACACACACACACACACACACACAAAATAATTGCAAATAAGATAATGTTCTTGAATGTTGTTATAGTAACACAAAAGTTATATTGACTTTTTTCACTCATAAATGTTTTCCAGTAAAACAGCATTTCTTACTTTTCCAGTAAAACAGCATTTCTTACTTTTCCTGCAAAAATCTACCATTGATTAATTGTGTTGGGGTTTAACAACACATCAACCCTTGAGGATCATTTTGTGTCATCTCCCAAAGAAATGGAGAAAAGGTAGTAGAGGAAGAGGGAAGAAAAAGGAAAATGAATTAAAGTGTAGAAACTGAAGAAATAAAAACATCCCTCCTCTACCCTTACCTGCTACAAGGATAACAGGCCTTGCCCAAATGTAAACTGGATGCACAAGTGATGTAAGTTACACGACACCTTTGTCAAAACATCCCTCCTCTACCCTTACCTGCTACAAGGATAACAGGCCTTGCCCAAATGTAAACTGGATGCACAAGTGATGTAAGTTACACGACACCTTTGTCACACCCAACCTGCCCCACAAAATCTACCTATAAATGGGTCGTTGCTCAAGACAGTAAAGAGATACTTTTAAGATAACTTCTATTTTTACATCAACAGATCAGGCTTTTCCCTGAGTAATTTATTTAAGGGGACTTATGTTTCTTTTGACCCATATTTTAGGGGACACATGGAGTAATTTCAAGGGTTGATTGCTTGAATTTTACAGAAAATATTGCAAATTTTGAGGGACATCAATCTCTCTCTACGAGGGTCCTGCAAAAAGTTTTGTCACTGGGTTCGGATTACTTCAGTGCTACGTTTTATCAAACATATTTTTATTCCAAACCTTCAAAGAATTCCCCCTTTACTGAAACACATTTTTGTAACCTTTTTACCCAGTCGCGAAAAGCAGATAAATAGTCTTCTTTTGGTATCTGTTGGAGACACTTATAAATCGCGCTGCCAAGAGAACTTCTAGACGTATACTTATTTCCAGAAAGCATTTTCTTAAGCCTTGGAAATAAAAAGAAGTCACAAGGACTCAGGTCAGGTGAATAAGGTGGATGATTTAAAACTTTCACCTTTTCAGAAGCCAAAAAAGACTCAACAACCTCACACTTATGAAAGGAGGTGTTGTCATGTTAAAGTGGACTCCTGACCATCCTTTGCTTGGTCATTTCTTATTGTAAAACTCTTTCACTTTCTTCAGTACAGAATTCTTGTAGAATCGGCCAGTGACTGTATGACCAGATGGACAAGGCACTTGAACGACTGGCCCTTTTGAAAATTTCCCAGCTTTAAAAGCTTTAATCCACTAAAACCTGTGTGCATTGAAATGGTATGAGGTCCATATATACCACACAATTCATTAAATATCTGCTTTGAATCTATATTAAGCCCAAATGCGGCATTTAATATACATTGTAGCTACAAATTTCAGTCTTCTGGTCCAAGTTCCAATGTAACAAGTAAATTGGTCAGTGCATATGACTGCATCTATTTCGATTTGAATTCAACTCGGTCAGTTGGAAAGCAATTTGCGCAAAATAAACTGGTATGGTTAGCTATTCAACACACCATTCAAGTGCAGTGAAGCATTTTAAAATATACCTGGGATAAAACAAAGGAAGCCTATTAGTGACAGAGCTTTTTGCATGACCCTCGTAAGATTGAGGTTTAGGGGAACATCAGACAAAAGGGGCCAAGTTTCGCATTTTTGAGGGACAAGGAAAACCCTACTACAGTTTTGCTGTGGGTACTCATGTGCTCATAAGAAATGGCTGGTGGAGGCAATTCTAACGAGTATGGTTTTCTGTTGAGGTTTTACGGCCCAGTCAACCCAATGGGGTCATGTTGAGCGTGCCGTTTTAATAACCACAAGCTTTCTGGGCAGGCTTAGTCCTCTTTTGTGCACATTCTTTTGCCAGAAAAACGAGTATGGTAAATTAAAATATCCTACAATTTCATATACAAAAGGACTTTTACCGTACACACATCTGTTAGTACAAAATAGCTTATTTTCCACATATTCCTTTTATCAGGCATTATGGGTAAACATATGCATGTCAGTTTGTTAGAATAACAGTACACACCTGTTTGTTAGCGAACACAAGTAAAATTGCATCTCTAAGCTCATCTTCATTTAACATTCTAGCGAGTTCATCCTTTGCTTCTGTTGCTCTTTCTCTGTCGTTACTGTCTACAACAAATATTAAACCTGAAAGAGGAGAAAATGAAGTTTGTACAAGATTTTTTGTTCATCGTTAGGCTGCACCAATAAGAATAGGAATGAAGTTTGTTAAAGACTTGTCTGTTCATCATTAGGCTGCATCAAGACAACAAAATAAAGTTTGGACTTTCCAAGGATTGGCCATAGCTACTTGGTCCATTGCATATCAACAAGTGCCTTCTTGTCCACTTTTCCTCTACCTAGGGCATGTTGATGATGATGATTTGGTGTTCAGCACCCCTTTCAACATTATTTAAGTCATATTGAGATGACTGATGGATGATAATGAAGTACAATGAAGTGTCATACAGTCATGAGTTGAATTCCTCCACCAGAGGGATTCTGACCAGTGACCTCATGGTTCAAATCGGGAGCGCTAATCACTCAGCCACCTGGACAACTCTTGCAAAGGCTTGGTGCTGATGGTCGGAAAATATGAGCCCTGTATACCAGAAAATGATGTTATGAAATAAACAAGTGTAGACTCAATCTGTGCAACCATAGAGTCTGATCAGTCTACAATGTCATGTTTTCTATTAGGACTGGCTTATGTATAGACCATACCATATATAAGACACCTTTTTCAATCAGAAAGTACTGAAATTTTTCTATTTCTCCACAAATACATATGTTGTGGGTACTCTTTAGAAGCACCTCACCAAGGAGCTTCTAATGAGTATCCACAACATATATTTTCATGGAGAAATAAGAAAACATCACGAAAACACGTCTATAATTTTGACCCCCTTAAACCCCACTTTTATATAGTAAAACTGGGGTTTACAGGGGTATACATTATTTTTCTTATTTCTGCTTAAAACATAGATTGTGGGTAATCGTTAGAACCGCCTCGACGAGGCGGTTCTAACGAGTACCCACAATCTATGTTTTGAGCAGAAATATGAAACATATCAAGAATTTTTTATCTGAAAATTTTCATTTTTTGGTGGTAAATTTTTCAGTATATTTGAATAGGCGTGTTTTCGTAATGATATTATTGGGCTATCCCCTCTTATCTGGAGCTATGTGAACCCAAGCAGAGTTTGAGCCCATAACATTAAATTTTCAAGCCAAGCCTACTAGCTACTAGACAACAGCCCATAAATAATGTAGTGTAAGTCAATCCTTCTTTTATACCATTGATATCCCAAATATTCAATATAACTCTTTACCAAACAAATCCTAAAATTTTAATGTCCATTATATTTAGACTGCCTAGTGACGTGTCCTGAAAAATGCTGGATGAGGTCAAACTGTACAGACCATGATCAGCTGTCCCATTCTACAGTGTCTAATCTGGGTCTACAAAGTTTTCTCTGACCTGTCTGTCTGAATACTTAAGGTATAAATGGTGGCCCTTTTATACCTTAAGTTGGCTTCACTGGGGAAATGGCACTTATCAAAATTGAGGCAGGCCAAAACTGACATGAAAACAGAAAACTGTTTACAAGGAAATAAATAACACAAACTCACTAGGGAATGTATATTTTTCTTTTACTAAACATGAAATAAATTCCATATCACATGAATTTTGTATCTGGTAATATTTAAAGCTAGGATGAATAATCAAATCAGATCATTATTCCGACTACATCTTACTCAGAATGGAAAGCAAAGTTGACAGTACTGAAGATCAGCAGCCAGTGCTCCAGATAATTATTTTTCCAGTCAGTATCATACTAGTCAAATTTGAGGCCAGTCAGTAATGGCCAAAATCAGGATTCCGGGACCAGTATCCAAGTTTCTGGCATTCTTATTGTTATATTCCTTGGCCTACGGGGCTGGTGGGTAGTGGTATTGGTGGTAGTGGGGCAGCTGCGATAATAAATTTGCTGTAAAGTTCGTAAAATAGTTTAAAGTTTTAAGGGCCCAATATACAGATTTCCTAATCACACAGATTTTAATAAGAAATAGCTTCCGCATTCAATGATTTTGATAACTCTGCTTGCCATCTGTTCTCTTTGTGGATGTTTAATTGTATTTGTTTGTCATTCCCTTTGATGTTGGGCACTTATTATTGAGTGAATCTGATTGTATCTGTTCCTCAGTTCACTTATTTACTTTGAATATCTTTATCAGTGACTTTATCATCCACATGTGTGAGCTACTTTCACTTCTGATACTGTTTACAGATCGGTCACTATTGCAGTTGCGATTCTGTATGCATTCAGTGCATGCAGCGATGACTTCATCAGTTATACTGCGCATTAAAGATGCAGAAACAAATGACTATGAATGGCTAAAATAACCCATTTTTTTATTTGATGCAGTTCTGCAATCACTCTCCTCCTCTTTCATTTTCTGAAGGGCATTTTTCTGCTATCTTAGTAAACCTAATATTTGGAATGGTTACCTGTGATTCTAGACTTTCTGTGCTGAAATAGTCACACTGTGTATTTGGATGGAATTTTTGCGGTGTTCAAAGCGGGAAGATGCACCCAAAAATTTCCATTTCGCATAAGACAGACTTTTTTTTTTTTTTACATTTTTTTTTTTGATATGCTATGGATGGATTTTAATTGCTTTTTTATTTAAATATGTTTGGGTATTTATGCAAAATGTGCTGCTTATCTAAGAATGATTCAGGCTAGTTTGTCCAAATGCAGACAGGACGTTGCAGCCTTACGGGTTACTGGAACATGTACAGATAAAAGTGCTTTCTGTATTGATTATTTTTTTAAACTGACCTGTATTTGGAGCAAAGGTATCCGTAATTTACAGCTGTGCGGATGCTATCTGGAGCACTATCTGCAGCAGACTACATTTTAGAATAGTTTTTTTTTTATTATTATTTTTCGGTTAAAAAAAAATAGGCATTTTTTTTAATGAATCCTCTGCTATATTTTCAACGAAATAAGCTTGACATTTGATATTGTCTGCACGCCAAATTTTTCAAATAGTTCTCTTATTTTTCCCAGAAAATGGGCTTGGACATTGCATGAAATGTCAAAGCCTATTTTCTGAGAAAATAAGGAAAAGTATCTCAAAACGTCTTCTGCTGCAAGTTTTACCCAGCATTCTAAGTGTTAATAACAGTCAATGCAATAAGATAATATACATTGGCTGTACAATAACTTAATTATAAATGCAACCTAATTTGTTCAAAGAAAAAACGTTAAATTCTGCCAGAAGAAACAAATTAGTACAAACATATATAACATTGATAAAGTTGATGCCGAAAATTAAAATAGCAGTCCTAAATTCTTGTGCAGTTAGCACTTATGGTCCAAACAAAGCTCAGTTTTGTTTCTTATTATAACGTCTATACAAAACAAAGCGTCTATACAAAACAAAGCTGAAAGCAGACACAAGTGCTAAAAAAAAATCTCAAAACCTGTGCTGCTGAGCGCATACAATGATTAACAAAGCCAATTCATTGAATTCATATTTTGTTTTTTTTTGTTGTTCTTCTCGTGTTATGTTTTTTTTTAACATGAACCACATTCGATCAATGGTTACAAAAGTTGGTTTTGGATGAATAAAAAACAAAAAAAAAGAAAACAAAAAGAAACAGCTTTTGCACTGTTTAAGATTGTGGCAAAGTAACAAATGAGTCAAACCCGATGAAACTATCAAGATGTTGACACATTATCACTATAGTCCTTTACCTCTAATATCAATCACACACCAATGGACGGATGGACAGACTGAATAACTCCTAAGTAAGTATGTTTATTATCACAAAATTACCAGGATGTGTGACAAAATCTCATGTTTCAGAGATATGGCACAAAACAAACAAAAAATTGCTTATTTTGACTATGTCAAGGGCAATAATGCCTGGAGCAATAACTGACTTCGAAAATTTATCAGGACACTGAAACCTCATTATCAATTACCCAAAATATCAATCAAATCCCTTTAATGTTTATGACATAGATATGGCTCCAGACAGATAAAAGCTTCTCATTTTGAATGCGTCAAGAGCAATAACTTCTAGGACAATAGGTCTATTCAGATCAAATTATCAGTATACTGAGAAACCATGGCTTTATTAGACAGACACATGGACAACACCAAAACTATAACTGCCTCCTTCTGCAGGGCTATAGAAATACAGTATTTGCGGGGGTGGGGGGTGGGGGGGGTCACATTTGGGTAATTAACCCCTCAAAATTCAAGGGGGGGGGGGGGGGGGGTCGCATTTGGGTAATTAACCCCTCAAAATTCAATTAATTGGTTTAAAATTTTATTTTCGTTTTAGGATCTAAGTAAATATACCACCAAAATTAGACTTGGGTAAAACTCTGAAAACTGAAGGAAAGGATACTAAAAATCCTAAAACAGCCATTAAATACAACAAACACTCTACAAAAGTACAAAACCACAGCCCTAGGTATGAGAAGTATCCAGAATAACTTATTCTAACCCCCCGCCCCCACCCCGTAAAAAAATGAGCCTAACATCAGAAAATGTACCTTCTGACATGTGCGCCCAGCGAAGATTCATATCAGCCTGCTCATTCACACAGTCTGACAAGAATCTTCACTAGGTGCATTCTCGCCCTGAGGTTATAAAACCTTTTTCATGCTCAACTCAGCTGAGCATGAAATTTTTCATGCTTATAAATCTTAATTTACTAACAATTGCAAATTCTTTCATGCTAAACATAGCTGAGCATGAAATTTTCACTGCTAATAAATATGAAAATGCCAACTATTGTTGGCATTTTCATATTCATCAGCAGAGAAAATTTCATGCTCAGCTGAGTTCAGCATGAAAAAAGTTATATAACCTCGGGGCCTGAATAGCCAAGAATGTAAAGTTCCTTTATGTGGACAATGTAGCCTCTGATTGATTGTGTTGGGGTTTAACGACACGTCAACCCTTGTGGGTCATTTTGTGTCGTCTCCCAGAGAAAGGGAGAAGAGTGATAGAAGAGATAGTCGAAGAGATGAAAGAGAGGAACAGGGAAGAAAGAGGAACAGGAATGAAAGTGAAGACACAGAAGAAATAAAAACATTCCCCCTCTACCCTTACCTGCTACAAGGATAGCAGGCCTTGCCCAACTGTAAGCCAATATCAGTTGGACGCCCCGGTGACATAAGATACACGACACCTTCGCACCACCCGACCACCCCCATGTAGCCTCTGATCAGACTGCACAGATGCACAGGCTGACTCGAGTCTTTATTGGGCGTATGTCAGAAGGTACATCTTCTTATACTGCAGCTCCTACATTGAAGGTATACATTAGAAGCGTATCAGCGAGGTTATTTTAGTGAGTATCATAACATTTGAGCCAGTGCACGACAAAACCTACATTAAGACCAATGTAACCAGCAAAGACTCAGATCAGCTGTACATCCACCCAGTATGGCAAGACCAATACGGTAAGGGTTCTCCTTTATCCCTCTATGGACAGCCCGAAAGGCTGTAGAAGGCACATGCAATCAGCAAAGACTGATCAGACTGCACAACTATGCAGTCTGATTTGAGTCTTTGCTGGTCGCATAAATCTTACTGTGTGTTTTGTCAAGCGCTGACTCATTTATTTTTGTTGAGAAATGAGAAAAATGTTTTGGTTTATAACAACAGAAAATATTGTCAATAGCTATGCAATAGATTGAAAATATTGATACATCCAATTAATGTTCCATATAAAATGCAGGGCCCAGTTGTTCAAAACTAACGACGTCGTTAGTTAATGATTCTTTAAAATTTACATCAAGTGATATGTAAATATGCAGAAATTTTTGCTGAAAAAATGTGAGTAGCTTTTGCAGTGCAAAAGCTACTCACATTTTTTCAGCAAAAAATATCAGAATATTGTATATTGAATCCGCTAAAACATTTAACGAAATGACCCTTAACTAGCTCGTTAAGCTAACGACGCTTTGAACAACTGGGCCCTGATAAACACCTCAAACACCAGTGCAATAATTAGAAAAATCACAAATTAAAAAATATAACATGCAACTGCTTAATAAAGGTAAACAAAGTGGAATAATATAAGTCTTACTGTTTATATACAGAAACATATACCTTAACACACAGCTGGGAAACAATTCCTGCCAACAAGAGTTTGAAAACATTTACATTATCTTTCCCAGAAAATAGTGTTTGATATTTCACTCAAATTGTCTCCTCAGGAGAAAATCTGCATGAAATCTAAAGCTGTATTTCTGGAAAATGTTGACATGTCAAAGCCTATTTCTAGGAAAACTAAGACAAATATTTCAAAATGTTGCCTGATGAAATGTTTACCCAGAATGCTACATTGTACTCTGAATATATAAAACGTGTTTCTTGACAAAACCTCAGACACGATAAAAGCACATGACTGACATGTGGACAGACTGAAACAAATTCTGGAATTCTAACTCTTAATATATCCATAAATATGATACACATACATATATAAGTGTGTGCATTTGTACACATGATAAAAATAATGACAATAATGAATAAATAATGAAAAAACTGCAATAGCAACAAGATACCATTCCACACACATAGCAACAGATAAGGCACTTTTTTCATCCGAAAACTGCTGATATCTTTCTTATTTCTCAATGAAAACATGTTGTGGCACTCATTAGAAGCGCCTCGCCGAGGCGCTTCTAATGAGTACCCACAACATATGTTTTCGTTGAGAAATAAGAAAAATATTATGCGGATACCTCCTCTTATCTGTAGCTATGCACAAAGGCATTACCAGGTAGAGTACTGTATTTACCCTAAATATTGGGACACCTTCTCCTTACCATACTTGTCCTGAAATTTGTAAAAAGTCTAAAATAATGCTGGATGAGTGGCAAGCAATGTAGAACCTGATCAGAAACTACGTCCAGTGGCATCTGATCTGGGTCTAGAGTTTGCTCAGGCCTGTCTGTCCGATTTTGTTTGTTTGTGTTGAGGTTTTACGGCCCAGTCAACCCAATGGGGTCATGTCGAGCGTGGTCAGTTTACCTAACCACACGTTTACTGGGCAAGCTTAGTCCTCTAAGCGGTTAACCAGTACTGTGCACATTCTTTCGCCAGAAACTGACAACTGCCCTTTTTGAATCAGCGGAAGGGAGAGAATGACCGTAGAAAATCTTTCATGATCAATCTCCACGAAAGAATGTTGCCGACCTCGGCGGGGGTTGAACCCGCGACCTCCTGGTCTCCAGTCGGACAGCGCATCCAACTGAGCCACCGAGGCCGGCCTGTCTGTCCGAATATTTCAAGTTATTACAGTATATTTTCTTATTTCTCCAGGAACATTACATTTGATTCTGACTGATAAATTTTATAATTTGAGAGATAAGGCATCCAAGTGGTTCTTTACTGATGTTTAAAATTTACACTATAAAGTGGTGGCAGTTTGTGCAGTTGTTAAGAAAAATAATAAAGGCACCCTGAAGCTGGTATTGCATATATTCACCATTTTTATCTGCAAATACATATTCTGGCAGCTCTAGTATTAAAAGAGACTTCAAAGAGTAAAACAGATTTAAAACTTTAGAACAATTATTTTAAGTAATTAAGGGGTCCCAAAATTTAGGGCAAAAACAGTACTGTAAATGAGGTACCATGAGAACCTGGGTGCTTCACAAAAGAGGTGCCTTTTATTAAGGAGTACCACAGCAAATGTTTCTGTGGAGAAATTAACCCTTGTCATGCTGAATAAATTAAGATGCTATGCCCACTTCTAATTTCCAGCCGATTACTTGATACAGGTTTTTGATAGAAATTCACATATTTAAATGACAAACAGTGCAGATCCAGATCAGTTGGCTTTAAGAAGCCAACTGATCTGGATCTACACTGTTTGCTAAGACAGGGCATGTTATGTTTAGCAAGAGAAGGGTTAAGAAAAATATCAGTTCTTTTTTACTGAAAAAAAAGCACCTTACCTAGTTATGGAATGGTATAAGATACTTTAAGGTCTCTTGTTTGATTTTTTAGGGGAACAGAAACATTACTATTTTCTCCATTAAAACATGTGTCATCTCATTAGAACTGCACTATACTAATGCACTGAACTGAGTTTTTTATGGAGTTCCAAGAATACATGATGCACAATGAAGGCCCATATAAATGTTTGTGCATGATACACGACCAAAATTTAGATCTACACTGATGCCTTATGAAGGCCCAAATAAACATATGCACATGCTAAACAATGAAGGGCAAATAATGACGCAAAATGAAAGCTGAACTTAAGCCTACTTAAATGGGTGTATGTTGCACAATGAAAATCCAATTAAAAGATGTACAATACATACAAAGACCAAAATGATGCACCACTAATGTCCAGTTAAACAGTGACAGAGCATCTAGAAACCTACTGAAGGACATGCATCTGTCATACAACCAGGTCAGGTAAAATAACATCCACATCTTGAAGTAACTGAAATATTGCTGACTTGAATATTAAACCTCAACAACATGATGCTCAGTCAAGGCCAAATTTAACATTCACATATGATGCTCAGTGAAGGCCCAAATAAACATTTACAAATGATGCTCAATGAAGGCCCAAATAAACATTAACACATGATGCTCAGTGAAGGCCCAAATAAACATTTACACATGATGCTCAGTGAAGGCCCAAATAAACATTTACAAATGATGCACAGTGAAGGCCCAAATAAACATTTACAAATGATGCACAGTGAAGGCCCAAATAAACATTTACACATGATGCTCAGTGAAGGCCCAAATAAACATTTACACATGATGCTCAGTGAAGGCCCAAATAAACATTTACACATGATGCTCAGTGAAGGCCCAAAAAAACATTTACAAATGATGCACAGTGAAGGCCTAAATAAACATTTACAAATGATGCACAGTGAAGGCCCAAATAAACATTTACACATGATGCTCAGTGAAGGCCCAAATAAACATTTACACATGATGCTCAGTGAAGGCCAATAAACATTTACACATGATTCTCAGTGAAGGCCCAAATAAACATTTACACATGATGCTCAGTGAAGGCCCAAATAAACATTTACACATGCTGCTCAGTGAAAGCCCAAATAAACATTTATATATAATGCTCCATGATGGCCCAATTCAACATAAACATTTATAGTGAAGGCCCAAATCAACAAACATTTATACATGATGCTCAGTGAAGGCCTCAATCAACATTAACACTTACACAAAATAAAAGGGTTAAACACTATTTTCTCTTATAATATTCTGATAAGTTCACAGTGGCAATTTTTATTATATAATACAGCTATAAATACTGTATGATTAAAAATATGTGATAAATCTGGGGAGCAATAGTGCAAATATCACTTGATATCAGCATGCTTACTTGATACTGCATGCTTACTCAGATGCCTTTGAATGTCACCATTACATGACATTGCTTTTTCTGACATCTTAGGGCAAAGACATTGTGCTAAAATTTTCCATGCATTTGTGCAGGCTCTAATTTTTTATAATAAAAATGCCTTTTTTTGAGTCTATAAACAACTGAAAATGATGCAAAATATATTTTTAGTAAGGCTGGCTAATCAGAGCTGAAAAGATAATCGATTATCAGTCCTGCCATTGTGACTGATAATCGATTAGTAATCGCTGAAGATTTGATTATAATTTTAATTATTTGAGCATGAATCTAATCATATGTTATACTTATACTGTGGCATCTCATCAGGGTCTACACTATTTGCCACTCACCCAGGTATTTAAGACACAACAGTGGGTAGTAAATTGGACGTTCAAATTTTAGATAAAGTACGGTAAGGAGATGAGGTGTCTGAATACGGAAGGTAAATATGGTAAAGTAACAAACACAGAAATTAAATGATTGATTATTAGCAAATCTAATGGTCATTTTTGTGGAATTTATCGATAAAGTAATCGATAATCCAATTAATCGTGCCAGCCTGTAATTTATAGCCATGTAATAATAGGATTATTGCACTGATATTGGAGAATACTGCACTGCACTGGGATATCAAAGGAAGCTTGCAAGACAATATTCACTCAAGACAATATTCACCATTAACAGTGCAATAACCCTATATATCAAAGTGGAAACACTTGCATTCTATTAGGAAAGGTACTTTCAGACAAGAAAAAATAAAGTTATTTGAATGTAGCTCAGGCACCAATCAACAACCTTTAGGTTGGTGAGGAATTCAGCAAGACAACAAATAAAAGATGAATAAATGATTTTTTCTTATTTTTCCACAGAAGACAGGCTGGACATTTTGAGTAAAGAGTCCTTCAAGAAACATGCAGTACACTTTTCTGAGAAAAAAAAGTATTTTAAAATCCCTTGTGTTAATATATTAAAGGTCATAAATTTTAAGGATCAAAATTAGTAGCTCCGCAAGGCGTAACAGTGATATAAGCCAATATTTACATTTTGTTCCTCGTATTTCTCCACAGCAAACGCTTTCATGCAGAAATAGTAAAACCCGATTTCTATCTTCAAATAACAATGACCCCGGTGTAAGTACAGACTAACTATACAATGCAACTTTACAACAGAGCTGGGTATCACCAGAAAAAACATGAGCTGCTATGTCAGGACACGTTCCTTCAGACATGTAGGCCCAAAAAGACTCAAATCAGCCTGCTCATCTGCTCAGGGTCTCCAATGACTGCATGAAGTTACTATAAACATTCTGATCAGACTGCTGCAAACACAGGCTGATCTGAGTCTTTGCTGGGCACACATCCCGAGGTATGTTTTCTGACGATATGGCTCATACCACACTACTATAATGATAGCGAGTGTCTTATTTGATACTGTATCATGATACTTAACCCTACTGGGTTTTTCTGTATTTCTCATAAAATTGTATGTTTTATGCTTAATTTACCCTTGTCCTGCTATATAAATTAAGAGGCCATGCCCATTTCTAATTTTCAGCCAATCAGATTACTTGATCCAGATTGTTGAAATAAATTCGCATACTTAATGGCAAACAGTGCTGATCTTCAGAAGCTAACTGATCTGGATCTACACTGTTTGCAAAAGCAGACATATCCAGGTTCAGCAGGACTAGGGTTAAAAGCCAACATAGTATACATAACCATAGAAGAAACACAATCAGAGGAACTGTCAAGAAGGAAAATTTTGGGATAATTCTGGGATCAGTTTTTACGGAGAACTGGAGGAAGTTCTCCCATAATTATCACCAAATGCTCCTTCTTAACAATTCCTCTATCATAATAAATATGTGCAATTGCTTTTGTTTAAAATCTTGCACACACATGTCAAACATACATGTTCATCTTTTGAAACTGAGAACTTTCTACAAGTTAGATGCAGAAAACCTACGAGATAACTTTAAATTACATAAGAATAATTTGGATTTGTTGCACTTTTATATATCAAAAGTACATTATGCAAGTATCATGAAGTATCGATACCGACCATCAGTATTATGATACAGTATCACTGAAAAAAATATCATGATATATCATGATATTGCCCCAGCTCTACTTTACGACTTCTTACACCCTGACCATTAACACTTCTATATTCCCCCATGTTTTATAGAAATTCCTGTAATTAATGAAAACAGTATCAACCCTGATCAGATGCTGCATTCTGTGGCATAAGATCTGGGTCTGCACTGTTTGTTAATTACCCTTTTGGGGGTTTCTCGACTAAAATGGGTCAAACGGTAAATTTTATTCAATTAAAGTTTTCAGTTTAATGTTTGTTTTTCAATGTATTAGATAGCCAGTCTAATCCTTCATACAATCCGTCACCGCTGGTTGCACATGTTGCTTGTATGTACCACTGTCTCTGTCGTAAACTGTGAAGTCCAAGTTTCTCTGTCATTTCCGCTGCATTCATAACATTAGGTAAATCCTGTAAATTAGACAAATAACTTCATCACAAGTAATACGGCTTAAGCATTAGTTAACCTTTAACCCTTGTCCTGCTGAACCCTGATGTACCCTGACTTTGCAAACAGTGTAGATCCAGATCAGTTGAAGAAGCCAACTGATCTGGATCTGCACTGTTTGCCATTAAGTAAGAATCTATATCAACAACCTTGATCAAGTAATCTGATTGGCTGAAAATTAGAAATGGCTGTGGCTTCTTAATTTATTCAGCAGGACATGGGTTAAGATACCACTCTCTGGGATAATTCAGCAGATGACAAATTGATATTTTTTTCTTATTTTCCCACAAAATATGCTTTGGCACTTCATGCAAATTGTCAATACATTTTGAGATGCTAATGGTAATGCGTTTGTGTTTTACATCCCTTTCAATACTAATTAAGTCATATTGAGATAATGGAATATTGATAATGAAGGGCTCTGTGCAATGAAGCACCGGTCATGAGTTGAATTCCGCCACAAGCGGGGTTCAAACCCTGGACCTCGTGATTCGAAGTCGGATGTGCTAATGACTCAACCCAGAGTAGAAAAATTAAAGTTGAGGAATTAGTCGGATGTGCTAATGACTCTACCCAGAGAAGAAAAATTAAAGGTTGGGAATTAATCCTAAGAACTAAGCAAGTTATGGTTCTTGTACAGTTAATTTCCTCTCACTTCCTTGCATTAACATTCCAAGTTTCATCTGATCAGCTTCTCCGTTTTTTTTTTGTTTTTTTTTTTTATACACTCTGTGTTTTTATACACACTTGAGCCCTGTTTTTAATGCTTGTTTGTTTGTATTGAGGTTTTACCACCCAGTCAACCCACTGGGGTCATGTCAAGCGCAGTTTACCTGACCAACTTTTTCTGAGCAGGCTTAGTCCACTAAGAGTCAAACCAGAATGTGCACATTCTTTTGCCACAAACTGACAACTGTCCCTCTTGAATCAGTGGAAGGCAGCATAGCAACAGATAAGGCACTTTTTTCTTCTGAAAACTGCTGATATCTTTCTTATTTCTCAATGAAAACATATGTTGTGGGTACTCATTAGAAGCGCCTCGTCGAGGCGCTTCTTATGAGTACCCACAACATGTGTTTTCGTTGAGAAATAAGAAAAATATTATGTGGATACCCCCTCTTATCTGTAGCTATGAGGCAGAGACTATATAAAATATTTCATAATCAATCTCAATGAAAGAATGTTGCCGACCCCCTGGGGTTCACCCCAACCTCCTGATCAACAGTCAGACGAGCATCCAGTTGAGCCACCGAGACCTGCTTTTAATGTTGAAAGGGAGCATCCAGTTGAGCCACCGAGACCTGCTTTTAATGTTGAAAGGGTCATCAAAGACTAAGCAGGTAAAAGGCCCCATGGCAGCTCTAGACACAATATGGTAGTGCTATGCTTTACTATTTATGGAAACAAACCTGTTTATTTGCAAAGACAAGTAAGACTGCATCCCGTAGCTCATCCTCCTGTAACATTCTCGTGAGTTCTTCCCTAGCTTCTGTTACTCGCTCCCGATCATTACTGTCCACCACAAAAATCAAACCTGGAACAGAAATAAACCATGAAATTCCACAGCTTAAGGTCAGGGTTGAGAGCTATGATCCATGCCATTTTTGTGGAAAAATATCTGAATACTTCCCATTATCTAAAGCTATCAACTGTCCTTACTAGATAAACCCTTTCTGCCCAGTAGACCAAGATGGATACTTTTTAAACAGTGTATAATAGTACATGTATATCCACAATGAGCAGTCTCAGAAGGATCTGCACTGTGTTTGCCATTCTTTTCTTGCTTAATGCATAGCTGCAGATAAATTATTTTCTTACTTCTCTACAGAAACACCTTTTGAGTACCCATTAGAAGTGTCTCGCCTTTTAAATGAGTATCGGCATATATTTTTGTGGCAACATCTTTGAAAAAAAAAGTTGCCTTATCTGAAGTTATCCAACGCCTAGCACTCTAGGTTAAAATTTCAGCAGATGACAAACTGAAATATTTTTCTTTATATTTTTCCCAGAAAACAGGTTTTGATATTTCATGCAAATTGTCTCCAGTGGAGACACATTTGCATGAAATGACAAATCCTGTTTTCTGTGAAAAATAAGAAAAATACTACCAACTAGTCATCTGCTGAATATGCCCACAGAGTGGTAAAGGTTCATGACAGAATCCTTTCAATAATGCAATGGATTTAATCCTTTCAGTAATGCAATGGATTTAATCCTTTCAGTAATGCAATGGATTTAATCCTTTCAGTAATGAAAAACAGATGCCTGTGCAAACAGTGCAGATTCCGACCAGACAGTTCTTAATGAGCTGTCTCATCCAATCTTCAAATGAAGTCTTCTCAGCTGATGACTGATGTCAACACAATAAAGGGTTCAAAGATGCACAAAATAGAGGAAAAGTTAATTATTAATCAAGACTGGCCATGCTGATTAGTCTAGAGAGATCTTATTTGTACATGTCAGGTCACTAGAAAACTCCTCTTCAAATGTAAGACAAGAGGGCCACGGCTCGCTCACCTGAGAGCCAGCCACTGCAGATATGCAGATGTTATGCAACATGTTTCCAATCCTATCATTGCAACTAATGAAAGGATCATCATTTAAACAGTTCTTAGATGTGTACTGCCATAGCTACAGATAAGAGGGGGTATCCACGTAATATCTTATTTCTCCACGAAAATATATGTTGTGGGTACTCATTAGAAGCGCCTCGGCGAGGCGCTTCTAATGAGTACCCACAACATATATTTTTGTGGAGAAATAAGAAAGATATCAGCATTTTTCGGATGAAAAAAAGCGCCTTATCTGTTGCTATGTACTGCTGTTTTGACTGGCACTTTAATGAGTTAAAAGTAAATAGCATCTAGAATATTAATATTCCTCAGTGGAAATTACTATCTGCAAAGTCCACATGAAGAAACTTTGCATCTTTGGGTAACCGAAATGCACCCAGTATAAATATTTTGATCTGGGGCCAGATGTTCAAAGCATTGTTAGCTTAACAAGCTACATGTAGTTCATGGTCAAACTGTTAATTGTTCTTGAAAGTACAATATGTTATTCACAGGTATTTTTGCTGAAAAAAAAAGTGAGACGCTTTTGCAAATGCAAACACATCTTCCATTTTTCCAGCAAAAAAAAAAAAATTAGTGTATATGCCATATTTAATGATCAAAGTTTTAATGATAGGTTCACTAATGACATGGTTATTTTTGAACAACTGGGCCTAGGTTGCTGATCCATAGGCCTAGATAAGAGCGGGTACTCATTAGAAGCCTCTGTGAGGCGCTTCTAATGAGTACCCACAACATATGTTTTCGCAGAGAAATAAGAAAAATATCAACACTTTCGAACTGAAAAATGCGCCTGAACTAAAGATATGAGTCTGATCTGAATCTTTGCCTTATGCATATGTCCAAACATAAGTCTAGATAAGAGTGTGTATCAGGTAAATAGTTCTCTTATTTTTTCAACGAAAACAGATGTTGTGGGTACTCATTAGAAGCGCCTCATCGAGGTGCTTCTAATAAACACCCACAACATATTTTTTTCATTGAGAAATAAGGAAAATATAGATACTTTTTGATTGAAAAAAAAAAAAAAACAGCACCTTATCAAGAGCTATGTTCAAAGGAATGTTTTCTGACAGTGCACCTCATGTTATTGGTACTCAAAGAAACCTTGATGAGGAAATTCTAATGGGTCCTCACAAAATTTTTTCAAGGAGAAATAAGAAAAATATAATTTCTCATATCTAGAGCTGTGAGTTGTCAAATGAACCAAGACCAGTGTAAACTAACATACATGGTTACAGATGAATGAGTATTTCAGGAAACAAAACCTGTTAGATAATGTGCTGCCATATTTTTTAATTCTCCACAAAACATATGTTGTGGGTACTCATTAGAAGTGCCTTGCCTAGGCACTTTTAATGAGTACCCACAACATGCTTTTAGGGAGAAATAAGAAAATTATTAGTAAGTGGAAGTTCCCTCTTATCTGGAGCTACTTGGTGGGTGCTCTATGGATATGGATAGTCAAACATCCAAGGTTTGTTCAGGTGAACAGCCATGCCTGGGGATTGCAGACTGGTCTGGGTTTTCACTGGAGGTACATGTCTAGAGGAACATCATAGGTCTAGATAAGAGTGGGTATCGGGTAAATAGTTTTCTTATTTATCGACGAAAACATATGTTGTGGGTACACATTAGAAGCGCCTAGGCAAGGTGCTTCTAATGAGTACCCACAACATATGTTTTTATTGAGCAATAAGAACAAGAGGGCCATGATGGCCCTGTAACGCTCACCTGAGCAACATAGCACTTTGAGAGCCTGATCTAGAACTGATCAAGGCAAACATTCTGATCAAAGTTCAAAATGATTATAACAAAGTTTTCTGCTGATTTAGCCCAGTGACCTAGTTTTTTATACCAAGCGACCTAGTTTCGAACTTGACCTAGAACTCATCAAGACAAACATTTTGTGCAAGATTCATGATGATTGCTTCAAAAATGTGACCGCTAGAGTGATAACAAGATTTTACGCTTATTTGGCCAGGTGACCTAGTTTTTGACCCCAGGTGTTCCAGTTTCGAACTTGACCTAGAAATCATCAAGACAAACATTTTGAGCCAGATTCATGATGATTGTTTCAAAAATGTGACCGCTAGAGTGTTAACAAGGTTTTCTGCTGATTTGGCCAGGTGACCTAGTTTTTGACCCCAAGTGACCCAGTTTCAAACATATCCTAGAACTCATCAAGACAAACATTTTGAGCAAGATTCATGATAATTGCTTCAAAAATGTGACCGCTAGAGTGTTAACAAGGTTTTCTGCAGGTTTAGCCTGGTGACCTAGTTTTTGACACCACGTGACCCAGTTTCGAACCTGACCTAGAAATCATCAAGACAAACATTTTGAGCAAGATTCATGATTATTGCTTCAAAAATGTGACAGCTAGAGTGTTAACAAGGTTTTCTGCTGATTTGGTCCGGTGACCTAGTTTTTGACTCCAAGTGACCAAATTTCGACCTCGACCTATAAATCATCAAGACAAACATTTTGAGCAAGATTCATGATGATTGCTTCAAAAATGTGACCGCTAGAGTGTTAACAAGGTTTTCTGCTGATCTGGCCAGGTGACCTAGTTTTTGACCCCAAGTGACCCAGTTTCGAACTTGACCTAGAAATCATCAAGACAAGAATATCGGTGAAACCAATGGATGCTCCCCGAACATGCAATAGTCGGAACAGGAAACATTATCCTAGATAAAGAGCGGTATACTGTGTATACTCACTGTACTTCAAAATGGAGTATCACAAAACCTGTTGGTGGACAGATAAGCTTGCCTGAAGGCACTGTCATACAAACATCAGCAACATAAAAGTTGGAATAAATGAAAGGAATAAATCTAGGCACTAGAGCAAAAACAAAGTTTTTCTAAAAATAGCCACAGTGACCTTGACCTTGAGCCCAGGGCCCTGAATGTCAAACATGCTCAAGATATTATCATACCCAACATTTGTTTGAAGTTATATCAAAATCCATCAATAAATGTAGGCACTAGAGTGTTGACAAATTCTTTTCTAAAAATAGCCAGTGACCTTACACTGCAGCTTTAAACAAAGTAGCATGACTCTGTGACAAATCATCTAACCAGAAAGATTGAACAATATGCGCATCCCCTATTGCTGCTTAAGATTCCATTAAAATTTCGTTGAATTTCTGCCAGTATTTGCTAAGAATTTGCGTGGACACGAACAGTACCCTATATATTCATGCAGAACTCATCAAAGGGCAATAACTCTTGGAAAAATCATCGAACCAGAACACGCAGGTGACTGTCGAACATGCTCAAGATATTTAAAAGCTGCAGTGACCTTGACATTGAGCCCAGGACACTGGAAATTGAAATTGCTTGAGATGTTATCATACTCAACATTTTTGTGAAATTATATTAAAATCCATCAATAAATCTAGGCACTAGAGCAAAAACAAAGTTTTTCTAAAAATAGCCACAGTGACCTTGACCTTGAGCCCAGGACCCTGAATGTCAAACATGCTCAAGATATTATCATACCCAACATTTGTTTGACGTTATATCAAAATCCATCAATAAATGTAGGCACTAGAGTGTTGACAAATTCTTTTCTAAAAATAGCCAGTGACCTTACACTGCAGCTTTAAACAAAGTAGCATGACTCTGTGACAAATCATCTAACCAGAAAGATTGAACAATATGCGCATCCCCTATTGCTGCTTAAGATTCCATTAAAATTTCGTTGAATTTCTGCCAGTATTTGCTAAGAATTTGCGTGGACACGAACAGTACCCTATATATTCATGCAGAACTCATCAAAGGGCAATAACTCTTGGAAAAATCATCGAACCAGAAGACGCAGGTGATATGCACATCCACCTTCCATACTTAATATTCCCATGAAGTTTCAATGAAATCCGACTAGTAGTTTCCGAGAATTCGCGTGGACACGAACAGTACCCTATATATTCATGCAGAACTCATCAAAGGGCAATAACTCTTGGAAAAATCATCGAACCAGAACACGCAGGTGATATGCGCATCCACCTTTGATACTTAATATTCCCATGAAGTTTCATTGAAATCCGACAAGCAGTTTCCGAGAATTTGCGTGGACAAGAGCGGGACGGACGCACGGACGCACGGACGGACGGACACACGGACGCACGGACGAAGCGGCGACTATATGCTCCCCCGAAATTCTTCGGGGAGCATAACAAACATATTGAGCAAGATTCATGATGATTGCTTAAAAAATGTGACCGCTAGAGTGTTAACAAGGTTTTCTACTGATCGTGCCCAGTGACCTAGTTTTTGACCCCAAGTGACCCAGTTTCGAACTTGACCTAGAAATCATCAAGACAAACATATTGAGCAAAATTCATGAAGATTGCTTCAAAAATGTGACTGCTAGAGTGTTAACAAGGTTTTCTGCTGAACTGGCTAGGTGACCTAGTTTTTGACCCCAGGTGACCCAGTTTCAGATTTGACCTAGAAATCATCAAGACAAATATACTGAGCAAGATTCATGATGATTGCTTCAAAAATGTGACCGCTAGAGTGTTAACAAGGTTTTCTGCTGATCTGGCCCGGTGACCTAGTTTTTGACCCCAAGTGACCCAGTTTTGAACTTGACCTAGAAATCATCAAGACAAACATATTGAGCATTATTCATGATGATTGCTTCAAAAATGTGACTGCTAGAGTGTTAACAAGGTTTTCTGCTGATCTGGCCAGGTGACCTAGTTTTTGACCCCAGGTGACCCAGTTTCGAACTTGACCTAGAAATCATCAAGACAAACATAATGAGCAAGATTCATGATGATTGCTTCAAAAATGTGACCGCTAGAGTGTTAACAAGGTTTTCTTCTGATCTGGCCCGGTGACCTAGTTTTTGACCCCAAGTGACCCAGTTTCAAACTTGACCTAGATTTAATAGAGGCAAACATTTTGAGCAAGTTTCATCAAGATTGGGTCAAAATTATGACCTGTAGAGTGTTAACAAGTTTTTCCTTTGATTTGACCTGGTGACCTAGTTTTTGACCCCAAGTAACCCAGTATCGAACTTGACCTAGATTTCATTGAGGCAAACATTCTGACCAAGTTTCATCAAGATTGGGTCAAAACTGTGAGCTCTAGAGTGTTAACAAACTAATTGTTGACGACGAACGACGACGGACGACGGACATAGGGTGATGACAATAGCTCACCCTGAGCTTATGCTCAGGTGAGCTAAAAATACTGATACTATTTGGTTGAAAAAAGCGCCTTATCAAGAGCTATGGTACATTATCTCTCATTTGGGTAAATTTAGAAGGAAGGCAGACTACCACCAAAAGAATTATCACAGCTTCAGATCGGAGGGGATATCAACACAATATTTTTTCTTGTTTCTCTGCGA
This sequence comes from Anodontia alba, assembly GCA_964016985.1. Classification (NCBI taxonomy): domain Eukaryota; kingdom Metazoa; phylum Mollusca; class Bivalvia; order Lucinida; family Lucinidae; genus Anodontia; species Anodontia alba. Next base: position 2,449,851 of record OZ024833.1, read on the forward strand.
AAACATATGTTGTAGGTACTCCTTAGAGGAAGTTCTTCTAATGACTACCCACAACAAACATTTTGTGGAGAAATAAGAAAAAGTATCGGTTGAAAGAAGTGCTTTATCTGGAGCTATGAATAAATTGCTGAGACAATTCATCCAGCTACTATTTTCAGAGATATTGAAACTGAATATTATCCTAGGTTCTGATTGTTTGTACACCAAACCTCTTTATAACACCATTGATGGTATCCAAGGCAAAAAATGTGTTAGCTACACAACCCTGTTGTATCCAAACAAAAATATGCATATAGAAAAAAAACAAAAAAACAATAACATGACCACAAATGGTCATTTTCCCATATACCGTATTCTACCTAATTACCGCATTGTGTGCATGGGATTTTCAAATTACTGGAGACCCCTTGTAGTAAAATATCCACCCGATAAAGACTATAAAGAAAGATAAAAAGATGACTTCAAGAGATGATTATTTAATGATACTTATGCGACAGTTTTTTTTCTGATTTTCTTTATAAATGCATATGCTGTTGGTATTCATTTGAATTGCCTCGACAAGTCGAGGCAATTCAAATAAGTACTAACAACATATGCTTTAATAAAGAAGCAGATAAAAGTAAACGAGCTGTAATTTTAAGACTATGAAATTGCTTGACTGTGCACTTCTAAGGGTATGTACGATTAATAGGTCAGATACAGTTATCTGTTTGTTTGTTTTTTTTCTCTGATTATATAAAACAGTATAGATTATAACGAGAAATGGAAATAAATGGTCATTTTTTCTATATATTCTATACATTTTCTGTTTGGATACACTTGTTTTGGAGTTCGCCTTTATACCGTATTATATCCAAAATTGTCCAATGTTGTGCATAGGCCACGCCATTCATGCAATTTTAGCAGCAATGTCCCGCTAGAAATAAATTGCCGCGGGATATGGGGCGCGCCCCCCCCCCCAAAAAAATCAGTAAATTTTTTTTATATCAGTCCATTTCAGTCCATTAGTTTCTTTACTGATGATTCAAACAATAATATGGGGGGTAACTAAAATGGGACTAAAACTAGACGGGTTCACGGTAAACTCCATTAATTTTTCCAATTATTATTGTGCTGCTAGGCGTAAATTGTCAAGTAAACCAGTCTGAGGCATCAAAATGTTACTGTGTATATATTTAATAAAAAAGTCACATGTATATATAATCACTAGTAATAGTAAGCTAAAAAAGCATTGATCCTTCACCTACAATGTACTTCATACGAAGATTCCCCATAAAGTCAGTGGAGGAACTCTACCTAATAAAGAAGAGTGGCAAAGAGGCAGCTGCAAATCATGAAATTTGCGGCTCTAATCTTCAATAATACCGACTTCTGAGGCAGTAGAGAGTGTTTTCACGGCAGCATCGTCGCCATCAAAAGATACACAATCAGATATTCAAACTGATCAAGCAGTCAGACTGCCATTGAAAAAGAAACCAGAAACAAAAAATAGGCTGTATCAAAAACCTTTTGTTAACAGTCTGTGTCCCCCAGCATTTCTAAATGTCCCCACAGAAAAGAAGGGAAGGGGCACAACACTGACCATCTTATAATGAACCAGCTTATAAAGAGGTTTTGGTGTATGTTAACCCTTGTCATGCTGAATAAATTAAGATGCCACGCCCGCTTCTAATTTGCAGCCAAAAAGATTGCTTGATCTGGAGTGTTGCTATAAATTCACATGCTTAATGGCAAACAGTGCAGATCCAGATCAGTTGGCTTCTTCAGAAGCCAACTGATCTGGATCAACACTGTTTGCAAAGGCAGAGTATATCAGGGTTCAGCATGACAAGGGTTAAACGTTTAAAAAACATTGTCTTTGTTACATGCATGTATCTAAGAATCCTGATAATTCCTGAAAGGCACAATAGAACACAGAACTTTTTCACAGGTTTTAAGCAGAGAAAGCATGCCATTTCAAAGACATCAAATAATACAGTTTACGATAAACGGGAATTTTGGCAAAAAAAAATGTCACTCACCCCTTCAGTCCAATTTCAAATCCATCAAGTGGTGCACCATTCCAGTTGTTTTTAAACAAACACAGCAAAATCACCGACTTAAAAAACGAAAATCTGCAATCAGAAGCCTTTCAAGAACCATCTTCTTGCTTGGCCAATGAAAACTTGAGCTACTTCGCGCAGGTATTTTGTGGAAATTACGGCTCATTTTTAGTCAGTGGTATGACTGACAACGACAAGACTACTGAAATGGAATACTGTATGAGAACAAGACTTCTGCCATCAAAGGGGCTTTAACTTCCATTTTATCTATCAGACAGATAGATGTACAGTTCCTGTTGCATCCAGATCTCATCTGACAATCACTGTCTCCAGATAAGGTTAGCTGTGGGTTACAAAGCTCTAGATAAGAGGTAACTCTGATTAACAGTATTCTTTTATCTCCATGAAAGCATATGGTGTGCACTGTGCAAATCATTAAATTTGCCTAAGCCAGACACCATAGCTACAGATAAGAGGGGGTATCCACATAATATTTTTCTTATTTCTCGACGAAAACATTTGTTGTGGGTACTCATAAGAAGCGCCTCGCTGAGGCTCTTCTAATGAGTACCCACAACATATGTTTTTGTTGTTAAATAAGAAAGATATCAGCATTATTTGGATTGAAAACAGCGCCTTATCTGTTGCTATGCAGACACTTCAAATGAGTAATGTATTTACCCAACATTACAGTGTAGACCCAGATGGGAGGTCACAGAATGTGGCATCTCATCAGGGTCTACACTGTTTGCCAGTCATCCAGCAATTTTTAAACACAAAATCGGATAGTAAATTGTACTTGTTCAAATTTTATCACAAGTATGGTAAGGAGTTGATGTGACCTAAAACTTAGGTTAAATACAGTATTACAATGTATGCTTTCATGGAAAGATAAGAAAAACTATCCATTTGGTGAAAAGTGCATTCTTGCATTCTTTAGAGGTACAAGTGTAAGATGGCAACAAAAATTAATGCAAACACACAAACAAAAAAAAAAAAAAAAAAAAAAAAATAACTGCATTTCAATGCTCCAGAAAAGGCACTTTTTTTAACCAAAAAATGTCTACATTTTCAGCAGACAACTTTTTTAATTACTTTTCTTGTTTTTCCCAGAAAACAGGATTTGACACTTCATGCAAATTGTCTCCAGTGGAAACAATATTAATGAACTGTCAAATCATGTTTTCTGGGAAAAATAAGGAAAATATCATCAATCTGCCATCTGTTGAATTTTATACCAGAGAGTAGTAAAGTTAATATAAGTTTTTTGTCCTTTTTTTATTTTTCAAATCAAAAAAGTATTGGTATTACTTTTGTTATTTCTCAGCAAAACATGTACGTTGTGGATACTTGTTAGACGTCCCTCACTGATGCACTTCTGAGTAACCATAACATTGTTATCATGGCAATACATTCATCTGGATACCCCTATCATGCTATGACATAGGTCTAGATAAGAGTGGGTATCAGGTAATATTTTTCTTATTTGTCCACAAAAACATATGCTGTGGGTACTCATTAAAAGCGCCTCGACGAGGCGCTTCTAATGAGTACCCACAACATATGTTTTTGTGGACATATAAGAAAAAATCAAGACTTTTGGATTGAAGAAAGTATCTTATCAAGAGCAATGGCTATTGTACCCATAAGATATGTTTTGGTACACAAATGAAAATAAATATTCCGTATTTACCCTAAGTACTGGGACACCTTAACTCACCTTACTTCTAAAATTTGATCAAGTCTGTTTTACTACCTGTTGATGTTTCTAAAATACTGTTGGATGTGTGCAAACAGTGTAGACCCTGATCAGACGCTGGAGTTTACGATGTCTGATCTGGGTCTATACTGTTTGCTCAATCCTGTCTGTCCCAATAATTAGGGTTATTATCTTAATTGCACAATAAACATGTTATCAGGAGCTATAAGCAATACGAGACACTGTATTTACACTAAATATTGGGTCCGACAGGCATGAATAAACACAGTCCCTGACCAGGCCCCGGGGTTATAAAAAATTTCCTCTTCTAATAAATACAAAAATGCCAACAATAGTTCGCATTTTCATATTTATTTGCAGAGAAATTTTCATGCTCGGCTATGCCTAGCAAAAAAGAATTTGCAGTTGTTGGTAGTTTAAGATTTATTAGAAAGACAAATTTCATGCTTAGCTGAGTTGAGCACATAGCTACAGATAAGAGGGGGTATCCATATAATTTTTTTTCTTATTTCTCCACAAAAACATACGTTGTGGTACTCATCAGAAGCGCCTCGCCGAGGCGCTTCTAATGAGTACCCACAACATATGTTTTCCTGGAGAAATAAGAAAGATACCCACATTTTTCGGATGAAAAAAGCGTCTTATCTGTTGCTATGTTGAGCATGAAAAAAAGTTTTATAACCTCGAGACCAGGTCTACAGAATGCTGCATCTGATCAGGGTCTTCACTGCCACTCATCAAGCAGTTTTCAGACACATCAAAAAGTAAAATGGAGTTGTTCAAATTTTAGGACAAAGGTGGTACTGATTTATGAAGGTGTTTCATACATGTATCTCTAGATAAGAGGGGCTATTAGGTTAATAATTTTAACAATTTTCTTATTTCTCCACAGAAACATGCTGTGGTATTCATTCAACGCATCTCAGCAAGGCGCTTCTAATGAGTACCCACAACATTTCTTTTTGTGAAGAAATATGTACATATATCAATAGTTTTCGGCTGAAAAAAAAAGTGCCTTAACTCGCTACATGGTGTTTTAATATTTAAGGTAAATACCGAAAGCATTAAAAGCAGCACTCAAAATAATATAATTAAAGACTCAAACAATGAAGTACCTTATTCCACATAGATCTAGATAAGATGTTTTTTGTTATTTTTTTTTCACCAAAAAGTATTGATATTTTTCTCACTTCTTCATTATAAAAGTGTGTTGTGGGTACTCATTAGAAGCCCCCCAACAATGTGCCACTAATGGGTACACACAACATATGTTTTGAGGAAGAAATTAGAAAAGTATTTACAGTGGAACCTCCACTAACGGTCACCTCCGATGAGCGGTCACCTCCCATTAACGGCCATTTTCATTCCCCCCGAGGTGTTTTCCTATAAATTTTACCTCTGATAAACGGTCACCTCCCTCCTCCGGTCAGCGGCCATAATAATTTATGATTTTGGGGCCAAAATCCCTCCGTTAAACGGTCAAATTGACAGCGAGTCGGAAAACCGGCGGCACAGAAATCGAAAGTAGGAATACAAAAATTCATGGAAGTCGCATACCGCATCAAAAAAAAAAAAAAAAAAAAAAAAAGAGAGAGAGAAATACATTTTTAATTATCGACAAGAAATACGATAATAAGTTAATTATTTTGATGTGTACCTTTAAAAAAGAAAAAAAATGTAATAGAAAAATAATTCGTTTGTTGCACAGTTTTAATTTCTTTTTTTCAAGCACCACGCGACATTGACGTTCAAAGGTCAGCGCGTGACCAACCGGAACCGCATGGCTTGTGTTTATCGAACAATTTCTGAAGACCGACTAATTGATTAAAGGACGATTGACCGTTGATGTTTACGCCTATATTGATGATTGACCGTTGATGTTTACGCCTACAGGTAATTGCGACGGTCAAATCGCTGAATGCGAATTGCTCAAAATGATTATTGACACGTGTGTTTTTCCGGTAAATAAACAACTCTACTTTCAGTTTCACTAATCCTTTTCGGTTGACTCTCTCGTAAACATGTCTTCAAAAACCCATAAAGTGCTGACTCTAGATGAACGTATTAAAGAAATTAAGCTCAGAAGCTCCAGAATAGTCACGGAAGAGTTTAGTGTGGGTCCTACATAATTCCAAGAAACGCTGAAATATTACAAACAGTGAAGACCCAGATCAGACGCTGCGTTCTGTGGAGTCCGATCTGGATCTACACTGTTTGCAATGACATATCTATCCCAATACTTAGTGTTATTATGGTATAGTAATTAGCATTGCTGTTGAATACTTCTTGAGCAAACTGATTTTATCCTAAAAATTGATCAGAATAAACAATATATAATTGTTATTTTGGGCAGTTAGGCATGTTACAGACAATAAATAAATATAGATACCGTTATGCTAAAAGAAGTATCATAATCATAGTGTGAATTTCACTAACAGCCCACCATTTCGGTTACATTGTCGCAACATTGCTGGTGAATGAGTACCTCTGCTAAGCAGCCACCTCCCTTAAGCAGCCAAAATTGGCCATTCCCCTGGGTGGCTGCTTAACAGAGGTTCCACTGTACTTGATACCCTATCTACATCTATGTTCCACATTCGAAATTCACAAATCCAGATTAGCCAGTCATCCATGCAGTCTGGTCAGATCTTGAAGGAAGACTCCAGAAAAGGTAAATTAAAATGTTGCTTTTTGTTTTTTTGTTTCTTTTGTTATTTTTACAATAAAACTTGTGGGTACTCAATAGCTGAGTTAAGTTCTGTTTAGTTATGGCTTAAAGGCTCCATATTCCTCAAAAAGAGACATTTTAAATCCAAGAAAGGTTTAACAAATTGATATATGGTATTATAACGATCATAAAATGTGGCATCTGACTGCCTGTAAAATTTCAGTTCGTCTCTCCTTTTTGAACTGGCTCAAAATTGAAATGATTTCTACATGTATCTGAATTTATGTTCATTGATTAGAATTGATTGATTGTGTTGGGATTTAATGACATGTCAACCCTTGTGGGTCATTTTGTGCCTCTCCCAGAGAAAGGGAGAAGAGAGATAGAAGAGACAGATGAGATGAAAGAGAGGGACAGGGGAAAAGGAGGAAAATGAATGAAAGTGAAGAAAAAAAAGAAGTTAAAAACATCCCCCTCTACCCGCACTCGCTGCAATGGTAGCAGGCTTTGCCCAACTGTAAGCCAATATCAGCTGGACACCCTAGTGACGCAAGACACATGACACTGCCTCACCCAACCAACCCCTCATTGATTAGAAGGGCCTTGGCAACAGCCCTTCTAATAAGCACCCACGTTTGTTTGTTTGTGTTGAGGTTTTACGGCCCAGTCAACCCAATGGGGTCATGTCGAGCGCGGTCAGTTTACCTAACCACACGTTTACTGGGCAGGCTTAGTCCTCTAAGCGGTTAACCAGTATTGTGCATATTCTTTCGCCAGAAACTGACAACTGCCCTTCTTGAATCAGCGGAAGGAAGAGAATGACCGTAGAAAATATTTCATGATCAATCTCCACGAAAGAATATTGCCGATCTCGGCGGGGGTTGAACCCGCGACCTCCTGGTCTCCAGTCGGACGGCGCATCCAACTGAGCCACCGAGGCCGGGCACCCACGTTTTCATGGTGAAATAAGAAAAATATTTTCCTAGGTTATTAACGCATTGTAGTCAGGAGACCCGTAAAAGGGTACTTGGCAAACAGCGCAGACCCAGATCAGACGCCGCACAACGCGGCGTCTGATCAGGGTTTCCACTGTTTGCAAATAGTTAAGCCATTTTTCTCTAGGAACATGTAAATCTCATAGCCGGACGTACCTAAAATTGAAATTGGACTTTTCCAATATATAGTGTGGGAGAGTCTATTCGTCTACAATGGGTTAAGCACCAGCAAGCTCATCCGTTTCTCTGGCCCTTACTGACTAGGGTCTCAGATTGATTGTGTTGGGGTTTAACGACAGGTCAACCCTTGTAGGTCATTTTGTGTCGTCTCCCAGAGAAAGGGAGAAGAGAGATAGTAAAGGAGATGAAAGAGAGGGATAGGGGAGAAAGGAAAATGAATGACAGTGAAGAAACAGAAGAAATAAAAACATTTCCCCTCTACCCTTACCGGCTGCAAGGTTGGCAGGCCTTGCCCAACTGCAAGTCAATATCAGCTGGACGCCCCAGTGATGTAAGATACACAACACCTTTGCCTCACCCAACCACCCCGGGACTAGGGTCTCAGCAAATATCTTATATAAATTTACTCATTAGAACTGCCTCAATAAGGAGTGTCTAACAAGTTCCTACAATGTATCCGCATAATATTTTTCTTATTTCTTGACGAAAACATATGTTGTGGGTACTCATTAGAAGCGCCTCACCGAGGTGCTTCTAATAAGTACCCACAACATGTTTTCGTGGAGAAATAAGAAAGATCTCAGCATTTTTCCGATGAAAAAAGCGCCTTATCTGTTGCTATGTATAATCCTGCTTACATTCTGTACATATATAAGGTACTGTTTGATGTCATGTTAGGTTAATGTGATATAGTCTGAAATATATCCACTGATGATAACTGAAAAATCTCAGGCATGGATTGTTAAGGAAGAGTAATTAAGATAACTCTACGATTTTCTTCAGCTGTAATTACTCACAAGAAGTATTTCAATACTCTAACTGATGCCCACAACACTGTTTTATATGGAAATATAAGAAAACTCAGCCAGAATTACCATCACACTTCCTTACACAAAACTCACAGCATTTTTCATAGCTACAGATAAGAGGGGGTATCCACATAATATTTTTCTTATTTCTCGACGAAAACATATGTTGTGGGTACTCATTAGAAGCGCCTCACCAAGGCACTTTTAATGAGTACCACAACATATGTTTGATGAGGCACTTCTAATGAGTACCCACAACATATGTTTTCGTCGAGAAATAAGAAAGTTATCAGCATTTTTGCGGATGAAAGAAGCGCCTTATTTGTTGCTATGATTTTTTAATATCTGGGACCTTTAAATGTGGTCAAAATAATGTTTTTGCGCAGGGACAACAAGAAATAAAGGGAGGCATTTTTTTCTTTTGGTTATTTTTCATGCTTTATGGTTCAACTTGCTAGAATCAGGGTTTTCCTTATCCCTCAAAAATGCGAGACTTGGCCCCTTTTTGACTCTGATGTCCCCTAAACCTTTATTTTAGAGAGACATTGATGTCCCTTAAATTTTTGCAATATTTTCTGCAGAATTCATACAATTAACTGCTTAAATTAACCCATATGTCCCCTAAAATAAGGGTCAACAAAGACATATGTCCCCTTAAAAAAATTCTGACGGAAAACCCTGTAGAATATTAAGGTCTGAATACTCCCCTTGTCTAGACCTATCACTCCAACTTTTTGACAAAATTGCATTTATTAACCCAGATCCAACTGTTTCGGAAAAAATAAAATCTATAAATGTTGCCCTTGAAATCAAAGAACACACAAAAAACACAAAAACTGGGTCTGATCAGGGTCTTACGCTGTTTGCCATTCCACCAAGTAATATTGTGAAACAAACACATAAACAAAATGTCAGACCAAAAACAATATGGAATAAAGTGTTTGAAACCTTAGGGCATTTACCATAAATTCCTTTCAAGCAAAAAACAACAAAACTGAAAAGGACTTAAGCAAACAGTGCCGACCAATTGGTATAGCTATCTAAGCTGGTCACATATATTACAAGATCAATAAAATAATTTCTATAGATTAGCATGGACTCCTCATAGCTCCAGATAAGAGGGACCTAAAAATATTCTTATTTCTTCACAAAAACATATTGTGGGTACCCATTAGAAGCGCTGCGGCGCGGCGCTTCTGATGGGTACCCACAACATGTTTTCATCCAGAAATAAGAAAATGTCGAATTTTTCAAGAAAAAAAAGGGTACCTTATCTGGAGCAATGACTCCAATTCAAAGATAAAACGATATTAACACATCCTTACCTTGTGTATTTTGGAAATAATGTCTCCACAGAGGTCGAATTTTATCCTGACCTCCTACATCCCACACTGTAAAACTTATGTTTTTGTATTCGACTGTTTCTACATTAAAACCTGCAAGGATAAAGGAAATGGGCTACAACAATGAACATGAGATAAAGGTCCTTAATCTCGGCCTTCCATAACAGATGTTTACAAAAACCTTCATAAAAAAAAATAACAAATGACATATTCCATGACCAAATATTTTTAACAACCTACATAGTTTACTTTAACCACCCACTAAGCAGATGACAAACTGTCGCTACAGTATGACAAGGTGGGACTTGACACTTATGGAAACTAACATTTTCTGGCAAACTAGAAACTGCTGAAATTTGCACCAGCTAACCATTTTAGACAGACACAGCAGGAGGCAGAAACCTATTTGAGAAGTCGGCAGTTGTTCTGAAAAACTTTCATTAGGGGCCTATTTTTCATGGGTCCCTTGCTGACAGGTTGTTTTCACAAATTCAACAAGCTCTTGGGAAAATGCTACTTTAAATCAACAGAATAAGCATTCCTGTTTAGGTTGGTCAACATCTGCTTTTGTAGAGAAATAAAAAACAAAGCTCTTGATAAGATCCTTCTTCCAACCAAAATATGTTAAAATGAAGTTTTTTTAAAAGTAAAACATATTTTAACGAGTAATACTTAACCTATAGATAATGTGCTATTCTATTCTGTTATTCACCCCCTCCACAGAAAAAACGACCTTTCAGTCGTTATAAAGTCTTAATTCAGAAGGTCCCTTTAACAGTTACCTGTATGACGTAGTTCCTCCCGCTCAAATGATCACGTGTCAGTTTCTTTTATGTGTAAAACAATACACAATTAGGAGAAAGGAGCGAGGGAAGGGAGGTGGGACGATAAATACTTATCTATAGGTTAAGTATTACTCGTTAAAATATGTTTTACTTTTAAAAAAACTTCATTTTAACTTCGTAATACATTAACCTATAGATAATGTGCTAGAATTTGTAGAATAGGAGGGAGGATTTCTCCTAATAAGTTAGTCCCAACTTCTGAATTAAGGCTTAATAAAAGGATTTATTTTTTATATATATATAATGAGGACATAATTAGTGCTTAAGGCAATAATAAGATCCTTTAACCAAGGATAAAGTAATCCAGGGTTAACATATATATACAATAAAGATATAATTAGTACCTCTCTAGTATAGCATCAGGTCTAGGGGGGCTGTTGACGTTGTCTACACATCCATAGCTGATTGCTGTTGGCCCCCCACCACTTTTTGGGCCACTACAATGGGGCCCAAACTTTGGAGATTCTGTGCTTGTTGAGACATGTCTCTGAGATAGAATTTGGCAAAAGTTGATGAACTATTCCAAACCGCTGCTTGAAGTATATCATTGAGAGGAACTTTGTCGAAGAAAGCCCAAGAAGAGGAAAGAGCTCTAACTTCATGAGCTTTGATTTTAAGGAAAGAGATATCTCGTTTAGTGAGTTTCCTATAGGCAAGTTTAACAGTGTAAGATATCCATCTCGAGATAGTATCTTTAGAGATATCCTTATTGCCTTTAATAGGAAGAAAAAGTCTAGTTCTATTTTGGCGATAAGAGCTAGTCATTTTGAGATAGAATTTCAGAGCCCTAACGGGGCAAAGAAGTCTGTCAGTATGTTCCCATTTACATATTCGAGCAAGACTAGGAACAACAATAGGATCTGGTTTAACAGAAGGAAGCTGGTTTTTTGCTAAAAAACCAGATTTAAGAATCAAGGAAACTGAACCATCAGATTGATTAAACCTTAAATGTTGTGAATCCATAGCTAGAGCATGTATTTCACTACACCTTTTAGCAGTGGCAAGAGCTAAGAGAAAGGCTGTCTTAATAGTAACGTGAAATTTAGAAGCCTTATCAAGAGGTTCAAAAGGTGGTTTTTGTAGACATACTAAAACCCATGATAAGTCCCATTTAGGTGTAAGAGTTCTTTGTACTGGTCGTTGAAGTTCAAAGGTTCTGATAAGTTCAGATAAAACTGGATTAGATCCGATTCTATTACCAGTTTTGAATTTTAAAGTGTTAGAGATCATAGATCTATAACCTTTAATAGTACTAATCTGACATTTCTTTTCCGAAAAAAGAAAGATTAAGAAATCGGCTATAACTGTAATAGGGGCCGAGATCGGATTAACCTTTTTTGTATGACACCAATTAGAAAAGATGGTCCATTTTGCATCGTAGACTTTTTGTGTAGATGCTCTTCTTGATCTGGAGACAAAATCTGCAACGTTTTGTGAAAATTTCTTATAGATCTCTGATTGATTGTTTGATAACTCCCAAGCGTGAAGGTCGAGAATTGGGAGGTTTTGATGTACAAATCTTCCTTTGGATTGAGTCAGTAGTCTTGGAATTAGTGGCAGACGAATCGGAGCTGACACTAATAGAAGAAGAAGTTCTGAGAACCACTGCTGCTCTGGCCAGAACGGAGCTATGAGAACTATTCTGCACTGATGTTGTCGGATTTTCTCTAGAACAGCAGGTATCAGAATAAAAGGAGGAAAAGCATATGCATGAAGATGATTCCAGTCCATGGACAGGGCATCTATCACTAGTGCTTTGTAGTCTTGTACTGGAGAGACATATAATGGGAGTCTGTTGTTGAATCTTGTCGCAAACAGATCCACATTTGGGAAGTTGAGCATCTGGAATACTGAATTCGCAACTGTTTGATCCAGAGCCCATTCTGTCTTGATAGGTTTGTCTAGTCTTGAGAGGCGGTCTGCAAGAATGTTGAATTTGCCTGGGATGTGACGTACTCTGATAACTATGTCTTGTTCCAGGCACCAATTGAGTATTTTCCAAACTTCTACGCAAAGATTGGGGGAATGAGTGCCACCCTGTTTGTTGATATATGAGACCACCGTTGTGTTGTCTGTGGATATCATGATGCAAGAATGGTGAATAAATGTTTTGGCTTGTTTCAGTGCTAATCGTATGGCCATCATTTCTAACATATTGATATGGAGCTGGGATTGGTTTTCTGTCCAGCGACCATGAAAGGACAGTGTTGTCGGCTCTAAATGAGCTCCCCATCCGTAATGACTTGCATCCGTATAAAGGAAGAATTTGGGGTCTGGAGGATGGATTGAAGTCCCTGTCTCGAATCGAATGGGGTTTATCCACCATTGTAAGTGAGATCGAATCATGCCGTTTATCGAGATCGGGTGATCGAGAGGAAGAATATGAGGTTTCCAGACTGACAGCAGGCACATCTGAAGAGGACGTAAGTGCAGTCTGCCCAGGAGAACAAGGTCTGCTGCAGCACTGAGTTTGCCCAAAAGAGAAAGGAAAGTTCGTGCCGATACATGTTTTGCTGACATTATTTTCTTGATTGTTAGAATTAGGTTCTGTACACGATCCGCTGGAACCCTGACTAAATTTTGTTGCGTCAGAAATTCCATACCTATGAAGGTGAATTTCTGAGCAGGAAAGAGGTCTGACTTCTTGAGATTTGGCAGAAAACCTAGGCTTTGAATAGTTTGAATGCAAATCTTTGTCTGAGTAATCAGACGGTTGTGAATCAGATTTTTTATCAGCCAATCGTCTAGGTATGGAAAAACTGATATGGCACGTTGGCGTAGAAAAGCTGCAATAACGTCCATCAGTTTCGAGAAAATTAACGGACTTAGGGACATTCCGAACGGTAGGGCCGAAAAGTGATATACTTGATCTTCGTGTACGAAACGAAGATACTTCCTGGATTGACGATGTATCGGCACATGTAGATATGCATCTGTTAAATCTATGGAGACAGCCCAATCGTTGAGACTCATCGCTTGTCTTACCGATTTGACTGTCTCCATTTTGAATGCTTGTTTCTCTATGTAACGGTTTAATAAAGACAGGTCTAATATTAAACGAAACTTTCCGTTCTTTTTTGGCACAAGGAATATCCGGGAATAAAAGCCAGGAGTTTCCGGATTCTGTACCCTTTCCACTGCCCCTTTGTTGAGAAGATTTTCGATCTCTTCTCTGAGAAACGGGGAGGAGGATTGACTCATTCTGATCGGAACAGATGACAAAGGAGGAATTTTGATGAATGGTATCCTGAATCCGTTTCGTACGATAGAGAGGACCCATTTGTTGTCTGTTATTTCCTCCCATTTTCCGCAAAATGGGCCAATCGTCCTCCCACTGGAATGTCCGCGAGCGGAAGAGCAGGCAGTGGAAAGGGCGGGCCTTCATAATCTTGCGGAGGAAGAGGCAGGTTTAGAGGAGGGGAACTGACGGATGTTACCAGTCCTCTTGATATTATCTTTCTTAATGTGAGAAGATGAGCTTTGAGGAATATTTTTGGACCTATACGACTGCGTAGGTTTAGGTCTGGATGTTGTTTGTTTAGCAGGATATTTAGGTATCTTGAAAGCTCTGCTCTGCGAAGGAGGCTTATAAGAATGAGATTGTGACTGAATGGATGTAGAAGCTAGAAACCTTTGCTGTTGAGCTTCGAAGTTTGATTTAGCTATTTCTTTTATCCTGCCATCAAATAAGGATTTTGAGTTAATAGGAGCGTTCCTTAACTCGTATGTGGAATTGTCGAGTAGTAGTTTAGACGAAGCTAGGGCTGCGTCCCTCCTAGCTTGGAATAATTCAGTAGTTAAAAGTGTAGACATGGCAGTAGCATGTTTAATCGATTTGGCTACGGCCTCCAGAAGTCTGGAAAGGGCCGCAACCGACATCGATTCCTGTTGTAATGAAAGGAAGGCAGCTGAAGAAAATAGATCAGCATGAGAATTAATAGCGACTAGTTTTCTAGCCTTCCTTTCCCATGCTTCTAGATTCTTGAGCGGAATAGAAGCTCTTCCTTTATTAGAAATGTCTAGGAGCGACGCATCCGCTTCTAATTGAGGGATATTATCAGTTGGCAAATATTGGTTTTGGCTCTTGTAGAATTTAGTCAGAGCAAGAGCCGAAACCAAGCTTTGCGGGCAAATCCAATCTCTTGAACATTTGTCCGATTCTAGTCTATTTTGAATATATTTTGTTGTATTTTGTACTAATTTGGATTGTGGGAGGACGAGTAATGGAGTGGAACGAGACTCCATTAATTGTTCGATCCCAGAGAGAGGTTTTAATGGAGCTTGATCCTGCTGAGTTTTGGGGCATAACTCAGGAGGAAGAAGCCGGAAGACCTCGTTAATCGCACGATCAAATGACCAGACTTCGGATTCAGTTTCCGAATCTGACTCCTTATTCTGTTGAGTGAGATTCGGCTGAATCTGATCGTAATTAATAGGTTGATTTGTGATTTGACTAAAATTAGTCTCCTCAGGTTGTATTGGAGTTGGCGTTTGAACAACCTGGGGAGATTTATGAGCCCTTGTATATCTACCAATGTCAAGTTGAGATTGGGAGGAATTTGATGAAGAAGAAGGCGTCATCGATCGTCTTCTTCTCTTTTTATGAGAGTGCTTAGATCTCTTTGAATTTTTCTTTCGCCGAGAAGAACTCAAAGAGTCTGATCTGGAAGTAGAGATAGAAGAAGAGGACGATCGATGTCTTCTTCTCTTTTTAGACTGATCCTTCCTTGAAGGTCTGGAGATAGATAAATCATTTGAATTTGGAGGCTCAATCATTACACTCGGATCTGAGACCTGCGAAAAATCAGGTTCGAGTGGAATAATCTGTCTAGAGGAAGAAGCTGGATTAGGAAGTTCTAGTCTATTAGAACGTTCGTAACCAGGAATAAAGACATTGGATAGTCTGTGGACACTACCCTGTGAAATATGGCTACATATGGACGGAGCGTAGCTTTGTACAGGCACATTTATAGGAATATAACCAGGCGGAATTTGTGTTTGTAGGTCATACGCGAATGACTGTAAACCCATGCCTGGTTGACTGGAGCCTAGTTGACTGGTGCCTGGTTGACTGGTGACTGGTTGACTGGCGACTGGATGAACGGAGATAAGTTGCCCAGTGACTGGATGACTGGTGACTGGTTGACTGGTGACTGGTGGGCTTAGTGCCCGGTCAGACTCTAAGTCCGCCAGGCTGCCACCTTGATGGGTCCTGCCCCGAGCAGTAAAGCTATGAGGGGCGGTGCTCCCATCAACTGTCCCGTTGTCAGACATGTCTGACTGGGACTTCTTGGATTTCTTTGATTTCTTCTGTTTTCTCTTCTGCGTCATAACTGATTTTCTAGTAGCATGAAGGCGTCTTCTTTCTGCTAGGTTCCAAACTTTTTCTGTCCAGGAACTACAAATATAACACGGAGAGATACGTGTGCAAGAATTACAAGTTAGACAAGATAAATGTGTATCCCATTTAGCTTTTAAATGGCCACAGTTGCCGCGGGCGAAATGCATCGACTGACGCGGAAACAAAGGAAGAAATTTAACATTGAGAAAACAAGAAATCTAAGATCGATATTTCGAAAATAAGTACATAGATAGTAGAAGGAGTGAATATAGAACCAGAGAAAGTCAAGGATATAAAAATTTTAACCGTGTAGAATAATTTTAATCCATTTTTTCTAACACAGAATAATAATCCTTGAACATTCAAAGTCCACAGAAAAGAAACTGACACGTGATCATTTGAGCGGGAGGAACTACGTCATACAGGTAACTGTTAAAGGGACCTTCTGAATTAAGACTTTATAACGACTGAAAGGTCGTTTTTTCTGTGGAGGGGGTGAATAACAGAATAGAATAGCACATTATCTATAGGTTAATGTATTACGAAGTTAAAATTTTCTTATTTCTCCATGAAAGCATATGTTGTGGGTACAAAGGCTGGCTAATCAGAGCTAAGAAGATAATCAATAAGTCCTGCCATTGTGATTGATAACTGATTAATAATCATTGAAGATTTGGTCTTTATTTTACCTGTCTAAGCATGTCTCTTACCATATATTATACTTTATTGTATACATGTATTCGGTCAGACAAGCCTAAGCAAACAGTGTAGACCCAGATGAGACGCCACAAATGCAGCATCTCATCAGGGTTTACACTGTTTGCCACTCATCCAGCTATTTTAGACAATAGCGGGCAGTAAATTGTACTTGTTCAAATTTTAGATAAAGTATACTAAGGAGTTGAGGTACCTGAATACTAAGGGTCAATACCGTAAAGTAACAAGACACAAAAATCAAATGATCGATTATTAGCAAATCTGTAATGATCATTATTTTTGTGAATTTATCAATCAATCGATTATCCGATTAACTGTGCCAGCCTTAGTGGGTACTCATCAGAAGCCACCCACGTGGTGCTCCAATGAGAACCAACAACATACACTAGAACCTCTTTATAACACGGTTCATTACAACATGGTTTTGGATATAACACGGTTCAAAGATGGATCAAAAAAATGTATAGATTATATTGAAAAATGACCATAAATGGCCATTTTTCAATATAATCTATACATTTTTGTTTGGTGATAACACGGTTGTTTAACTAACACGGTTTATGCTATGGACCCCAACAATAGTGTTATAAAGAGGTTGTGGTGTATATTTTTGTGGAAAAATAAGTAAAATTTTTTCCTGATAATGCCCTCTGATCTGGTGCTATGAAAAAATATCAACAATTTTTGGTTGAAAAAGCACTATGCCTGAAACCATGTGCAGCTAAATACATTTTATAAAATTTTGAGCTATGCTTTACCCACAGCTCTTGATAAGATGCATTTTTTAATCCAAAAGTATTGATATTTTTCTTATTTCTCCACAAAAACATATGCTGTGAGTACTCATTAGAAGCACCTCAATGTCAGAGGCTTTTTTAATGAGTACCTACAGACTACAACATATGTTTTCATGTAAAAAGGAAGAAACCAAGGTGCTTCTTGTAAGTACCTACATCTAAGTTTTCATGGAGAAATAAGAAAAATATTTACCTGATACCCACTCTTTTTTTTTTTTTTTTTTTTTTTTTTTTTTTTGGATTTGGGTTTTCAACCCTTTCAAAAATATTCCACTTATATCGAACCCATCGTTCATCAAAGGTGAGCGAAAACCGGAGAACCCGGGGAAAAACCACCTGACCATCTGTAAACAGAACTTGGCTTTCCCAAATGTGACCCGAGCGAGGCTTGAACCACAACGGTGAGAAACCTAATGGATTAAGAGTCAACTCTTCTATCCACTAGGCTACGAGGGGCCACAGTCACCACACCCATTCTTATCTAGACCTATGCTTACCTATGGTAGGAATAGTTGTAACAATTTCTCCTAATTTTAGTTTGTATAATATAGTGGTCTTTCCAGCAGCATCCAACCCAACCATCAATATTCTCATCTCCTTTTTACCAAAGAGTCCTTTAAACAAAGCTCCAAATACATTCCCCATCTTGCCTGGGTTATTTGAAGATAATACCTGAAAGGTTAGATTTAAAACTTTTGAAAACAGTATTGCTCCATAATGCAGTATGGTTAAAATTGGCACTGTAGCTTGAGAAGTCACCAGTGGACTTATCGAGGAGACTCAGTATTTAGTGATAACTAGAAAAAAATTCTCATTTATCCATAAAAACAGGTAGTGGATACCCATTAGAAATGCTTTCCTGAGGCGCCTCTAATGAGTATCCACAAGCATATTTTTATGGAGAAACTGAAAAAATAATCTCAGATTTGTTATCAAAACTCCTCATAAATCTATGCTGAAGGTAAAATTTATCACCAAATACTCCTCCTTGATTTGTAATGTAGGCTTAATTTATCATCAAATACTCTTCCTCCGTCAGTGGTCAGAAATTCCAAACTAGGCCACTGTAAGGTAAACAACTGGGTCAAGGTAAAAGTATACAATAACAAAAATCAGTCTCACCATTATTTTAAAGGAAATCTATGGTGAATTAGCCCAAAAAGAGGTAATGGTTACTGATAACTACCGAACATACAAGCAGATTGCACGCTGGGTTGTGTAGTACAAACCTGAATTTTGGAGCCAACTCGGCAGAAAAAACAGTTATCTCAATGCAAAATACACATGTTTTTCCACCAAATCAATGCCCGGATGTTATCATTTGGAAACCAAAGTTGAATTGGATTTCCTTCCATTGAATAGGCTTGCGCCTATGTTACATTAAAGTAGTGACAATCGTATTAGGGAAAAAAAAAAAGACCCGGGAATGAGCGATAAAAAAATAAAGTAAAGAAAATTAAATAATAAGGTAGATCAATAAATATTGGACAGCAATCATTAGGTTATCTTTCTAGGTATATAGTTGGTCCTGAAAAATCTTTTTATATAAGTCAGTTGTGATGTTTGACACTTACAAACTTCTCATCATTAACACCTCTACGCCACTTCAAAAGAGGAGCCGACCATGACATGAGTGAATTCTGATGGCCCAGCGATTGCAAACAATACCAGTCTTATTATCTACTGTCTACTGGTGTTTTTCAAAGGACAATAAAATTAATACTTTCGATCTACAAAGAATAATGAAAAATATTAAATAAGATGAAAAGAATAGAAAAATAAAAGCAATGCAAACATAATACCCCGCCACAGCAATTATGTCTTTATGTTTAAAAGTTATCATTGCGAAAATGTCTGGAAAGAAAATGACCGAGGGACAGATAACAATCCTAAACCAGATTTTGATAATATCAATCAACAGTTAACAATCCTAAACCGGTCACACGAATCACCGAAATACCGGAATACCCGTGAAAAATATAGGTATACCTGTGAAAGACGCCTATTAAAGACACCCATATTGGCTTTAATTAATCAATTAAGTAATATTATGTCAACCTAATGGAAATGGGATAATATTTTAACCTCAAATAATTTGCAAATTGTCTTTGAAGTGTTTTTTATTTTTTTTTTTATTTGAAAACATTGTTGATAGTCTGCTAAATCAGAGCCGGAATACGACCGGAATACCTGTGAAAAACGTGAATTACCTACACTTCAAACGAAAAGTACATACGACTTTTTGTATAAAATATTTATCAATTGAGTGAATAATTTGTTCCGATTGATTTAGTTATGTATGATGTATATAAAAAAAAAAATATATGGCCAGTAGTAAGTCTTAAACACAACCGAAAGTTAATCATTCAGTGATATTTTTACAAATTTGAAAATGCGAGTCCCAGGACTCGCTAGTCTCAACTTTTATGAGTCCTGATCAGAATTTATGAGTCCCACTTGGAGACTCTCAGAAATCATGCTGTGCGGTTAGTGAGAATTGCTGTACTGGATTTAAATATGTTCTGTCTACTCAAATTCAATGGTGATAAAATGTAATAAAATTAAACAACCAGTTCTAGTGTTTTATATCTTTGTATTACCAAATCCTAGACCTTGACTAGCTGAA
This sequence comes from Anodontia alba, assembly GCA_964016985.1. Taxonomy (NCBI): domain Eukaryota; kingdom Metazoa; phylum Mollusca; class Bivalvia; order Lucinida; family Lucinidae; genus Anodontia; species Anodontia alba. The sequence continues at coordinate 2,469,934 of OZ024833.1, forward strand.
CACAAGACTAGCACATGGCTTCTAGACTAGAGAACACGCAAAAAAAATACTTAATGGAAATAAGTTCAGTTTGAACTATTCTTTCCAGACTAGAACTTTAAAGTCTGACACCACTGGCACTCACTGAATGTGCTCAAAGTAAGAATGAAAAGTTCAGGAATACCACAATAAAGGCCTCAGTAGAAGAAGTCTGGCACAGGTTTAAAAAAAAACTGTTAATACTGATAAGACTCAGCACAGATAGAAAAATGTATGAAGTCAGCCTCAAACTCAGTGGATAGGCTTAAAAGTTTTACTTCAGTTTTTTTTTTTTCAGTTCATACATTCTTCTATCTCTGGACTTCTTCCACTTCAGCACTGACTTTTTTTTACCCAGACTGATCAGAATCTGTCGAGCATGACTTTTCAGCAGCCTCCGAGTCCGACTGGGAATTATCTTGGGCCTGGGAATCCTGGGTCTCTGAAACGGGTTCCCTTGCGCGATCCTTGTAAAGGAGTGTAAACAGAGTTGGCTGAGTCTTATCAGTATTAATAGTTTTGTTTTTTTTTTTTTTCTTGGGTAGCATCGCTGATTAAGCCTTAAACAATTTAAAATCGGCTTTAAACTGACTCAAGTTACGGCTACGAAACGAGAAACGTCTACTTTCGTTTTCAACACGTGCGACGCTCTTTTCGTAACCCTGTCGCTGATTGGTTGAAAAACGTCCAATCAAAATCCATTTGACTCTCAGTGCGACTGGCACTCAGTAGTCAATATTTTCGCGAATAGTCTCGAAGCCGAAGCAGGGTACCAGTAACCCGGTGTTAAAGTAAACAATTCAGGTGCGGTGAAATCCCGTGATAAAAGACGGAACAGGAGTATTTTTTTGGAAACGGGACTCGCTAACCGGAAAAAACATGCGTCCGGCGGTCTCACATCTTTTAAAACTTTGCGTCCTCGGCGAATTTTATGCGAGATTCTCGCAGGACGCGCAGGTAAATGAAACACTGATCATTTACGCATGTTTGAAAGTTACGCAGATTAAACAACCAATGCAATCATGATGAGTAACGTCATCCTTACATCCATGGAGCTTGTATGAATATTATTTTAAATATTGATATAAATAATGTGTTCCAGCAGCACGCCTTTATAAATATGAGAATCGTTGCATCAATCTGTGTAAAAATTACCCCGAATACATCGCAAAATTTTATATATAGCACTCCCCCCGCAAAACAAAAATACTTTGCAGGTGCTGCTGCTGCCAAGAAAATAGTTTGAACCCCCGAAGCACTGCTGAAAGTTCTAGAGGAGATGTCGATCTAACTGTTTTAGTATTTTACGGTGAAAATTAGGATGAACATTTCTTTTGAATCGTCTGCCCCAGCAGATGATTCACATGTAATGTCACTCTTAATTTACACAGGAAAATAAGAAAAAAAAAAATGTAAATGCCGTCTGCTGAATATGCTAAGCGCTTCAAGGGTTAAAGTAGGGATACATTTCATTTGACAAGGGAGACAGAAACGGACACGCTGGAATGTATCTACACTGCTCTGATCGAGGCCTGGACGGTTGATGATTGGACCAGGGATACGACTGTCCATTTAAATCACCGTGACTTGGTGTTTTATGCCTCTTTCAACAACAAACCAATCTCATAGCCGGATGAAATGGACCAGCCAGAATCTTACAAGTTTTGCAAACTCTCTCTCTCTCCCTCTCTCTCTGGAAAGCTCTTTCGTTTTACCCTCATATAAATATGACACGTCTCCTTTCGAGCTATAAGTTGTTTGCACTGACTTCATTGGAAAAATGATATCGCACCGGCGGGAACCGAACGCAATTCGATCCTCACTTAACATGAAACACATGTATTTGCTACAGTCATTCGCTTCTTCCACTGCTTCAAGATTGGCAATTACAAGTTTTTGGAGGAAGAGTGTTCAGTAATTCAGCGCGATTCGTAAAAAAAATGCTGTTCCCCATCCCGTTTCGCATGGGCCAGACTCGTAAAGCAATTTGCAGTGAACTCCCTCTTAATAGTCAGTTGCAGTTAGCTCCCTTAAAAGAGTAAAACCCTGCAGTGTGAGGACGTTACCCCGCATTTACCAGGGTACAAATGAATATTGTTATGTTATTCTCTTACTGTATATACATTAATAACATTATCTTTAATGGCTTATAGAGCAATCTTCAAACCTTTCGTTTCCATGTAAAGTGTTCTGTTTTTGTGTCTTCAACATTCGATATGCAAAACTAAGACCGTAATTTATTCAACGAGTAAAAGAGACGCAGGTATAAACCTAGCATCGACGGGAAAGCATCTTCACATAATATTGTCATGTGTCTTCGCGGACATTCTAGGCAGCGTCTTCCTGGGTAAAAACCAATACTAAGATACGAGGATAAAGTGTTTTGCTCAAAGACACAACACTTGGTGCTCGCGGGTATCGAATTACCACTATCTGGGCTAATTCAGTAGATGACAAAAAAAATTTTAAAAAATCGTTATTTGTTTTATTACCAAGAAAACCGGATTTGACATTTCATGCAATGGAGACAATTTGCATGAAATGCAAATCCTGTTTTCTTGGAAAAATGATAAAAAATATTTCAAAATGTCTGTTGAAAACTTTACCCAGACTGTTAAGCGTTATGGTTTGCAGAAACAAATCGCGCATGGGTCTGTGCAATAACTTGTACGAAGAGACGAATTAGCCTGCACACTCTGAGCCTTCACGTCAGTAGTCTGATCAGATCCTTCGCTAATCGTATGTACCGCCTACAATCTATGGGTTTAACAAAACGTCTTGTGCGACGAGCGAAGACTCCTGTCAATCTGCGCAACTGCACATTCTGATCAGAACATTCGCTGATCGTATTTACCTTCGATAGCCGGGCTGTCCAAAGCGGGATAAACAGTGTGACTGTAACATCACATTCTGATCAGATCCTTCGCTGATCGTACAGTATGCACCTTCTTCGGACTCCTGGCTATCCAAGAAGCTTGCTTTATATAGTGGGTCGATGCACAGACTGACCCGAGTGTTTGCTGATCGCACGTACATTGTACTATAGTACGTTTTGTCGTCTGGTTCAATGTAAGAACATTGTAAATCATACTAGTACCGACGTAATTTTACTGGGACGTAAAAAAACTCACTCATTTGAATTGTCATTAGCCTCTCTTGCCCCTTGTGTGCGTAAAGTGTGTTTATTGTGTGACAGACACCCTTTTCACATGGGCTGTCTTATTGATTCAATGCCTCTTTGATAACAGAAGCACCCCTTTAAGTTGATTAATATTGACATGTGCGGTTGCTGCACCCGAGTGAGAATTTCCCGGTCTTTTACCATAGTACGTCATTTATATTGAGCGCGTGCGGTTGTTGCGTGGGAAAAGGCAGTTACAGGAATTTTGTTTGATTTGGGTTTAACGTCGCTTTCAACCTTTTTCAGTCATATCGCGACGGTGTCTGGATGTGGCAGGGAGCTCAATGCTCACTTTTAGAGTGCTGCCTCACTGAAATATCACGCCCCAGACACTTTGACATGATATTCCACCCAGTCACATTATACTGACACTGAGCTGACCAGTTCTAGCTCTACTTTCTTAATGCTGAGCGCCAAGCGAAAGAGCAGCTAGTACCATTTTTAAAGTCTTTGGTATGACCCGGCCGGGGATCGAACCCGCAACCTCCCGGTCACAAAGCGGACGCTCTACCACTGAGCCACTGTGCTGGTAGTTACAGGAATAACAAATATAAATATGTAATTCGTCGATTAGGGGCAGATGTTTGATTCTCTTTGTGATTTTCATGTTTGTTTTGTTTTCTACAGCATATCAAGTAAAAATGACCATGCCGGACCCGCTTATGTGGCCGGAGTAGACTAAGCCGAAGAATCCGGTACTTTTTCATATGGAGCGTTGTTGAGGCCCATGTTACGTGCTCGAACAGTGAATGGGGCTACTGGAGTTTTCTTTGGACCTAGGGAGCACCCAAATATATTCAGGGAACAAGGCAGCATTGTTTAATATTTTAAGAAAACAAGGGAATTGACCTAATTTTGGTGGATCGGAATGCGGGAATTTGGAAAACACTTTTGGGATAATAAGACTTTTGCGACCAGCGCAGACTCTGATCAACCTGCGCATCCGCATGAGCGTGGACGATATAACCTTCACCCAGACTGTTCTATATGGCGGAAAAATGTCTCCGGGACAACATTACGATTCCGAGTAACTTCGCGCAACTTTGCATAACACATACTTTGCGCGGACTTGCGAGTGTTGTCCGCCGAATATTACGTTTACTCGGTTTGATTCCAAGTGTCTGGGGGAAGTCCGCAAAACGCCGATATTCGGGGTAAAGAGTTTTTTTGTTGTTTTTTTTACCTGTATGTGCTTTTCGTTTGAAGTGTAGGTAATTCACGTTTTTCACAGGTATTCCGGTCGTATTCCGGCTCTGATTTAGCGGATTATCAGCAATGTTTTCAAAAAAAAAAAAAAAAAAAAAAAAAAAAAACACTTCAAAGACAATTTGCAAATTATTTTAGGTTAAAGTATTATCCCTTTTCCATTAGGTTGACATAATATTATTTAATTGATTAATTAAAGCCAATACTGGTGTCTTTAATAGGTGTCTTTCACAGGTATACCTATATTTTTCACGGGTATTTCGGTAGTATTCCGGTATTTCGGTGATTCGTGTGAACACATCCAAAACCATATCTTGATAATATCAATGCATATAGCAAGTTTGGTTAAAAGGCCTTATTATTTACTCAAGTTATTGTCCGGCAACGAAAATATGGGTGTCTCAGGCAGATAACTCTAAAAATTTGACGAAATTTGTCCACTAGCAATTCCACAACAGATCTCCTTAAAGTCAATACATATAGTTAAGTTTGGTTAAAATTCCTTGTTATTTACTCAAGTTAGTGTCCGGCAACAAAAATATGGGCGTGTCTCGGGCAGATAACTCTGTAAAAATTTGACCAAATTTGCCGATTAGCAATTCCAAACCAGATATCCTTAATGTCGATATATATAGGAAGTTTGGTTAAAATCCCTTTTATTACTCAAGTTATTGTCCAGAAACGAAAATATGGATGCGTCTTAGGCAGATAACTCCGTAAAATTTGACGAAATTTGCCCATTAGCAAACCCAAATTAGATCTCCTTCATGTCAATGCATATAGCAAGTTTGGTTAAAATCCCTTTATTTACTCAAGTTATTGTCCTGAAACTAAAATATGGGTGTGTCTCGGAGAGATAACTCCGTAAAAATCTGACGAGATTTGCCCATTAGCAATCCCAAACCAGATATCCACAATATCAATGCACATACCAAAGTTGGTGAAAATCCATTCAGGTTTACTCAAGTTATCATCCAGAAATAAAAAAGGGAAGGACATACGACGGACAGAAGTGTCACGCACGTCCAACGTGAAACCATAATACCCCGCCACTATTGTGTGGCGGGGTATAAGAAAATAAGTTACCTGCGTTTTTTGTGTTTTTTTTTTTTTTTTTTGGTTTATTTCCGATTTCTAAATTCCATTTTTTTTCGTTATATATTCTTATATTTATTATTATTATTATAGTAATAGGGGAGTAAATAGACCTACATATATATTTTTTATATTTTCACTCAATCTAATATTTTCACTCAATCTAACGACAATTGTTTAGGATGCTCATCGCCGACTGTAATTATATTTCACAACCTTACCCGAAAAACAAAAAAACACTCTGTCTCAGTACCAAAAGATTATACGCAGGGGATATTTGGGCACAGTTCCGGGGTGAAAAAAGTGTGGGTAATGCACTTGTGAATACAGTACACAAACACATGACTTACACATGATCAAACAAATGACATTATTAATATTTTACATTATAATAATTGCCACTTCTTTTATTCTTGCGATCTTTCACTATCCTAAATATTTCCGATTGATTGGTTGTGTTGGGATATAACGACTTATCAACCCTTATGGGTCATTTTGTGTTGTCTCCCAGAAAAAGGGTGAAAAGAGATAGAAGAGATGAAAATGGAAAAGGGAAGAAAGAGGAACAGGAATGAAAGTGAAGAAACCGAAGAAATAAAAACAGTCTCCTTCTACCCTAACCTGCTACAAGGATAGCAGATCTTGCCCAACTCCATTAGCCAATATCAGCTGGACGCCCCTGTCCTGTTGGTGATGTAAGATACACGACACCTTCGCACCACCCGACCACACAAAAATATTTCTGAACCCTGGTTTGGCAGGATTTTACTGTTGGTGACAATCAAGGTAAGAAGGAGGTTTCATACTCCGGTGACAGCACCAGAACTATATTTTTGTCGAAACAAAAATGAACCAAAGTTGAATGAATGTTAATTTCACTTAATTTAAATGAAGAATTTTAAGGCATTGTTTGGATGCAAAATTCAGTGTTTCATTTCACATTTCATTCTATTCTTTCTATCAAACTACCTGCACTTCGATTCTGCTGATAATGTGATCACAAAATGTGGTTTCTGAGATGTCTCCTCAATATGTGCTCCAACCAGAAATGGGTAAATCTAATACACAGTACAGCGGCATGTTCAAAGTAATTGGCAATTACACAGCTGGCTGTGAAACTTTTAATACTATCTCTCCAGGATTTTTTCAAAATGCAAAAGAATGAAAGCCATGGCATGTCAGCAGAAGCACATCTTCCCTTGATGGAAATTTATCAAACAAATAAATAGCATTAAATAACACCAGTTCATTTTTCTTGTCTTTTTGTAAAATGATTTCAAAACTCTTTCAGGTACATGGAATCGTTTCATGTATGACCTTCCGTGTAACTTGTAACCATGGACATCCACCCTTGATAGAGTCACCGTAGTTTAAATGTCATGAGTAAACCGACCTGATACTATTACATAACAAGGCAGCATTTGCCCAAGACGCACTTTACGTATGGACAGTAATGTTTGTAGTTAGTAGGCGGCACTCAAGGCAAATTTAAGTCCTCGTAGCAGCAGTGGTTATCCACATAATATCGCCTTCTTAGTATCGTCAGTCCCAGACGAAGTACATATGAAAATTAGGTTTTTGTACACGTGACTACCCTATTGAGGACAGAATTTAGCAGAGCTCATTTTTTTTTTTTTTTTTTTGAAGGTACTTGTCCTGCAGGACAAGTGCTTTCAAATACAACTATTTGGAGTTGGACATGCATTTGTGATCAAGCAGTTATAGTGAGCAAACAACGTGCGAAACCGCGTTGGGACAATTCCTCCTCAGGTCGATGTCCATAATGCGCAGACGCAATATTTATTTACTGTTTCCATTTCCAATTTGGACCATACAATGCGGAAATACAGGGATTTCGTGCATTTTGCCTTACATTCAGTATTTGTTTGCTGTAATTTGATAGATTTGAAAAGTGCTTTTGCTGAACGGCATGACTTGACAACTTTCATTGAGGAAAACTTACTCATCCGGCAGGGCAAGTCAGTAACAATTTCCACTCATCCTTACCACTACTCATAAATACGAGCGGATGAGCGTAAATTTCAAGCCCTGTTTAGCATATCTATATCTGGAGTATTTACAGCCAGTTAGGTAAGATTAGTGGCAGACTGATCCTAAGAATCAATCAAAGGCAACCACATAAAGTAATACCGTCATCTGTGCCATTTGTAGTCTTCAGGAATGAGGATCAATTTTTGGTGTTCGAAAAATACTGAAACCCACTATACCCACTTCTAATCCGATCTGAACAGATCAGACTGAACCTGCATTGTTTGGGAACTTGAAGATTTACTAAATCAAAACATAAACCTCTCGGCTGGAGTTCGTCCTGGGCCACCAAGACTACATTTCAAATCATGGCGAATGGGAGATTCCGGTTAAAAGATAAATCTGCATTTGTAATGTTATTCTTCAGGGAACACTTTCATTGAGCTTTGAAACATTTGTACGAGTTGTTGATAATATTTCAGACGTTTTAGACAATCTTAAAAGGATCACTTTCCTTGTATTTTATAATTTACGAATCAAAGAGACGGTGCGAAAACATGAGAATATGCCCACATACCTGTCAACAAGCAGGAACTAATGATTTTCTATGCCAAATATAGAAAATCTAAGTATCACCTGAATAAAGTTACTCCTTTCTATGAAATACCTACTATATTTGGTCCCTTTCAATGGCTGTAAAAGCTTTTCTGGAGCGTTACTTCGTGTGTACTGCCTTTTTCAAAAATTGACACAATGCTTGTAGCTGTCAAAATGGCGGACGTGGTGGAAATATCGTTGCACATGCCACGTCAATGGCCCGATATTGGGATAGGTCTAATGAGCAATTGTAGAATCCCATATGATATGACGTCATTGATGTCTAAAAATAAAGTGGAGCAAAACAAAATAACCAGACACCTTTTTTCAAAATAGGATAATATTTATCTTTTAAACTGTAAGTGCACGTAAAAATAAAATCCAGCTTTAAAACAGAATGAAGTTGCTGCGTAACAGCAACACACATAACGAGTTCATTACAATTATAATGACGTCATGAAAGCTCAAAATAGGCTGACGTGGTATATTCCAATCACCTGTCTGCGGAGATGCCGTTTTCCAAAATAAATTCAAACCCAACAAGAAAGAGTTTTTGCTTTAGACGAAGTCTTATAAGATCATAAGTGACCTAAGTCTGTCAGCCTCTGTATGGAAGAACGAACGTGCCTTAATTGAAGCGATGATAAATCTCATGAAACGAATATTTTGTCAAATACATGTACTTTGATTCAAAATTCATTGTGCGCATTTTTAAATCATCTTTACAATATGATCTTCACGCCAACATCAAGTTTTGAACTCCTCTATTTAGAATAACAATATGATAGAATTAATGATGTACATGGCGCGAAGGTGCTTTCGTCAAAAAGGATTAGTCCGTTGAAACACACCAAACCCCCGCAAACAACCCCAAGATACCCCAAGCCACTTTATATATTACCGTGTCACACAAAACCACTTACCTTATCTATTTTTCACTCTAAATTGCGTTGTTTATTTATTATCTCAAGTGGAATGTGGTATCAAAGATTTTTAATAGCTCAGTATAATGAGCATCCATACAGTTTGTTCTGGGTCTTTGCAGCAGATAAACCGGTAAGTGAAATGGACGGGTCAGGACTTTTGCAAAAACAAAAAAAACTAAATGAAATATAAAGTGATGCCCAAGAAACATCTGACCAGCAAAGTACTAGATCTGCATATGCATGCATGTGCATCTGCGCAGTCTGATCAAGATCTTTGGGTCGTTACAGTAGAAAAAAGACTTGCATGAAATACGGCGTGCAAGAACACATATGACCAACAAAGTTCCAGATCAGGGTGTGCATGTGCATCCACACAGTTTGAGCAGAAAAGAAAACACTCATTACGAAAACATGCCTATATAATTTTGACCCCCTTAAAACCCCACTTTTATATAGTAAAACTTGGGTTTACAGGGGTTTACATTAATTTTCTTATTTCTGCTAAAATAGATTGTGGGTACTCGTTAGAACCGCCTCGTCGAGGCGGTTCTAACGAGTACCCACAATCTATGTTTTGAGCAGAAATATGAAAAAATATCAGAGTTCTTTATCTCAAAATTTTCGGTTTTTGGAGGTGTAATTTATAATATATTTGAATAGGCGTGTTTTCGTAATGAGACTAGCTCCTAGACCTTGATGTTATGTTTTATCACTCCTTACTATAAACTGATTCAAATGTATGGATGTCTCTAATAGTTGGTCTCTGCATGACATCCAAGAGGAGTTGCTGCTATCAAGAGGTGAGGCAAGCAGTAAGCAGTAGATGACCCTTAATTCATGAAGTAAATTAATAGTTATACTAATTGGTTGATAAAAATAATATTGATATCCGACTAGTATCTAGTCTAAGAAAATACGTAGGGCCGTTTTGTCTGGCACCCGCTCATTCTTCCATTGGTGACCTGCATGTGACGTTTTTTGTTGTTGTTTTTTTTTTGTTTTTTGTTTTTTTGTTGTTGTTGTTTTCCTTAAACAAACGCACTCGGTATGCACGAACGACCGCATGAGCGAGCAAAGAAACAAAGAAACAAATGAAAAAAAGGATGAATAAATTCTTTGCCCTATAATTTCACATCCAAAGAAGCCGATCCATTATAGAAATTCACATCTTGCATACTATGGAAAAAAAACAACCTAGCAAACACACATGTTTACATCGTCGTTACAACTCGCTGCAACGTCGCAACGTTGTAACGACGTTGTTGCAACACTGTGTGTTTGCTGCCTGGGAAGCAATCATAAGGTAATATTCCTTTAATCATCAGAAGCTATGTAGACACACTTTTTTTTTCTATAATGTATATAAATGATTAATCAAATAACATTTATTCATATTTGATTTTCAACTGTTTGATTTGTGACTCAAGAAGTTTAAAATGTGTTTTGGGGTATGGTTTGTGTGATTTTAGTGTTGTTTGATGGTGTTTTGGGGTGTTTCAACGGACCCAAAAAAAAAAGTCCCAAGCAATTTATGATGTATGTTTTGACTGCCAGTTATTTATTTTACTTTATTATTATTGTAATTGTTATTATTATTATTATTATTATTATTATTATTTTGGTTTGTGTTTAGTTAATAACTAGCAGCATCTTAAAGCAGCGACCTCTCTTTATAGGTCACTGTTTAAAGCATGTCTTCTTTCCTCAGGGCTCTCTCTTGCTATCAATGTCTGAGGCTGGGCCCTTCGTGATCCTGTTGGTGGTTTCTAGTGTTCTAGCTTCAGATCGCCACTGACCCTTTGCTTTGTTTCATCTAGGGACTATACCCAGGGCGTGGGGTGGGGGGGGGGGCGGTGTTTGAGTCAAATATACCTGTCTGGAAATGGGTTCATGTCTGTCTGGAAAGTGGGTGGTAAACTACCTTAGCCTGGAGTTTTACTTCTGATGATATGTATTATCTCTTATGATGGCCCCATAAACAAAACAAAAGTTACATTTAAAAAAAAAGAGAGAGATAGAGAACAGGACTAAAAGACGGCACTGCTAATGAGAAAAAAAGCAATGCAAACCGACTTAGAAAGCAGTTAAAGGACTCTTATGAGGCAAATTCGGGACATATAAATGACTTCCCATAAAGGAAACTGTTGTTTGAAAATACCTTAAACTTGATATTGTGTGATTCTTGTTGTACTTAATATTGATAATATGTAAGTAAATCCTTGTTAAGTTAACTGACTGAGCAAATGAGCATATATATTGTTTGTCAACAATGGGGTATAAGTTGTCTGGAAGGGGTAGGGGTCCAGGGCCCCTGGCAGCACACCCCTACCCTTTTTTATAGTAAGTTCCCCCTCCTCCTCCCCCCGCCCACACCCCGATTGAATAGACGTACTTATTTCAGTTTCATCAAAGTGTTTGTGATTCTGTGTATTCACTGTGATCTGAAATAAGTATATATGAATACTATACTTATTTCAGCTGTTATGCTTCACTGATTAGGCAGAGGACCCAGTGCGGACCGATCGAACATAATATACAGTCGACTCTCGTTATCTCGAATTCCAAGGGACTCTATGAAATACTTCGACATATCCATACTTCGACATATCAGATTTGCAGAATTGAGGAAAAACTAATTCGATTAACCACATTTAACAAGTATATGTGTAATTGGACACTTGAAGTTAAAGACATATTGAAAATATTGTGGAAAAGAGGAGAAATTGCTCCTTAGGAGCAATTTCTCCTCTGTTCCACAATATTTTTACATGTTGTTAGATTTTCATGTTTAGGCAGGGACCAGATTTTCACTTCGAGATAAGCGGTTATTCGAGATAAGCGAGGTCGAGATAGCGAGAGTTAACTGTATGTAATTTGCAGCAGAATTCGCGCCACCCTGTTCCCAGTAAAGAAAGTACAGTTCTCGTCAATAATTACTCACCGCGCTAATTATGTCTGTAGCGAAGATAATTGGACATGAAAAAGTTAACAGATTATTAAACCATCCATGTCTAGCGTCTTATGAAAGGGACATTGGCAAAAAGTGTATACCCAGATCAGACGCCACAAAATGCGCCGTCTGGTCAGGGTCTACACTGTTTGCGTTAAGTTCAGGAATTTCTACAAAACATGGTTACTATAAAAGCTTATACCAGGCACCCTTTATAGAGGAAATGGACCTGTCTAAGTGTTGCGGTAGAAGAGTCCACTAAGAATAAATGGGTTAATCTAAAAAGGTCAGATGGGTTTATTCACACTATGATTTCTGTTTTGACTTTGGGAACCAAACTCTGATAGCAGTTGTCAGTAACGGATAAGCTAGCTTTGCATATAAGTGGACTTCCCATGTTCAGTCAAGTTGCAAAATTCTTTACGTGTACATGTATTTAGCGGTCGTTAATAAAATGTATTTAGCGGTCGTAAATAAATATAACAAATTGATTTAATGTAGCAATTTTTTTTCTCTTCATTTTAATCTACTTTCTGTATATAATCAGTTAAAAGAACAAACAATAAATTCACAATGTTTAGTGAACAATGATATTAGCAAGTAGGAGAAAAACCTCGAGTGTGTGTGTGCGTGTATGTGAGGGTGTGTGTGTGTGTGGGGGGGGGGGGAGGGGCTCTACCCCCAACCCCCACACCACCCACGAGAGAAAAAAACTTAAATGTTAAATAATAATAATAATAAAAATAAACGAATTTAATAGTAAAACACACAAAATTAACCCTTAAAGTGCCATGCAAATTTTTCAGCAGATGCCATTTTATTTTTATTTTTCAGAGAAAAGTGTTCACAAGGCACAGCAATTCCTATGAAATAATGTGCCCGGTGAAGAACCAGATCAACCGATGTATTTGCACAGTCTGATCAGTCCTCTCCGTGCGCTCTGTGGATAGCTAAAGCCCCAGAGCTTCTTCATGTGGACAGCGAAGACTTTGATCAGACTCCACAGAAGCGCAGGCTGATCTGAATCTCCCCTGGACACATTTTATAGGGGGAGGGCCATAACTAATGTTAGGAGAACTTGTGGCCCGACCTCATTGCCCGATGTAATGATGCAATAAAATATGTTTATACAGTATAACCTCAATGGCTCGAACCCGGATGGCTCGTTTACCGTGGATGATCCTGTCGGGACGATAACTGACCGATACTCGTAGCTGGGGTGACGTCATTCAAAATGGCCTCAAATAATGGTGCAACGTTAAAAATGCCAATCAAAAATGGTTTGCTGACTTTCTGACGGTCGCCAGGAAAGCTTGATGAAACAGAGGTAACAAGAAAAGGTTTTAGAAAAAAAAAAAAAAAAAAGCAAATGTCCTCCCAATCCCGCAAGAGCTGTCATTCTTGTACGCAACACGTCATCTCGTCCTGTTCTACATTTGTACCAAGCATCATCAAAATATTCCGGAGGGTATTCGTGTTACAGAGCAGAGACAAGAAATCAAATTTAAACACAAGAAGGGGAGATAACTCCAAAAGTAAAAAAAAACCCCGAAGTTGTCATTATTGTATGTGACATGTCGTCTGGTCCTGTTCTTCATTACTACCAAGTATCATCAAAATATTCCAAAGAGTGTTCGACTTACATAGCGGACACTAAATCAATGCATAATCAGTGTCAAATGTAACAATGTAACAAAAGGAGATAACAGCAACAGCAAGGAAGGCGGAGTTGTCATTCTTGTAAGGAACACGTCGTCTTGTCCTATTCTACAGTTCTACAAGGTACCATCACAATATTCTGAAGGGCATTCCAGTTACAGAGTAGACGAGAAATCTATTTCAAACATAACAAAGGGAGATAACTCCAAAAATAAGAAAGCCAGAGTTGTCATTCTTGTACAAAACATGTCGTCTGGTCCTGTTTTACATTTCTACCAAGTATCATAAAAATATTCCAAAGGGTCTTTTACTTACAGAGCGGACATGAAATCAATGGATAATCACTGTCAGACATTACAAAGGGAGATAACGCCAAAAGTAAGAAAGGCAGAGTTGTCATTCTTGTACGCGACACGTCGTCTGGTCCTGTTCTACATTTCTACCAAGTATCATGAAAATATTCCAAAGGATCTTTGCCTTACAGAGCGAAAACGAAATCAATGGATTATCACTGTCAAATATAACAAAGGGAGATAACGCCAAAAGTAAGAAAGACAGAGTTGTCATTCTTGAACGCGACACGTCGTCTCGTCCTGTTCTACATTTCTGCCAAGTACCATCGAAATACCCCAAAGGGTATTAGAGTTACAGAGCGGAACGAAATCTTTTTCAAATAAAACAAAGGGTGATAACTCTAAAAAGTAAGAAAGCCAGAGTTGTCAATCCTGTGTGCCACGTCGTCTCGTCCTGATCTACATTTCTACCAAGTATCATCAAAATATTCCGAAGGGTATTCAAGTTACAGAGCCGACAAGAAGTTTTATTCCGACGCCGACACCAACGGGATCAATATTTTAAAAAAAAACGTTGAAACAACGTCTATTCAACGTAGATTCAACGTCTTGACGTTGAAAACGTTAAATCGACGTTGTTTCAACGTTGTGCGTCTGCTGGGATAAAGACATTGAATCAATGTTGAATGGACGTTGTTTCAACGTTGTGTGCCTGCTGGGATGAGCCCTCATGCTTGTTACTGAGTTCACTTATTTACTTTTCATCAGAATGATTTAATTTGATTTACTTGTTGTTGTTTTTTCCTCTGATGTTTCACTGATCGAGTTAGGGAGTCTCTATGCGATCATTTCGTATTTTTCTTTTTTTTTTTTTTTTTTTTTACAAAATTTGATGGTACCAATAAAATTGATCTAAACCCGGTAGTTTCTTAGGCGGTGGTTCTGGTGTTGTTTGGTCTTTGTGTGTCATTGTGGCTGTTTGCTGCAGGGCTTTTTTCATGTCTTCTTCATTGTCTTTGTTGTGGTCAGTGGATCCTGTCTGGCATTGTGATCACTTCCTTGGGGAAGAGGGTGTTGTTTGCTCTTCCTCTTGATGTTATTGGTAGGCTCTGTTCTGTGATTGCGCTGAGTTTTTTTCTGTTAATGTTAAGGAACAGCAAGACAAGCTTCCTACGATGTATTATTTACATAAGCTTCATAAAAGATAATGCAAGGTTTATCACTAATTCAAGGTCCTATACCACTACTGAACTTTCTAAATTATTAACAGCTCGCCTCTCTGCTATCAAAACTCATGTACTTAGATATTGTGAAGAACAAGTTTACGAAAGAGCACACAAGAATTCGTTTTGGTCAATTAAAAATTCTGGTGAGGTACTTAATAAACTAAAGTCAAGAGGATTTTGCGTCCAGTTTGTCAACATATGATTTTTCTACACTTTATTTATCTTTGTCCCATTATTCAATAAAAAAGAAACTTACCTATATGTTGAGAGTACATTTCAAAGGAAAAGCTTTCTTTGTCTTGCTTGTAATGATAGGAACGCATTCTTTACTTCTGATGACCGAAAACTGTTTAAAATTTTGTCTTGTTAAAACCCAGCGGGCACATGACGTTTATACAACGTCGGATCAACGTCGATGCAACGTCATGACGTTGCATCGACGTTGATGCGACGTTGTCTTAACGATATTTGCCCGCTGGGTTAACGTATGTGACGCATTATCATACCTTTTAGATAACATTTTCATTAGATTTGGCACTAAGTTACATAGACAAATTGTGGGAAATACGATTGGGACTAATTGTGCTTGTCTTGTAAGGCTGGCTAATCGAAGCTGAAAAGATAATCGATTATCAGTCCTGCCACTGTGATCGATAAGCGATTAGTAATCACTGAAGATTTGGTCATAATTTTACCTGTTTGAGCATGACTCTTACCATATGTTATACTTTATTGTATATATTCGGTCAGACAGGCCTGAGCAAATAGTGTATACCCTGATGAGACGCCGCAAATGCTGCGTCTCATCAGGGTCTACACTGTTTGCCACCCATCCAGTTATTTTTAGACACAACAATGGGTAGTAAAT
The DNA here is from genome assembly GCA_964016985.1 of Anodontia alba. Classification (NCBI taxonomy): domain Eukaryota; kingdom Metazoa; phylum Mollusca; class Bivalvia; order Lucinida; family Lucinidae; genus Anodontia; species Anodontia alba. The sequence goes on from OZ024833.1 coordinate 2,485,942, forward strand.
TGTACTTGTTCAATTTTTAGATTATGTATGGTAAGGAGTTGAGGTGTCTGAATACTAAGGGTAAATACGGTAAAGTAACAAACACAGAAATCAAATGATAGATTATTAGCAAGTCAGTAATGATAATCATTTTTGTGGAATTTATCGATCAATCAATCGATTTTTCGATTAATCGTGCCAGCCTTATTGTCTTGTAGCAGATTTGTTGTTTTCAGTATGTTGTCATTGGCTACAAAGACACATACTTTGTTCGGGATCACTCTGATGCACCATAAAAATACTCAGATGGAAATGTCATAAAGATGCTGGAATATCTAATCGACAATATTTTTGTGGAGTTCGGCGGACGGATATTTCGGCAAATAATCGGCATACCGATGGGTACTAAATGTGCACCGTTGCTTGCCGACTTGTTTTTTATACTCGTATGAGGTGGAGTTTGTACAAAGTCTCCTCAAAGCAGACAAGAAACACCTTGCACAACAATTCAATTTCACCTACAGATATACAGATGATGTATTGTCTCTGAAAAACACAAAATTTGCAGAGTATTTGGAATTCATCTATCCACGTGAATTTGAAATAAAGGAAACAACGGAGACTGCAGCCTCCCCTCATACTAGGATTGTTATCTCTACAGTTAAAAAAGGAAAGTTTACTACTAGGCTTTACGGCAAACGGGATGACTTCAATTTTCCCATTGTTAACTTTCCATTCCTGAGCAATAATATCCCTTCTGCACCAACATACGGTGTTTACGTTTCACAGTTAATCCGTTATGCCGGAGCCTGTTCAAATTATCAGGACTTCATGGAGCGTGGGAAAGTGCTCACTACAAGGATGTTGAGCCAGGGGTATCAAACAACCAAACTGGTAGCAACACTTAAGAAGTTCTATGGAAGACCTCATGATCTGGTCAATCCCTACAATGTGGCAGTTTTCAGAATTGTTTCTGATGTTTTTGCCAATGACGAGCCATAAGTAGACTTCCAAAACCCCGGACATACGCTTCTACCTAATTTCCTTCGTTCAGGCCTATGGGCATGGTGGGCGAAGCTTGCTTACCAAGTAATGCTTATTATCCGCGGACGCCTGATTACACCCTTTATTCTGGGGCCCATGCCTGTTGGTCTGAATATTCTGATTCGTCATTCGTTTACGGATTTATGAGTTTGGATTACGGCTTGGGTACCATAACAACTACTATTTTTTGTTATGAAAGAGATTTCATGACGTCCCCTTCTTGCATTCAAATGGACTTAGCAACCAACAGCATTTTGAAAATTTTATTCTAGCATCATAAAAAGAGAATGGAGAATTAAACTATAATACTCCGCCATTATCGAGTCGCGGGCTGATAACTCTATCAAACACTAACAAAATTTGCCCATTAGCAATCCCAAACCAGATCTCCTTCATATCAATGCATGTACCAAGTATGGTTAAAATCCCTTGTCATTTACTCAAGTTATCATCCGGAAACGAAAATATGGGCGTGTCTCGGGTAGGGTATTCCGTCAAAATTTGACGAAATTTGCCCTTTAGTAGTCCCAAACCAGACCTCCACAATATCAATGCACATACCAAGTTTGGTTAAAATCCCTTGTCATTTACTCAAGTTATCATCCGGAAACGAAAATATGGGCGTGTCTCGGGTAGGGTATTCCGTCAAAATTTGACGAAATTTGCCCTTTAGTAGTCCCATACCAGACCTCCACAATATCACTGCACATACCAAGTTTGGTGAAAACCCATTGATGTTTACTCAAATTATCATCCGGAAACGAAAATATGGGCATGTCTGGGATAGATAACTCCGTCAAAATTTGACGGAATTTGCTCATTAGCAATCCCAAACCAAATTTCCACAATATCAATGCACATACCAAGTTTGGTGAAAATCCATTGATGTTTACTCAAGTTATCATCCGGAAACGAAATACGGACGGACGTATGTACGTACGACTGACGGACGGACGGACTGACACACGGACGTCCAACGTGAAACCATAATAACCCGCCACTATCGTGTGGCGGGGTATAAAAATGAGATCTCAGATCAGGTTAAATCTTACAAATTATCGAAATACGTACAGTATTAACTCAGTTTTGACCGAAAATAAAGCTATAAACACAAGTTGGCACTGTCAGAAACAAGACATAGTTTGATTTTCACCGCTTTACTAGTACTGTCAAATTAGGTAACTGACCCTGAATTTCTTCTAAGAGTGCTAACGCGGCCTCAGTAATATCATTTCCTGTTATATCTATTAATTTAAGACTGGTAGATATGTTTTGAAACAGGACTGTTACGACGTTATTGTCTATACTAGTGGTAGACAGACCGAGCACTTCTAACAGAGGAAGGCTCTTCTGCAAGGAAGACAACATTAGTCCGCTGTCTGCCCCTAGATGATTGCCAGACATATTCAGGTCTGTAATGGTATATTTTTCTGCAACTGCGCTGGCCAGCGAAGGAAGCCCGTTTGATGTTATTTCATTGTTACTAATATCCAGTCTCCTTATTTTCGGCAACAGCTTCACTTCTTTACAAAGAACATCCAGTCCACTATTTCCCAAAACACACTTTGCAAAGATCAAATGCGACAGATCAGGACAAAATTTCAAACCGATTTCTTTGTTCAGTCTCTCAAAAGCTGTATTCTCAGATAAATCAAGGAATCTCAAGTTTGATAAACAACCGTTAAAGAACACTTTTCTAAGCCACTGTAAATTTAAATGAGTAGTATTGACAAGGGAAAGGCTAGTTATACTATTAAGGGTACTAAAACAAGTATACAGACTTTGAGATAGGTGTGTGTTCATCACATTACAAGAAAGGTCAATTTTAATGCCATGTTCTAAGACTGACGAATCCTTTTCCAAGTCACAGACAAGTTTCCCGTCTTTTGATAGTTCCACTTCCCCCAAACAATTTATCAGATCCAGGATTTGTAAAGATCGTGTTATTGCTACAGTATCATATTCTGACTTTTCGCAATATATACCACTACCTCTAAACGCAAGCGTGCGTTCTCGCATAAATTCTTCTAACAGCGTCTTGATAGCTAATCTGGTTTTCAACGTGACATCCGAATCGCAGATTGTGAATTTATGTATAATGTCATGTGTAATAAGCGATGTCAGAAATTGTTTTTCTCTTATGCTTAAGACCAAACCACTTCGCTTGAATACCCCTTCAGAATGTACGAGTTTCAATTTACTGCCAAAGTACTCCAACCACCCTTTGGCTTCCGGTCTTTCACAAAACTCTAGAGAATGCAGTAAAGTAACAGCGAATTCATCAGCCATATCTGTGCTATACTTCTCCACTTCCTTATATACGTTAATGACGACTTGGTTATGAGACTGGGCAGCTTGGCATGTAATTGGATTGCACACTGGGATGTGGAGATATATAAATTTATGAAAATATTGTAAAAGTGTCGTTTTAACATCTCTTTGAACTGCTGGTAACGTCTTGTAACAAATTGCTGCTCCTATCAGAAAATCTCGTAAGACATTTGACACAAACCGGTACTGACTGTTTTTCAACGGAACACTAAATAGAATATCTTGTGCAAGAATGTGTTCGAGGTCTACAGAAATAGGTATAACATTTGTCTCCAGACCTATTAACAAAATATTCGGAACAGCGAAGTGCATGCGCTGACTTAAAAGAATTAGTTCTTGCTTCAAAAACAGTTTAACGTCATCTTCTAAATGCACGGTAAATGCACCGACCTTAGTCTCTATGTGAATGGTATCATCACCTTGTACACATATGTTTCCCATTACAACTAGAGCTAAACATGTTAGTATCTCTTGCATTTCTTCATCGAATTTCGACAGAAGGTCGTCGTATATAGTGCTTATCCAGTTCATAACTTCAGAAACCAAACGGCGACCATCTTTTCCTGCTAGACCTTGCAAATGGGATTGGTGTCGATGGTAGAATGTAATGTTCTGTTCTTCTGGAAAGATATGTTATGTAAATGACAGTTCCAGATGTAAAATTAACAAACAGGTGCTTCCATTTCAGCACCAAAATGATAACGATTACTTTGGCCAACGATAAGTAAAATTTATCCAAAAGAAATTCAGCTTAACAAAAACATTACCTCGGATACACAGGCCCCACTTCTCGAGTTAAGTTATTAACATCTAATGACATGATTTATATGTACTCTAATTCATTATAAAGGGGACAACCTTTTAGATTTTTGTTTGAATTTGATATTGATAATTGTCCGTGTTATAGACGATGATGTCCCTACAGAGATATCCTGTTGTGCTTCCTCAGCTTACTCGTTTTACTAGATCATCCAGTGAAATCCGCGACTTTAATAATCGGAATAAACTTTTTAATGCTTAAGGCCTGAAGCAGGTTGTCGGTAAAATATATCCTCGGTTTTGTTAGCCTCACTCTGAATTAATTTCAACATGTGTGTATAACATATGACAGCATTGTTGTTTGCAGGATTGCAACCGGAATTACATTTTCAAAAATAAAAATAGCACTGCATTGCTGAACTTTTGGACATAATTTAACATTTTGCCAAGTACATCTTACATATAATAATATAAACAAATCATAGAAATTTCTATTGATTTGGAGAGAGCTCGTCAATTTTGAAGTCTCCGCTTTTCATTTAACATTTGACATCGTCTTCACAGTCAGAATTATTGTGGCATTTCAGAATCTGCTTTTGAATCAAAGCCATTTCAATGCAAATTATACTTATAGCAGCAGGCGACTTGCAGGTCAGAACTAACTAAAATCGTTTGGATCGACGTTATATTTACGTCATGTGCCCGCTGGGAAGATGGCCCGCACAGCAGCCATCTTGAACATCTACTTTTGATATCATTTATTCAATGAAGCATAAGGATGATAGACAGAGCAAATATAAAGCTTAAATCATGCCAGTCTACAATCCAAATAAATAGAAAGGAAGACAAAGATCAGGAATCGATATGATTACTTAACACCTTCCGTCCAAGACACCAAAGGGAAAGAAGGACGCACTTAAAGCAACGGCATCACAATCAAAACACTACAAGCAGAAAGCCAAAAGGATAGTTTCTTTCCCCCAAAAATGGCCAGAAGGCTATCCAAAATAAACATTTCACAAGGACATACATGCAAAAACATACAATGACAGAAATAGTTAACCACAGCAGATACACCGCCTTGGAACGGTCAGTAAAAACCTTACTAGGGAGCTTAAATCGATTTTACGTGGCCATAATCTTGCCCTTAGTCCTGTCGTGATATACACAAGGATTTGTTCAGTCCGCGTGAAGGGTTTCTAATTCATCAGTGCAACATCTCCGAGAACATAAAAATCAAACGAATTCAAAGATGAAACAACGATGAGGACTCGACATCAAGAAATAACTGAAATGCTGAAGCAAAAGAAAACCAACAGTTGGGCTCCGGTGGGCCCGACCAGAGCCAGAGCTTATAACACACACACACACACACACACCATTTTATACACCATGTGTGTGTGTTTGATGCATGATTCAGTTTTATCCCCAGAAGATAATAGTCTGGGCCCATTTGTTCAAAGCGTCGTTAGCTTAACGAGCTCGTTAAGGGTTATTTCGTTAACTGTTTTAGCGGATTCTATATACAATATTCTGATATTTTTTGCGTATCACTTGATGTAAATTTTAACTAATCGTTAACAAACGACATTGTTAGCTTTGAACAACTGGGCCCTGATGATAATGTGAAACTGATAGTTTCTTAATCTCCATGTGTTATAAGCTCTCCATGCTTGAACTGGAAATGTCTAACATGGTGGCGGTAGAAAAATTGAGTTTCTCAAAGTTATTCTGTAACAATTTAGCAATATATCGTTGTCTTAAAAGTTCAGAAGTTAAAACCTTTTACAATAGCGAACTCACCTGTTTTAAAAATTGTTTCTAATGCATTGTCTATAAAATCCTGTCTTATAAATGGATCTTCAACCATCAGCTGAACAGATTTTGGAAGATGTTTTCTAAGTGCCTTCAGCTGCCTAATCTTCTTATCACCGCTCTCACTGGAATATGGTGGCGTACACTTTCCATACAAGCAAAATGATTCCATCGGACTCTGAACCACAATGTAGTCTGAAACGATAACGTAATTCTCCTAAGGATTCACCTTGATACCCTACTTGTCCTAAAATTGAAATAAACCCATTTGACTACCTGATAATTTGTCTGAACTGCTGGATGACTTGCAAATAGTGTAGACTTTGATCAGACGCCAAGTTATGTAGCGCCCGACCTGGGTCTACCGTGTTTCCTTGTCCAAATACCGTATTCAACCTAATAACCGCACATACATTACAAGCGCACAGTCAAGCAATTGCATAGTCTTCAAATTACAGCTCGTTTACTTTTATCTGCTTCTTTAGTAAAACATATGTTGTTAGTACTCATTTGAATTGCCTCGACTTTTTGAGGCAATTCAAATGAGTACCAACAACATATGCTTTAATAAAGAAAATCAGAAAAAAATCTATCGCATAAGTATCATTAAATAATCATCTTCTGAAGTCATCTTCTTATCTTTCTTTATAGTCCTTATCAGGTAGATATTTTACTACAAGGAGTTTCTTGTAATTTTGAAAATCCTATGCACACAGTGCGGTAACTAGATCGAATACGGTATTTAATGTAAAGCCGGCACATGGACCAAAATAGTGTCATTAGAATACAAGCAATTCCTGATTACCGAGGTCGCGTATATGTATTTACTCTTGTGTTGGGAATCGGACAGGAAAATCACAATTGATTATCGGGAAAGTAAAACCGATTGATTATCGATTATACAATCGGATATCCCATAACTTGCGTCAAATACTAAATCATTATAGAATAAGCGCTTTACGTTTCTATATTACATAAAATGCAACAGCACATAATAGTATAACTAGGATAATTTAGGATAGACAAAGCAGGTTTTGCAGCCATGTTTCTAGTCAATAAGTCTTTTATAATGCTCTTAATTTGTAGGTCCCATTATGTGACCTTTGGCCCATGTTTTTAAAAATAGAATTTCAAATAATCGATAGTGAAAAAATATCGATAGTTGTCGATAGTGGGCTCATCCGATTAGTTTTTGATTATTTCGATTAATCGGCACAACACTAATTTTCTCTAAATATTCGAGCGAAAATCCTTGAGAAAACAGTGTAGAACAAACTGCTGCAAAGGAGGAGTATTTTCATCTGCCTGCACGGTTTACCTTCTGTTTCTGGTAATCAGAGGTTTGGTAATATTATGTTGACACTATTTCGACCCGTGTGCCATATTCATCCTAAGTGTTCGAACAGAATGGCCTGAGCAAACATTGTAGATCCAGATCAAACACCAAAGAAAATCTGATCAATGTCTACACTGTTTGTTACTCATCCAGGCGATTAGACGACATACCAACAGGCAGTCAATGAACGTGTTTCATAGGCTGTCAACTGGACGTGATCAATGTTTAGGATATGTTTGAAATATCGATTAACGGTGGCATATCGGAGTACAATACACGCGTGGCAGAATGAGTGTTGCCACGACAATAATCTGCCAGTGGGTCATTGAAGTATAAAACAAAACAAACGAAAGAAAACAGCAGGCGCGATTTTACTGCATTACGAAAACACGCCTACTCAAATATATAAAACTTTTCACCTCCAAAAACTGAAAATTTTCAGATAAAAAACTCTGATATTTTTCATATTTCTGTTCAAAAAAAAGAAAGAGTTAACAAAATTCACGGACAGTACACACGTTACAAATCAATGAAAAACAAAACAAACCAGACCCCTCTATTCCAATGAGGTGATCACAATGCCAGACATACCAAGACATTAAATAAGATAACACGAAAAATAAAAATCTGCAGTGAGCAGCCACCATATACTCCAGAAAGAACGTACGAACAAGATTAGAACCACTGTCTTTATTTATTTATTTTTATTTTATTTTATTTTATTTTATTTATTTATTTTTTTTTTATTTGGGTTTTACGGACCTTTCAAGAATATTTCATGTTCATCAAAGGTGGGCGAAAACCGGAGAACCCGGGGAAAAACCACCAGACCATCCGTAAACAGAACTTGGCTTTCCCACATGTGACCCGAGCAAGGCTCGAACCGCAGCGGTGAGAAACCATGATGGATTAAGAGTCAACTCTCCTATCCATTAAGCTACGGGGGCCCGCTAGAACCAATGTCTTATATTGGTCGGCAGTAAAGGCTGCCGCAGGGTGTAAATTGATTTTACTGGCAACAATCTTCACCCTATGTTCACGTATTGCCCATAATACATACAAAAAAGGTAAGAGAAAGGTCCAGGGAGTGCCACAATCACAAACCGCAGCCCTTCCCAGACACCAAGAGGAAGAGGAAACCGACAAATCCAAACAAGCACAAATCGAACAAACGTATGAAAAGAACTAAGATTAGCTCTCTCTTCCCCAAGCGAGGTAATGGCAATGCTAAAAGTACTGAAAAACACAAGAACAAAAGGACACAAGGTAAGACATTAAACAAATCGCCTCGTAGAATAAACCACAAAGCAACAAAGAGTAAGACTAACACCGGGACCACCGCCTTAGAACGGTCAGTAGAGTAAACCACCGGGGGTTTAAAGAACTTTTACAGCTAGCCAACTTCATCCTAGGTCCCGATGCTACTCTTAATACAGAGATACATAAAAATTCGGTTCGCATTAAAGGCTCCCAACTCAATGCATCAAAGCGAAAACATAAAAATCAAATTAATCACTATTATTGCATAAAAAAACAGTGTCGCACGTTATTATCAGCCGTGCATTAACCGGCGAAAAGCCGTGTATTAACAAGGCAATTCACGCGCTGTTAATGCACGGCTACGCAACTTTCAATATAGTCATACCGGGGTCACATATTTGCTGCCGTTACGAGATGTGTACTTCCCGGCCCTAGAAGGAGCATAGTCAGTGGAAATTTCGTTCGCGAGACATCGGTGAAAAGGCGAAACAAAACAGTGCAAGAAATAGCGCGAAACGCAGCAAATGTTTTCAGTTTTTATGCGATAATAACGATCGAACATGGTTTTTCAATGCATTAACATTCGCCAGGTCCCTTGGGAGGTGTTGAAAACCGCGGCCTTCGGCCTCGGTTTTCAACAACTCCCACGGGACCTGGCGAATGTTAATGCATGGAAAACCATGTTTGATCCATTTATAATAAACAAAGACGAGTACACATGGCTAATTCTACTGTATACTACAAATTACCCAAAGAACGAAACAGAAAGCAAAGTGGCAGCATGTGAAGGTGCCGCAATACTGGTATCAGAACAAGACAATATGACTAACGAAAATGAAAAAAAAAAAACATAAAAAAAGGAAATTGGACAATTTTCAGCGGGTGATATAATGCTAGAATTCCAGCATAATTTAATATGTAGCGAGGAGCCACAAGGTCTTACCATTACGAAAACACGCCTATTCAAATATAAAAGATTTCACCTCCAAAAACTAAAACAAATCAGATAAAAAAAAAACGATATTTTTCATATTTCTGCTCAAAACATAGATTGTGGGTACTCGTTAGAACCGCCTCTAACGAGTACCCACAATCTATGTTTTCGAGCAAAACTAAGAAAAATAATGTATATCCTTGTAAACCCCAGTTTTACTATATAAAAGTGGGGTTTAAGGGGGTCAACATTATATAGACATGTTTTCGTGATGCAAAGAACGAGCAGCTACGCCACACAGTACAAAAGAACCACCGCCATAGAAAAGTCAGTAATAAAATCGATCATGTACAATTACATAGTCCTATACAATATTCTTTGTTCAGAAATAACGAAAAGTGTGAACCAAAAAGCGATAAACGTTGACCAAATATTTGAAATAATTGCACATTGCAGAACGTTTGCAAGAAAGCCAGGGAGGTTAAAAATAGTCATAGAAAACATGAACGGGTGTTGCTTATATAAGATAGTATTGCGGCCCTACTCCTTGTTAAGGACAAAACATGCTAAGTCGATTAGTGAAAAAAGTGACAAACACACTCGGCGATATAAAGCTAAGATCTACATATAAATTTTCAGGACATGTCGGGAAACTGCAGCATAACAAACAAATCGATGGCATTTCCAGAAGAGTTGCACACAAAATTTATGCGATCAGGTCCTACCCAGCAGGCACACAACATCAAAATGACGTCGTATCAACGTCGATGCGACGTGATCACGTCGCATCGACGTTGATATGACGTCATTTTAACGTTGTGTGTCCACTGGGTATTCAGTCCTCAAAAATATAAGAGGAGATACACAGGAAATGTCACAATTATGAAGCACAGGCCTCCCGAGGTACCAAAAATAAGAGAAATGAGGACGAATTAGGGCAACACAAACGCCACATATGAAACCACAAACTCACAAACAAAGAAGAACTGTAACAGAAGAACCGCCTTGGAAAGTAGGAAAACTATACTATATGCTCGATGTTAGTGTGTAGGGGGAAGGTAGAGAGAGAGAGAGAGAGAGAGAGAGAGAGAGAGAGAGATGGGTCTTGAACCAGTTCAAATCGCGCGAAACCACATCCTTAATTCTGACGCAAACACATGTTTGGTCCGCTGCGCTGTTCGCGATTCTCATATCGTGCATCTCGCGGAAGAAAGAGGCAATCATATAACCATAATGTATAATTATATAGCCGGCTTATATATATTCAAATGAGTTTGGGTGATAGAGTCGCCACCTTTTTGGGAAAGGGCTGCCAGCTCTGCTTGTAATCTGTTCTTATTGTGTCTGTTTGTGTTGAGAACTTGATGTGGATGATTGTATCCGTTCCTGAGTTCATTTATTTACTTTGTCCAATCAATATTAACCCTTGTCCTGCTGAACCCGGATATACCCTGCCTTTGCAAACAGTGTAGATCCAGATCAGTTGGCTTCTTGAGAAGCCAACTGATCTGGATCTGCACTGTTTGCCATTAAGTATGTGAATTTATATCAACAAAGTTGATCAAGTAACCTGATTGGCTGAAAATAAGAAACGGGTGTGGCTTCTTAATTTATTCAGCAGGACAAGGGTTAAATAAGATGGCTTACGAAGATACGAGCTGACAATTTAGTACATGCTTTTGTTAGTTTTTTTGCACAAAAAAATCTACATTCAACAGAATCGCTTTGTGCTCTCCACACCTGACACTGTAGATACCCATCGCCTCGGTTTGTGCCACAGAGGTGATACTAATGAGTAACCATAATGATATGTTTTGGTGCTGAAATTTTATAAAGAGTACCTACAACGTATGTATTGGAACACTCGGTAATGCGTTCCTAATTGATACCTAAAAGCGCACAGAGCAAGGCAGTTCTAATAAGTATCCATAATGTATGGTTTAGGTGCAAAATATCATTATGAAAACACGCCTATACAAATACCTGTGTATATAGAAAATTTTACCTCCAAAACCGGAAAATTTTCAAAAAAAAAAAACAAAAAAAAACTGATATTTGTCAAATTTCTGCTAAAAAAAAAAGGATTGTGGGTACTCGCTAGAATCGCCTCGTCGATGCGGTTCTAACGAGTACCCACAATCTATGTAACCCCAGTTTTACTATATAAAACTGGGATTTAAGGGGTCAAAATTATATAGGCATATTTTCGTGATGATAACACAAATCATCGTCTTAATACCGTTCTTATCTGCAGCCATTCTGACACTCGTGACCAGCCTGTCGCTACTTGAAAATTTTTTGGAAGTTATACTGCAGAATTTAGACTAAATTCCCAGTAAGCATTCTGCATAAATCTACACAGGGCCGTTATCGGCCCGTTAGGGTAGTTGACAGGCCGATAACCACCGTGTATCATAGAATCCGGAACTTGGTACCACTTCAGTCGATAAACAACTCATAAACAAACGAATTGGATTATGTCCAGGGTAAGAAAATCCTTTATCATAATGTTCTAAATAAACATTCCTCATTTATCGAAGACATTTTAGTTTTAAATGCACCCCCTGAAATCACACGAAAATGGTTTAAAGTTCATTTTTCAGTGCAAAACGAGCAGCCTGGTACCGCGAAAATATGTATCGTCTTTGTAACACGCCCGTTTATCGCACAAACAACTGCGATAAATTCCATTTCATTATGTCCCACACGCATTGCCATGCCTGTTGATCATATTCATTTAACATTTTTCTCCGAACTGTTCTGGAACTCGATGAAAACAGGAAAAATCGCGAAGCACTTGAGTACGGCAATTTGCGACACTGCACAGAAGTACAGGACGGCGACTTTTTCACTAACTGTACGGCGATTAGCATTGACAAGAAACAAATAATACGCCAAATAGTAGGCGATGCGGTTCAGGGAACGCCACAATCTGCAAATGAGGCCAACCCAAGGCACCCAGAAGCAACGCTCCCCCTCCAGCCACCACCGACATCAAAATCTCAACTCTGGGGCAAGTTATGCCTAGTCTTATCTAAAATCAACAAAAGAACTGGACCAATTGGACCCATAGCCCTCTGAGACTGAGCATGCGCATTTGAATTTTGATTTATTGAGGGCTCGCAGACACCTTTTATGCTTAACGGAACTCTGTACAGTCACACTATGCTCCCAACAAAATGTGCTCCCTCGAGGAGCATATTGTGCACCCTGCATAAACATAATTCTTATGGGATCGGGAATTTTGTTGTGGATGGCTTTGGAGAAAGCATAGCTGATTACAAAAAGATATTTTAACAGATGCTAAACCTCATCAAATGTACAGAATGAAAAATATATTTTTGATATTCAGCTGTGCTTGTATTTAATTTTTGAAAACGTGCTGTAAGGAGGGGAATTCAGGCCAAAAAACTCGATTTCACAGGATTTAGGCTACTTCGGCGGCCATTTTCTGTTACCATAGCAACCACAAAACCTGAATGTTAGTAAACTTGGACAGAAGGATCATTGATCTTATTTAAAAAAGAAAAACCGCTCAAAGAAATTTCATCATGTAGTATTTGCCCTTTGTTCTTTGGGCCGCCCATATAACGTAAAAAGCACCCGTGAAATAACCGGAGTCTAGTCCGCCAAAACTCCTTGACTTCTTCAGAATACCGCATTGTAGTAGTAGCATCATCTAAGCTGTACCACCTCACAACGTCAAGAAACAACAAAAGTGCAATATTATTCATTGGAAATTTACCTTCACTAAGTAGACGATTAAATTGAACAAATTAATTCACTTTATCAGCTTGTTTCAAAGTTTGAAGAACGTTTGGCAACATTTCTACCAAAGTGGCGAAAATTTCATCAGATTCTTCCGCAATTATGATGCAGTCAGGTCCGATGTTTTCACTGATACTTTGATTGGTTTCTTTTGTTTCACAACAGGCGGTTTTTATAAGTTTCTTAAACGGGCTGTCCTTTGGCACTTTATCAGGTTTTGAAACATGGATAGTCCCTGTATGTTCATTCAATGTTATCTCCCGACCTTGTTCCCGACACATGTCGGGAATTATTTGATAGTTGAGAGTGCGTAACACAGTACCGTCCAACTTTTTCATTTTGGTTTCTTTTTCACTAGGAGATGTTACCAATTGATTAATTGTCTCTTTGAACTGGCTGGAAGATGTAGGGCAATAGCCACATGTGAAAGGCATTAAAACCTGCAAAGAGACAAGTTTAACAAACATAATGCATGGAAATCGGACAGTTTTGCTGCGTTATATCGATGCAAGTTGCCGTACTGTAAATATATTATGTTTTTCAAGCTGCCGTACACAGAACTTCCAAATTGCCGTACTCCCAGAAACTCGTGTTTTCGAGAATAATTCAGTCAAATCATTGTCGTTGCAAATGAAACTTATAACGAAGGTGACTCTTAATATGCTGAATGTTTTGACATTGAAAAAGAACAGGAAAATGCTTTAAACAATGCCGAAACGATCACGTTTTCGAGGAGACACGTTGTTTTGAAAAGTACCAGCTCGCAGGATTCAAAGTGTTTTTAGCGAAATACAGAAATATTTTTGAAAAATCACGGGCATGGACAACAGTCAGATGTCTCTAGGAACTAATGCTTTTCATTTCAAAGGATGACACTCATTAAAAGGCATCGAAAAAAAATTCTACTGACCTGGCCACGTGTCATTCCAGCCATTTTTATAGTTGTTTATCGACTGAAGTGGTACCAAGTTCCGGATTCTATGATACACGGTGATAACGGCCCGCAATTGATTTATAAAAAATCTAGCTGGGTTAAAAATATTATGTTTATGTACCTTTGAGTTCCTGCATCCAGACTTTCAATGATAAATACTCTTTCTCTTGGACTGTTGTCGTTAAATGTACATCTCTAAGTTCAATGTTAAAACTCTCAGCTTCTTTCCGTAGCTTATGCATCACCGTAGCCGTCAAAACTTTTTGATGAATGATTTTAGCAAACATTCCACTAACATGCATTTCCCATACATTTTCCAACACTTTGAGACTAGATGGTTTCAAGAATAAAACAATGCTACCATTTCTAACTGCTACTATTTGTAGCTCTAAATTTCTTAATGTTTCTTCAATAAGTTGTCTTCCTTCCGCATTTATTGTACCTTGTAAAAGTGTACTGAATCGATCCAGTAGCATTATTTTGTGTTCTTCCGCTAAAATGTGGCTTCCCACTTCAGCCTGCCTTGCTATAGAAAGACTAGAATGTATAGCTGGTTCTGCTGTGGAAGGACCAGGGCCACTCATGGAAGCGAATGGAGCGGAATCCGGTGTATTTTCATCTAAATCCATTAGAGATTCTTGATCACCGGATTTTCGTAAGAAAGTAGTTCCATACTGATGAGTAATTGCAGTGACATTGACACAGACAGGAAGAGACCCTAAAAATAATAATACATAGTGTAGCAACTGCAAAACATGGCGTTAACAATTACATAAAGTCGACTATTGCTATGTTGAAGTCAATAGGACTCTCTGAAATACTTCTCGATATCCGTACCTCGACATATCAGATTTGCAGAACTGAGGAAAAATAAATCAAACAACCACATTTAACAAATGAATATGCAATTTGACCCCTGAAGTTAGAGATATATTGAAAATATTGTGGAAAAGAGGAGATATTGCGCCTTAAAGACACATTTTGGACTGCATAACACCCTTATGACACTAAGGAGATTAAGATAAGAAATTTTTGGTGACTTTGGCCATCCTTACAGGTAGGGGCCTGATAAGGGGAAATTAGATTTTATATCAGCAAGGTTTATAATGAAGACAGAGAAACAGATAAGGTGAGTAATTTGGTAATTAATTTGATGATTTTTTCTGTTTATTCAATAAAATATACCTGGTTTTTATTCATTAGAACTGCCTCTCCCAGGCAGTTCTAATGAAACCCACAACATATTTTATGGAGAAATACAGATATTTATACCTATATGCTAATTTATCATCAAGTGCCCTCTTTATCTGTTTCTTTAGATCAAATACAGAAAATTAGGAGGATAGGTAGTATTTTATTTAGTTATTTTAATATGTATTTATTGAAAAAGAGAAGTTTTTTTGGCATAAAATACACCTTCTAAATTCTAAGAACTTTTTGACATATTCCATAATGTATTGTTTTACTGAAATGGAAATGGAATGATTGTGCAGTGTTCTTATTTACGTAAGAAAATAAATAAATAAATATTTTCAATTTTATATTTCTATTTCAGTTTATTTGTACTTTTTCACAATGTAAGAAAAAACAAAATTTTTGTATTTTGGAGAAAAAAAACTATCAATAATAAATAAATAAAAAAATAAAGTGATAAATACAAATCAACAAATAAAATCAACAAATTAAATGCAAAATTTGCAAATGAATTTATTTGGTTCTAAAGTAACATATTGAATACTGCTCAATTTTATGAATTAACCCTTATAGGGCCCCACCTAAGGAGATTTAACAGCCTTATAATGACTACATAATCACTTAGATTAGATAAACCTTTGATGTGCGCTCTGTTATCAGGACTGTATATTGGGGGTGATCATGAAGGGGGAGGGGGAGGGGGGCGCGATCTAGCCAAAGAAGGAAAAAAATGTGTCTTTAATTTCTCCTCTTTTCCACAATATTTTGTTATCTGTTGTTAGATTTCCATGTTAAAACAGGGACTTCGAGATAAGCGGTTATTCGAGACAAATGAAGTCGAGATAACAAGAGTCATCTGTATAGCAAAACTGATGGTAAAGAATAAAATTACAAAACAAGCGCACATTTCCAAAATTGTTTGGCATGTTTGTGCTTAATTGTAGTGAAACCTCGTTACAACGACAACATTTGCTCCCAAAATGAATGAATTTGCTGTTGTAAAGAATCCTTAATGAGCATAATGATATGTAAGAAATGCCTTGTTTTAGTCGACTTCCCTCACAGAACATATGTTTTGGATATATGTTAGAATTGCCTCAGCGAGGCGATTCTAACACATATCCAAAACATATGTTCTTGAAGTATCAAATACAGTGTTTTGCATAATTTCTGATCAATTGTCGCCTCTTGAGCGAAGGTTTTGTGCCAGTCAAATTATCTTTATAAAGAAATTTGTCGAGTGTCGGTATAAAGAAGGTTGACTGTATTTGTCATGTTTGTATTTGATTACATTTTGCATGTTTCTATTTGTGTGTTTTCTTACGTACCGTATTTACCCTAAGTATTCGGACGGATATGTCTGAGCAAACAATGTAGACCCAGATAACATGCCGGAAAACGAAGTCTACTCAGGGTCTACACTTTTTGCCACTCATTTAGCAGTACTTACGGCACATCAACAGGTAAGAAAATAGACTATGGCAGCGGTAGAACCCCAGGAAGCATTCTTTATAAATCTATAGCGGGCCGTTATCGGCCCATCAGGGTAGCTGACGGGCCGATAACGGCCCACTATAGATTTATAAAGAATGCTAGCTGGGACGTCTCCCCGTACATCATCATAGTGCAGATTGTATTTCATTCCCTTTGAGATCATTGCGCCCATTGTGGTATATTTGAAAATGGGGTTCTGCTCATGTATACGCTAGAGGGCGTTAGCAGTGTTGCAAACTTATTACTGCTAATGAAGAGTCTCAATAAAACCGAGACTCCCATTTTCTAATCCGTAGTGTGTTTTTTTGTTTCCAAAGGCAATCTTTTTGGCGCTTATTGTTCAAAGTAAATGGTAAGTATGGTAAAGCATTTAGATATCTGCGTATTCAGGGTAACTACGGTAAATCTAGGTTTCACTGTGTCACGAGTGGAACGTGGTCACCAATATTTACCTCGTTCTTCTATAAATTTCTCTGCCAGGTCAGGAAGGTCAACGTGCTCGTGGTAAAGTGCACTCACAGTTTCTTCAAACCAGTTAGGCTTCTTTAACAACAGTGCCCAAAGATGTTCCGCTCCATTCATATTTCCATATTGTTTCACTTTGGCGAGAACTTCTTCCTACGTAAACATACAAAAACACAAATGAGCCTCTCCAAGAGAAAAAGTGTCTTCCAGCAAACACACAACGCGGTTACAACGTCGTTACAACGTCGCTGCAACGTCACGACGTTGCAGCGACGTTGTAACGACGTTGTTGCGACGTTGTGTGTTCGCTGGGTAGTAAAGATATAGATCAATCAGCGAAGCCAGATTGCCTAATGAAGATCTCTGCTGTACATGTACACAGTTATATTGTACAGTACAGAGGGCAACGATTATGTATGCGGACAGTGATCAGCAAGAAACCTAGGTAACCGTGTCTGTTCAGACACGGACCCAAAAAGAAAGGGTGCAATCAGGCATCCTTGGAATTTAAGGGTTGCGACAGTCATTCCATTGACTTAAAGTCACGCCTGGGAATCGGTCAAATTGCGGTATGTTAAAATGAAAATGAGAAGCTATCGTGCAATGAAAGGCGCGCACGGTTGTGAAGGATATCAACTTCGTATGTAGCGTTACATAGAGTTGGGTATGACTTTGACAAGGAAACTGTCAAAGTTTCTGGTGTAAAGTGAGCCTCGTTTTAAGAACCGCTTTTATAATATTGGAAAAAATGCCAACAATTAATTATCTGCTATTCTTCGTCACTTATCATCCTTTTTGAAGATTCTTCTTGTTACCTTTATAATGATATGAATTTTATTGAAAAGTCTTCATGCTCCCCGAGATTTCGAAAGGCAGACTGATATACATAAACATGTTTTCATTTCAAATGTTCCAGAAAATCCCGAAATTCGGGGTTGTGTGAATGAAACAGCAGCTGATTTTTTCCGAAGTTCGAATGATCCCAGCAGACACATAACATCAAAATGACGTCGTATCAACGTCGATGCGACGTGATCACGTCGCATCGACGTTGATACGACGTCATTTTAACGTTGTGTGCCCACTGGGATGTAACTGTTGAGTCAAAACGCGTCGAAGTCATTTTTTTGTTTTATTACAATTATCAGGAATTTTGAATATATCTTTCGCTATATTTTAGAATTTTAAAATAGTAAAATGATATTTAGATACCAGTACCATACTAAACCCTCTTGTGGCACAGAGGTCAAGGACACAGAATATTCGTGTTAAAGTTTTATGTTTAAGTTTTCGAAGACCTACAATTCTTGAATGACATGATGGATTTAGTGGAATGATGTTAGATATCAGTCTAAAGTTCTGTTCAGTGAAAGCCCCATCCCTACCACTCAGTGACTCTGGGGTCATATTCACAGACTTGGAAATGTTTCATATGATGGGCTAGCAAGGGCTCAGGCCAGCTACCCTGTCCTATGATGTCTCATATTACAGCCACTGGGCCAATGGATTGTTAGTTCATCATCCTACTAGGGATTGAATCATCATCCCACAAGTCATCATCCCACTAGGGATTGAATCATCATCCCACTAGTCATCATCCCACTAGGGATTGAATCATCATCCCACTAGTCATTATCCCACTAGGGATTGAATCATCATCCCACTAGTCATCAATCCACTAGGGATTGAATCATCATCCCACTAGGGATTGAATCATCATCCAAATAGTCACCATTCTACTATGGATTGAATCATCATCCCACTAGTCATCATCCTACTAGGGATTGAATCATCATCCCACTAGTCATCATCCCACTAGGGAATGAATCATCATCCCACTAGTCTTCATCCCACTAGGGATTGAATCATCATCCAAATAGTCACCATCCTACTATGGATTGAATCCTCATCCCACTAGTCTTCATCCCACTAGGGAATGAATCATCATCCCACTAGTCTTCATCCCACTAGGGATTGAATCATCATCCAAATAGTCACCATCCTACTATGGATTGAATCATCATCCCACTAGTCACCATCCTACTATGGATTGAATCATCATCCCACTAGTCATCATCCTACTAGTCATCATCCCACTAGGGATTGAATCGGAAGCATAATACTAGTAATAAGCCAGGGTAAAGCATTTCCTACAAGATTACATGTACGCCCAGCGAACTCAGATCAGATCAGCCTGCGCATCCGCGCAGACTGATGAAAGTATTCGATGTCCGCGTGAAGATCCTATGAATCCTTGGTTTCCCACGTAGTGCAGTGCGAAGGGTCTTATCATGCTGATCAGAGCCGTCGCTGGGCGCACATACAAATTTGCAGAAAATGCTGTGCTCCGGCTTGTATGTAGAAAATAAATAGCTACAGTACAACTTCCAATGACTCGAACACCGAGGCTTGTTCACCGTGGCTGATTCGAACTCGTTTTTTAATCCCTAGGAAATTCTTCCAATAGCTTAAAAAAATGAATAGGAATATTTTAAGGAAATTTTCTTATTTTTTAAAGAAAGTATGTCACTCAACATAGCATTATTTTATAGATGATTGAAAAGACATCCATAAATTATCGCCATCTGTCTCCTGACCTGGCGCTATCCCAGCTAGCATTCTACATAAATCTATTGCGGGCCGTTATCGGCCCGTCAGCTACCCTGACGGGCCGATAACAGCCCGCAATAGCCGATAACGGCCCGCTGTAGATTTATGTAGAATGCCTACTGGGATGTAGAATGCTTACTGGGATATGATTAACCCTCACTAGCGCGAACTACCCATGTCTAAAACAAATTTCTAAGGTCCCAAAGATGCTCAAGCCATTGAAGTTTGACTGTATATGAAATATAGCGGGGCTGACCTCTTCTCTTTGTTCTAGACAGTTGAGGCAGTAGAGCATATGAGAGGGGATCACCCGCTCTATAAACTCCCTCTTCAGTGTTTGAAGAATTCTCTGCGACGTCTCAGCCAAGATCGCCATTACAAATCACGAACTAAACGCCTCTCTCCTTGAATATAGAATATTATCATAGAATATTATCATACAATATATTAGCATGTATTCTACTCAGCATGTTCATCAGAAATATGTTTCAGTTTCAGTTTCGGATTCTGTTGAAGAGTTTGCACGACGCTGGACCAAGAAAGACGACGTGGAGGTTGACCCTGTCTGGATGGGTTAAATCGGTAATGCCATTGGTAAACAGACGTGCCCAGTACTCAGCAGAACCATGTCTCGCCGACATGAATCGGTGTTTGATGATCAAGATGGTGCTGCTGAGTTAGCTGAAATCCATGAGAAGTTTGTCGTTGTTCCAGCCGACAAGGCATCTAACAACATTGTGTTTGTTTGCAAAACACACTATATAAACTGCTTAATGGAAGAGCTTGGTATGAGTACCATGACCGGAAACCCTACATATAATCTTACTGCTATGTCCAAGGAAGAAATTCTACAAAACCACCATTCGGTGATGCTGACATTTGGAATTTCTCTCCCAGAGGAAGATACTGACCTTCCCAAACTGTGCTGGATTCCTAAACTTCACAAGAATCCGTACAAGCAGAGATATATTGCGGGTTCAGCTAAGTGCTCAACCAAAAAAAAGTAAGCGAAAAGTCCAGGGAGTACCACAATCACAAACCGCAGCCCTTCGCAGACCCAAAGTGGAAGAGGAAACCAACAAATCCAAACAAGCACTAACTGAACAAACGTACAAAAAGCACTAAAATTAGCTCTCTCTTCCCCAAGCGAGGTAATCGCAATACTAAAATGACTGAAAAACACAAGAACAAAATGACACACGGAACAAAATACAACTAATCGCCTCGTAGAATAAACCACAAAGCAACAAAGAGTAAGACTAACACCGTCACCACCGCCTTAGAACGGTCAGTAGAGCAAACCACCGGGGGGGGGGGGGGGGGTTTAAAGCACTTTTACAGCTAGCTAACTTCACCCTGGGTCCCGATGCTACTCTTAATACAGAAACACATAAAAATTCGGTTCGCATAAAGGCTCCCAACTCAGTCAATGTATCAAAGCGAAAACATAAAAATCAAATTAATCACTATAATAAACAAAGACGAATACTCATGGCTAATTCTACTGTATGCCAGAGTAATGAAAACCAAAAGTTGAACCACGGCGGGCCAAGCCTCTTTCTCAGATTCTAACACGAATACTAACCGCAGTTAAAGAAGGCCTTCAGAAGTATTGTGACACTGCATATGCCAGAAAGGGTGTTAATCAGATGTAGATCCTGAAAAACTCCAAAGAGCTCTTAGAAAACCTAAAGGCACAATCTCTTCATTCCGTCAACAGTATAAAATCTTTCGATTTCTCTACTCTTTACACTACTCTTCCTCATGATAAATTGAAATCTAAATTAAAGGCAATTATCAACCAGTGTTTCTTCCACAAGAATGGTAACCGTCGATTTCAGTATGTTGTCATTGGCTAAAAGACTAAAAGAAAAAGACACATACTTCGTTCGGGATCACTCTGGTGCGCCAAAAATACTCAGATGCAGATGTCATAAAGATGCTGGAATATCTAATCGACAATATTTTTGTGGAGTTCAGCGGTCGGATATTTCAGAAAACAATCGGCATACCGATGGACACTAACTGTGCACCGTTACTTGCCGACTTGTTTTTATACTCGTATGAGGCGGAGTTTGTACAAAGTATCCTCCAAGCAGGCAAGAAACACCTCGCACAACAATTCAATTTCACCTACAGATATATAGATGATGTATTGTCTCTGAAAAACACAAAATTTGCAGAGTATTTAGAATTCATCTATCCACGTGAACTTGAAATAAAGGAAACAACGGAGACTGCAGCCTCAAAGGTCCAAAAGATGCTCAAGCCATTGAAGTTTGACTGTATATGAAATATAGCGGGGCTTACCTCTTCTCTTTGTTCCAGACAGTTGAGGCAATAGAGCATATGTGAGGGGATCACCCGCTCTATAAACTGCCTCTTCAATGTTTGAAGAATTCTCTCTGACGTCTCAGCCGAGATCGCCATTACAAATCACGAACTAAACTCCTCTCTCCTTGAATATAGAATATTATCATAGAATATTATCATACAATATATGATTAGCATGTATTCTACTCAGCATGTTCATCCGCTCAGTCTGATCAGAATCTACGTTTTTCGCTCATAGTGTCGCCAGGATCAATATCTAATCATAATTTCAACTCAATAGACATACAGGCTTATTTACTTTCATTATATTTAAGAGCAATTTGACCGATCGAGAACACAGCGGCGTTTATACTTCGATAAAATCCATCGAGCAAGAATCTCAGAAATATGTTTCAGTTTCAGATGATCTAATATATATATATATATATATATATATATATATATATATATATATATATATATATATATATATATAGCTCAAAAGAAAGCGCTTTTTCTCAACCGAAGCAATACTAATATTTTTATTATTTCTCCACGAAAACAAAGTTGTGGGTACTCATGAGAAGCGTCTACCTGAGGCACTTCTAATGAGTACCCACGATATATGTTTCGTGGAGAAATAAGAAAATTATCACCCCCTCTTATCTACAGCCATGTAGAATGTGCCTCAAGCTATTTGCAATATTCTAATAAACCTATTTACGCCGAGTGGACTCTTATGCCGCAATCACTTCCAATAGCAGAAGTGCCCGGTCTGTTTTTGGTGGCGGTTTACCGCCGCCAAATTTACTATTATACGGAATTTCTACAATCCGACTTCTCAAAATTGCAAACCTAATAACTTCCTAAAAAGTAGTTCCATACTGACGCTGATGTCGCTTAATTCTGCATTCAAACATGTAAACCTTCTACACTCTGATAATTATAAAGAGCGACCGAATATACAAAACAAAGAAAACTTCAAACTTTTGAAGAAATAATAATTTAATGATGTTGAGCGCAATCTCGGCGGACGAATATAAACAGAATAATTAAATTAACTGGTTTCCTGTGTTCTATATGCGAAGTATTCAGCTATAGGGTGAGGGAACCAGTCAAAATAAACAAACGGTGGAACTTGACTCAGCCTCCAGAACCTTCTGAGGCAGAGAATTTGAAAATTGATGCAAAAAATTCTTCGAAAGTCTCCGAAAGCGTATCAAAGAAAGGTATAAATATGTGATAAAGCATCAGCAGTTTTTTTAGGCTGTCCACCATAAACAGTTTCGGCCGAAATCACTTCGCATGAATATTTTCGAAAAAGTAAAGTACGGCCGTGCGGTTACATATGTATTTAGCAGCACATTTTTCCTAAACGTTCGCTTTAATATATGTTTTTATGAAAAATTATTTATAAATATTTTTGACAAAATAAATAAATAAAAAAAAAAACAAAAATAAAAATAAATAAAAATAACGTTTTATTTACATTTTTGCGGTATTACTTTCCTGCGGCCACCAGGCCACTGTGCCTGTCACTTTGTGCCTTCCAGATGTACCGGATACTAAGAAAACTGTGAATCAAGTCCGACCCAATCACACTGATTTCCGCCAAAGTAATAATTTTCTTCGATAGAAATTATATTTTCTCGAAGATTTTTTGTATTTCATGTATAGGCTCGCTAAAAATAACGTCCGAAAAGCATAAAAGTTTCAAGATCTCCAGTAAAATTCATGAAGCAGTAAAATGCGTTTCAGGAGACCAACGGTTAGTGTATCGTCAGTGAGATGCCTATTAACGAGGTTCACTAATTATCGGATATTCAGGAACCACGGCCCCCGCCCATTGGGGCCCGCGAAGTAGATGGGCTGCCTGTAGCCTCCAAGGCAGACCTGCTTAAGCAGGGCCTGAGTTCATCATGTGATCAGGTTGGGTAAAAGTCCCACAAATCTGGAGGCAATATCGTTATGACTGAAATATTGTTGACCTACATTCTAATTCTCAGTTATCAGGAAAAAATTATGAGCTTTAAAAGTACAAAACAAAATTTGGGACCCTCAAAATCTAATTGATACCGCCCATGAAAAAACAGGGAAATGGCATTTTATATGGAATGTTTGGAGTTATTATCGTTATATATACCCCGAAGATTTTTTGTGTTTATAAGGGGATTTCATTTGATCACTCATCTTTTGCTAAATTTATATGACAAGAGTTATTGTAACTGTCTGTAAATCTGTGAAAGTTCTATGAGTTTAAGGAACTTCAGTGAATCCGTAAAAATTCCATGAATCCATGAAAGTTCCGTGGTCAAGGTCTGTCAGTCATTTAAATTTTGTATCGGTGATATGATAAAGTTCCATGGAAGCTCCGTAGTGTATCTGAGATACACATATGCATGAAAAGTATTAAGTGCAAGGCTGGGAAAAAGAAGCAAAATCAATCGCTAGAAAAGACATTCAGTAGTAGTATTAACAGAGAATTTGAAAGGAAACAGATCCATTAGAATAAATTGATAACATTTACTCAGTTGCTACATGCAAGTTTTCATTTTAGTCAACATTCAAAACATCCAACAGTTCTTGAATGTTCCAACTGGCACGCTTTCAGTTTGATATCTTGGCACTCTGGATGGAACCAGTGCTGACATTTTGTGCACTGGAACATCAGATTGTAGTGGGATCTTGTGGGCCTGTATATAAAGACATTTTTTTTCTCTATTCTGGCTTGCTTGGAAATTCAGTGAAAGCACTGCTGTTAATATCAGGATTCCCACTGCATTTTGAAACTGGGGGTAAATCTGCACTGTTCTCTTTTTTTTTTGTACGCCCATTGTAAAGCAGTATACTACTCTTTTCAAATTTAGGGGTATAAGGCAAATTTTGAGGGGATAAAAAACCCTCTGCAGAGGGTAAATGGGAATGCTGAATACAATTTGGAAGATGCAACAGTGCCAATGTTTTCGTGTTTTGTTAACTCCATGTACAAGGCTTGGGACCATTTGGGTGACTATAGTCCAATACTACGGACATTTCAGTACTTTTTTCGGAACTTTCCGTTATTCCATGAATCCATGACAGTTCCATGTTTTGTCAACCTCTAGGCCCCAACACTGCACACACATATGCATACAAAATATTTATAATATAAACTGATACTAAAATTTCATCATTTCTCACCGCTGTGGTTCCAGACTCGCTCGGGTCACGTCACCTGTGAGAAAGCCGTGTTCTGCTTACGGATGGTCAGGTGGTTTTCCCCCGGGTACTCCGGTTTTCGCCCACCTTTGATGAACGAACGGCTCGATAATTAATCTTATTCAGGCATCGGAAAATCCTGGTGTGGTGATTGGGGGTACAGCCATCTGGTTAGCTCAGTTGGGTAGAGCACTTGCAAGCTAGAGGTCACGGGTTTCAGTCCTGCATCCAACACACTTTCCCTCCTTAGTTTCCTTTAATGGTGCCCAATGTGAATAACTCACTGCAGCCGACATTGGATTTATGGGGCACCAGGATCAGGCATAAAACAGGGTGGGGTAGCGCTGGTCGATGGTTTTCCCTGTGTAATCTGGGTTCCTCTAACACACATTCATGAAACACCAACATCCATGTCTTATAGAACAAGTGCATAAGATTGCTGAGCTTTCTGTGCAATTGAAGTAAAAATAAATAATGTGATAACTTATAAGTGATTATGCCTCAATTTGTAATATTTTGTCCAGATATATCAGTATAAGTGACCCTGTCCACTTGTTTGAGCTATATTAAGTGTACATTTTTAAGAGTAAGGCTATATTTTGATTTTTATTTGTTCATATTTATACAGAGTTTAACTCTCCAAATTGAACACAAGAAATCCTCAAATTGATTGTTTGTCTTGTGGAAATATATCAGAATATGCATAATGCAATACAGCTGTATTTTGTCATCAGATTTTAGCACATTTATTAAGATACACGTTGTAACTTTTTAAAGCAAACAGGTATTTGTTCTTATTTCTTGCCAGTTATATAAGAGTTACATTATTAAATGAATTAGTACCAAGAATCCTCAAATAAATAGATTATCTGGTGAATATTCCCCATAATTTAAGCTTTTCAAGAAATGAATACATTAAGTTATGACACGTGCTTAAGTTATCCGATGTGTGTGTGTGTGTGTGTGTGTGTAAATAGGCCCAGTATTTTGTTTCTATTTCTTGCAAGGCAAAAACAGTAATGAATGCAAGGAACATAGATAGATTAGTTGTCTCATGAAAATTAGTCAGAAAATATTCTGATTTGAAGAAATGGTTACTTTTTTTTACTGATTTCATAAGTAGACTTCCAAAGTCCCGGACATAACACTTCTACCTACATGTCTTTTGTTCAGGCTTATGGGCATGGTGGGCAAAGCTTGCTTACCAAGTAAGGCTTACTGTCCATGGATGCCTGATTATACCCTTTATTCTGGGGTCCATGTCTGTTGGTCTGAACATTCTGATTCATCGTTATTTTACAGATTTATGAGTTTGGAATAAGGTTTGTGTAATTTGACTGTATCATGACCACAACTACTTAAATAATATGGTTTTGAATTAGGCCCAGTTTCTCTTGCTGGTCAGATAATTTGTACCTTTTGAAATGGATAAAAAAAATCTTAAAATGTATTAACATCAAGAGAATCAGGCAAGAAATGTCTACATTTCAGAGCTCCAGATTAAAGGAGTGCTTAGGTACATATTTTCTTATTCCCCTAGTAAACATATGTTGTGGGTACTAAATAGGACTTCTAGAAACGTTCTGGTAGCATGCTTTCATTGAGTTCCCAGAACATATCTTTTGAAAGAATTGAGGTGTGGCACATACAAGAACTACAACTCTAGGTCCCACAGTTATTTAGTCATCTGCCCTGACAGTATTTAGTAAAAGAAACCTTGTGCATTTGATAACTCCAACACCCTTTCAGATATATTGATTGAACTCAGTAGGATTGTACATGAGGTTGAGAAGATGTGTTGCATAAACTACAACTCCAGGTGCTGTGGTTTAGAATTATCTCCCCTAATAGAAACTTTGTGATCTTGGTAATTCCAACATCTTTTCAGATGCATTGATGATACTTGGTAGGATTGTACATTAGGTTGAGAAAGCATGTCACACAAAAGAATCACAACTCTAGATGCCACAGTTTTTAGTTATCTCCCTGACAGTATTTGGTAATGGAAACCTTATGATTGCCATAACTTCAACACCATTACAAGACGTTGAGAAGACACGTCTTGTACAAGATCTACAACTCTAGGTACTGCAATTTTTTAGGTATCTCCCCTGTCAGTATTTGGTAATAGAGACCTTGTAAGTCCAACACCCTTTGAAATATATTGACAGTACTTGGTAGGATTGAACAGGAGGTAAGAAGGTTAGTCGTGTACAAAAACTGTAACTTAGAATACTGCAGTTTTTGAGTTCACTCCCCTGACAGTATTTGTCAGTGGAAACCATGTGATTGTCATAACTTAAGCGCCATGGAAGATACATTGATGATACTTGGTAGAATTGTACATGAGGTTAAAAAGGTGTGTTGCATGTAAGGACCACAACTCTGGATGCTGTGTTTTTTTTTTTTTTTTTTTTTTTTTGTTATCTCCCCTGACAGTATTTGGTAGTAGAAACTTGTTTGCTGCATACCTTCATCAGTTAAAATTGGATCTTCCTTAAACTTGCAGAAGTGGAGGACATGGATATTTTGGAGTTATACCCTCCAGATTAATGAATATTGTAGACATTGAGTGACCTTTTAGGCAAAGGTGAGCGTTAATGACCACCATGGTCCTCTTGTTTATATATGAAGCGTGCAGAGAGCTGAGACAAACAAAAATCACAGTTGAATTCGAAGCTTGATTTTGGATTTTGTGAAACCGTATTTTAACCACAAATATTTTTCATAGATTAAAGCAGACACATCCTCTTATTTCAATTTTGGTTGTATATGTGCTAAAAAGAAAGACATGTGACTAGCGAGTCAAACGGTGAAAACCTTACTGAAATATTCCAAATACTTACATCATTGGTTTTTATGAAAAATTTAAAAAAATGTTTTAAAAACTTTAATTTGAAAATATTCCAAATACATGTACTTACAACAGTGGTTCTTATGAAATTTTTTTCAAAAATCTTTTAAAAAAAATTAATTTGAAAATATTCAAAGAATGTTTACAGAGAGAAAAGGTCTCTTCCCTTTTTGTTAGGGAGCAGTGCTTATACGTTTTCATATTTAGTTTGATACAATTTAATTTTGAGAAATCAAATTTATGTCCAACTAAAATTTAAATTCCATTGTCTGAAGTTATTTTACTGAAGTTTTATGTGTATTTTGTAATGATCTTTGGAATGTAATTATCAAAAATAAATTTGTTCTTGGTAATTTATTTTCCAACATAGTAACCTGTATCTTGCATTTTTCATATTTAAAAAAAAAATTTTGGAATTTAATTATATTAGTTTTCATAAGTTAAAAAAAAAAATTCTAGCTTGAAATTTTAAGTCTTAATATCAATAGTAATAGAATACTTACTTTTTTTTAATCAAAATTAGCAGTCTGGAATAAAATGATGAGGATTTAAAATCTAAAAGAATCAATGACATCATAGGATAGTGTATTGTGGGATAGCTTTTTTACAAAGTATAAATAGCAATACCAGTTACTGAGACTTTGAACATTCAGGAATCTCAAAATGGGGTTTTCAACATAATTTTCATTTTGCCAATATCTTTACCGTAATTTGAAATATTCTGAAATTAGGGGATGCATCTGAACATCTTTAAGCTCACTACTATTTTTATTATACTCGTTTTTCAAACAGGGGGTATTAGGTTATGGGGTCTGAAGCCATAAACTTTTCTGTTTCCAGCTAACTCCTCCTACAGTTTACATCCCATCAGGCTGAATCTTGGTTTATAAATTGACCATGATGTGGAGCAGCACATAATGTTTCGGGGTTACAGTCCACCAAATACTAACAGGGTTATGCCCCTTTGAAAATTCCTGTAAGTTTTTTGTTTCCAGCTAACTCCTCCTACAGTTTACATCCAATCAAGCTGAAACTTGATTTATACTTAATGATGTGGAACAGTGCATATTATTTCAAGGTTACAGTCCACCTAATATTAGCAGAGATATGTCCCTTTGAAAATTTCAGTAAACTTTTCGTTTCTGACTAAATCCTCCTACAGTTTACATCAGATCAAGCTGAAACTTGATTTACAGTTAGACCATGATGTGGAACAGTGCATATTTGTTCGAGGTTACAGTCCATCAAATATTAGGAGAATAATGACCCTTTGAAAATTTCACTAAAATTTTTTAGTTTCTTGCTAGCTTCTCCAACAGTTTATATCCGATCAAGCTGAAGTTTGATTTATAGGTAGACCATGACGTGATGCAGCGCATGTTGTTTTGAGGCCACACTCCACCAAATATTAACAGAGTTATGTCCCTTGGAATATTTCGGTAAACTTTTTGTTTCTGGCCAACTCCTCCTACAGTTTACATCTGATCAAGCTGAAACTTGATCGGCAACATTATAGTTAGACCATGATATCGAGCAGCTCATATATATTCGAGGTTACAGCCCACCAAATATCAGCAGAGTTATTTTCCTTTGAAATTTTCAGTAAATTTTTCACTTCCCCAGCTAACTCCTCCTACAGTTTACATTTGATCACGCTTAAACTTGATTTATAGTAAGAACATGATGTGGAGCAGCGCAAATTATTTCAAGGTTACAGTCCACCAAATATTGGCAGTTATGCCCCTTTGAAATTTTCTGTAATTTTTTTGTTTCCGGCTTATTCCTACTACAGTTTACATTGGATCAAGCTGAAACTTGATTTATAGTTACACCATGAAGTGGAGCAGGGCATATTATTTTGAGGTTACAGTCCACCAGATATTAGCAGAGCTATGCCCCTTTGAAAATTCTGTAATCTTTTCGTTTCTGGCTAACTCCTATAGTTTACACCTGATCAAACTGAAACTTTGTAAATACTTACACTGAGCTTAAACTCGATTTATAATAAGAATATAATGTGGAGCAGCACATATTATTTTGAGGTTACCAAACATCAAATATTACCAGAGTTATGCCCCATTAAAAATTTCCATAAACTTTGCATTTCTGGCTAACTTCTTCTATAGTTTACATCCAATCATGCTGAAAAGCGATTTATTGTTAGAACGTGGTGTGGAGCAGCGCATATTATTAGGAGGTTACAGTACACCAAATATTAGCAGAGTTATGCCCCTTTAAAATTCTGTTAATCTTTTGTTCCCGGCTAACTCCTCATACAATTTACATCCAATCAAGCTGAAACTTGATTTGTAGTTTGACCATGATGTGGAGTAGCACATATTATTCCAAAATTACAGTCCAACAAATAGTAGCAGCATTATGTCCCTTTGAAATGTTTGGTAATTGTTTGGTTTCCAGCTAACTCCACTTACAACTTTACACAGATCTGGAGCACAGAATTGCACAGTAGTCTGCATATGTGCTACATCTTATTACTTGCCAAGGGCGTATGATGCCTCCGCTTGTAGAGCTCTTGTTTGTTTCTAGATATATATATATAATAGAATGGACATAATGACTCCTTAAATGGATGGAATAACAGACGGTAAACGGTAAAAGGCCAGAACTATGTACATTTAAGCACTCTAGATGATTATCCAGATTATCTTTTTAATTATAATTTCTACACAAAACATATGTTGTTGGTACTTATTTGAAAGTTATTGATAGGGTAGTTGTAATGAATACCCACAACTTACAATCCTTTCAGTCCTTTAAGAAATAAGTAACATGTAAGTATTTCATATTTGAAAAATAAAAAACAAAACAAAAAAAAAAAAAACTGTGTTATCTGATTATAAATAATGTTACTGTACACAGTACAGGGAAATTAAATAAAAATGTGGTTAAAAGGGGTTCAGAACCACAGTGATGTAGATCAAATATTCATGATACTGAAACTAGTTACTCTGAATTGTGCAGAATGCACACATAGTGTAGCGAAAATGGCATTGCTTTAGTTACATATCAAGAAATATTGAACAAAATGAAAGTACAGATATGTAGTCTAGAGGCTTATAGAAATTAAGGAAACTGCCACCATCAGCACTCTCAGTGCTTTGGTTTTTCATTATTATGTTTATAGAAATTCCTGTATCTAATGCAAAAAGTGTGGACCCTGATCAGACGCCTCGTTCTGTGGCGTCTGTTCTGGGTCTACATTGTTTGCTAATGTCCCTTTTATGGGATGCTAGGCATAAATGGGTACTACCAAATAATGTATTTTGGGTCCAAGGTTAATATCACCACACCTTCATACATGTATACTCATCCAACACAATATTATTCCAGTTTTGTTTCCCGAGACAGACCACAAACACATCTGTCTATCGGCTTTCAGACGTCTAAAGAGAATTGTTGAGATAAATCTTTAAGCACCAGTGGTTCAGCAAAGGAACAGATCAGCCTGTTTTATGATTATTGTTCCGATAGAGAAGACATTGATGAAATGAATAACACCAGGAAGTGATTATAGCCGCCATTATAGCTGCGAAGATCATAGCTCCGAATGCGCCGACTACTGATAAAATGAAGCTGCTGCTTGCGAGTGCGTCGTATATACAGTATTCGATCTAATTACTGCACTATAGTAAAAGTTCTAGCCAATATAAGGGCACACTTTAAAGAAAGATCGAGGACTTAATGAGATGCGTTTGATACACCCGTTTTGAAAGCGGGGCGTATTATGTTACGTGTAGTCTGGCCCCAGACCCTTTCTTTATTTTTCTTTTCTTTCTTTTTCTTCTTTTTTTTTTTTTTTTTTGGAGGGGACACAACACTTGTATAGCTTGTAGAATTTTTGTGTACTTCAGTCCCTTGGCTAGAAAGAAAGTCGTTTTTGTTCAGCCATAGGTAACTTGGTTGGATTAAAGAGGATCATGATAAAAAAATAATGTAGAGAAAGAGAGAAATAGATATAAAACAAAAACGACTGGAGCCAGTCTATGTTACGTGGTCTGGAGTCTGTTTGTCCGTAAACGTTTTCGTTTCCGGCTAATTCTGTCTTGCAGTTTACATCCAATCAAGCTGAAACTTGAATGCATATTGTTTCGAGGTTACAGTCCACCAAATATTAGCAGAATTATGCCCTTTGAACATTTCATCACGAAAACATACCTATATAAACCCCTTTTATAATAGTAAAACTGGGGTTTACAGGGTTATACATTATTTTTCTTTCTTCTGCTCAGAAACATAGATTGTTGGTACTCGTTAGAACCGCCTCGGCGAGGCGGTTTTAACGAGTACTCATAATCTATGTTTTGAGCAGAAATATGAAAAATATCAGAATTTTTACCTGAAAACTGTGGTGAATATTTTTCAATATATTTGAATAGGCGTGTTTTCGTAATGTGATTTTTTTTTTTTTTTTTTTTTCGTTTCCGGTTAATTCCTTCTATAGTTTACATCCGACCTAGCCTGATCGATTTATATATTGTTTCGAGCTGACAGTCCACGAAATATTAGCAGAGTTATGCCCCTGTGAAAATTTCTGTTAATTTTTCGTTTTCGTCTAACAACTCCTACAGTTTACATCCGATCAAGCTGAAATGTAATTTATAGTTAGACCATGATGTGGAATTGCGTATATTGTTTCTAGGTAGCAGTTATGCTCCTTTGTAAATTTCTGTCATTTTTTTTGTTTCCGGCTAACTTCTCCGTTTACATCCGATCAAGCTGAAACTTTAGTTATAGTTAGATCTTGATGTGAAGCAGCGTATATTGTTTCGAGGTTCCAGTCCACCACATATTAACAGAGTTATGCCCTTTGTAGAATTGTGTCAATTTTTCGTTTCCGGCTCCTACAGTTTACATCCGATCTAGCTGAAACTAAATTTATAGTTAGACCATGATGATGTGGAGCAGCATATATTGTTTCGAGATCACGGTTCACTCAATATTAGCAGAGTTATGCTCCTTTAAATATTTCTCTGTGTGTGTGATTTTTTTTTTTTTTTTTTTTTATTCTCGGCTATCTACTCCTACAGTTTACTTACGATCAAGCTGAAACTTGACGAGGCAAAAATAAGTATACAAGTAACTATTTTTCATTTATCACCGGATTTTTACATATGTACATTAATCGTTGATATCATAGTTAAGAACAATCATTTACGCATAATTTGCAATAATTTTCAAAGACCAAGGAAATGACATTTACGGAAACGAATAAGGGGTCTAAATCAGCATTTGCGTATGAGTAGCTTCCCTTTAAAAGTGCATTTTGGACACATCTATGCGTTTGTATTGCATTCAGCCGATAGAAGGATAAAAATGCTGTAAGCACATATTTCAATTCAAAAGCATAACAGAGTACACTGTCAAATTTCCATACAAAGGACATGACGTTTTTGACATTTACGTTCCTCTTCTGACGGAATGCACTGATTTTCTACGGGACATTAATTGACATCGTTCTGTTCAATGAACGGTTTAGGAGATTTCATCTGTACGTGGTACAAGGAGGCTAAGCCAAGCAACAATTTTTCGAAAAATTAAAGTGAAAACGACCAACGCCATTTCAGATATTGACCCTTTAAATTCCCTATACTTTTCATTTAAAGGGAGATCATTTGAGACAGGAAGAAATTCAAATTCATTTTGATGGGAATTTATAATTAAATAACGTTGTGGTTTTACCTACAGACATTTGTGGAAGACATTTATGAAATGTAAAATAACATTTGTTTTATACAAAGCGAGTTATGACTGGAAATGCTGTTTTTAACTGAGGACTCATAACTCCATAATTTATGACTGCGAAAGAATTACCTTTGTGATTTTCAAAGACAGACGTTTGATAAAAATGACCATGAAAACATTTTAACGAAACAAATACAACACGATCCGGTACTCAAAACTCGAAATTATATACTTTTTATTGCCTTTGAGTGTATATATACAGTTGACTCTCGCTATCACGAACTCGCTTATCTCGAATAACTGCTTATCTCGAAGTGAAAATCTGGTCCCTGCCTAAATATGAACATCTAACACTAGGTAAAAAATATTGTTGAAAAGAGGAGAAATTGCTCCTCAGGAGCAATTTCTCCTCTTTTCCACAATATTTTCAATATATCTCTAACTTCAAGAGTCCAATAGCATACTTATATATTTGTTAAATGTGGTTGTTCGAATTATTTTTTCCTAAATTCTGCAAATCTGATATGTCGAAGTACGGATATCTCGAAGTATTTCAGAGAGTCCCTCGGAATTCGAGATAACGAGAGTCGACTGTATATACATATATATATATATATAAAGAAGTAGATAAAAGTATAGGGGCTATAACCTGAAGACTAGGAAACTGCCCAGGGGCCAGGTCAGGGTGGGTGTGCTTGCTGGTCACCTTGGTACCGATGCTTGGACAAAGCCAAAATAACATACCCTTAACCCTTAAACTGCCAATCACAACAATTGTCGTCTGCTTTCACATCTGCTTGTGATTTTAAAAGTCATTTCTGCAAACAATGTGGACCCAGATCAGACTGCAGTCTGATCTGGGTCCACACTGTTTGCCTGTATGCAAAAAATATGTTTGAAAAGTTTGCAAGAATATTCAGCAGACGACATAAACAGACGACATTTTCAGATGCAGGTTTTCTTGGCGCTTTAAGGGTTAAAAAGTTATACCATTTTCACTGTGTTCTCTTAAAAATAACCATTTAAAAAAAGTAACTCTTTTTACTAATAAGAAAACACCGCTTTCCACGGCAGACATTTAAAACACTGACCCTGATGAAACGCTTGATTTGTACAAAGCCACAGCAAACGTTTTATGTTGCATAAACACAGGTGTAAAATTATATGTCATTCTGTATCTCAGTTCTGTATACAAAGGATTTTAATAGCAAGTTACTAAGACAGATATTCAACAAAAAATGTTTCGCTTACGCCGTCAGATTTTATTTTACCCCCTGATCACAGCGTTTTCAGCAGACTCGTAAAGCATAGCATTTTCACACAAAAATACCATTTTCCTAACCTAAATGATGACAGCGCTGCGCACTGCCCAGCTTAAAAAAAAAAAAAAAAAAAAAAAAAAAAAAACTACTTGTCTCCCACATCTACAAATCTGCTTTATGCTGTCGAAAATAACTGACAAAAATAACTGACAATTACATATACGATTGTGAAATGCAGATTATGAATGCAACTTACACTCAGCTTTTAAATGACTGTATTAAAAGCGA
This sequence comes from Anodontia alba, assembly GCA_964016985.1. Taxonomy (NCBI): domain Eukaryota; kingdom Metazoa; phylum Mollusca; class Bivalvia; order Lucinida; family Lucinidae; genus Anodontia; species Anodontia alba. The sequence goes on from OZ024833.1 coordinate 2,521,483, forward strand.
TTAATATTTGTTACCCTCAAAAGTGGACTATTCAGTAAGTGATGTACGCAATACAAAAAAAAAACAAAAAAAACTTAAAACATCACAGGCATTCAGATTAAAAAAAAAAATAATAATAAACAAACTCAAAAGTGGGTCAATCGGTAAGGGACGTAAGAATTAAACTCCCTTCAAGTACCACAGGCAATCAGGGCCCAGTTGTTCAAAGCATCGTTAGCTTAACGAGCGCGTTAAGGGTCATTTCGCTAACTGTTTTAGCAGACTCAATATATAATATTCTGATATTTTTTGCTGACAAAATCTGCAAAAGCTACTCACATTTTTTCAGCAAAAAAGTTCAGCATATTTGCGTATCACTTGATGTATATTTTAACGAATCGTTAACTAACGATGTCGTTAGCTTTGGACAACTGGGCCCAGATAATTAAAATCTCCTCCTCCACCTCCTCCTCCTCCTCATCATCATCATCATCATCATAATTATCACAATTCATTTAATCTTGTCTCAGGAAGGTGTACCTTATCGTGCGTGGAATTTAAGCTACATGTAAGTAATGTAAATAGCCCTTTGCGGTTCTCCCATTGGAGAACAGTAAAACAGTTTTAAACAGCATGCCCAAGCTAGTCTGATTTTCATTGCTTGCCGCGACCTATTTGTTTTAAGACGAGCAACGTTCACTTTTCAATGTGAAACATTAAATTATCACATTATATATACCGTATTCGACCTAATTACCGCACTATGCGATTAGGTTTTTCAAAATTACTGGGAACACTCATTTGTGGTAAAATACGAGTATGTATCTACCTACTAAGGATACCATATAAAAAAAAAGATCAGAAAAAGACTTATTTGACGATGATTATGCGCTTTTTTCTTTATAAAGGCATATGTTATGGGTACTCATTTGAATTGCATCGACGTCGATGCAATTCGAATGAGAACCCATAACATATGCCTTTATAAAGAAGTAAAGAAAAAGCACACTGGCTGTAATATGAAGACTACGGAATTTCTAGACTGTGCGCTTATAGGGGTATGTGCGGTAATCAGATCGAATATGGTACACAGTAAAATTTCGAATGCCACTCATAATTAAGACCATTCCGCTATTAAGAGCAGATTTTGTCAATTCCTAAATGGTTTCTTTCTTATTATTTTATATTCAAAAACTGGTAATAGGAAACGTTCAAACTGACCCCCGTGGACGGACGAATAGACGGGCGACAATCGAACAATGGTCATGGCTCAAAAAAGCTAGATTTACTGAATGACCCTCGTATGAATATATAAAACGAGGAACAAAAAAACATACTAACTACTTATTTCCGTACTTCCGTTCCATAAGTGGATATTGAAGTACCGAGACGATATACGTCGCCTCTCTCTCTCTCTGTCTCTCTGTCTCTCTCTCTCTCTCTCACACACACACACAACTTTATTTTAATCCTTAAAGCGCTACGCAAAATTGTAGCAGACGGCATGCTATTTTTATTTTTAAATTATTTTTTGTCATAGAAATAATACTTGGTATTTCACACGAATCGTCTGCTTGTCAGACGATTTACACGAAATGTAAGCCTTTTTTTAAAAAAAAAATGAAAACAAAAAAAAAAAAAAAAATCAAAAACAAAAACGTCGTCTGCTGCAGTTGTGATTCACATTTAAAGGGTTAAATAAATGGTGTAGGCTAACTTCTTTCGCATATAAATCCAGTTAAATACATATTGTTGTGTGTGTGTGCGTGCGTGCGAGTGTGACGTTGTTGCTGTTTTAACGTTATTGATTTTGTTCGGAGTTCTCGTTGTAAGAATGGTCTAAAGGTTGTCCAACTCGACCTATTTCTCGTACTTTCACAAAACGGTTGGCATTTGTCAATATAGGCTAACAACAAACAATAATTCTGTATTGCTTGTTTGTCGACCACTAACAAACCTCAAACTTTATTACCATTGTGGAATGTTGACGTTGTATGACGTCAAAACTGCTGGCGGCATTTTCATTTGACGTCATGGAATATGATGTCACGCTGGTCCAATAAATCATTTGTTAAAGTTTGAAAGTCGCAAGTGAAGAAAAAAACTGCGTTTGCTAAAAAAAAAATGTTTTTATGATTAGATTCGCTGCAAAATAGCAACAGTACAAAAATGATATCATGTTAATATTGCACTAGTGCAAAAATTATATCACTTTCTGATATCAGTTTTGCACTGTTACAGAAAGCGCTATTTCATGGTGGCTAAGTCACCTGTTTTTTGGAAGGTTGCACACTTTTTTGAACGCTCTATTCAAGGTAAGGAAATTGACTTTTCTCAGGTTATATCCAACCAATTTTCATAAAACAAAGTGAGGCCTGCCTCGGTGGCTCAGTTGGATGCGCCGTCCGACGAGACCAGGTCGCGGGTTCAACCCTCGCCGAGGTCGGCAACCTTCTTTCGTAGAGATTGATCATGAAATATTTGCTACGGTCATTCTCTCCCTTCCGCTGATTCAAGAAGGGCAGTTGTCAGTTTTTGGCGAAAGAATGTGCACAGTACTGGTTAACCGCTTAGAAGACTAAGCCTGCCCAGTAAACGTGTGGTTAGGTAAACGGACCGCGCCCGACATGACCCCATTGGGTTGACTGGGCCGTAACACCTCAACACAAACAAACAATAAAACAAAGTGCATCACATCTGCGAATATGAGTACTTTTCATAAACATACAGCTTATTTAAATCCTAATTTAATACAACGTCGCCTCAACGTCGACGCAACGTCATGACGTTGCATCGACGTTGAGCCGTTGTTGTATAAAAGCCATGTGCCCGCTGGGATAAGAGTGAACACTTCCAACATTTCCGACGCGAAAATCAAAATTAAATTTGCTTCGAATGTTTACAAATACTGCATGCAGAATATGAATACGCTGCATATTTATGAATAGTACTTATATTCGAATATGCGACGTACTTTGTTTTATGAAAATCGGTTGTATATAACGTGAGAAAAAGTGCTCTTATCTTACCTTGAATCGAGCGCTTTAAACGTTAAAAAAATGTGCACCCTTCCAAAAAACCACGTGACATAGCCATCTTGTATTTGCAGCGTCAAATTAAACACAAATACAGAATAAGAAGCAAAACGAGAGAACAATATTTATAGCTATATAATAAAAGGGTTATGACGCTAATATTGGTGAATAGTGTCCCTCGTTTGGATATCTACGGACGCTCGCAAACACGAGTTCTTCAATATCCCAACTCGGGACAATATTCACCAATATCAATCCCATATTATATTTTAATATGCATTATAATTGTGTCTATAATGTATATTTGTTTAACCTGAACGATTAACACAAATATTTCAGCAGACGACATTTGGAAATGTTTTTTCTCATATTTTCCCCTGAAAATAGGCTTTGACATTTTACGCAAAATGCCTTCTCAGGAGAAAATAACAAACTAAGAAAAATAAGATCTTAATCTATTTGTCGTCTGCTGAATTTGCCCAGCGTGTGGTAACGGTTAAAACCACAATATATAGTACATATACTAAATAATTTAAAATGGTATTTAACAGGACTACCATGTATATATCGGCTGACGAAATCCAGGCGTCTGTCTGTCTGTCTCTCTCTCTCTCTCTCTCTCTCTCTCTCTCTCCAAGGAAGCAAAGCTGAATATTTGCATTTAATTTATCCGTGTATGCAATTTTAATGACATAACAAGACGTAGTTTCCGGGGTAAATTAAAAACATCTGGTTTGGGACTCATTTGTGTTGTATTGTAAAAAAGCAATAAAAATGACAAAAGTTGTCCTTAAGTTAAAACATTAACACAGAGTATTGTAATATAAAACTGCTTAACAAAGAAAAACAATATACTCACAGGCATTGAATAAGATATTTTACCAATTATGAAACACATGAAGAATTTATTCTTTTCCAACATTTCATTTACATATTCCGGTTGAGGGCATTGTCAACCAATTAAGTACAGAGAATTTTCCACGAATTTTCGTAAGTAGACTTGTGATCCCGGAGGAAGCCCAGTCGCTTGTTTCGTGAAACTGAATACTTTAGCACACTGCCATATAAAAAGGACACTGTAACATCGATATTTAATGTGAATACTTGAATGTGATCATGTTAGTGTTAACTTAGACTGGCTCCAGTCTCCAGTGACTAATTTTTTTTTTCATAATCCTGTTTGATAATCCACTAAGATAAAACAAAAAAAAAAAAAAATATCATGACTATAAAGGCTGGTCATAGATCTCCAGCCTCTATAGTCATGATATTACTTTGGTTTTATTTTAGTGGATTATTAAACAGATTATAAGAAAAATTATTTTGTCACTAGAGACTGGAGCCAGTCTAGTGTTAACTTTGAAGGCACATGCTGAGGGCACATGGAGGCAGTGGCGAATGTGTTATGTACATACATTTGTACAGCCCTGCTTTTATGAATTACCCATGCACATTTAGTGCCATTGTCTGTCACTAAGTGACTCTCGGTCCACATTAAACTTAACCCAGAGCACGTGGAGTGTGAGCTAGGTGTACTGATGGTCTGTAAATTTTCTCGACTCGAGCGGGATTCGAATTCAGAACATTGTCAACATTCCGCTTGCAAGTCGAAAGCGTTAACTCCTAGGTCACCCAGCCCACGACTGAAGGCTGGTATTCAATACCTTTATTATTATTATTATTATTATTATTATTATTATTATTATTATTATTGTAGAAGTAGTTGTAGTAATAATAGTAGTAGTAGTAATAGTTGTTGTTGTTGTTGTATGGATCGTTTTGCCGTAAGTTGTCATACAACGAGCCTAAAGCGTGATACACTCTTACGAGAGATAACTCTGTCAAAAAGTGTTTTGTTGTGGTGTTTGTTCTATATCAAATGGTAATGTTAGAATTAAGCTTCAAGTTTAGGCAAATATACTAGCGGAAAAAAGAAACGCTAGTATGAATTCTGGGGTTGTATTTTTAAAGAAAATTGTGGATTTCATTTGATTGTTTAATTTTTTTAATTCTTTAATTCATTTTCTGTTAAATGATATTGGTTTAGTGTCGTATAGCAGACGACGTTTGCAATAAATAGCGTTAAACACAGACACCCAACGTTATTGAATAATGGGTATCAATAGCGCGTGTGTCCACCACGGGTTTGTCGCGGCTCTCACTCTTCTAACCATAGACCCGACTAAGTTGTCAATGGTCCTTTGAGGGATAGTATTCCACTCTTGAATAAGAGCTAGCTGGAGCTGTGCGACGTTGTTCGGTACGTTGACGCGCTTCCTGACCCTCCTGTCCAACGAATCCCAAAGGTGCTCGATTGGGTTTAAATCTGGACTGTATGGGGGCCAATCGAGCACTTGGACATTATTCTGGTTGAGGAAGTCGCGACAAACCCTGGCAACATGCGGTCTCGCGTTGTCATGCTGAAACGTGAGATTATGAGCATTGACAAGCGGGAGGGCGTGAGGCATAAGCACCTGATCCCGATAGCGTACGGCTGTAAGATTACCCTGAATAACCACTAGGGGCGTTTTCACCCATGAGAAATCCCACCCCAAACCATTACGGACCCCCCTCCCCCAAATCTGTCGACTTCTCGTACGCAAGCGTCAGAATATCGCTCACCAAGACGTCGATACACTTGTTGTCGCCTATCTGACCGCTGAAGCGAAAATCACGACTCATCGCTGAACATTTCACGCCGCCAGTCAGCCAGTCGAAACCGATTTGGTGCATGGGCACGCAGCTATTGCATGCGGCGTCGACGTCGCCTGGGCGTAAGGTTCGGGCCCACGTAAAGACGGCGTGGACGTAAATCGAACTCTCACAAGCGATTTCTGACTGTCCTTGGACACACACGACGGCCATGTGTTCCGATAACTTCTCTTGCGGTCTCTGTCGCCGTCCTTAACCTGTTACGAAGGTGTACAAGACGTATACGTCTATCTTGACGTTGCGTCGTAACGCGCAGACGTCCGCTCCTAGTACGGTCAGTTAACCTACCGGTAGCTCTAAGACGCTGAACTAAGCGCGATATCGTCGACTCGTGCACCCCAAATTGCTGCGCGACGTCACGTTGCGACCGACCCTGCAAAATTAGAGCAATAGCTCTACCCCTATCCAGTTGCGATAAGCGTACCATTTTTCTCAACAAACTCAAACAACAAACGTTTTGTGCAACCGATACGAATGGAATGAAAGTTCGATTTGGTAATGTGTTAAAGTCTCTACCACGCGACACTACACGTGCAGCACGGATATAACGAAATTCAGGTACAACGATATTGTGTAGCCTGTGTTCACGCTTCAGTGATTTTGTGTGATCCACACACGGGGAAGTACACTAATGTCACCAAATACAGAAAACTAGATCAGTTTGTTCACAAACAAACTTTCAGTATTTAAAAATTTGAACTTGCGTTTCTTTTTTCCCAAAGTAGAAAGAAATGCGAGCTTATGAAAAAAAGATAACTTTCACAGATAGCGCGCATATATTATGGGGAGAAATAATTGGCTGACTGTGCCCTGAGTATTAATTCAAGAGATAAAAATATAGGTAAATTTTACAGGGACAACAATCCCTTAAAATTAAGACATTACGGTGCTACATATATTGCCACTGATAAATTATTAAGCAAAGCCATCTGTGGGTCTGACATATAATTCATCTGTAGATATTTTATTTAGTCATAAAGAAATTATAAGAATTTGCCATACATACAACTTCAGGACAGCATTCATTATTTCATGCAAAAGTGATCTTGATGCAGATAGCAACTTTACCGTTATCAGTATTGATCATCTGTAACTGACAAAGAATAGCGGCATTAAATCTGCAGTTTTGAAATGCTTACAAAAGTTCTAAATGATGCAAGACAGAGGCACTAAATAACATACAGAAAACCATTAAAGCCCACAGTATGTAGATATTTTAGGGGTTACCTACGGTACTAAGGCAGAGACAAGTTTAAATGCGCTTGTGTATCTCATATTACTCAGATATAATGCTATAATAAAATTCACTTTATTTGTACAACTTCTAGGCTGTGTTTTATGTGATAATATATAAATATGTTTTTTTTTTGTGTTTTTTTTTTGTGTGTTTTTTGTTTTTAATATTACATTTCACAGTGGGGTGCCTTTGCTTAACACCCAATAACTGACGCAGTATGAAAACTAGAGAGATAATGTTTGCAGCTTTAGGAAGAATATTTAAATACCTTTTCATATATAACAAAGTTCAGGTCGTATGGGCAATGCACAATCAAAGAAAAAGAACTATTTGAGCTAAAAAAAAAACATTTCTAAAGGGTACAATAGAAAATGTAACATAAGTAACACAACGCGAGGCCAAAAAGAACTTTCAAACATCTCTTTTGTAGCTAATTGGCTCATCTGTAATTTCATATATTTAGTTGGAACATAAAATTACTTTTGCTCCAATTCGCATATGTTTAATAGTTTCCTATGGTTTTACATGTTTTGTAGGGGTAACGAATGTAACAGGCTGTTACTAGGTAACTCCCCTATCGCCAGATGGCTAACATGCTGCAAAATACTCGCAAGATAGAAAAACATGGTCTACAAAATTCCCCCTGGGGGTGGGAAGGTAAACCATAGCTGGCCAGCGACCTATTTAGCACCATTCCAAGAAACGGTTGTTTTTCTCGGAAAGTAAAAAGCTGTTCCAGACGTAACGCTCTCTTAAGACAGAACAACGACATATGTGTTTTATATCTGTTAAGTGGACTTGATTAACTGAGAGAATTTTCGCAATTTTTTGACATAGGGGGACTTTTTTGTGACTTCCTGTTTGATTTGTTGCATTCGTAGCCCCTAAAAAGGAGTCTACTCTAAACGGAAAGAATTTGCTCCCCGTGATAGCAAATTCTTTCCTTTTAGAATAGACCCCTTTTCAGAAAGGGGAAACATTTCTGAAAGAGTTACTTCATTTGAAAGTGTATGCATTCCCCTTATTTGGATTTGATAGGCTTTTTGTGTCACCTGCGTTGCATGGCAGACACCTAGGGATCATGTTGTCCGTCCGCATCGTCGTCGTCGGCGGCGGCGTCGGCGGCATCGGTGTCGTCGTCACACCTTTCGATTCCACTCAATAACTTTTGAAGGGAGACATTGATTTCATTCAAACTTTGCAGAATTTATATCACTTTAAAATACAGGTCAACTTAAATATTGGTAATCATCCGCCAAATTGTGGCTGAGTTATGGCCCTTTTTCGACTTAGATTTTGTTATTCGTTTTCACTCAATAACTTTTGAAGGGATGCATTGATTTCATTCAAACTTTGCAGAACTTTATATCACTGTAAAATACATTTCAAGTTCGATATTGGTAATCATCTGCCAAATTTTGGCTGAGTTATGGCCTTTTTTCGACTTACACATGTAGTTTTTGTTGGTGTGTTGATATTGGTTTCCGATCAATAACGTTTACAGGGATGCATTGATTTTATTGAAAGTTTGCAAAAGGATATATCATAGTAAAATACAGGCCAAATATGATATTAGTAACCATCTGCTAAATTGTGGCCGAGTTACGGCCCTTTTTCGACTTAGTTTTTGTTGGTGTGTTGATATTGGTTTCCGACCAATTATTTTTGCAGGGATCCATTGATTTTATTGAAAGTTTGCAGAAGGATATAGCATTGTAAAATACAGGCCAAATTTGATCTTAGTAATCATCCGCAAAATTTTGGCCGAGTTATGGCCCTTTTTCGACTTAATTTTTGTTGGTGTGTTTCTATTGGTTTTGTTACGAGCCAGGCGTAACGAGAAAGAAATGAAAGTGAAACCAGCAACAAGCTTTAAATTATTAACAATATTTATTCACAAAAAAATAAGATAAGATTCAAAACAAAAGAATGTAAGTGAACAGTACCTTTCAAGTTTATGTCACAAAGTCCCTCTGAAATAATCCATGAGAATTTATAAAACAAATCCTTTGAATATCAGTTTCTGATCCCACAATTTAAAGTTCCTGAATTCAGAATTTAAGTCCAGAATGAATAAAATAGTAAGTAATCCAGTATAGAATAATTTCCAGTGAAAGTATACAAAGATGCCCAGATGAAAATCTGTTCTCCTTATATAATATCAAAGAAGGTTCTAGAAAAAGAATTTACTACAAGCATCTCTTATTTTCCAGTTCCAATCAAGAAACTTCTAAATCTTCCATGACATTCCAAAAAGAACTCAGTCCAGAATCAAGGACGTAAACATCATGTTATTGTAAACATGCTGTTCATTCCAGAAAGTTATTTTTGGAAACATTGTAAATAAAGCTATTTATGGAAACATAGTAAACATGTTGTTTAAAACAATTGAACACCCTGTTATATAACACTTCCCCTCTTCAGGGAAAAGAAAGATTTATGTAATAAAGCTTTCTTTTGCCATAAAATTATCATAAAATAAAATACTGATAAAGGCAATTATTATCTTATATACAGCAAGTTACAGGAAACCACAGATCAAGACATCATGCTCTGGACAAGGCATCAGGAATAATATTATCTTTTCCCCTGATATGCCTGATGTCAAGATTGTATTCCTGTAACAACAGGCTCCATCTGAGCAACCTCTGATTCTTGTTTTTCATCTTATGGATGAAAGTCAGTGGATTGTGATCACTGAAAACAACAATAGGTGAGGACGAAGAAGTCAGATAAACTTCAAAATGTTGAAGAGCAAGAATGAGAGACAAACATTCTTTCTCTACTGTAGAATAATTCTTTTGATGTTTGTTAAACTTTTTGGAAAAGTAACAAACTGGATGATCCACACCATTGTCATCCTCTTGCAGTAATACACCACCTGCACCAACATCACTCGCATCTACTGCTAACTTGAATTCTTTATTAAAATTTGGTGCCAAGAGAACTGGCTCACCTCTCAGTATGGCTTTCAGTTTATCAAAGGCATTCTGACAATCACTGGTCCACTTAAACCTCATTCTTTTACTAAGTAAATTAGTCAGTGGCTCAGCAATGACAGAAAAATTATTACAGAATTTTCTGTAATAACCAAGAAACCTCATCAGTTGTCTTTTGCATGTGGGCACCGGAAAATTTGAAATAGCTTCAACTTTAGCCTCTATAGGTTTAACCTGACCATGACCCACAACATGTCCTAGAAATGTTAAAGTTGCATGACAGAATTCACTTTTAGCAAGGTTTATTGTCAATTTTGCTTCACTTAGTTTATCAAAGAATGCTTTGATAGTTCCAAGATGGTGATTCCATTCATCACTGTATATGATGGCGTCATCGATGTAAGCATCGCAATGCTCGATTCCAGCTATTATGGTGTTGATTAAGCGTTGAAATGTTGCTGGAGAGTTTTTCATTCCGAAAGGCATTACTTTATAGCGATATAATCCATCAGGAGTAACAAATGCTGAGATCTCTTTGGCTCTTTCTGTGAGAGGAATTTGCCAAAATCCTTTCAGAAGATCAAATTTAGTTATATATTTTGAATTTCCAACTTTGTCAATACAGTCATCCATTCTTGGTATGGGAAAAGTGTCTGTTTTACTCAAATTATTGACCTTCCTGTAATCGGTGCACATCCGATATGTTCCATCAGGTTTTGGCACAAGAATGCAAGGTGAACTCCATTCACTCTGACTTGGTTCAATGAAATCATTGTCCAGCAAATACTGAATTTCCTCCTTAAGATATTTTTGTTTTGTTGGGTTCATTCTATATGGATGTTGTTTGATAGGTTGTGAGTCCTCAACATTCACATCATGATAAATTTTGTCAGTCCTTGTAGGAATGTCCGGAAATAAGTGTTCATATTGATAAATTAACTGTTTCAGTTCTTTTCTTTGGACTGGATCTAGGTGTGAAAGTTTCTGGTCGAGATCCTTTAGAATGTCAGAATTCTGAAGTTTTGTTGAAGCAGGATCAGATTTGGTGAATTTCATGTCTTCAGAGTTCATTTCACTTTGTTCCTGAGGGACTGAACTAACAACACTAATTGATGTAACAGAAGAGCTATCCCTATCTATGTATTGTTTAAGCATGTTAACATGACATAACTGTTTTTGTTTGCGTCTCCCAGGAGTGTTAACAATGTAATTTACATCACTAATCTGTTTATCTACAGTGTAAGGGCCGTAATATCTGGCTTGCAAAGGTTTGCCAGGAATAGGCAAAAGAGCACGTACCCTGTCTCCAGGCATGAATTTTCTTTCTTTTGCATTTTCATCATACCAACGTTTCATTTTCCTTTGTGCTGACTTAAGATTGGTCCGAGCAGCCTCACAAGCTCTAGACAGTCTGTCTTTAAAATCTGATACATACTGAAGTAAGTTCAGAGAACTGTCATCAACTGAGAGAATTTTTTCTTTCAAAAGTTTCAAAGGTCCACGTACAGTGTGGCCAAATACCAGCTCAAATGGACTGAAACCAAGAGATTCCTGAACAGATTCTCTAACAGCAAACAACAACAAATGAATGCCTTCATCCCAATCTTTTTCAGTGTCAAAGCAGTATGATCTGATCATATTTTTCAGTGTCTGATGAAATCTTTCAAGGGCACCTTGACTTTCAGGATGGTAAGGTGACGATTTATACTGAGTAATGCCCAACTCATGCATGACCTGCTGAAAAATTCCAGACATGAAATTTGAGCCCTGATCCGACTGAACAGACTTTGGGAGACCTACAAATGTAAAAAACTTTACCAAAGCCTTAACAATGTTCTTAGTTTTAATATTCCTAAGTGGAATGGCTTCTGGGAAACGTGTAGAAGCACACATTATAGTGAGAAGATATTCATTACCTGACTTTGTTTTGGGCAAGGGACCAACACAGTCAATAATTATTCTGCTAAAAGGTTCATCAAAAGCAGGTATGGGCTGTAAATGAGCTTTTGGTATTGTCTGGTTGGGTTTTCCTACCATCTGACAAGTATGGCAAGATTTACAAAACTGAGAAACGTCAGATTTTAACCCTGGCCAGTAAAAATGGTTAAGAATTTTGTGATAGGTCTTGTTTACACCTAAATGACCTGACATGGGAGTCTCATGGGCCAAGTTCAAAATTTCAGGGCGATAAACCCTTGGAACCACTATTTGGTGGTTAACAGTCCACTCGTCTTCTGCTGAGACATCAGGAGGACGCCATTTTCTCATTAAAATGTCATTTTTGACATAAAAACAGACTGGGACTTGATCTATTTCTTTCTCATCTAAAGCCCTTTCAAGCAAAGGCAAAATTTCAGGATCATTATGCTGTTCCTTACAAAGTTGTGACCTTGACACCAAGTCATGACCTTGACCTTGGTCATTTAATACTGAAGAGTAATGACTGGACTCTGACTTGTCACTTAAGTCTGTCTGCTTGCCAGACAGGCTGGGTGAAAGAGAATTTATAATCTCGTCTGTAAAAGACTGACCCAAAAAGGTATCAGTTAAATCAATTTCCCCATCATTCTGTTTTGCTTTCTTTGCCATGGCCCTTGTAACAGCACAAGATGGGTACAGATCAGGGATTTCCTGTTCAATGGGATCAGGTGGCTGATCAAGACAAGGTATAGTAGTCAAAAGTGGATTTACCACAACCTTATCTCCTGCTAAGTCATTGCCTAACAGTAAGTGAACACCTTTAAAAGGTAAAGAAGGTCGAATACCGACAGCCACTAAACCAGTTACCAAGTCTGAGGATAAATAAATGTTATGAAGAGGAACATTAACAAATCCACACTCTACACCCTGAATAAGGACACTTGTCCCAGAAGAAGTCTTCTTAGAAAAAGGCAGAGTATCTGCTAAAATAAGGGATTGAGAAGCTCCGGTATCTCGTAAGATTTTAATTGGGGTAGATTGGGCATAGTCACTATTTAGTGACACAAAACCATCTGATAAGAATGGTTCATAAATCTCCATAACAGAATCAGTCTCAGGCCTTTCGGTCTGGATAGGATCTTCCTCCTTAACACATGACTGCGGTTTTGACCGTAAAGAGGTAAGGCCTGTAGGTTTAAGCCCCTCTTGTTTTTCTTTCTTTCTTTTCAAATGTAAACATTCAGATATAATATGACCTGTCCTTTTGCAATAATTGCAAATTGGTTGAGATAAGGGATTTTGATCTTTATTTTCACCAGAAGGTTTGGGTTTGGGAGTAAATGTTTGGCTATAATTGCCAGATGGATTACTGGGACTATGTTTGGATCCTGACTGTGGGAAAAATGGTCTTCTAGAGGGATTTGACTTATTAATAAAGGAAACTTTATGTGTTAAAGCATAATCGTCTGCAAGTCTAGCTGCAGCTTCCAAAGTTTCAACCTGTTTCTCATCTAAAAAGGACTTAATGTCTGAATTTATGCACCTTTTGAACTCTTCTACAAGCATGAGCTGCCTAAGTTTTTCATGATCAGAGCCAATTTTCTTCGAAGAGCACCACCTATCAAATAACTGTTCTTTAGTTCTAGCAAATTCTACATGGGTCTGCTCATTTTCTTTCTTACTGTTCCTAAATTTTTGCCTGTAAGCCTCAGGGACCAACTCATAAGCCTTAAGAATTAATTCCTTTACAGTATCATAACTGGAGCTCTGCTCGACAGTCAGCTGAGTATAAATTTCTCGAGCCTTCCCAGTTATAACACTTTGCAAAAGCAAGGTCCAATGCTCCTTTGGCCACTTTAAATTTTCTGCTACTTTTTCAAAATGAAGAAAATATTTGTCAACCTCTTTTTCCTGAAATGGAGGAACTAATCTAATGTGTTTGGTAACATCAAAATGAGAGCCAGACTCTAAAGGTTGCCGTTTTACTGTCATATTTTGCATTTCTAGTTCTTTCATTCTTAAATTAAATTGTCTCTCTCTTTCTTTTTCTTCCATTTCCATTCTTTCTTTCTGCATTTGTCTTTCTTGTTCAATTTTAAGTTTTTCCTGCTCTAATCTTAATTTTTCTAACTCAATTTGCTTCTGAATTTCAAGTTCTCGCATTTGCAAACCTGTATGTGTAATGAGAACAAGAGACAAAGCAGAAGAATCTAGTAATTCCTTATCAACCAAAAATTGGACCAAAACATTTTTTATTTCCTGTTTTAACATGGACTTGTTGACGTTAGTCAATTCATAGTGAGCAGCAATATCCAACAAATCTGACTTTTTGGCCAAATTTAACAGCTCCTGCGAAGGCGCAGCAATAAAAGCTTGAAGGTCAAATGACATGATTGCTTTTTGCTGGTTTTATCAAGTAAATTTATCAATCAGAGTTTATTTACTGATATTTTTCAAAAGTCAATACTTGCTTTTTTTTTTTTTTTTTTTTTTTTTTTTTATTATTATTATATTTTTTGTAAGTCAATACTTGTTTTTTATTAAATAAATTTTTTTTTTATCTTTACTGAAATCTTTTACAAGTCAGTACTTGTTTTATAGCAAACAAATATTTTTTTTCTTTAAAAATCAATATTTGTTTTCTTTAAAAAGCTCAAACTTGTTTTAGCTCAAGAAAATGTTCGATCCCGGACGAGCCCCCAATTTCTGTTACGAGCCAGGCGTAACGAGAAAGAAATGAAAGTGAAACCAGCAACAAGCTTTAAATTATTAACAATATTTATTCACAAAAAAAATAAGATAAGATTCAAAACAAAAGAATGTAAGTGAACAGTACCTTTCAAGTTTATGTCACAAAGTCCCTCTGAAATAATCCATGAGAATTTATAAAACAAATCCTTTGAATATCAGTTTCTGATCCCACAATTTAAAGTTCCTGAATTCAGAATTTAAGTCCAGAATGAATAAAATAGTAAGTAATCCAGTATAGAATAATTTCCAGTGAAAGTATACAAAGATGCCCAGATGAAAATCTGTTCTCCTTATATAATATCAAAGAAGGTTCTAGAAAAAGAATTTACTACAAGCATCTCTTATTTTCCAGTTCCAATCAAGAAACTTCTAAATCTTCCATGACATTCCAAAAAGAACTCAGTCCAGAATCAAGGACGTAAACATCATGTTATTGTAAACATGCTGTTCATTCCAGAAAGTTATTTTTGGAAACATTGTAAATAAAGCTATTTATGGAAACATAGTAAACATGTTGTTTAAAACAATTGAACACCCTGTTATATAACAGTTTCCACTCAATAACTTTTGCAGAGACGCATTGATGTTACTGAAAGTTTGCAGAAGGATATATCATTGTAAAATACAGGTCAAGTTTGATATTAGTAATACTCCGCAAAATTTGGGCTGAGTTATGACCCTTTTTTTGACTCAGATTTTGTTGGTGTGTTGATATTGGTTTCCGCTCAATAACTTTTGCAGGGATGCATTGATTTTATTGAAAGTTTGCAGAAGGATAGATCATTATAAAATGCAGGTCAGGTTCGATACAGGTAATCATCCGCAAAATTTTTGCCGATATGGCCCTTTTTCGATTTTATTTTTTTTTTTTTTTTTTTATTTTTTTTTTTTTTTTTTTTGTTCTTGGGGTAAAATACATTGTGAGAAGAGATGCATTGATTTCATTCGAAGTTTGCAGAATGGTATATCATTATAGCACAGAGGTCAAGTTTGATTTTGGTAATCATCCAAAAACTTTCGCCCAAATTATAGCCCTTTATTTACTTGATTAATAAAATTCAGGCAAAGTAGTGAAGGGTTGCCTTCAGGTATAAGAGCGATTATTAGGACAAGTACAGTTTTTTTGTTTGTTTGTTGTTTTTTTTTCATATCAGAGGGTTGGCTCTTAAGCAGGCGACACGCCCGATTCCCTGAATTCTTGTTTTATCATATGTGTAATCACATACATAGAAATGCCAGGTTTATACAATGTACTTTGAATGTGTGACACCAAGCGATTCATAATAACAAAGAACATATCAGTTGCAACGTGATAAGACGTAACTTCGAACATCCCAGCTAGCATTCTTTATAAATCTATAGCGGGCCGTTATCGGCCCGTCAGCTACCCTGACGGGCCGATAACGGCCCACTATAGATTTATAAAGAATGCTAGCTGGGATATGTGCCCAGCGAAGATTCGGATCAGCCGGTACATACGCGCAGTCTGATCAGAATCTTCACTGTGTATATTTTGGATTGCCAGGGATACAAAGATGCTTTATGCGGATAACGGAGACTCTGATCAGACTGTGCGGGTGTGCAGGCTGATTTGAGTTTGCGTTTGGCGTACATCTCAAAATGTACGTTTTCTCATGTTGAGACTCAAATGGATGCATACTAACTGAAATGGATACATACAAGGATACGAAAATAAACTAAAATCTAAACTGCGAGGCAGGGATAAAATAAGAAAACATTTTTCTTTTGCGTACCTGTATATGCTGGTGAAATCCAGTTAGATGCAATGAGACCCAATTTAGCCATTGTCTTCGGACCAGTCTGGCCGAAGACACATGTGGTATGTAGGTATGTGTGGGTGGGGTGGGGGTGCGGGGAGGGAGAGGGAGGAGGAGGGGCGGGGAGTGGGGGAGTAGGACAATTTAAATTGTCCTGTTGATTTGGTCGGATTTTCTGTGACCCGTGATAAAGCCCAAACTCGGCAGAGGAGGTGGGATATGATGTGTGAGATCAACACTCATATTTCGGACAAATTCTTGATTGACCCTTGTCCTGCTGAACCAGGATATGTCCTGCCTTTGCAAACAGTGTAGATCCAGATCAGTTGGCTTCCGAACAAGCCAACTGATCTGGATCTGCACTGTTTTTCATTCAGTATGTGAATTTATATCAAGAATCTGGATCAAGTTATCTGATTGGCTGAAAATTAGAAATTGGCGTGGCATCTTAATTTGTTCAACACTGGCTGAAAATCAGAAAAGGGCGTGGCATCTTAATTTATTCAGCATGACAAAGGTTAAAAGTTGAATTCAAAGTTGTGGCTGGGCTCATCGTGGTCCGGCTCGTGGTTTTCGTCTGCTCTAGTTTCTGTGAGTCCCTTGTTTTGCTTCATTGCCGTTTTGCAACTACAGTCAACTCTTGTTATCTCAGCTTCGCTTATCTCATATAACCGCTTATCTCGAAGCCCTATTTAAACATGAAAACCTCTTTTCCACACTATTTTCAAGACAGTTATCTCTAACTTCAGGAGTCAAATTACATATTCATTTCTGAAATGTGTTTGTTCCGTGTTTGTTTGTTGTGTGTGTGTGTGTGTGTGTGTGTGTGTGTGTGTGTGTGTTTTGTTTTTATTTGTTTTTTAGGGGGGGGGGGGGGGCGGGGCGAGGGGGTTCGGGTTGGGGTGAGGGGGGGCTAAATTCTGCAAATTTGATATGGTGAGCTACGGACAGTCCTTGGACCGAGATAACGAAAGTCGTCTGTATTTACGTTTAACTGTGATGTGCGGACCACCGAACATATACTTGTAGCACAGGGGCTAGTAACAAGCCAAGCTTTCTGAGAGGAAAGATATACTACTATCTAATACTATACACAAGGTGTATATTATTATAGTATATCTTTCCTCTCAAAAAGCTTGTTACCACACCGGTTACCGCGAAACAAAGATAACGAACGCAGTTGAAAATGATGACGTCACAAGAATATGATCGGTAAGAAAATGATTTATTTTAGCCATTTTCCTAATCTTCTTGGGTGGTTATTTTGCATAGCTGCAGGAAAGTGATATTGCCTTTACAGATACGGTTAAAAGACCTCCACGCGGGCCGAACAAATATGTTTTTTTTTTTACCCCTCTGGAAGCTGAAAAGGTCCAAAAATTTATAACAGAAACTAAGCGATTTTGACGTACAATATTGTGTATAAGACCATGAAAACTATTTGCGAATGCTACTGTAACAAATTTCTGATCCACTAACCTGGTTAACGATGTAAGCTTGTGCCCTCTCTCTCTATTTTTCTCTAGTTACTGCTTATAATAATAATGATAATGATGATGATGATGGTGACAATGATGATGATAATGATAATAGTGATGGTGATGGTGGTAGTGATGATGATGATGGTAATGGTGGTGGTGGTGGTGGTGGTGGTGATGATGATAATGATAATGATAATTATTATTATTATTATTATTGTTACTATTATTATTATTATATTATTATTATTATTATTATTATTATTATTATTATTATTATTGGTGTTGTTATTATTATTATTGTTGTTATTGTTGTTGTTATTATCATTATTATTATTATTATACTCTTTTATTTAGTCGCTCTAAAATTGTTCTTCATAGTATTCTATTTTTTTTCCCGAAATTTTGTAATGTGTTTTTGCAATAATTCTCTTTGCATTGGCACTTTGCACACATTTTTCCACTGGTATTACTTTAGTAGCTTTCCTTTTATTTTCTTTCTCTTAATTTTTCTCTGTTCCAAAATGTCATATAGTTATTATATATATATACTGAAATATGATATTTATCATTTAGCAATATCTTCTTATGTATAATGAATGTGTAGAATTTTGTCTTAGGCTATCAACTGCCATCAAATCAACAGCTGATAAATATATATTACAGGAGAAGAATCTTATAAGTATTTATATGCTTCCATTCTAATCCTGTTTTTTTATTTCATGTCTTGTAAATATCTATGTTGTATTGAAGAATGCAAATAAAATATGTTTAAACTAAGCTGAAAGCAAGGGTTGGTGTTCCGTAAAGCTAGCTTATGCCCGCAAATAATTTTTCCAAGGCGGTATTTTCATTGTGTTACTTTTTATCTCCGACCAATAGGTTCGTGGGATATAGCGATCAGCATGGCGTCCGTCCGTCTGTCCGTCCATAGACGCATCCTTGTGCGCTCCATATCTTCGATTCCCTTAGACATATTTCAATAATATTTGGTAGGAATGAAATGGAGGACCAGTATGCGTGTCGCGAGCAAGAGAGACAACTCTCACTATCTTCGTTATGTAGTTATCTCCCCTGAAGCCAAAATTTTGTGCAGGCCATAACTCCCATACTGTTGAGATAAGTTGACAATATTTGGTAAGGATAAAGAGGAGGACCAGAAGGCGTGTCGCGTGCAAGAAAGACAACTCTCACTCTCTTCGTCATGTAGTTATCTCCCTGAAGCAGAAATTCATAGACACATCCTTGTGTGCTCCATAACTTTGATACCCTGAGCCATGTTTTGATAATATTTGGTAGGAATGGAGAGGAGGACCAGTAGGCGTGTCACGTGCAATGGAGACAACTCTCGTTTTCTTTGTTATTTAGCTATCTCCCCTGAAGTTGAAATCCGAGATGCATCCTCGTGCTCTCCAAAACTTTTATACCCTTGGGCATATTTTGATAATATTTGGTAGGAATGAAGAGGAGGACCAGTAGGCGTGTCGCGTACAAAAGAGACAACTCTCACTTTCTTTGTTATGTAGGTTTCTCCCTGAAGCCGAAATCTTGTGCAGGTCATAACTCCCATACTGTTTGAGATAATTTGATAATATTTGTCAGGGATGAAGAGGAGGACCAGTAGGTGTGTCGCGTGGAAGTGAGACAACTCTCACTGTCTTCGTTATGTAGTTATCGCCCCTGAAGCTTGTTGTGCAGGCCATAACTCCCATACTGTTTGAGGTTAATTGGTAGGAACATATATCATGTCAAGTAGGAGTGCCGCATGCAAGAAGGACAACTCTTGCTCTGTTCTTTTTCTAGTTATCTCCCCTGAATGAATTTCTAAGCTATTTTTTTTTCACTCCTAAACTTCTTAATGGTTTGAAATATTCTGATACTATTTGGTAGAGGCATAGATAAGGTCCAGAGTGCTAGTTAAAGATGTAGAGTATTTATGCAGCTACTGTAGACAATTTACCGTACTTTCGAATAATCTCTTAACCCGTTGTAGTCGGGAGACCCGTAAAAGGGTAATTGGCAAACAGTGCAGACCCAGATCAGACGCCGCATAACGCAGCGTCTGATCAGGGTCTCCACTGTTTGCTAATAGTTTAGCCATTTTTGTCTAGGAATATGTAAATCTCATAGCCGAGCGTACCTAAAATTGAAATTGGACTCTTCCAGTGTATAGTGTGGGAGAGTCTATTCAGTCTACAATGGGTTAAACATGAGTGACGAGGAAAAGTAGATAATTTTTGCAATTTGGTAGGTGCTGGGGCTAATCATGTAGGATAAGAACTCATGGACGATTAAGATGAGGTAACATGAACTACCCATATTATGGTGTGCCAAAACACCCAACGCACACAAACCTACCCTTGACAACCTACAAAGCCACCGACTTCATTCCACTTATTCATTGAACATTAAACAGAGATAAATGGCAGGAATGGCAGGAATCTCTTTGAAACATCATTAGATATCACTGCATTATTTAATCACGCAAACAAAGTTTTTTTTTTTTTTTTTTTTTTTTTTTAAACCTAGATTTGCCTGTTCCAGGTATGTAAAGTCTGCTTCGGCAGCTGGGGCGGAAGAAATCATTACTGTGATTCAACGGCCTAAATGGCGATGCAGCAGCATGTTGTGGAGCATGGAGAGCATGACAAGGCACAAAAGAAGTCATGGTCATCCATTGCATCCGGACAGCTCCAGATGACCTGACACTGTCTTGCCTCTGGATCCAACTAGGTCAGGATGAGAGAGTGAGGTTGACTCTGCGCGCCTCTCCCTTACTATAATCCAATTCACAGCGCATGTCATCTTAATCAGCAACACACTTTCACAGCAAGCACATCTATGCAAATCATACAAAAGCCCTGTGGCGATGGGCGAGCGGCGAAGCAGCAGGTGAGGAAACACTGGAAGCTGTAGTTGCGGACCTGCACACAGGCGGCTTGGTTCTGTATGGTCGCTTTCCTTAAGAGCGAAGCAGTATGGGAAATTCGGCTGCCGAACTGAGCGACTGAGCAGACCTTTTTAAGATCGCACTGCTCACCCGCGTAGCATGGGGAAGGGGCTAGAAAAGGTGCCCTAAACAATTGCCTGCTTCAAAACTCCTGGCTGGTTAATCGCGATCAGCGGGAATCCCATTTAGCGGTCAAACAAGTAAAAAGAAGATGAAGGTGACACCTCTAACCATCGGCGCTTGGAATGTGCGCACCCTAATGGACAGTTCTAGTTCTGACAGACCTGAGCGAAGAACAGTTCTAGTTGGTAGAGAACTTGACCGATACAAAGTCGAGATTGCAGCTCTGAGTGAGACTGGCCTTGCAGAAGAAGGGCCTTTAAATGAAGTTGGTGCTGGCTACACTTTCTTCTGGAGTGGACGCAAGAAAGAAGAGCGGCGTGAAGCAGGAGTAGGATTCGCCATCAAGTCACACCTCGTCAGCAAGCTCTCAGGACTTCCCAAAAGCATAAATGACCGCCTGATGACGCTGAGACTTCCCTTATCTGGCAAGAGGCATGCAACAATTGTAAGTGCCTATGCACCTACAATGACCAACCCAGATGAGGTTAAAGACAAGTTCTATGATTATTTGGATTCTGTGATTTCTGCAGCACCCCGGACAGACAAACTCATCCTCCTCGGGGACTTCAATGCCAGAGTGGGCACTGACCACCAGACCTGGGAAGGAGTGATTGGATCTGAAGGTGTAGGGAAGTGCAACAGCAATGGATTCCTCCTTTTAAGGAAGTGTGCAGAGCATGAATTACTGATCACCAACACAGTCTTCCGTCTACCAACTCGCAGAAAGACAACATGGATGCACCCTCGCTCCAAACACTGGCATCTCATTGACTATGTCATAGTGCGAAGGAAGGACAGACAGGATGTCAGAGTGACTAAAATTATGTGTGGTGCAGACTGTTGGACAGATCACAGGCTTGTTGACAGCAAACTCAACCTGCGCATTCAGCCTATACGACGACCACAAGGCAAGAAGATGCCAAAGAAATTAGATGTCTCCAAGCTGAAACAAGACAGCAAGAGGCAAGCATTCGTCAACGATCTCTGCAGCCGTTTAGACGCGTTAGAATACAGTTCAGAAGATGTAGATGAGAGCTGGACAGTCTTCAGAGACACCGTTCACTCTTCAGCAATGGATTCCCTAGGACCAGTATCTCGCAAACACCAAGATTGGTTTGATGAGAATGACAAAGAAATTCAGGGACTCCTTGAAGAGAAACACCAAAAACACAAGGCTTATCCCAGAAATACCAGCTCAGTATCTAGCAAGACTGCCTATTCAAACATATGCAAGACAGTTCAGACAGGGCTCAGAGACATGCAAGACTCCTGGCTGAGAAAAAAGGCTGATGAAATCCAGTCCTTTGCAGACAGAAAGGACATGAAAAAGTTCTTTGATGCACTCAAGACAGTATATGATCCCCAGAGCCCAGGAACCACCCCACTCCTTAGTGCAGATGGAAAGAAGCTATCTTGAAAAGATGGGCTGAACACTTTGATGGTGTCCTTAATCGGCCATCTTCTATCAATGATGAAGCTATCAACAGACTACCACAGGTGGAATGTAATCCGCTGCTTGATGAGCTCCCAACAGTCTCTGAAACAGTGAAAGCAATAAAACTCCTGTCATCTGGCAAGGCTCCAGGATCAGATGCAATACCTACAAAGCAGGAGGTCCTCCAGTTGCAGAGAAACTGACAGAGTTACTTCACATTATGTGGAGAAAAGAAGCCACCCCTCAAGAATTCAAGGATGCAACAATTATCCACCTATTCAAAAGGAAAGGGAATCCTCAAGTCTGTGACAATCATCGAGGCATCTCTTTATTGTCAATTGCTGGAAAGATTCTTCCTAGGGTCCTACTGAACCGATTGAATGAACACCTGGAACGGTCACAGCTTCTACCAGAAAGCCAGTGTGGATTCAGGAAAAACAGAGGAACAATAGACATGATCTTCACAGCACGACAGCTTCAAGAAAAATGACATGACCTTTGTCGACCTTACCAAAGCATTTGACACAGTCAGTCGTGAGGGACTTTGGAAAATTATGGCAAAGTTTGGTTGTCCTGCCAAATTCATAGCAATGGTGCGGCAGTTCCATGATGGTATGCTTGCAAGGGTCCAAAATGATGGCGAGTTTTCTGATCCATTTCCTGTGACAAATGGAGTTAAGCAAGGCTGTGTACTAGCTTCAACACTGTTCAGCATGATGTTTTCTGCCATGCTTACAGCTGTTTTCCAGGATGGTGACAATGGTATACCTATTAGGTATCGTTATGATCTCACAATCAGCATCAAAAAGACTGAAGTAGTATATCAGCCAGCACCTGGAAAGCTTTACAAGGAGCCTACCATCACAGTGAAAGGTCAACGACTGCAAGTGGTAGACAAGTTCACCTACCTTGGAAGCACATTGTCTAGAGTTGTGCACATTGATGATGAAGTCAATGCTAGAATTGCCAAAACTAGTGCAGCATTTGGCCGGCTACGTGGAAGTATTTGGGACCGAAGTGGAATCAGACTTGACACAAAGCTGAAAGTATATAAATCGGTAGTGCTGCCAACACTATTATACGCATGCGAAACTTGGACAGTTTACCAACGGCATGCCAAAAGACTGAACCACTTCCATACAAGCTGTCTTAAAACAAACTTCTAAAGATCAAGTAGCAAGACAGGATTCCAGACACAGAAGTCCTGAAAAGGGCAGGGATGCAGAGTATAAACACTCTTCTGAAATTGGCACAGTTAAGATGGACAGGCCATGTTACCAGAATGCCTGATGAACGTTTGCCGAAGAAAATCCTCTATGGAGAACTTCAAGTAGGAAAACGCTCCCATGGTGGTCAGAAGAAGCGATACAAGGACACCCTCAAAGCCTCCCTTAAAGACTTCAACATACCAACAGAGTCATGGGAACAGATTGCACAAGATCGTATAAAGTGGCGAGGCCTCATAAAAAGAGGAGCTGGTGAATACGAAGCAAAAAGAATCAGCGAAGCCGAGCAGAAACGTGCACATCGTAAAGGCAGAGCTAAGGCATCGCCAACAGAGCTTTCTTCCTAAGACCTCTCTTGTTCTATCTGCAACAGGCAGTTTAGAGCTAAGATTGATCTCATCAGCCATCTTAGAACACACAAATAATAACACATCACACAGTTGATTAGGATTGGTCATTGTCAGTAATGACAGACGAACAACATATGGAATATCAACTGTGCGTGGACAAAACAGACATGTCATATTTACAGATAAAGGTGCATACATAGATAATTGGTTTCTGCGGGAAATCTATGCAAAAGAGGATGAATTAACAGAGCATAAAATAGTATGTTTGGGTTTAAAGACCACAAAGCAAAAAGTAAAAGCAATGGCTGTTAGAGTTATATAAGATGTATTTAATACAAAAACATATTTAGTATATAAAATGGAAAACAGATGGGCCATATAGGATCTGGCTTACAGGCCATATAAGATCCGGGCGCCCATCTTC
This sequence comes from Anodontia alba, assembly GCA_964016985.1. NCBI lineage: Eukaryota > Metazoa > Mollusca > Bivalvia > Lucinida > Lucinidae > Anodontia > Anodontia alba. The sequence continues at coordinate 2,545,820 of OZ024833.1, forward strand.
TCATGGGTGATACCATTTGCAAATGGGGCACCCCCTTTACGGATTTCACAAATAGGGATTTTTTTTCGGCTCCGCGGTTTTGTGCTGGGGGTCTGTGTGGCGCCTAAAGGTCAAATACGTCTGGTTCTTTCTTAAACAAACTTGGTCTTGTTGGAGTTGGCGCAGGTGCTGTTGGCACAGGTGCCGTTGGCACAGCTGATACAGGAGACGTGCTTTTATCTATATGTTTCCAGGTTTTACATAACACTTGCCATACAACAAACCCAGTAATAGCACAATACAAAAGTGTTTTGGTAAAATCTGTGTATTCTTGTACACTCGTTACTATGTCCTGCAATGTGTGGGATTCTTTATTTTCCTTCTCCAAAATAGATTGTGTATCTGACTCTATGTCTGACACAGCATCCAAAGAGACTAATATGTTTTGCATTAATTCTGTTTGTCTCTCCATCTTTGCTTCTATCCGTCCAAGTCGTGCATAGAAATCTTCCACTACGATTTTCCTATGCTGTGGAATAAGTTCTTGTTGAATAATAGATTCTTGTGGAACAATACGCTCTATTTTTCTATTTATATTTTCCTGTGGTTCTTTAGTAATTCTTACAGGGTTTGCATCCCATATTTTTTGTAATCTGCTCCAGCCAATATTATACTTTATCTGCACCTCTGATGCAGATAAAAGGTCTTTAGATTTTTTAATCTCTTCTATGTCATCCAATGACAGTTTTGTTTTACCCATTTTTAGTTTTTTCATAGACATTTCTTCTATGTCATCCAATGACAGTTTTGTTTTACCCATTTTTAGTTTTTTCATAGACATTTAAAAATATAAAATAAAACTATATTGGAGTAAAACAGCATAACCCCAGATACAGAAGCTTAAAAACGTGTTATTATGTGCTTAATTTGATGATAAATGTTAAGTAATGCTTCTAGCATTGCTAAACATAGAACCAGGGGGGATTATGACAACACCAACGTGGAGAACAAGATTAAAATGTGTTATTATGTGCTTGTTTTAGTGATAAATAGTAGCAATGAAAAACGACAAAAAGGTCCAACTACTGTAGCTTACATAATTACTTAATGAAAAAAAGTAAAGTTGTGCCCTGTATTAATTGTAATAGAGGCGCTTATGCCAAATACAGGGTGTGTGTAGATTGTGGCGCTGAAAAGGTTAGAGTGAAACATAGATTTATATTCATTGCCGAGTGCCGAAGGGTGAGAGATATAGAGATAGATTAATAGAGGCCATATTTGTATTACAGCACTGCGGCAACTCCCGCCAGAGAACCACCAGGCAGAAATATATTCCAACTAACAATGCATCTACGAGTCTGTAGGGCTTGTATGTATATAAAAAGTAGTCCACAGGGCTTCTGATTTCTGGGACATAAATTTATACAGGCCTTTTCTGGCACTAGCAAAGCTGTTAGCGATGCTTAAAATTTTTTTGTACAGTCCATTTCTGACACTAGCGATACTACTGGCAACAGCTAAAAAATTTTATACAGCCCATACAGAGATGGAAAAACTATTGATTTGGGCTCGGGTTTCTCGGGTATAAATTTGTACAGGCCGTTTCTGGCACTAGCAATGCTGTTAGCGATGCTTAAAAAATAGTATACAGGTCATTTCTGCCACTAGCGATACTATTGGCAACAGCTAAAAAGTTTTATACAGCCCATACTTTGTTGTTTTTTTTAACTTATCGCTGTAAATGGTATTGAAATATGAAACAGAACTACAGAAGAAAGAACTAATTGTTTAGTAAATTTCACGTTTCCCATATTTTCGACTGAGTGTGCTCAGAGTGAGTGTGCTTCCGTAAATACTGAAAAAAAGATGAACAAGACTTAAAAGCTTTTTGAAGAGAAACAAGATTAGCTTTTTTTTTTTTTTTTTTTTTTTTTTTTTTTTAAAGAAAAAAAAAAACAAACTTTGATTGCGTGATTTAATAATGCAGTGATATATAATGATGTTTCAAAGAGATTCCTGCCATTCCTGCCATTTATCTCTATTTAATGTTCAATAAATAAGTGGAATGAAGTCGGTGGCTTTGTAGGTTGTCAAGGGTAGGTTTGTGTGCGTTGGGTGTTTTGGCACACCATAATATGGGTACTTCGTGTTACCTCATCTTAATCGTCCATGAGTTCTTATCCTACATGATTAGCCCCAGCACCTACCAAATTGCAAAAATTATCTACTTTTCCTCGATACTCATGTTTAACCTATTGTAGACTGAATAGACTCTCCCACACTATACACTGGAAGAGTCCAATTTCAATTTTAGGTACGCTCGGCTATGAGATTTACATATTCCTAGACAAAAATGGCTAAACTATTAGCAAACAGTGGAGACCCTGATCAGACGCCGCGTTATGCGGCGTCTGATCTGGGTCTGCACTGTTTGCCAATTACCCTTTTACGGGTCTCCCGACTACAATGGGTTAAGAGATTATTCGAAAGTACAGTAAATTGTCTACAGTAGCTGCATAAATACTCTACATCTTTAACTAGCACTCTATGAAATCAGGAAGCATAAACATATGTAGCGTTGCCGGATCTTTCACAAAGTTAAGCATCGCGGCCACCATTCCAGATACTAACCACGATGTACATTGCTTCACTTCGTAAAAAGCCAATCACTCTACACGCACGCGTCACCATAAAAGCCGGCTTCCATAGCAAGATTGCAGCACGGCTGCTTATCTCCACACGCGCAACACCATGTTGTGAAAAGAAACCCGTATAAGGAGATCTTCCGGAGTTGACTGCGGAGAGTCAGTTTAGGTAGCATTGAAGGTGGGTGTCAGTTGAACTGGAGTTTTACATGCCTGCCTGTTACCAAAACGGCAAAATCTGACAACCCTTGCATCGGGAGAAAAGGGAGTTTTCTTCCGTATTCGCTTAAAGGACTACAATTCCCGGTTTGATTATATGGGAGACTAAATAAGGGATTGAATTACATTGCCCGCTTTTGGATATCGGCGATCGTGCCAAAATGTCAGCCTTATTTCAAGTGACACCCACCTTCAGTGCTACCTAAACTGACTCTCCGCAACCACCTTCGGAAGATCTCCTTATGATTTTCTTTTCACAACACGGAGTTGCGCGTATAGAGATAGGCAGCCGTGTGTAGAAGTGATCTAAATATCTATTCCGTTAAATACCCGTCTCCTCTACCCCTCCCCCTCCCCACCACGCTTCCTCTCTCTTTTCGTCCCGAAGTCACCATCACTGCCCACCCTGCAGGCTTGAGGAAGGAGCTTATGCAACGCTTCAGGGGACAACTATCCCTGCTATCTGGACCGGAGATGTCATCTATCATCCCACCGCTGCCACCAATGTAGCGTTTGCTGTGCCTTTTAAGAAGTCAAGCACCGCAGTCACATCCGGGGACATTAACCGAGACGTTCGCTGTTACTCGCAAAAACAAAAGGAAACTTTCAGTTCAGTTTTGAGTTTTCGGCGGAGTAAGCGAACACCCCACAAACTAATAGCAAGCTGTCTTTTGGCACAATCCCAGTAAGCATTCTACATAAATCTATAGCGGTCCGTTATCGGCCCCTTCAGGGTAGCTGACGGGCCGATAACGGTCCGCTGTAGATTTATAAAGAATGCTAGCTGGGATCGAAATGGCAAAAACCTTGATTCATTCAAGGTTGCAGTGGGCCCTGGGTCCAGAGGTAGTTGTTTATCCTGATTTTAGCGCCACTCATCTTTTTTAACCCACCATCTTTTATTCACCCCACTATTTTACTTTTTCTTATTTTCAGACTAATGTTCTGCTTGATTCTTGCTTGCCGCACGTCCCTGTCTAAATTTGTCCTCGCGGGCGTAAGGCAAGACAGACAGACAGACAGACATGCAGACATAGATCGATCGATCGATCGATAGATAGATAGATAGATAGATAGATAGATAGATAGATAGATAGATAGATAGATAGATAGATAGAGGGAGAGAGAGAGAGAGAGAGAGAGAGAGAGAGAGAGAGAGAGAGAGAGAGAGAGAGAAGGGGGAATGTGAAAATATTTTATTTAAAAAAGAAAAAAACCAAAAAAAAAATAACAAAGACTAGAATAAATTTTTGCGTAGGTAGTTACGACAAATGATTTTCATTTAATCGAGTCAGAAGCAAATTTACTTCTATGTAATGCGCCTAGCATTCTGCAAGGGTGTTGAAAGCACGGGTTTTCAAAGCAATTACTACACGACAAGTGTGTGAAATGGAATCGACACGACCGTCGTGCAGATAGTGGATATGACTCTTTTGCTTGAAAACAAATAAAAGTCCATTTGAGATTTGTAATTTTCCGCGCATGTCGAAGAAAATTAAGTTTTTTGATGTTTTTCTCCTTATTTTAGCAGTCTGAAATGATAAATTCATTTTCATCGAGATTTAAATCATTTGTGTCCGGTAACAAAACAGATGAAACCAGTGTGACATTTCACAGGAAGCGAAAAAGAGAGGTCGACGAAAGGTGAGGCCAAACATGGTTTTGCTGGTCTGAGCTAAGAATCGTCAGTTTTTGGCAAATTTCAGGTTTTTTCATCAATTTTCAAAACTATGCAGAGTTAGCCTGACGTATTCAGATCTGGTGTATTTAGAGGGGTATATGGGGTTTCAGCTTTTTTCATCAAAAAAAAAAAAAAAAAGATTTGACACAAATAACCCTCATGGGATGCACATTGTAAACCTGAACATTTTTGCTAAAATTAATTCATTCACATTTCCTGTATAAATGGGAGGGTAATAGAAGCCAATTTCAGAGGTAAAATTCACCCTGCGCCCCCACCCCCCTTGTTATGTATGTTTCCCCCCCCATTTTCATCCTTAATCGTTTCGCTCCCAATACCATGTCCACCTAGTAGTTTTGCCCCACAAACCTTCCCCAACTGTCAATTCTTATTGTTTAGACTACCGTATTTGATCCTATTTGATCTAATTTCCGAACAGTGCATTTAGACCTAGTTACTGCACCGTATGCTGGGTTGCCTTAAAAGAAATACTGGGAAAAGCTTATGGTACAATATTCACCTCCCTTATACTTAGGGTACACTTTAAAAAAATATCTGTGGAGGACTTCCCAAATGATGCTTATGCGATGTTTTAGTGTTTTTTTTTTTTTTTTAGTCAGGTTATAAAAGCATATGTTTTGTGTACTCATTTGAATTGCACATAACCCGGGCAAGAACTCCTATAAAATGTCGTACACCATGCACAACCAAGTCTTAGAAAGTGTCTCCTCTGCCAGGTATCTCGGTGTCGACCTCTCGGTGAACATGAATTTCAACACACATATAAACAGAATTACCAGTACTTCAAATGCAAATAAATCTCATGGTTTCCTTAAACGTAATATCAGATGTAGGCTCCCCGGCGTCCGTGAAGTGGCATATAAGACAGATGTTAGGCCTCCTTGAATACAGCTCCACTGTGTGGAGCCCACTCACACAAACTTATACTCGCAAAATTGATATCGTGCAGCGTAGAGCTACCTGTTGGATTTTGAACAGATATTCAACTTATGACAGCGTAACCAAAATGCAGTCACATCTTGGCTGGGGAGCTCTGGACCAGAGGCGAACTGATGCACGTCTCTGCATGTTATACAAAATTATGAACGGTCTTGTTGCTGTACCACTACCTACATATTTCCAGCAGACCACATCAAGCACACGTCATGGCCTGTCCCATCCCCTCGCAATCAGGCAGAGTCATACCTCCTTCAGTTTTTATAAATATTCATTCTTCCCCTTAGCTGTCTGGCAATGGAACAGACTACCCTCTAATGTTGAATTCCTGCCTACGCTGACAGTTCAGTGTGGTAGTCCGGTCTTTCGAACACCAAATGCCATAAACACAACAGCCCTGTTTTTAACTTGATTTTAAACTCATCTGCTTTTAACTACACTATCATCTTTTTCACGCCTCACTATCACACTTTTTAGCCTCACTGTTCATCTCCCTTTTTCTCACGATGCGCAATCATCCTGCCCGTAATCCTCGCGAGGGGGGTGTGGCAGTACTACTAGATAGACAGATAGATAGCATCAACACGATGATGCAATTGAATTGAAATGGTACCCATAGCATGTTATTTTGTTTGTGTTGAGGTTTTATGTCCTAGTCAACGCAATGGGGCCATGTCAAGCATGGTCAGTTTACCTAATCACACTTTTATTAGACAGGCTTAGTCTTCTATGCAGTTAACTAGTGTTGTGTGCATTCATTCGCCAGAAACTGACAACTTTTAAAATCAGCTATAGGGAATGCAATGACCATAGAAAATGTTTCATGATCAAATCTTCGCAAAAGAATGTGCCGACAGCCCAGCAGGGTTGGACCCGCATCCTCCTGATCACCAGTCAGACACACATCCAACAAAGCCACCGAGGCCTGCGGTAGCCAGTAAACAAACAGTACTCTGGCTGTAATCTGATTACGAAAATTGCTTGACTGTGCGCTTATAAGGAGTATGTGCGATAATTAGATCAAATGAGGTATATATTTTATATGAAGGAAAAGAAAGACAGAAAGGAAAAAAAAATTTTAATCAGTGTCGGTTTCTTTTGTATTCTTTTTAATCAAAAGAATACAAACAAAGCCTACATTAATTAAAACAAATGTTTGTTTTTTAAGTAAAGTCACCTTGTTTATGAGACTACAGGTATAGTGTGAAAACACATGCTTTTAGCAAAAAAAAAATGGTGCTTGCATTAAGGGAAGTCTGGGAGTCAGAGACTCCCAAAAATTGCCCTGGGACTTCCAAAAATCAATGCCAGGAAGTCTGGGACTCCCAACTTTTAAAGATATTTAGTCATTTATAACAAAAATTTAGAATAAATTTATGCGTTATTTAGCTTAACAATGGCAGTTTTACTCCATAATTGAGAGTTTAAGAATATTAAGGTTGAATTTCTGAGTGAGTGAAAAAGTTTGATCACCAGGACTTCCAGATATTGGAGCTACATGTAGGAAGTCCTGGGACTTCCTGATTTTAACAGTTAGTGCAAACACTGAAAACAGGTTATTAATTATCTAGTTAGTACCTTTACTTGAGCTGCATTCAGTTAACCGAAAAGTTCACAGTTACTTGCATTTTAACAAGTTCACTTTCCGTTCACTTGCAATAGTTTTCGACGGTGGGTAGCAAACATCCCCAAATTATTCTTAAGCTGTCTTTTGGCACAACGAAAATGTCTTTTTTTGCCAATAAAGTTTATGTATGCTTGTTTGTAACCAAAACATATGGGAATGTTTACAGCCTTGGTAATACTTATTTCTTTCTATATAAAATTTATAATTATTGATATAGATTATTCGATTTAACATTAAGCCTTGTCTACGAGAAAAACAAGCTGTCTCTAATTGGAGGTTAAGTGTGACGGATAGATTTTGAAATACACTCACTTGTGTTTTGCTTTGCTGAGCGCGTCCCTGTTTTATTGCATTAGATTGGTGGGTTGATCCTTTGACATTGTCGGTAAACAACAGTTGCAAAGGTTAAATGGAATCCCAAATTGTCATCATTGGCATATCTTTTGTTTATAGTCGTTGTTTCAAAAGCTTTCAAGACGTAGGGGCTTGAAGACTCCCCCAAAGACTTCAGCCTCATTCATCTTTGAAATCATTATGAGTTTATCAAAGTATTCTAATGTGGAATAATGTCAATTTTGTGCATTGCTTCGCAGAGGGAAGTAGTTGGCCATTGCCATGCTGTTTCTTGTGATGTGTGTAACCAATGGCAGCATTGGTTTTATGGAACATGTAAAGTAAGTATTAGTAAACTCAGGAACTGATACAGTCCTGTCAGATTCACATCAAATTCTCAACACCATAGGGAAAGACAGTCAAATACAATTAAACTGCCACAAAAAGAACAGATGGCAAGTAGTTGGCAACCCTTTCTCAAAAACATGGCAACTCTGTAGGGCTGGCTAATCGAGCCCACAATTAATCAATTGTGTATGTATGTTTTATACTGATTAGAAACCATCAAACAGATTAGTTATTGCCTTGAAGGTACCCCTGTCTTGAATGTTTTCTATTACTCCCAGACCTGATTTGGCTAAATAAGCATGCAATTATTATGCTATGTCAATTTCAAATTAAATGAAAATTGATTCATATGAATTAGTGAGTGAAAAAGAACCTGCTAGATTTTGAATTTGATATAAAATAGCAAAATAGTTGCTCATAATTATTGGTAATCAACAGTGTCTCCCATTATTGTCAAGAGGCATGTCTAAATAAGCATGACAAATTTGATTGGAGATTGCAAGTTGAGTGTGTGGATTAGCTCCTTGTAATTACCGATAGTAACCTTGTTGATAATTGGTAATAACCTTAATAACACAAAAATAGAGTTTATTTTATTAATTTTTTTTTTTTTTTTTTTGGAATAATAGTGACATTTTGAACACGACTAGCATGATTAACCTTTATCCTGCTCAGGCTGCTGTTCACGACAACCCCTACCTTTGAAAACAGTGTAGAGCCAGATCAGATGGCTTCTTCAGAAGCCATCTGATCAGGATCTACACTGTTTGTCATTCAGTTTGTGAATTTGAACAAAAACATATGATGTAATCTGATTTGCTGATAGTCAGACATGGGTGTGGCTAATTAAATTATTCAGCAGGATAAGGGTTAAATCATCGAGAACATTCCAGACAGTTGCACACAACAATTAGTCCAAATCTATCGGATGTTTTATTTACTTTCAGAGTTTCAGAATAAAAGCGTCCACAAATTTGATATAAGGAAGTGTAAAAAAAATAATATATATATATATTTTGTTTGACACATAAAATGTAGAAGAATAGTACTAAAAGATAATCGATTGGCTGAGCAGCTAAAACGATAATTGCTTTCCTACTTTTTATCGACCAATTAATCTATATAACGATTAATCCCACCAGCACTACAGCATTTTTACTGAAACAACTGTTTAACTTACATGTTGTACATGTACATGATAATTATTGTTAAAAGAAAAACAAGCCTTATCTATCTATCTAAAAAAGCCTCTGTTTGACTTTGTCATCAACATAACTCATTCAGTTTTGATTGAATCTGTCTGGAACTTGCAAATACAAACTGTAAGGTGGACATGGATGAAATCTCGGATGAGTTAAAAAAAAACAAAAAAAAAACAGGCCAGATCGGACAGATCGGATCATTTGTCTGAGTTACATCCCCTTGATTGTTGAAAAAGCCTATATTTGACTTTATCACCAGCATAGAATATTTACTACCCTTGTCCTGCTGAATAAATTATGATGCTATGCTATTTTCAAATTTTCAGCCAATCAGATTACTTGATAGAGATTGTTGCTATAAATTAACAAACTGTATGGCAAACGGTGCAGATCCAGATCAGTTGGCTTCCTAGAAGCCAACTGATCTGGATCTACACTATTTGTAAAGGCAGAACATATCCATGTTCAGTGGGACTAGTCTTAGTTATACTTATACCATGGTTTGTGCACATGTACGATGTGATAATGCATGAGCGTGGGCAAGTGCATTATCACAGGAACCTGCCCTGAACCATGGTATAACAGATTTATCATATTTTAGTGCATGTAGGTCATCTACATTGCAAGATATTTCATGTTGCATGTAGGAAATTTAGGCCACTATGTGATAAGGGTTGATAACTTCTCTTCAGGTATAGTTTCGATGGTGAAGTTGAGTTTGTGTCCGAGAAGAAGCCTAAGCTTGAAAGGACTGCTTCACACTCTAGTCGTAAGTACAAATATGATTTATGTGACAAGCCAAGCCTCAGATCAGCCTGCGCATCCGTGCAGTCAGATCAGAGTCTTTGCTGATCACACGTGCCTTCCACAACCTCCAAAGAGGGATAGATGAGAACCCTTGCTGTACTTGGTGAATGTACTGGCTAACCTGAGTCTTTGCTGGTCACATGGTTAGCTCACCTGAGCTCTGCTCAGGATGAGCTATTGTGATCACTTTTCGTCCGTCCGTTCGTGCGTCCGTCCGTTAACATTTTCAAACGACTTCTCCTCTGAAGCCGCTGAGCCAATTCTGCTCAAATTTTAGATGGTGCCTCCTTAGGGTGGGGGAACGAAAAATTGCTAAAATGGTCGCGGTCCGTTGACCAAGATGGCCGCCACGCCCATATATGGTAAAAACCTTTAAAAATCTTCTTCTCCAGAACATAGAATGCATTGGGGCTGAACCTTTGCAGGAATCATCGGGGACGGGAGGTCTACTAAAATTGCTAAAAGAATTGTCGTACGTTGACATTGACCTTTTTACGGCAAGGTCAAGTTTGCTTCCCTATGCATTTGTATGGGAAAAACCTTTAAAAATCTTCTTCTCCAAAACCGAGCATGCCTTATGGCTGAATCTTTGCATATATCATTGGGAGTGGGAGGGCTACCAAAATTGCTAAAATAATGGTCGTACATTGACATTTGACCTTTTTACGGTAAGGTCAATTTTGCTTCCTTATGCATTTGTATGGGAAAAATGTTCAGAATTTCAAACAACTTCTCCTCTGGAGCCTTTGGGCCAATTTTGCTCAAATTTCATATGGAGCCTCCTTAGTTAGAGGGAACAAAAGATTGCTAAAATGGTGACGGTTCGTTGACCAGGATGGCCGCCATGCCCATATATGGTAAAAACCTTTAAAAATCTTCTTCTCTAGAACCGAGGATGCTTTGGGGCTGAATCTTTGCATAAATCATCGAGGACAGGGGATCTAATAAAGTTGCTAAAATAATGGTCATACATTGACGTTTGACCTTTTTACGACAAGGTCAAGTTTGCTTCCTTATGCATTTGTATGGAAAAAACATTTAAAAATCTTATTCTCCAAAACCGAGGATGGCTTGTGGCTGAATCTTTGCATATATCATCTGGAATGGGCGGTCTACCAAAGTTGCTAAAATAATTGTCATACATTGATATTTAACCTTTTTACAGCGAGGTCATGTTTGTTTCTGTATGCATTTGTATTGGCCCCATACATTTGTATGGAAAAAATGTTGATAATTTCAAATGGCTTTTCCTCTGAAGCCTCCGGGCCAGTGTTGCTCAAATTTCATGTGGAGCCTATGTGGGCAGGAGAATGAAAGATAGCTAAAATGGGTATGGTCCATTGATCAAAATGGCTGTCATGCCCATATATGGTAAAAACCTTTAAAAATCTTCTTCTCCATAACCAAATAAGCCCTGGGTCCTAATCTTTGCACAAATTATGGGGGACAGGAGATCTACCAAAATTGCTAAAATGATGGTTCTACATGTATGTTGACATTTGACCTTTTTACCTCCAAGGTCAAATTTGCTTCCCCATTTGTATGGGCCATATACATTTATATTGAAAGTATCGAAGTGACTTGTAGATCAGCAGTAGTTAAAATTGTTCTGATTGGAAATCTAAGATGGCCATCATCTGGTTTATATTTATAATATTTCCATACCACTGTGCTGTTTACATGTATAAAATCATGATTCTTCAGAAAACACTTAGCCTTTTTCCACCAAATTTCCCATTGATCCTTCTGTTGAAATGTGATTGATAGTTTATTCAAATGATCATGCTCCATTGACTGTCAGGCCCATGTATTCTTCTTCAAAACTAAGAACTGCTCAAATGATGATATTTTTATTAGTTGCGATGATAGGATTGGAAAAATGTTGCATAACATCTGCATGTCTGCAGTGGCTATGTCACTCAGGTGAGCGAATCGTGGCCCATGGGCCTCTTGTTTTATTGTAGGTTTTAATGTGGTGCACAAAACATGAAAATTGTCCTTATGCAATTTGCTGACAATGCAGGCCCAGAATGTGCAGGCTGATCAAAGCCTTCATTGTCCAATTACAGAATCAATGAATACAGTAAATGACCTAAACTTTCGAACACTTTATTCCATATAATTTTGGCCTTAATTTTGCTATTTATACAGTTGTTTCTTAAAAGTTCTAATTGGAATGGCAAACAGTGAGACCCTGATCAGACTGCTCCTTCAGGAGCAGTCTGATCTGGGTCTACACTGTTTGCATGAGTCATTTTGTCAGACTCTTTGGTGTTCGAAGTTTTAGGACATTTACCGTACTGTAATGTATGTCTATGAATGGAAAATGTCCAGATCAAACTGCACAGATACTGATCTTGTTCTTTCTTGTATGCGAATTGCATAAGGATCCTTTTTGTATGTTGTGCATCATATATAATTAGACTGTATTAAAGGCTCCATATTCCTCCAAAAGTAGACATTTTTTATCCAAGAAAGGTTTAATAAATTGATATATGGCATTAATATGATCATAAAATGTGGCATCTGTCAGCCTGTAAAATTTCATTAGTTTCGTGTTTTTGAAGTAGATAAAAAAATTAATTAATTTTTTATCATAGCTCTGAATTAATGTTGCCAATATTAATTCTCTGAATTAATGTTGCCAACATTAATTCAGAGATGCATTAAAAAAATCATTTCATTTCAAGAAAATGAGACTAACTGAAATTTTGTAGGCTGTCAAATGCCACATTTTATGATGGTATTAATACCATATATCAATTTATTAAACCTTTTTTGGATAATAAATTGTCTATTTTTGAGGAATAAGGAGCCTTTAAATACATATATAGTCAAACCTGTCCTAAAGACCACCTGTATTAAGCAATCACTTGCCTTTAAATAAAGGCCACTATTTTAGATCCCATTAAAGGCAAAGAAGTGGAAATCTACCTGCATGAAGCAAGCACCTGTCTTAAGCAACCAGTTTTTTGCTTTTCCATAGGTGCTTGCTTAAAACAGGTTTGACTGTATTTGGACATGTAACACTTTATCATACTTGTCCTAAAATTTGAAGGAATAAGTACATGTACTTTGATTTCCTGTTAATGTGTCTAAAAATATCTAATAACGTAATAAGATCTGCAAAGGGTGCATCAAGGAAGATGAAATTCGTTCAGGTCACCAGGTAATTTACAAATGAAATAATAATATTGTTGAAGATATAGCTTTTAAAGAATCCTTGTCAGTGCACCAAATTGTTCAAATATTACTTCAAGTATTTTCAGTCTTACCCCTTCATTCTACAATTTATATTGAGACTGTCTTAATGGGTACCCATAGTCTTTTTTTTTTTAGAAATAAGGAAAGCAAATGAATCTCTGCAAACTCTCTATACCCATCATAAAATAAGGTTGCTTTGGTAACTTGTGATTTGAAAAAAAAGTATTGCAATACATATTATATCGTGAGGTAAGTGTCACAATGCATATCATGTCATGAAGTATGTGTGTCCATAGCAACAGATAAGGCACTTTTTTCATCCGAAAACTGCTGATATCATTCTTATTTCTCAATAAAAACATATGTTGTGTTACGAGGCGCTTCTAATAAGTACCCACAACATATGTTTTCGTCGAGAAATAAGAAAAATTTTATGTGGATACCCCCTCTTATCTGTAGCTACATGTATGTATATCATTGTACATGTAGCATTATTATAAAAATGTATCTTCATAATGTACCATATTTCTTAGGTCTAAATGAGGAGCCTTTCTGGCAGCAAAAAGGATTGAAATTTTCTTACATAATAGGGCTGTTATGGTCTCTGACAACTGTGTCAGGGAGTCGACTCTTTGGCTCAGTGCTTAGAGCATTTGATTTTTGTTCAGGCAAACTGGGTTTGAATCCAATGACAGATGGAAATTTTATTCAGCTATGCTTCATTCCTTTGTTATGACATTAATGTCCTGAGGGGGCTGTTGACCATATCCAACTTAACTCTTAAAGTGCCAATCACAACTATTGTCATCTGCTTTGTCTTCTGTTGGTTACTTTAAAAGTCATTTCTGCAAACAGTGTGGACCCAGATTAGGAGCAGTTTGCCTGTATGCAAAAGTAGGTTTGAAAAGTTTGCAAGAATATTCAGCAGACGACATAAACGGACGACATTTTCAGATGCAGGTTTTCTTGGCGTTTTAAGGGTTAACCCATTTCCCTGAGGACGAGTAAGTAGTTTCAATTTACTTGTCCTGGGACAAGGACTTCAAAGTTCTAGCTAAAAAGAGTATCATTCAGATTGTGAGATATATTTTTCGTAATTCTTGAAGAAAACATATTTTATGGGTACCTCAGTGAGGCATTTCTAATGAGTACCGGTAACATATGTTTATTTTGAGAAATAAGAAAAATGTCAATTTTCGGGCAGGTTGATTTTGACCATTTACTTATCCAAAGACAAGTAATAATATTTGCTAATTCCACATCCCTGATAATAGGAGAAATGTTCTTATCTGGAAGGTTGGAATTATGTTAACATCAGGGCCCAGTTGTTCAAAGCATTTTTAGCAGCTTAACGAGCTCATTAGTGGTCAAAATGTTAACTATTCTAGTAAGTACAATATTGAACTCACAGTGTTTTTGCTGAAAAAATGTGAGTAGCTTTTGTATACCATATTTAATGATCAGAGATTTAAGATACTTTAACTAACAACATTGTTAGTTTTTGAACAGCTGGGCCCAGAATGCTGTGTTTATAGGAAGACCTGCAAAAATCTTTTATTATATTTCAGGATTTTCAAGTGTCTTCAGCACGAGGACACTCCAGAACATGTCTGATTGGGTTCAACATAAAATCCCACATTTCAGCATGTTTGGTTGGAGATCCAAACCTTCCAAGGCGTTAACTCATGGGAACGGACAGGGTGTACATGGTCATCAAGGTTACGACCTAAGATTAAACAGAACTGCCACAGCTCCTGTTACAAATCCTAGTCAGAGTTACCATCGAGATGCATTGAAGACAGCATATGGCAACATGGGGAGTTTGCCGCCAGGGTTGAATCACAGGACAGTAGTAAATGGAGAAGAACTGGAACAGGTAATGATATAAGCCTCATAGCTTACACAAGATTTGTAGGATTGCCAGACATATCCGATAAAAAATTATTTGGTCCGGTAAAATTTTGAGCAGCAGCAGTCTTTAACCCATTGTTGCCTGGAGACCCCTAAAAAGGTAACAGAATGTGGCATCTGATCAGCGTCTCCACTGTTTGCAAATTGTTCAACAATTTGTCACTAGGAATATGTAAATCACATAGCCTGACATACCTAAAATCAAAATTAGACTCTTTCAATATAAAGTGTGGGTTCATTCAGTCTACAATGGGTAAAGGGGAATCAGTACACAGGCGGTCCTACCAAAGTAATTTTAGCCCCCTTCTAAAAAGAAATCTACTCTAAAAGGAAATAATTCGCACCACTTGGGACCCCATTTCAGAAGGGTGTTGATGTATGTGAAAGCACAGGATATCACAATATTTGTCTCCCTTGTCAAAATCACAGAAAGTCTGTCATGTACATGTATCTTGCCTCCTTATCAGCATGGGCAACTGTTCAGTCTGATCAAAGTCTTTGCTGAAACCATGGATCATTGACTGTCCACAGAGACAGAATGCTCATTGACCTTAGGTCTAGATAAGAGTGGGTATCAGGTAAAAAAATCTTACTTCTCCACAAAAACATATGTTTTGGGTACTCATTAGAAGCGCCTCTTTGAGGCGCTTCTAATGAGTACCCACAACATATGTTTTTCGTGGAGAAATAAGAAAAATATATCAATACTTTTGGATTGAAAAAAAAGGGGATCTTATCAAGAGCTGTGATTGATAATCCACAGAGACAGAGTGCTCAGTGGAGACTCTGATCAGATTTTGAGGATGTGCAGTGTTATCTGAAGCATTGCTGGATGCACATAATCTAACCTGCTGCAGCTCAGATGTTGGGCCTCTAGATTAGATTTTTTTTGCATAGCTCTTGGTAAGGCATTTTATTCGTCCAAAATGTGTTGATATATTAGAAAATGAAAGTCTGTAGTACATTCATAATACAGTCAACTCTCGTTATCTCGAATTCCAAGGGACTCTCTGAAACACTTCGAGATATCAGTACCTCGACATATCAGATTTTTAGAATTGAGGAAAAAATAATTCGAACAAACACATTTAACAAATTTATATGTAATTGGACTCTTGAAGTTAGAGATATATCGAAAATATTGTGGAAAAGAGGAGAAATTGCTCCTTAGGAGCAATTTCTCCTGTTTTCCACTATATTTTTTACTTGTTCTATTTTCATGTTTAGGCAGGGACAAGATTTTCACTTTGAGATAAGCTGTTATTCGAGATAAGCGAGGTCGAGATAACGAGTCAGCTGTATAAGAAACATCTTGGCATTCATTCATGCCTTAGCAGCAGAAGCTTGTTTGAGTGTTTTCTCTCTCTCCCTCTCTCTCTCTCTCTCTCTCTCTCTCTCTCTCTCTATATATATATGTATATATATATATATATATTAGTGTTTCATATTCAGTATGATCTGTACAGGACTGATAGCTTTACCCTCTGTACAACATTTTATTGAAGAATTGAGACATATGTCCTTGATCTTTAGAAGAAAAAAAAAAAAGAATCACACTATAATTAGAGCTGTTCCTAAACTTTAAGTGCCAATTACACCTGATGCAGGTGCAGTCTCAAATATTTTTCTGTAATTTTTTGGAGAATATGAGGCTTGATAATTCATGTGAATTGTCTGCTGGGCTGACAGTTCACATGAAATTATAAACCTTATTTTCTTTGGGAAACAGTGTTGTCTGCACCAGTTTTGTTTGGTGTTTTAAGGATTAAAATTGTATTTTTGCAGTCATTAGTGAGGCCACCGTTACATGGTAGCAGTTTCATGCCTCAGAGTAAACATGCAGAAAGTGATGCTGAGAGCTCAGTAACAGCAAGTAGTCAGGGCTCAAGGAAGGGACTGTCAAGGCTGTCAGAGAAGATTTTCAGAACAAAACAAAAGTTCACAGCTGCAGAGGTAAGTCACAAAACATCAGGTAGCTAGCTAGTTATGCAATATTTACCCTAAATTATTATATTGGGACACTTTAAATCGTTACCATACTCTTACATTGGGTGGTAGGGTGGTGCAGTGGCCCTGCCATCACTGGCTTTCACAGTAGGTTCTTGCCTCCTTGAAGCAAGTTCACAGGGTAGGGCCTTTTTTGTCATCAGTCTTCGATTAGTTTTGTTTCCTGCCTGAGGGATGTCTCAACATGACTTAAATATTGTTGGCAGGGCTGTTATATGATTACACATCAGACGAAACAGATACTTGTACTTTATTATGAAAAAGTCCATCTTACAGTTCAGAGGACTTGTTAAGGAGGAGTATTTGGTGATAATTATGGGATAATTTTCTCCAGTTCTCCATAAAAACATATGTTGTAGGTATTCATCAGAAGTGCCTCAGGGAGGCGCTTCTAATGAGTACCCACAACATATGTTTATATAGAGAAATAAGAAAAATTATCCCAGAATTATCACCAAATACTCCTCCTTAACAAGTCCCCTGTTACTACTTGTTGATCTGTCTAAAAGGGCTAGATGAGTAGACCATAATCATCAGATGCCACAAACTATAAATTTATGATCACAGGTCTTTATTAAAAAGTCCATCTTACTCAGAGGACTTGATAAGGAAGAGTATCTGATGATAATTATGGGATAATTTTCTCCAGTTCTCCATAAAAATATATGTTGTGGGTACTCTTTAGAAGTGCCTCGGTGAGGCGCTTCTAATGAGTACCCACAACATATATTTTTGTCAAGAAATAAGAAAAATATAGATACGTTCTGATTGAAAAAAGTGCCTTATCAAGAGCTATGATAGGCTCTCAGGCTACAGCATTTCTTGTACATGTAGATAAATGAGCCTAATAAGCACTGCTGTATAAATGCTTACAAACTACAGTAAAATCTCAACCCTTGTCATGCTGAATAAATTAAGATGGCCCGCCCACTTCTGAATTTCAGCCAATCAGATTACTTGATCCAGATTGTTGATATAAATTCATATACAGAATAGCAAACAGTGCAGATCCAGATCAGTTGGCTTCTTCAGAAGCCAACTGATCTGGATCTACACTGTTTGCAAAGGCAGAGTATATCCGGGTTCAGCTGGACAAGAGTTAATGACTCAAACACCGGTGGCTTGTTTACCATGCTGATTCTAACTCACCTTTTTGTCCCTTGAGAATTCTTCTGATAGCCCAAGAAAACAAATATTTAGGGATATTTTAGGAAATTTTTTCTTATTTTATCAGGGGTCATCCTAGAGGGCGATTTGGGAGAAAAAGTCTCTCTAAGCTGGCTGACTTCTCCCTATCTTGAGCTGAGAGAGAAGTGAAAATGTATAGAATGTATAGGGAAATCGAAAATTTGGACCAAAACTTCTCCCTGAAATCCTGAAATTGTCGCAAAACTTCTCCCTCTCTGAAAGCTCTAGGATGACCCCTGTTTATTATGAAAATGTATGTTGTGTGTATACTCAATAGAATTGCCTCATGAAGGTGATTCTAATGAATACACTCAACATAACATTATTTTATAAAAGATAGAAAAGACCTCCCTAAATTATCCCCGTTTGCAATTTGCATCCTAACCAGGCCTTATGATTAATAACCCTCAGTAGCTACAACTACCCATTTCTAGAACAAATGTACATAGGCCCATGGATGTTCCAAGCTGTTGAAGTTTGACTCTAAAGTGGCCCAGATGTGCAGCTCACACTAAAGCTGCTTTTCTTTGACAATATGCATATTGTTTATGTAGTAAAGCCACTTTTCTGACTGTGTTTAGGTTAACCCTTGATGATGAATATGCAAATCACATATGCTTAAATCCCTTTTCTTTGACAACATGTAGATCATAAAATACAGTCGAATCTCGTTATCTCGACTTCGCTTAACTCCAATAACTGTTTATCTCGAAGTGAAAATCTGGTCCCTATTTAACATGGAAATATAACAACAGTTAACAAAATATTGTGCAAAAGAGGGCCAAAGGAGCAATTTCTCTTCTTTTCCACAATATTTTCAATACACTTGACTCTCGCTATCTCAAACACTGATAACTCAAATTACTGCCTTAGTGAAACTAGGCTTTTAATAATGTTGTTTTAATTTTAACTTCATAATACATTAACCTATAGATAATGTGCTATTCTATTCTGTTTTCACACCTTCCACAGAAAAAAACGACCTTTCAGTCGTTAATTAAAGTCTTAAACCAGAAGGTCCCTTAGG
Organism: Anodontia alba; assembly: GCA_964016985.1. Lineage (NCBI taxonomy): Eukaryota > Metazoa > Mollusca > Bivalvia > Lucinida > Lucinidae > Anodontia > Anodontia alba. The sequence continues at coordinate 2,564,955 of OZ024833.1, forward strand.
CAGTTACCTGTGTGACGTAACTTTTCCCGCTCAATTGACCACGTGTCAGTTTCTTTTCTGTGGACAAAGAAATTCAACAAGGATTATTTACCTGTGATAGAAATTTGGATTATTTCTTTCCTCACGGATAAATTTATGTATCCTTGTGTTTCTTTTGTTTATTTATCACTCCTTTCACTTTCTGTGTTATTATTTAAAATTTTCAATTTTCGATTTCATGTAATTTTGACTGGTCTTTTTCCACATGCTTTTTGGCGACTCTCGCTATTCGGCACAACGCTCGTGCGCGATCGGTTCGATAGTCGTGTTTATATATGCAGAATATTTTTGTTCTTTTCGTTCCAGGTTATTCAGCAATTACGATATGTTTTTCCTGGACTTTTGTTTGCAGAGATCTTCAGTTGGCTAAAGATTCTCATGGTGGAGAAGCTGATTGTAAAGAACTTGTCAACCCTTGATGGGTTATAAGACAATTCTTTACTGATGGGAGCCCCACCCCATATGGCTATACTGCCGGGGTAAGACCCATCAAGGTGGCATCTTTGGGTACTTAGTATATATAAATAAGTCCACCAGTCACCAGTCATCCAGTCACCAGTCACCAGTCAACCAGGCACCAGTCAATCAGCTTCACCAGTCACCAGTCAATCAGGTGCCAGTCAACCAGGCACTAGTCACCAGTCATCCAGGTGCCAGTCAACCAGTCACCAGTCATCCAGTCACCAGTCACCAGTCACCCAGTCACCAGTCACCAGGCAACTAGTCTCCAGTCAATAATTTAATTATTTTCTGGAAAGACTTAGTTTCTGACATATTTCACCGGACAAAATAGTCACGTATACTAACTTCCGGTCATTATGTCTAATTATTAAAAAAATTTTTCACTGGGCAAAGTATCAGTAATATTTCTGATACTTATACCCGGTCATATTATTATATTATTTCTGATTTTTCACCAGGCAAACTTTTACAGAAAGTGTCTGGTCAATTTTTGCCTAATAATTAATTATCTTCGGGAAAAAGTTTCGAATACTTGTGCCCGCTCAGTTTTCATATATAATCTCCCTTTTTCATCGGACTAGAGTTACGAATACTACTATCCGATCAATTTGTCAAATTACTTGTAACTTTACCGGGCAACAGTTACGAATATTAGTGTCCGGTCATTGTGTCGGGTAACTAGTGTCAAAATAATGATAACTAATTCCCGAACAATCTATTATCATTCATAGAGCTCCATTCACGTTTAAGTCAATGGATATAGGTTATTAAGTGAAATACATAATAACTTTTTATACAAAAAAAAAAAAAAAAAAAAAAAAAATTCTGTACAGTCTTTCCCAAATCAGACTAGAATTTTTAATATTCCATTGACTTATTATAGGTGTGTAATTCCATTAATATTTAAATTAACTTATGTTTTATCTCTTTTTTATCCGCTAGAAAGAGTTAAACTTCCGACTATAACAAAATTCTTACCGGGCAGCAGTTCGTAGACTAGTGCCAGGTCATTCAAATGATGTTTTATCTCTTTAATTCGCTAGAAAGCGTTTAAATTCCGGCTCTAACGAAAATTTCATCGGGAGGCACTTCGTAGAGTAGTGCCAGGTCATTCTAACGAAATTCCACCGGGCAGTAGTTTCGTAGACTTTGTGTCGGATTACTAGTGTGTTCCAGGCTCAACATATATTCATATATAACCACTATAGACATGTATAGTCTTGGATTATAGGTTATTGAATGACAGCGATGGGTTCTAATACCTAGTAGCCATTTATATTGTTGAATTCTGTCCAGTCATTTTTGAACTTGACTTAAATTCTATATATATATTTATTATTGAAAATGAATTAAGAATTATCGGTTACGATCAAATTCGCAATTCATTCACTAACTGTAGAAGATACTTCCAGCTATAATTATATCTCGTTTGTTCGCTACAAAGAGATTAACTTCTTACATATTCACCTTATTCGGCTCTAGGGCAAAGGTGAACTATAAAACTATCGTTATTTATAAGAAGAAAAATATACACGAAATATAAAAAATTTTCTTCTTTCCTCCCCTGTTTTTCTTCTACATGCTCCGATATGTAATCAGCATGTAATCTAAGGAGTAAATTGACAAGAAAGTAGCAATCGATCTTTTCTACTTTCTATTAATTTTTCATTCTTAAGGTATCGGAAATTTATACCAACCAGATAAATAAATTAACAGTTTATTTATTTATTCGCTACCTCTCTAGATTACTACGATTTAAAATTCTAGTTGAGGTACATATTTTCCTTTTGCCTTTTCTACATGGAAAATAGTTGATCTGATAAGCTATTATTCTATTTTATACTATCTTTTGATTGATTATATTAGAGTCTAGGTCAGTCGTGCTCTGTCTAAACTCTGCTATAAAATAATAAATAAGAAAAAAATCTTATATTTAGGCATAGATATAATTCGATACGTTCTTTACTTTGCCTGTTTTTATTTTTTCTTCTGGATCATTTAAGACTACGATAGCAATATACCAGATATTTTTGCCTCAGTAAGAATCTATTACGCTGAAGATTCTTCATATTGGAATAATAATTTTATTATGATTATAATTCTAGACCCAATTAATCCTCGTATATTATAGGTCTACTTTATCTTATTGAGGAATAGTTTTGCTTCGACTAGCTCTATACCTCTAATATTTTATTTATAACTAGAGTCCATGTCAATCAAAATTTTCTTGCACTTTGGTATTGACAATGGATACATATTTAGTAAAGGCATTAATTATTCAGTACGTGACAGATTATTATTGCCTAAATTAGATTTTATATACATACTTTCCTTTTGATATTTTGTTTTATTGACTTTGTAACTATTCAGAAACTGCCAAAGTCAATCATTTCCTTCCTCTAAACTTACCGAAGCTCTAGATTATGTTGATATATATTTTTGATATATGCTTAGAGGTTAATTAACGAGAGTTTACCTCATAATAGCAGATATTATTATAATTATATTAATCAATCTATAGTCTAGGCTTAGACAAAAGGGAAAACATCCTTAATTATTAGTATACGAGCCGGTAAAGAATTAAGACACTCTTAATTATCTCTTTACCCCTCCTTTATGTTTACATTCGTTAAAGGGATCATAGTAATTCTCGCTAAGAGTTCAAGTTCAGTTTGCGAATAATGCAAAGATTAATATCTTGATTTCCAGTCCGCATCAAAAATGGTCTATATATATAGATAAATATCTTTCCGAAACTGGATATTTATTTATTTTTCCACACAATAAGTCATTTCAAGATGTCGATGATTTTGAAATGCACTGCTTCAATTTATAATATAAAATATGTTTATATTAACTTCACAACTTAGTAAGTGCTGCACCTACGTTCCTGGTCAGATCTTACTTTTGTGATACGTTTTTGAACATACTGAAAGTTTTCTCCGATTATACATTCGGTAAATAAACTTTCGAGTAGTATTTATGCCTTTAAACATTCAGATTATTTGATAATTGTTGGAGATAATATATTATTCCGATATTTATATATCTATCTTCATTATTTATCTTTCTCATCTTACTTTTAAATTAGATTGACCTTCTCGCTACGTTCCAGGTTTAAATCTAGCTAACATTGTGGAACAGTCACTTTTTTATTTCCTAAACAATATTTTAACATTTTTCTCAGTATTCAGAGCATAACGACTTCATGAATACTTGAAAATAATTCAGTTCTACGCTTGTTAAACTAAGCCTAAAACAAGCCCTAGTTTTTTAGAATGGATATTATCCTTCGATTCAGTTCATGGAGATACATCCTTTTAGATCCCATTATCTCTATTTCAATCATTCAAAATTCTAATGACTAAGTACTCCTTTTCTACGTACGAATACAGAATATCGAGTCACTGTTGCTGCATATTGGTTAAAGATTAAACAAATTTTATCTTAAACCTATATGACATTAAATTAATTATTATCTCTTTCATCTACATGTTTTTACCCTTCCGTCAGGGATCGCGGTAATAATATTATTACTCTCTATGGTTTACACATAGATCTCGAGAGTATATATATGTATTTTCTTCCTGAACTCATTTGCGAGTACGTAATTTGATATTTCAGGAATTACCAATTATGCAGACATAGATTTTATTCTATTAATATTCAATTCTAAAAAAATTTGATTGAATGTTTATCTATAAAATTTCCGGGCAGTAATTTTATAGAGAGTTATATGTTTAATAATTCCTTGCTTAAATAATAGTTACGCTTAACCTATGATTTATAGCGGGAATTTTGTTCAGTAGTATAATTTTTATTTAGTATTAATATATTTCTTACTATTCTTAAATATGCGTATAGAATAGTAATACTATCTCTTAACTTTTAAATTAAGTGTTTTTTGAGATTAATAATCAGTATTATTGTATAATCTTTCTTCAGAGATTATCACACTATTACTTTTTCTCTGAGTCCTTCTCTTTTTATGAACATTTTGATTGGTATCAAAGTGGATTTTTTAACATTTCTTGATTTCCATGATTATTTACTCAGGAGTACTTTTCATGGCAATCTTCTGGTATAGAAAGATTCTATCCAGCTTATTTATTATTGTTTAATCTTATCAATACGGTAAGATTTAGCCAAACTATGACCGTCATACAGTTTGCTGCGATCAACCTTATTCTTATCTCTCTTATTCTCTGTCAAACTCTTTAGTTATGATGTTGACAGTTTATTCTTTATTTTTTTGTCAGGACATCAAACGCTTTTATATGTCTATGACAAAACTAATTATCAATGGTTTAGGTTGTTTTTTCTTCCCAGCAGTTATATGCAAACTCTGTATTATTTTATTGCTTGACTAAAAATTCGTTATACAATTAGTCTAGCAATAGTTTTAACCATTATGTTTGTCTATACTTTTTTTTTTTTCTTCTGATGGATAACTTAGTTATAGTTAAGTTAACTCCATCTACTTTTATTATCTCCCCTTCTTTAATTTGATCAAGGGAAATAATTACACATTATGGTTATTTTAAGTCTGTGTCTGTTCATCGGAAACTGTCCTGTCGCTCCAATTAACAGAATTTAATTAGTTTATAATTCTAATAGCTTAGACTATTACAATTACATAGCTTCACATATCTAGAATTTTATCCAAAATATCTACATATGTCAGTTATCTATAGGAAACTCCACCGAGTAGACTTTTCCTTATTTATTCAAGATCCTACATAGACTACTTACAGTGTATGGTCTTGGCTTTTTGTTTTACAAATTTTGTTTTCAAAATTTTCTATATTCCTAGCTTACTTTGCGATGGAATATTTATGTTATGTCTCAATGACTCCCTTTTCTTTTTGAAGCCAATTGTTGTTTCCCAAAAAGAAAAAAAGAGGGGGGGGGGGGCCAATGTTAGGTCTCTGAGACTTAAGAACTGGCTTCCTCTAGAGTCTACTAATATATATAAGGTTGTTAGATCATAACACCTTAAAGCTATTTTGTGAATCTAGACCATTCTTTCTATTAAATATAGAATAAGAATGTATCTGATTCCTTTGAGTTTCCTGAGTCTTAACCAGAAGTGGTGAGATATTATTTGTGTTAGAATTAGGAGAGCACCTCCCTCCTATTCTGCAAATTCTAGCACATTATCTATAGGTTAATGTATTATGAAGTTAAAATGAAGTTTTTTAAAAGTAAAACATATTTTAACGAGTAATACTTAACCTATAGATAATCAATTATCTCCCTCCGCCCACCCTCGCTTATCTCTCCTAATTGTGTCTATTGTTTTACACATAAAAGAAACTGACACGTGGTCAATTGAGCGGGAAGAGTTACGTCACACAGGTAACTGCCTAAGGGACCTTCTGGTTTAAGACTTTAATTAACGACTGAAAGGTCGTTTTTTTTCTGTGGAAGGTGTGAAAACAGAATAGAATAGCACATTATCTCAAACTACTGTTATCTCAAACTGAAAATTGTGGTCCCCTGGAGTTTGAAATAACAAGAGTCCACTGTATATGTGTTCAAACCCCTTTGTGATTGCTATACAGATCATGTTCTGATAGCATATGTGCCATTACGAAAACACGCTTATTTAAATATACTGAAAATTTTACCAACAAAAAATGAAAATTTTCAGATAAAAAATTCTGATATTTTTCATATTTCTGCTCAAAACATACATTGTGTGTACTTGTTAGAACTGCCTCGGTGAGGCAGTTCTAACAAGTACACACAATCTATGTTTTTAGCAGAAACAAGAAGATAATGTATACCCCTGTAAACCCCGGTTTTACTATATAAAAGTGGGGTTTAATGGGGTCAAAATTATATAGGCATGTTTTCGTTGTTTAAAGATATGTGATACATGTATGAATAAGATAAAAATACTTAAGGTTTTCATTCTTTTTCCACTTCATTGTTGTCTAGCAGCCTTTGTTTTATTATTGCAGAGTGTGAGACTAGACGATAAAGTGCGCTACAAGGAGTTGCTACAACAGTTTACCACAGTGCCTCTGGAACAGGAGACAGTAGTACAGAGACCTGTACAACCACAACCTATCAAACATCCTGTCCCACAGTTACCCAGGTAACTAGATAAACATGACATGATAAAATGTACTTTCTGACATATGCACCTAATGAAGAATTGGATCAGTCTGTGCAACCACACAGTCTGATCAGTCTTCATTGTCTGCATGAAGAAACTCTGCATTCATGATTATCCAAAATATGTCCAGTGAAGATTCTGATCTGACAGAGCATATGTCGAGGACCCGGTTTAGAACTAATGATGTAGTTAGTTAACATATCCTTAAAACTTTGATAATTAAATATGATATATATGCTATAAATATTTTTACTGAAGAAATATGAGTAGCTTTTGCTACTCCCATTTTCGTAGCAAACATATCAATGTATTATGTCTCCTCCCTGCCAGGGGTTGAGACACTGTTTTTGCCTCAAATGTCTGTCCATATGTCTGTCCTTCTGTCATGCAATCGTGTGAGCTCTATAACTTGAAAACTGTTCAAGATATTTTCATGAAACTTCATATAAATATAACACATCATCAGACGACATGCAGATCACAAGAACCATAACTTTTGTCTATACATTTTTACATTTTTGGAATTATTCCCCTTTGAAATTTTACTGGAATGTTTTAAATACATACACAAGATTTACTATAGGCACCCTTTGTCCGATTGATTTGATTTTTACAGATTCTCTTTTTCAATAACGGTTTGTGTTGAGGCTTCACGGCCCAGCCAACCCAATGGGATCATGTCGAGCGCGGTCAGTTTACCTAACCACACGTTTACTGGGCAGGCTTAGTCCTCTAAGCAGTTAACCAGTATTGTGCACATTCTTTCGCCAGGTGTTAAATTTTATGCAAGTATGCATGTCATATGTATGACTTTATGTGAGTATGAACTTACAGTCGACTCTCATTATCTCGAATTCCAAGGGACTCTCTGAAATACTTCGAGATAACTGTACTTCAACATATCAGATTTGCATAATTGAGGAAAAACTAATTCGATTAACCACATTTAACAAATATATGTGTAATTGGACTCTTGAAGTTAAGATATATATTGAAAATATTGTGGAAAAGAGGAGAAATTGCTCCTAAGGAGCAGTTTCTCCTCTTTTCCACAATATTTTTTACATGTTGCTAGATTTTCATGTTTAGGCCGGGAACAGATTTTCACTTCGAGATAAGCGGTTATTCCAGATAAGTGAGTTCGAGATAGCGAGAGTCAACTATATTTGTAATATGATATTAAATTTTGTAAAACAGCAGTGCTGTTTACCTATGTTTTACGTGCCGTTATCAATTTCTAAATCAGCGATTGTCGCATCTTGATTACACTTGAGTACTACAAAATATACCTAACTATCTAGCTGACTACCTGTAGAGTAAATTCAGGGTTAACAGGTCTGGTACTCTAGCACTAGTAATGTGTATCCATGTTTTCTTGGGAGAATAAGAAAATATTAGCATGTTGTGTTTCAAAAAGTGCCTTTATAGAGATACAAGTTAAGCAAAACAGTATGCAGGTGTTTTATTACCAGCTTTAACAAGTTGGGAAGACAGGCAATGTTGCATACATTGTTAAAGACCTGGGCCCAGTTGTTCAAAGCTAACAATGTTGTTAGTTAACGATTCGTTAAAATTTACATCAAGTGATACGCAAATATGCTGAAATTTTTTGCTGAAAAAATGTGAGTAGCTTTTGCAGTGCAAAAGCTACTCACATTTTTTCAGCAAAAAATATCAGAATATTGCATATTGAATCCGCTAAAACAGTTAACGAAATGACCCTTAAGGAGCTCCTTAAGCTAACGACGCTTTGAACAACTGGGCCCTGTCCTACAATTTTTTATTTGTATCCTTCCAGGTTTTACTTCAAATCTAATGATAGTATACTAGGCAGTACTACCAATAAAAGTTTGATTGTGCCAGAAAAACAGAAAATCTCAGAACGACCAAGAATAAAAGTTCATCCAAGCCAAAGAAGAACGCCACAAAGATTGTCAGCACAACCTTCTGTTAATGGTAGCCATGTGGAAGATGATAGTCTTATTCATATCACAGATATATCTGCTATAAATGATTCCCGGGCGAATAATCTCCCTGGCTCATCACAACGCGTCAGTATAGGTAAGTTGCTGTGTACATGTTAATTGAAGTCATGTGGAAGATAAAAGTCTTGCACATAGCACAGATATATTGGCTTTTAATGATTCCAGGTTAAATAATCGGCAGGGCTCATCACAATGAGTCAGTACTGGTAAGTTGTTGTATACATGTTACATAATGTCTATATTGTCACCAGAGGATTTGTTAAGGAGGAGAAGAACTAAATCTCATAGCACTAGTTAAGACGCTTTTTTCAATCCAGAAGTATTGATATTTTTCTTATATCTCCACGAAAACATATGTTGTGGGTACTCATTAGAAGCGCCTTGCCGAGGCGCTTCTAATGAGTACCCACAACATATGTTTTCATGGAGAAATAAACAAAATATATACTGGATACCTATACATAGCACTAGTTAAGATGGTTTTTTCAATCTACAAGCATTGATATTTTTCTTGATAACCTCGGGGCCAGGCTGCACATCCATGCAGCATGATCAGTCTTTGTTATCCAATGTCTACCTCAAGAAATCTTGGATACCCAGCTTATTACACTATGTACTACTGTGGTTTCCATATCAATCTCCCTTTTGTCAAGCAAAATAAAAAAAAAAAAAATGTGTGTTTAGGGTAACCCTACCCCGGTGAAACCAAGCAATTCTTTTCATAATTTCTCAAAAAGAAAAAAAAAAAGTGTTTCTGGAATTAAATATTTATGCTGAATTTTTGGACAAGTAGGTATGAGCAAACAGTGTAGACCCAGATCAAACTACTCCTATAGAACTTACCTCCTATAGGAGCAGTTTGATTAGGATCTGCACTATTTGCCATATTATCAGTACTTTTAGACACATCAAAGAACAGTCAAACAGAATTGGTAAAATTTTATGTGAATTATGCTGCTAAGGCCAAAAACATCTGGTATTTATAGAATTATGTTTCAAAAAAAAAATCATAATAATAAAATAAAATAAAACTGTAAAAAAAAATAAATAAGAGTTCCTGCCTACCCGACCATTTTTTTCCCCAGCATGTTAGCCTAAACGCACATATTTTTTTTTTTTTTTTTTTTGGCTTCGTCAATAAATAACCCTGGTCATGACCACTCTGCCATCGTTTAGCAAACAGGATACAATCTAAATTGCAAAAAATATAAATAAATAAGTAAAAACATATAAAAATAAGAAAAAAAATAACTTTGGACCCTCTTAGAGGCTGGGCTCATACATCAGTATTGTCTATGGCATAATATTGCTTATTTTATCATGACATTTCTTATTTTATCTTACAGACCTGACTGAAGATGATGATGATGATGTACAAGTAATTTCTAAACAAAGGTAGCTCTTTCTTTATTAACTTACTTACCTCCCTTGCTCCAGATAGAAGCAGTTTGCTAATGTTGTATAGGAGTTATCAAGTGACTAAAATATAAATAAGATTTATTTTTACATTAAGATCTTAACACTATGTATATGCCATGTGTATCAGGGATGGGAAACTTCAGGATTAATCCTGATTTCAGGATTGAGAACTTCTATTTAAAACTGGAAATTTCACTTTTACAGTTGTTCACAAAACCATCCTTTTATGTCAGAAGTAGTTATTTAGGTTAATATATTCCTGAAATAACTTTAAAAACTAATTATTAAACTAGTTATTAGTTGTATAGCTCCAGATAAGAGGGAATATCCACATAATAGTTTTCTTATTTCTCAGTAAAAACATATGTTGTGGGTACTCATTAGAAGTGCCTCCCTGAGGCACTTCTAATGCATACCCACATATATTTTTTAAGGAAGGCGCTTCTAATGTGTACACACAACAGATGTTTTTATTGAGAAATAAGAAAATTATTAGAAGTATTTTTGGACTGAATTTTTAGAGTTCAGGTTTGATTATTAGCAACTATTCTCACCCCTGATGTATGCAGATACATTACGTGGAATGATGTGCCAAACCCAGTTTTTGAGCCAGAAAGAAAAGTAATCAACCCATTGATGCCTAATGTCCCACAAAGTTAACCTCGGCTAATAGTGTAAATCCAGATCAAACATTTAAATCACATCACACACCACAAAACAGAGGATCTGCTCTGTTTGCCATTAAACTGAGTTTAATGGCAAACAGTGTATATCCTGATCAGTTTCTGTGTGGAGCAGTCCACTAGGCATATATGGGTTAAAATGTTACCTACTAACGTTTGTTTACAGCGATTGAAATGTTCATCTATTCTTTACAGGCCTAGTATCACAGATTACAGAGAGTCAAAGTTTATGTCAGAAGACTGGATAAAAGATCTGTAAGTTATTACATATATATTGAGTCACTGACTCATTACATGTACATACATTGTGTCATTGACCCATTACATTTAAACATATGGAGTCATTGACCACTCTTCCGCTGATTCAAGAAGGGCAGTGGTCATTTTCTGGCAAAAGCATGTGCACAAGAAATGGTTAACTGCTAAGAGGACTAAGCCTGCCCAGGAAAAGTGTGATTAGGTAAGCTGATCTACTCGATATGACCTTAATAGTATTAACTGGGCCGTAAAACTCCCAGCTCAAACAAATAATTTATTGACCCATTGCATATAAATATATCTCAGCGTATGTTTTCCACTATTCACATGCTTGGCTTTCAATTCAGACAACTTAACCCTTAAAGCGCCAAGAAAACCTGCATCTGAAAATGTCGTCTGTTTATGTCGTCTGCTGAATATTCTTGCAAACTTTTCAAACCTATTTTTGCATACAGGCAAACAGTGTGGACCCAGATCAGACTGCTCCTAAAGGAGCAGTCTGATCTGGGTCCACAAAGGAGCAGTCTGATCTGGGTCCACACTGTTTGCAGAAATGACTTTTAAAGTAACGGGCAGAAGACAAAGCAGACGACAATAGTCTTGACTGGCGCTTTAAGGGTTAAAATTTCTTCTGCTGTGCCACCTCTGTTAATATTGTCAAATGATTTAGTTATGAAGATAGAATTAATCTTGTCTAAGAACACAGTGCAGCCTGTGAAGATTAATGCAATATCTGGCTAATTTTGTTACTTACCGGTACTCATTGAATGAGTTGGCTTTCATAGCTGTAAGTTCACCTGGAGAAATGTAACAAAATAATTATACACTCCCTTCAGTTGCTTAAATTATATTGTTTTAATTTCTCCCGATAAACTATAACATTATGTCATAATTATTTTCAGCAAAACTCAGTATAGTTCTAAAGCTCGAGAACGGGAAAGACAGATAGCTGAAGAAGAAATAAAAGCTAGACTATATGATGAAAGAGTAAGTATGATATATAATGTAGCATGAGAAAATTGATGTTATATGCAGATAAAGAAGTGTGCAGGAACAGAAGTATGCAGGAACGGAAGTGTGCAGATATAATAAGGAAGTTTGCACAAATGGAAGTGAGCGGGACTGTGCTTCATTGCAAAGAGCCTTTCATAAGCCCCCTCCCATTGTCTCGATATGACAAATAGTTTTGAAAGGGGATGCAAAACACCCAAATCATCATCATCATCTTCCATATTTGCCATTTAGGGACAAGTTTGGATTTACCGCAGTGGCACCTATGTGATGTACATAGATCTGGGCCAGACTGTACATCCACCCTTTCTGATTGGATTGTTAAACGTTTTATATATATCTGGGTCCAGTTGTTCAAAACTAACGATGTCGTTAGTTAATGTATCATTAAAACTTTGATCATTAAATATGCCATACACGCTAATATTTTTGCTGAAAAAATGTGAGTAGCAAAAGCTACTCACATTTTTTCAGCAAAATGCCTGTGAATTAGATATTCTACTTACTAGAACAGTTAACATTTTGACCACTAACGAGCTTGTTAATGATGCTTTGAATAACTGGGCCCAGAGTGCTAGCTAAGGGGTACCATATTAATATTTTTTACAGTTCTCCACAAAAATTTACTATGTGGGTACTCATTATGAGCTCTTCAGCAAATACCCACAATAAACATTTTTGTGAAAGAGGTAAGAAAAAGTATCAGTACATTTTTAACAAAAAAAAATAAAACAAAAACAAAAAAAACATCTTTGGGTGTTAGGGCAACATAGTGCCATGTAGCTTTCAGCATTGGGGTCAACTATTGATTGATTTAAAGGTAAGGCAAGTGCCAGTTTCGTTTGCAATAGATATGGGATGGTGTTAGGTATTCAGTAGGTTCCTTTTGTCTGTCTGATCTTTCTTCTCTGGCTCTCTCAGAGACACTGACTGAAATATCAACTTGGCTGTAAAACTCTAACCCAAAATACCATACCCAGAACTATTTCTACAAGATAAGTATGTTCTGTAATGTTCCTCACAACAAGACTGCATAGACACATGGGATAGCCTCTGGTTTGTTGTGGTGAGGCAGGTTATGTAGTGTCTTACTGGATATATTGTTATTTTGTTCTTTTCAGAGAAAAGCTCAGGATGAAGATTTGGAAAACAGAGTAAGTCATTGTTTTTTTATTTTATTTTTTTATTTGGGTTTTACAGCCCTTTCAAGAATTTCACTTATATCGAGCTGATCGTTCATCAAAGGTGGGCAAAAACCGGAGAAAAGCCACCTGACCATAAGTAAACAGAACTTGGCTTTCCCACGTGACCTGAGCGAGGCTCAAACCACAGCGGTGAGAAATCTAATGGATTAAGAGTTAACTCTCTTATCCACTAGACTACGGGGGCCCGCAGTAAGTCATTGTCGCAACTGCTTTAGCAAGCAGAAGCTATATAGGGATCACTTTATGGTGACATTGGCATCATTGTCGGCATCAAGAATGTTTAGTCTGTTCATTTGTTTTTCAAACACCAAGGGTCCGACTAGTGATCAGGAGGTTGCGGTTTCAAACCCCGCCGGGTCCGGCAACATTCTTTTATGGCAATTGATCATGAAATATTTTCTATGGTCATTCTGTCCCTTTCGCTGATTCAAGATGAGCAGTTTTCAGTTTCTTGTGAAAGAAATGTGCTCAAATGCTATTAACCACATACAGGACTAAGCCTGCCTAGCAAAAGTGTGGTTAGGTAAACTTACTGTGCTCCACATGACCCCATTGGGTTGACTGGGCGGTAAAACCTCAACACAAATCAAACACCAAGACTTCTGGGCTAATGAAACTTCACACACACATTAGCTATGATGCACCCTGCCCACTGCCATTGACCATTACTAACCGGGACCTATTTTTCACGCCTGGCTGAACAATGTTTAGTCTGTGCAGGGTCTACACTGGTTGCCACTTGGCCAGTATTTATAACTTATCTACGGACGACCTCGGTGGCTCAGTTGGATGTGTGTCCGACTGGTGATCAGGAGCTTGCAGGTTCAACCTCTGCCGGTCGGCAACATTCTTTCATGCAAATTGATCATGAAATATTCTCTACGTTCCTTCTCTCCCTTCTGCTGATTCAAGAAGGGCAGTTGTCAGTTTCTGGCGGAACAATGTGCTGGATACTGATTAACCGCTCAGAGGACTGTGTAAATGTATGTTTAGGTAAACTGACCATGCCGACATCACCCCACTAGGTTGACTGGGCTGTAAAATCTCAACACAAACAATAACTTATCTACAGCTAGTCAAATTAACTTTTTTAAATTTTAGAAGTACCTGTAAGGAGTAACGGTGTCCAAATAATTTCACCTGTTACTTGGACTTGGTAGTCCATGAAAACTTTCTCAGAAAATTAAAAGAAATACCACGCTTTAATTTTGAGTTGCTGTAAATAAGAAAAATATCTCATAGCATTGTTAAGACGCTTTTTTCAGTCCACAAATATTGATATTTTTCTTATTTCTCCACGAAAACATATGTTGTGGGTACTCGTTAGAAGCACCTCGCCGAGGCGCTTCTAATGAATACCCATAATGCATGTTTTTATGAAGAAATAAGAAAAATATATACTGGATACCCTCCCTTATCTAGACCTGTGATATCTGTCATTTGTCATCTTCATATTTCAACTTCATTAGAGTTAAGATTTCAGCCGAATGTTTTATTTTATTTATTTTTTCCTGATAGGACTCAGTTTGCATTTTATGAACACTCAGAGACACTATTTCTCTTGACTTGGCCTGTGTTGTACCTGGATTGCAATATTTTTATTTGCTAGGTGTACTCATAACACAAAATGTACAATCTATATTATTCAAGTGCCAGCAATGATTTGACAGGTTATTTACGTTATGAGATACAAAATCAAGAAGAAAAACATTGATGAATGAAAAAAACACACTAAATGTTATTATAAACTATTGTTTACATTTTATTTTTAGATTCGAAGACAAATGCAGATATATAAAAAGGAACCGGCTGTTGCTGAGGAACTTTTCGTGGAAGAGGAGGAAGAAGAAAGGGAAGAAGAGTTACCTGGTAAGGGAGATAATCGGATTCTGGTCCTTGGCACCCTGGGTAAAAATGTCAGCAGACTGCATTTTGAAATATTTTTTTTATTTTGCTCCAGAAAAAATGCATGAAATGTCAAAGCCTTTTATCTGGGGGAAAAAAAATAAGAAAAATATCCAATTTGTTGTCTGTCAAATTTGCCCAGAGATTGGGAAAGGTTAAAGAAGCTTTAGCTTGATACTTTAATGAACCACCACCAAAGTTTGTCTAAACTTTACTGAAAGCCATAGCTAGGATGTTTAAAGAGTAGAAAAAAAGCAATTTGGCAGACATGCGTTGAAACAGCTCAGTCTTAAATTCCTGCATATCATGTTAATTCTGAGAACTGAATATGAAAATCTTATTGTCAGATTGTATCTTTAGAGCATATCAATACAGCAATCTAATCAGGGCTTTGTCAGTCTGCTTGTAGAATTATTGGATACTGGAGACAGCTGAACATTAATGAAACATTGTTAACAGGGCCTTTTAAACCTTAAAACATCAGATACTAATAGATCATGGAGGGTAAATACTTGGGATGAAACTGCAAACATACTGGGTGACCCATATCTGCAAATTTCCCATGTGCTTAACCCACTGGAGACTGAATAAACTCTCCCACACTCTGTATTGGAATAGTCCATTTTTTTTTTTATTTTAGATATATCAGGCTATATCATGTAGATATTCCTAAAGAAAAATAGTTTAACTGTTTGCAAACAGTGGAGACCCTGATCAGACGCCGCTGATCTGGGTCTGCACTGTTTGTAAGTTACTCGTCTAAGGGTCTCCAGTATGGGTTAAGGGTAATTGATACACTTTAAAGGGAGGCAACTACCAAAATTGTTCTGCCTCCCTTCTAAAAAGAGGGAGCAAATTCTTTCCTTGTAAAATAGACCTCTTTTCAGAAGGTGCTAGTTATGTAGTAAAGCAAAAAGGAAGTCATAAAAGTTGTCTAACTTGGCAGTAATCATGATAAATCTTGGTATATCCAGTTCTTTAACTCTTTGTTATGCTGAAGATGCCACTCCCATTCTCTAATTGTCTGCCAATCAGGTTACTTTATCCAGAGTGTTGATATAAATTCACATACCGAATGACAAGTAGTGCAGATCTAGATTAGTTGGCTTCTTCATACATAGCAACAGATAAGGCGCTTTTTTCATCCGAAAAATGCTGAGATCTTTTATTTCTCGACAAAAACATATGTTGTGGGTACTCATTAGAAGCGCCCCTCGTTGAGAAATAAAAAAAAAATTATGTGGATACCCCCATTTATCTGTTGCTATGTTCATATATTCTCTTTATAAAACTTCTTATGCTAAACTAATAAGAATTTTACTTTCTCCTCATTAACACTTTATGTTATCTTGGGAATTGATCTTTCGAGAGATTGATCATATTGAAATATTGAAATATTTTTTTACAGTCATTCTCTCCCTTCTGCTGGCGAAAAAATGTGCACAAATACTGCTTAAATGCGTAAGAGGACTAAGCTTGCCCAGGAAAAGTATGGTTAGCTGAACTGACCAGCTTGACATGACCCTAGTGGGTTGACAGGGCTGTAAAACCTGAACTCAATTAATCAACGAATCTTGGGAATTTAAGCGTCCAGGTTGCCAAGTGGTTAGAGCTATGAGGCCCTGGGTTCGAATCCCCCCTGGAAGAGGAATTCAATTCATGACTGTAAGCCACGTCATTGCACAGAGCTATCATTATTATCTCAATATGACTTAAATAATATTGAAAGGGGCATAAAATAACAAATCATTATCATCTTGGAAATCATTTTGTCTTTGACCTTTCAGAATTAACAGATGAAATGGAAGCAAAAATATCCCAGTGGTTATGCCCACAGCCAGGTGGGCAAGTGTTGGTTGAAAAGTTCCGTCTTCAGATTACCCGAAAAGATGTAGCCACGTTAGCAGGTCTAAATTGGCTTAATGATGAGGTAGGTTCAAGTTTATGATATTGGTTACTTACAGGGGTTGTATTGCCAACAGAGGTTGTTGTGTACAGAGTTGTTGTATACAGATATTAACATGAGCCCCTTTAAGGAGCAACTCTGTTAATGCTTAGCACTCTGAGTAAAATTTTCAGTAGACAACATTTTGAAATAGTTTTCTTATTTTTCTCAGAAAATAGGGTTTTGACAATTCATGCAAATTGTCCCTGATGGAGACAGTTTGCATAAAATGTCAAACCTGTTTTCTGAGAAAAATAAGAAAAGTAACATCAGTTTGTCATCTGCTGAATTAGCCTAGGGAGTGGTAAAAGTTAAAATTGTTTCTGTCTCCCTTCTGAGGAGGATTCTACTTTAAAGGAAATAATTTGCTACTCTAAAATGAAAGATTTTGCTCCTCTTAGGAGCAGATTCTTTCATTTTAGAGTAGACCCATTTTTGAGAAGGGTATTGGTGTATAGGAAAGCATATAGGAAGTTACAAACATTGTCTCATGGTAACAAATTGTAGACAGTTTTTGTGCGGGCCCCCATAGCCTAGTGGATAGGAGAGTTGACTCTTAATCTATTAGGTTTCTCACCGCTGTGGTTGGTCACATTAGGGAAAGCTTAGTTCTGCTTACGGATGGTCAGGTGGTTTTTCCCCGGGCTCTCCAGTTTTTGCCCACCTTTGATGAACTATCAGCTCGATATAAGTGAAATATTCTTGAAAGGGCAGTAAAACCCAAATAAAAAAAAAAAAAGACAGTTTTTGCCAACCTTCTAAACATTGTGTTGGAAATCAGAAAAGTGGCTGTTGAGTGGGCAGTGGCTGTTGTGTGGCGGCAGAATTCAGCTCATGATTGTATGACACTTCATTGCACAGAGCATTGACATCTTTCCATAGTCTCATTATGACTTGAATTATGTTGACAGGGATGTAAAATGCTAAATAATTTGTTTTCAGAATGAAATGGAAGGTCTTGTTCTGGGGAAAAGAACAAGAAGATATTTTGACATTTTCTCTACTATATGTTTTTTTGAGATAATGTTTTGTTTGAATTTACTAATGGACAGAATAGAAGAAGAATACAAGCATAACGTTTTGATCTATTGTATTTTTATATTTCAGATAATAAATTTTTATATGAATTTACTGATGGAGAGAGGAGAGCGGGAAAACAAACCAAAAGTATATGCCTTCAATACATTCTTCTATCCAAAAATTACCAGCGGAGGACAAGCTGCGGTGAAACGCTGGACAAGACGAGTTGATGTCTTTGCCCAGGACTACATTCTTGTACCGGTTCATCTTGGCATGCACTGGTGTTTAGCGGTATGTATTTAGTTATATTCTTGAATCAGTACCGGAAATAAGAGGGATTGATAAACCTTCCAGGGAGACAATTCTTTTTGCTCCCTTCTGTAGACCCATTTACAGAAGGGATTGGCATACAGGACAGCAAACAGGGCCCAGTTGTTCAAAGCATCGTTAGCTTAACAAGCTCGTTAGTGGTCAAATTTTCATTGTTCTAGTAAGTATGATACCAAATTCACAGGTATTTTTGCTGAAAAAATGTGTGAGGCTTTTTCAAATGCAGGAACTATGTAAGACTAACTATGTAAGAACAAAAATGAAAACAAAGATTCAAGTGAAAACTGACAATTTGGAAAAGGCTGAAATCTTAAATAGATTCTTTGTGAGCATTTTCACCAAAGAAAATCTAGAAATTGTACCAAATTTCCCAAATAGAACAGTCAAACATTTTCATACTGTAGAAGTAAACATTGATATTGTTGAGAAATATATATATATATAAAAAGCCAACAACAAAAAACTGCAAGTATCAGAATCTGTCTAAAATCTGTCTGTCGTGAAAATTTTCATCAGATGTTACTAGCTGAATACAAGAAAATATCGAAATTCCAATGACAAAATTGTTCAACAATTCCCTAGAGCAAGCCAAAATCCCTGATTCCTGGAGATTAGCTAATATTACTCCTAGCCGTAAAATCATCATATATCATAATCGGATTTTTGATTAACGTGCAGGTACAGGGGCAACATCCACATCAGTGGGCCCCCTTCCAGATAGCTGGCTTGCTGCACGCATGGCAGATCTCACACCAGATCTCCAGGTACGTCTATCATGAGGGTTGATAGACGAGAGCTTCCACTCTCTGCAATCCCTCTCTGTCAGCTGCTTCCATGTCATTTTGGGCCTCCCAGGCCCACGCTTTCCATCAACCTGTAAAAGAGGTACCAAAAGCAATGCAGAAAATTATAGATCCATTAGCTTAACTTCAGTATGTTCTAAATTAATGGAGAAAATAATCAAAGATAAATTGATGTCCATTATGGAGTCTAACAACCTGTTTCAGACTATCAACATAGATTTAGGCCAGGTCGATCTTATATAACCCAACTTCTTGAAGTCTATGAGCAATGGACAGAAGATTTTGATAATAAAATGGTAGATGTGATATATTTTGTCTTCCACAAAACTTTTGATTCAGTCCTGTTCAGGCACATTTATTTACCAGGAACAACAATACAAGAACAAGGAGGCACTCTCAGAAACTTTATGAAAAGAAACCGGTTAGATATCAGGAAGTTTAGTTTTTCACAATGGATATTCAGCCAATGGAATGGCGTGCCAGAAGGTGTAGTCTCAGCACAGTCATGAAAGTGCAGGCCCCGTAGCCTAGTGGATAGGAGAGTCGACTCTTAATCCATTAGGTTTCTCACTGCTGTGGTTCGAATCTTGCCTGGGTCACATGTGGGAAAGCCAAGTTCTGCTTACGGATGGTCAGGTGGTTCTCTGGTTTTCTGTCCACCTTTGATGAACGATCGGCTCAAGATAAGTGAAACCCAAATCAAAAAAAAAAAAAAATTAAATCATGAAAACAGTTCAAATCAAGATTAAACAAGTACTAGAAATTAGTGCCAATAAAGATCCAGCAAGACTGTTATACATCATATTTGCAACACCAGCATAGGTTAGTAAGAAGAAACAATACCAGAATGGACCTTAGAAGCTTTTGCCTAACAGCTATCTTGATGACAAGTGATAATATTTGATGTCAGATTCTATTTTAAGTTACAGTTGCTGATGCTTCTTTAGCTTAAATTTGTTAACTAGCTGCTTAAATTTAGATGAGGTTTTTTTTTTTTTTTTTGTTTTTTTTTGTTTTTTTTTTCAATCAAAATTTATGGCTTTTTTCTTATTTCTCTGCGAACATGTATTTTGCTACTCATTAGAGATGTCACACAGAGAAAAATGTCAATATTTTGTCATTTATTGATGCACGCGTAGTCATCAGAGTTATAAAGATTTGTTCTAATTTTTCAGGTTGTAGATTTTAAGAAAAAACAAATACAGTATTATGATTCCATGGGAGGAAACAACGTACAGTGTCTTAATGTAATCAAGTAAGTCTATATTGTATTGTTTATTTATTCCCTGTTATGACCGACTGTGAACATTACAGTCTCTTGCAGTGTGTATTTTGTCTGTTTTATGTTGACCTGTAGGTTTTGGATCTGGGCTTCAGATAAATTTTTAAAATACAGACAACCCTCTTTAAACTGGCACTCGACACGACAAATTTCATTATAATGACAATTTGACTGTCACAAAACCTTCGCTTAAGAGGTAACAAATAGTCACATATTATGCAAGAATATTGTATTTAATACTTCAAAGAAATACATGTTTTGGATATTTGTTAGAATCACCTCAGTGAGGTGATTCTAACAAATGTCCAAAACATGTTTTCTATGAGGAAATAAGAACAAATCAAGGCCTTTCTTACATATCTACTCATTAAGGGTTCTGTACAACAGCAAATTCATTTTTATGGCAATGTCTTTGGGAACAAATGCTGTTGTTGTAATGAGGGTTCACTGTATTGTTGACCATTTCAACATGGATCACGGCAGCAGAGGCACTCTATATACACCGCAATCTTTTTATAACACTATCGCTGAGATCTAAAGCAAAAACTGTGTTAGCTAAACAACAAAGTACTATCCAAACGAAAATGTATAGATTATTTAAAAAGATGACCAAAGATGTGTAGATTATATAGAAAAATGGCTTTCGGGGTCCACCTTCAAACTGTCATATTTGGAACCATCCTGTAATGAACCATCTTGTCTGGTTTCCGATTTATGAGTCATAACATGAGAAAATACCAAGGCTGGAAAAATTAATCGGATAATCAAGTAATTGATCGATAAATTCCACAAAACGACTATCGTTACAGATATGCGAATAATTATTTGATTTCTGTGTCTGTTACTTTACTGTATTTACCCTTAGTATTCAGACACCTAAACTCCTTACCATACTTTATCTAAAATTTGAACAAGTACAATTTACTACCCATTGGTGTGTCAAAATATAGCAGAATGAGTGGCCAACAGTGTAGATCCTGTTGAGACGCTGCATTTTGGGGCATCTCTCTGGGACTACACTGTTTGCTCAGGCATGTCTGGCCAAATATGTTGATAAAGTATAACATATGGTAAGAGTCGGCCTCGGTGTCGCAGTTGGATGCGCGTCCGACTGGAGACCAGGAGGTCGCGGGTTCGACCCCCGCCGAGGTCGGCAACATTCTTTCGTGGAGATTGATCATGAAATATTTTCTACGGTCATTCTCTCCCTTCCGCTGATTCAAGAAGGGCAGTTGTCAGTTTCTGGCGAAAGAATGTGCACAATACTGGTTAACCGCTTGGAGGACTAAGCCTGCCCAGTAAACGTGTGGTTAGGTAAACTGACCGCGCTCGACATGACCCCATTGGGTTGACTGGGCCGTAAAACCTCAACACAAATATGGTAAGAGTCATGCTCAGACAGACAGTTAAAATTATGACCAAATCTTCAGTGATTACTAATCGTTTATTGATCACAATGGCAGGACTGATAACGAATTATCTTATCAGCTCTGATTAGCCAGCTCTAGAAAATATACATTGTGATGTGTGCACCTCAAGGAAGACTTCGCTTAGCCTGCACATCTGCACAGTCCGGAAGTCTTCACTGACTGCCTATGGAAGCCTTGTAGCTTTTGCTATGCACAGAGCATCCAGCAAAGATCAGGGCCCAGTTGTTCAAAGCGTCGTTAGTTTAACGAGCTCGTTAAGGGTCATTTCGTTAACTGTTTTAGTGGATTCAATATACAATATTCTGATATTTTTTTGCTGAAAAAATGTGAGTAGCTTTTGCACTGCAAAAGCTACTCACATTTTTTCAGCAAAAAATTTCAACACATTTGCGTATCACTCGATATAAATTTTAACGAATCGTTAACTAACGATGTCATAAGCTTTGAACAACTGGGTCTTGTTAAACTCTGATCAGGCGGAGTGTTTATATATGCTGATTTGTCTTGTTGAAATCATATGGAACATTTTTGCATGTTGGTGCCATTATATTGATTTCTCTATAGATACAATGTGTGTAGATATACAGACTGATCTGGGCTTAACCCTTAAAGCGCCAAGCAAACTTTTTTGCAGAAGACATTCAAAATTTTATTTTTTATTTTTCAGGGAAAACAAGTCTTGACATTTCTTGTGAATCGTCTGCTAAGCAGACGATTCACATGAACTGTCAAGACTTGTTTTCTCTGAAAAAAATTTAAAAAAAATTAAAAAATTGTCTTCTGCGGCAGTTGTGATTGGCGCTTTAAGGGTTAAGGGGGCTGGATACAGGTGATAGATATTCTGCCATTTTGCACAAGGGAGTCAACTTTTGTGACTTCCTGTTTGCTTTTCTGCACACTGAGCCCCTTCTGAAAAGGGGTCTACTCTAAAAGGAAAGACTTTGTTCCTCCTAGGGATGCAAATGCTTTCTTTTTAAAGTAGACCCCATATCAGAAGGGAGGCAGACCAATACTGACAGAGTTTTCTCGCAGAGAAGCGTAGCAATTCCCCCTTAGCTGTTCATATATGACATTAGATCTCATCACCCCTACATTTCAGAACATACTTGTGTGATGAAAGTCTCGATAAGAAAAAACAAGAATTTAATATGCAAGGCTGGTCCACCCAAGTTGTTAAGGTAGGTAACACTTAATCAATCCTTGCCATGCTGAATAAATTAAGATGCCATGCCCACTTCTAATTTTCAGCCAATCAGATTACTTGATCTAGCTTGTTGATACAAATTCTCATACTTAATTTCAAACAGAGTAGATCCAGATCAGTTGGCTTCTCAGAAGCCAACTGATCTGGATCTACACAGTTTGCAAAGACAGGGCTTATCCGGGTTCAGCAGGACCAGGGTTAACTTCACCCTTGTATAAAGATCATCTGATTTATTTATTTGATTTAAGTTTTACGGCCCTTTTAAGAATATTTCACTATATATCGAGCCGATCGTTCATCAAAGGTGGGCAAAAACTGGAGAAGCCGTGGAAAAACCACCTGACCATCCTTAAGCAGAATTTGGCTTTCCCACATGTGACCCCAGCGAGACTCGAACCACAGTGGTGAGAGTAATCATTTGATACTGCTGATGCCAGGATATTTTGAGCCGCAACAACAGAGAACATACCTTTGGATACATGCACCCGGAGGAGATTCAGATCAGCCCAGGAATTTTTAAAATTGTGGAGAACCCAAACACACAATGTAGCAACAACGTCGCTGCAACGTGTTGCAGCGACGTTGTAACGCCGTTAAGCTTTTGTAAAACCTGTCCAGAATGTCTTTAGGCGTTTTTCTTGTTCTAAAATTTGAACAAGTCTGTTTACTGCCTAATGATGTGTTTAAAAACCCATTGTTAAGTGGCAGTGTAGACCTGATCAGATGCTGTATTCTGTCTGCCTGTTCATGGGTGGCTCAGTGGAGATTGATCATGAAATATTTTCTACGGTCATTCTCTCCCTTCCGCTGATTCAAGAAGGGCAGTTGTCAGTTTCTGGCGAAAGAATATGCACAATACTGGTTAACCGCTTAGAGGATTAAGCCTGCCCAGTAAACATGTGGTTAGGTAAACTGACCGCGCTCAACATGACCCCATTGGGTTGACTGGGCCGTAAAACCTCAACACAAACAAACTATCTATCCCATTTCTGAGTCACTGATGAGGCCTAGTTGGCCAAAACAGACAATTCAGGCCCAGAAAACTTTAACACTCCAACTCTCCTTATTTGATCTGTGTGTTCATTGCTCTCAAGGGTCAATACTTTATGAATCTATCTAGAGTAAAACTTCAATGACTCAAACACTGATAGCTCGTTCACTGTGGCTGATTTGAGGACAAGGTTCCAATAGCTCAAGGCAACAAATATTTAGGAAACTTTACTTATTTTATCATGAAAATGTATGTTATGTGTACTCATTAGAATTGCCTCATTGAGGCAGTTCTAATGAGTACACTCAATGTACTATTAGTTTAGAAGGTCAAGAAGACATCCCTGCATCATCCCCACTTGCCTCGTGACCTGCTGCTATAATTAACCCTCAGTGGATCAAACAACCCATAACTAGAACTAATTTCCATGGTCTCAAAGATGTTTGAGCCTGTGGAGTTTAACTGTATCTATCTTTCCATCTATTAATATAATTGTGATACAGTTGAAAGCAGCATAAAATAGTTCCATTAATCAGCCATCCTTTTGGGATGCTACGATAAATGTCTTGAAAATTAAAACATTTTATTTGATACTTTTTTGCACCTAAATTTTCCTTCAGGAGCAGTCTAATCTGGGTCTGCGCTGTTTGATGCCATTTTGTCAGACACTTTGGTGTACGAAATTTTAGGACCTTTACCACAAGTATTAACAGATTTCTGTATTTACCCTTAGTGTAGGACAATTACCCACCTGGACAATTACCCATCCGGACATTACCAACCCCCTCTTAACCTATAAGCTGACAATTGAGTCCTCCGTGAAATCACCTGACCAGTAAATGACACCAAAACCTGACCAACCAAAATAGCTTACCAGTTAATGGTTAATGTTATTGCTTAGACAAACAATATTACCTATGTACTTTTTCATTGATAAATACAGGTACACATGCAGTTTTCATTGACAAATACAGGTATCACGATATTGTTTGTCTAAGGATTTACGCATGGGCGTGGTTATAGCCTTCTACGGAGGAGTCAATTACCCACCCGAATATATTTTTGATAAAATTGTCCTTAAATGTTTTATAAGTGATCTGTAAATTGTCTTATAACATTTTTCATTCATTTATTCCTGTTTTATTGGTAATAATAATTTTATATCTGTTAGAGAGTTTTAGCTGAAAATGACTTTGTATCATAGATGAAAGGATGAAATGAAAGATTTTGTTTTTCCAAAAATGACTTTGCAGTTTTTAAGTAAATTTCCTTGGGTATATCTTTTTTTCATAAATCATAAATGACTTTGTAGCAAAGATGAAAGGATGAAATCGATGGACCTTACAGTTTTAACTTCGTAATACATTAACCTATAGATAATGTGCTATTCTATTCTGTTATTCACCCCCTCCACAGAAAAAACGACCTTTCAGTCGTTATAAGTCTTAATTCAGAAGGTCCCTTTAAACAGTTACCTGTATGATGTAGTTCCTCCCGCTCAAATGATCACGTGTCAATTTCTTTTCTGTGGACTTTGAATGTTCAAGGATTATTATTCTGTGTTAGAAAAAATGGATTAAAATTATTCTACACGGTTAAAATGTTTATATCCTTGACTTTCTCTGGTTCTATATTCACTCCTTCTACTATCTATGTACTTATTTTCGAAATATCGATCTTAGATTTCTTGTTTTCTCAATGTTAAATTTCTTCCTTTGTTTCCGCGTCAGTCGATGCATTTCGCCCGCGGCAACTGTGGCCATTTAAAAGCTAAATGGGATACACATTTATCTTGTCTAACTTGTAATTCTTGCACACGTATTTCTCCGTGTTATATTTGTAGTTCCTGGACAGAAAAAGTTTGGAACCTAGCCGAAAGAAGACGCCTTCATGCTACTAGAAAATCAGTTATGACGCAGAAGAGAAAACAGAAGAAATCAAAGAAATCCAAGAAGTCCCAGTCAGACATGTCTGACAACGGGACAGTTGATGGGAGCACCGCCCCTCATAGCTTTACTGCTCGGGGCAGGACCCATCAAGGTGGCAGCCTGGCGGACAGAGTCTGACCGGGCACTAAGCCCACCAGTCACCAGTCAACCAGTCACCAGTCATCCAGTCAATGGGCAACTTATCTCCGTTCATCCAGTCACCTGTCATCCAGTTGCCAGTCAACCAGTCACCAGTCACCAGTCAACCAGGCACCAGTCAACCAGGCACCAGTCAACTTGGCTCCAGTCAACCAGGCATTGGTTTACAGTCATTCGCGTATGACCTACAAACACAAATTCCGCCTGGTTATATTCCTATAAATGTGCCTGTACAAAGCTACGCTCCATCCATAAGTAGCCATATTTCACATGGTAGTGTCCACAGACTATCCAATGTCTTTATTCCTGGTTACGAACTTTCTGATAGACTAGAACTTCCTAATCCAGCTTCTTCCTCTAGACAGATTATTCCACTCGAACCTGATTTTTCGCAGGTCTCAGATCCGAGTGTAATGATTGAGCCTCCTAATTCAAATGATTTATCTATCTCCAGACCTTCAAGGAAGGATCAATCAAAAAGAGAGCATAAATCTAAAAAGAGAAGAAGACATCGATCGTCCTCTTCTTCTATCTCTACTTCCAGATCAGACTCTTTGAGTTCTTCTCGGCGAAAGAAAAATTCAAAGAGATCTAAGCACTCTCATAAAAAGAGAAGAAGACAATCGATGACGCCTTCTTCTTCATCAAATTCCTCCCAATCTAAACTTGACATTGGTAGATATACAAGGGCTCATAAATCTCCCCAGGTTGCTCAAACGCCATCTCTAATACAACCTGAGGAGACTAATTTTAGTCAAGTCACTAATCAACCTATTAATTACGATCAGATTCAGCCGAATCTCACTCAACAGAATAAGGAGTCAGATTCGGAAACTGAATCCGAAGTCTGGTCATTTGATCGTGCGATTAACGAGGTCTTCCGGCTCCTTCCTCCTGAGTTATGCCCCAAAACTCAGCAGGATCAAGCTCCATTAAAACCTCTCTCTGGGATCGAACAATTAATGGAGTCTCGTTCCACTCCATTGCTTGTTCTCCCACAATCCAAATTAGTACAAAATACAACAAAATATATTCAAAATAGACTAGAATCGGACAAATGTTCAAGAGATTGGATTTGCCCGCAAAGCTTGGTTTCGGCTCTTGCTCTGACTAAATTCTACAAGAGCCAAAACCAATATTTGCCAACTGATAATATCCCTCAATTAGAAGCGGATGCGTCGCTCCTAGACATTTCTAATAAAGGAAGAGCTTCTATTCCGCTCAAGAATCTAGAAGCATGGGAAAGGAAGGCTAGAAAACTAGTCGCTATTAATTCTCATGCTGATCTATTTTCTTCAGCTGCCTTCCTTTCATTACAACAGGAATCGATGTCGGTTGCGGCCCTTTCCAGACTTCTGGAGGCCGTAGCCAAATCGATTAAACATGCTACTGCCATGTCTACACTTTTAACTACTGAATTATTCCAAGCTAGGAGGGACGCAGCCCTAGCTTCGTCTAAACTACTACTCGACAATTCCACATACGAGTTAAGGAACGCTCCTATTAACTCAAAATCCTTATTTGACGGCAGGATAAAAGAAATAGCTAAATCAAACTTCGAAGCTCAACAGCAAAGGTTTCTAGCTTCTACATCCATTCAGTCACAGTCTCATTCTTATAAGCCTCCTTCGCAGAGCAGAGCTTTCAAGATACCTAAATATCCTGCTAAACAAACAACATCCAGACCTAAACCTACGCATTCGTATAGGTCCAAAAATATTCCTCAAAGCTCATCTTCTCACATTAAGAAAGATAATATCAAGAGGACTGGTAACATCCCTCAGTTCCCCTCCTCTAAACCTGCCTCTTCCTCCTCAAGATTATGAAGGCCCGCCCTTTCCACTGCCTGCTCTTCCGCTCGCGGACATTCCAGTGGGAGGACAATTGGCCCATTTTGCGGAAAAATGGGAGGAAATAACAGACAACAAATGGGTCCTCTCTATCGTACGAAACGGTTTCAGGATACCATTCATCAAAATTCCTCCTTTGTCATCTGTTCCGATCAGAATGAGTCAATCCTCCTCCCCGTTTCTCAGAGAAGAGATCGAAAATCTTCTCAACAAACGGGCTGTGGAAAGGGTACAGAATCCGGAAATTCCCGGCTTTTATTCCCGGATATTCCTTGTGCCAAAAAACAACGGAAAAGTTTCGTTTAATATTAGACCTGTCTGTATTAAACCGTTACTTAGAGAAACAAGCATTCAAAATGGAAACAGTCAAATCGGTAAGACAAGCGATGAGACTCAACGATTGGGCTGTCTCCATAGATTTAACAGATGCATATCTACATGTGCCGATACATCGTCAATCCAGGAAGTATCTTCGCTTCGTACACGAAGATCAAGTATATCACTTTTCGGCCCTACCGTTCGGAATGTCCCTAAGTCCGTTAATTTTCTCGAAACTGATGGACGTTATTGCAGCGTTTCTACGCCAACGTGCCATATCAGTTTTTCCATACCTAGACGATTGGCTGATAAAAAATCTGATTCACAACCGTCTGATTACTCAGACAAAGATTTGCATTCAAACTATTCAAAGCCTAGGTTTTCTGCCAAATCTCAAGAAGTCAGATCTCTTTCCTGCTCAGAAATTCACCTTCATAGGTATGGAATTTCTGACGCAACAAAATTTAGTCAGGGTTCCAGCGGATCGTGTACAGAACCTAATTCTAACAATCAAGAAAATAATGTCAGCAAAACATGTATCGGCACGAACTTTCCTTTCTCTTTTGGGCAAACTCAGTGCTGCAGCAGACCTTGTTCTCCTGGGCAGACTGCACTTACGTCCTCTTCAGATGTGCCTGCTGTCAGTCTGGAAACCTCATATTCTTCCTCTCGATCACCCGATCTCGATAAACGGCATGATTCAATCTCACTTACAATGGTGGATAAACCCCATTCGATTCGAGACAGGGACTTCAATCCATCCTCCAGACCCCAAATTCTTCCTTTATACGGATGCCAGTCATTACGGATGGGGAGCTCATTTAGAGCCAACAACACTGTCCTTTCATGGTCGCTGGACAGAAAACCAATCCCAGCTCCATATCAATATGTTAGAAATGATGGCCATACGATTAGCACTGAAACAAGCCAAAACATTTATTCACCATTCTTGCATCATGATATCCACAGACAACACAACGGTGGTCTCATATATCAACAAACAGGGTGGCACTCATTCCCCCAATCTTTGCGTAGAAGTTTCGAAAATACTCAATTGGTGCCTGGAACAAGACATAGTTATCAGAGTACATCACATCCCAGGCAAATTCAACATTCTTGCAGACCGCCTCTCAAGACTAGACAAACCTATCAAGACAGAATGGGCTCTGGATCAAACAGTTGCGAATTCAGTATTCCGGATGCTCAACTTCCCAAATGTGGATCTGTTTGCGACAAGATTCAACCACAGACTCCCATTATATGTCTCTCCAGTACAAGACTACAAAGCACTAGCGATAGATGCCCTGTCCATGGACTGGAATCATCTTCATGCATATGCTTTTCCTCCTTTTATTCTGATACCTGCTGTTCTAGAGAAAATCCGACAACATCAGTGCAGAATAGTTCTCATAGCTCCGTTCTGGCCACAACAACAGTGGTTCTCAGAACTTCTTCTTCTATTAGTGTCAGCTCCGATTCGTCTGCCACTAATTCCAAGACTACTGACTCAATCCAAAGGAAGATTTCTACATCAAAACCTCCCAATTCTCGACCTTCACGCTTGGGAGTTATCAAACAATCAATCAGAGATAAGAAATTTTCACAAAACGTTGCAGATTTTGTCTCCAGATCAAGAAGAGCATCTACACAAAAAGTCTACGATGCAAAATGGACCATCTTCTCTAATTGGTGTCATACAAAAAAGGTTAATCCGATCTCGGCCCCTATTACAGTTATAGCCGATTTCTTAATCTTTCTTTTTTCGGAAAAGAAATGTCAGATTAGTACTATTAAAGGTTATAGATCTATGATCTCTAACACTTTAAAATTCAAAACTGGTAATAGAATCGGATCTAATCCAGTTTTATCTGAACTTATCAGATCCTTTGAACTCCAACGACTAGTACAAAGATCTCTTACACCTAAATGGGACTTATCGTGGGTTTTAGTATGTCTACAAAAACCACCTTTTGAACCTCTTGATAAGGCTTCTAAATTTCATGTTACTATTAAGACAGCCTTTCTCTTAGCTCTTGCCACTGCTAAAAGGTGTAGTGAAATACATGCTCTAGCTATGGATTCACAACATTTAAGATTTAATCAATCTGATGGTTCAGTTTCCTTGATTCTTAAATCTGGTTTTTTAGCAAAAAATCAGCTTCCTTCTGTTAAACCAGATCCTATTGTTGTTCCTAGTCTTGCTCGAATATGTAAATGGGAACATACTGACAGACTTCTTTGCCCCGTTAGGGCTCTGAAATTCTATCTCAAAATGACTAGCTCTTATCGCCAAAATAGAACTAGACTTTTTCTTCCTATTAAAGGCAATAAAGATATTTCTAAAGATACTATCTCGAGATGGATATCTTACACTGTTAAACTTGCCTATAGGAAACTCACTAAGCGAGATATCTCTTTCCTTAAAATCAAAGCTCATGAAGTTAGAGCTCTTTCTTCTTCTTGGGCTTTCTTCGACAAAGTTCCTCTCAATGATATACTTCAAGCAGCGGTTTGGAATAGTTCATCAACTTTTGCCAAATTCTATCTCAAGAGACATGTCTCAACAAGCACAGAATCTCCAAAGTTTGGGCCCCATTGTAGTGGCCCAAAAAGTGGTGGGGGGCCAACAGCAATCAGTTATGGATGTGTAGACAACGTCAACAGCCCCCCTAGACCTGATGCTATACTAGAGAGGTACTAATTATATCTTTATTATATATATATGTTAACCCTGGATTACTTTATCCTTGGTTAAAGGATCTTATTATTGCCTTAAGCACTAATTATGTCCTCATTATATATATATAAAAAAATAAATCTTTTTAATAAGCCTTAATTCAGATGTTGGGACTAACTTATTAGGTGAAATCCTCCCTCCTATTCTACAAATTCTAGCACATTATCTATAGGTTAATGTATTACGAAGTTAAAATGAAGTTTTTTAAAAGTAAAACATATTTTAACGAGTAATACTTAACCTATAGATAAGTATTTATCGTCCCACCTCCCTTCCCTTGCTCCTTTCTCCTAATTGTGTATTGTTTTACACATAAAAGAAACTGACACGTGATCATTTGAGCGGGAGGAACTACGTCATACAGGTAACTGTTTAAAGGGACCTTCTGAATTAAGACTTATAACGACTGAAAGGTCGTTTTTTCTGTGGAGGGGGTGAATAACAGAATAGAATAGCACATTATCTATAGGTTAAGTATTACTCGTTAAAATATGTTTCACTTTTAAAAAACTTCATTTTTAAGTAAGTTAAGTAATGAAAAGGTATTCATCATCCATTACAGCATGCAAATAACATTTGACACATGGCAGCAGATGTATTTAAAAACATTAAGAGCAAACAGAAAAAATAGCTATTTGAGCAAATCTGTAAATTTCTTACAGTTATCTAACAAAAGGTAAACATGCTCATTATGAGCTATTTCACTGTTTATTTCAATATTTTCTAAACATGTTGCAAACAGCAGACTACAAATGTTGTCTCCATGGCGTAATGGGTAAATTTAAATGTTTATATCTTTGCGTCATCCGAATTCCGTTATTAACCCTTGTCCTGCTGAATAAATTAAGATACCACGCCCATTTCTAATTTTCAACCAATCAGATTGCTTCAGCCAGATTGTTGATATAAATTCATATACTTAATGGCAAACAGTGCAGATCCAGATCAGTTGGCTTCTGAAGAAGCCAACTGATCTGGATCTACACTGTTTGCAAAGGCAGGGTATATCCGGGATCAGCAGGACAAGGGTTAAGAAATCAGAAATACTTTGAAAATTCGCACACCCAGGGGACCCGATAATGAGTCTGAGTTTTCAGCTGAAAACTTCTAAAGACTTTTAAAGTTCATGCATACCAAAGACTATTAATTTGTGATATACAAAATACTTCTACAATATTACAGATATATTTAAAGTAATGGAAAAGAATTAAAGATTTAATACAGCTTATTAATTTATCATCATCCAAAAATGAAAAAAAAATATTGGAAAATGTGGATAATTGTCCGGGTGGGTAATTGTCCGGGTAGGTAGTTGTAATTGTACAGTGGATAATTGTCCGGGTGGGTAATTGTCCTTACCCCATTCAAACACCTACAACCTTACCATATGTGTTCAAAAGTTTGCAAAAGTCCATGTTTCAAAAAACTGCTAGATGAGTGGCTATCAGTGTAGACCCTGATCAGATACTGCATTTTGCAGCATTTAATCTGGGTCTGCTCAGGTCTATCCAAATATTTAGTGTAAATATTCTACTATGTTTCAGAACATACCTCAACAGATGAATGGCAGTGATTGTGGGATGTTTGCCTGCAAATATGCTGACTATATCACACGCGAAGTTCCTATCACCTTCACACAGGTTAGTTAGACAGCTCTACTCTGTTTATTTCACCTACAAGGGAATTAAGGTGAAGCCAGCCTGACCCCTCAGCCACAGTAATACACTGTATTATATTTTCCCTGACTGTTGTGACATCATCTTAACCCTTGTCATGCTGAATACTGTTGTGACATCATCTTAACCCTTGCAATGCTCTCACTTTGTTATGTTATCTCCCCTGATGGCTGAGGTTTACCTTTTGATTAAGCTTTTGTAAAATCCGTCCATAATGTCGTTAGGTGTTTTTCTTGTTCTAAAAATTGAACAAGTCTGTTTACTGCCTAATGCTGTGTTTAAAAACCCATTGATTAGTGGCATTGTAGACCTGATCAGATGCTGTAATCTGTGATGTCCTGTCTGTATGTTCATGGTTTGCTTAGGTCTATCTATCCCATTTCTTTTGATAAATGTGGAAATTCCTTTCCATACTTATCCTAAATATTTAACTTTTAGCACCAGGGCCCAGTTGTTCAAAGCGTCGTTAGCTTAACGAGCTCGTTAAGGGTCATTTCGTTAACTGTTTTAGCAGTTTCAATATACAATATTCTGATATTTTTTGCTGAAAAAATGTGAGTAGCTTTTGCACTGCAAAAGCTACTCACATTTTTTCAGCAAAAAATTTCAGAATATTTGCGTATCACTCGATGTAAATTTTTAACGAATCGTTTACTAACGACGTCGTTAGCTTTGAACAACTGGGCCCAGGTAAGTTCAGCAGACAGCAAATTAATATATTTCTCATTTGTCACAGAAAAAGGAATTACACATTTCTTGCAAATTGCATGAAATGTCAACTGTTTTCTGAAAAAAATATTTCAAAACGTCAGCTGATTTTTTTCCCAGCATGCTAAGTGTCTGTAAGCTCATAGCTCTTGATAAAGCGCTTTACTCAACCAAAAAATATCTGTATTTTTCTTATTTCTCGACAAAAACATATGTTGTGGGTACTGGTTAGAAGCGCCTCCATGAGGTGCTTCTAATGAGTACCCACAAGATATGTTTTCGTCGAGAAATAAGAAAACTATATACCTGATACCCTCTCTTATATGCACCTATGAAGCTCATATAGTGTCTAAAAAGGTGTGGTAATTAGTGTTGACCCTGATCAGACACCATATTCTTTGGCATTTGATCAGCATCTGCATTTCTCCAAATACGTGGTGTAAATTCAGTAGATTTTTGCTCATTTATCATAGCACTAGTTAAGGCACTTTTTTCAGTCCAAAAGTATTTGTATTTTTCTTATTTCTCCATGAACACATATGTTGTGGGTACTCATTAGAAGCGCCTCAGCGAGGTGCTTCTAATGAGTACCCAAAACGTATGTTTTCATGGAGAAATAAGAAAAATATTTACCGGATACCCTCCCTTATCTAAACCTATGTTTATGTATGTGTGACACGATTATTTCATTGTCTCTTTCAGCAACATATGCCATATTTTAGAAGGAGAATGGTGTATGAAATAGTGACAGGAAAATTATTACAATGATAAACATTGCTACCTGATGAGAACCTGTCAGGTTGGTAATTCTCCATGAATGATAGTGCTGCATCGGGCCAAGTGAGGAAGTTTGGTGGAGAAGTGGATTTTCCTGGAAGAGGAACATGGTCCAGATTGTGATTTTGGTGCTGCATGTGTTAAAGAAACCACCTACCAGTGGTTGTTATGTTGTTTGGATTGTCAGCATGTGGATTATACATGAACAGATATGGCTATTAAGCCAGCAGATGTTGATTTACCAGTGAATGTGATGTTATGATGTAAACATATAAAAAAGGGCATGTATGCCATATGCAGGCCATAATGGCCTAGATCAGCACATGCATTTTTCCTAGATTTCCAGTAATGGTTTTCACGGCCTGCTAACACAATCACTGAATACTGTAGATATATTTTGACAGAGAAGGCCTATCAGATTGGCCTGATCTGAGATGTTGCTGTCCGCACATGGCATACGGGTCTTTTTCACAACATTGTGCATCCTATACACCACATAGCTCAGATAAGATTTTTTTTTTTTCTTCCCCAAAACAAGTCATGGCTACTCATTAAAAGTGTCTTGGCATCTCCCTGAAAACATGTTGTAAATACTCATTAGAAGCACCTTGCCAAGGCAATTATAATGAGTACTGTAATAATGTTAAATATTGGGATAGGCAGGCCTGAACAAACAGTGTATCTAGACCCTGATCAGAATGCAGAATGCAGTGTCTGATCAGGGTCTACACTGTTTGCCATACATACAGCAATATTCTAGACACATTAAGAGGTAGAATGGACTATTTCAAATTTTAGGACAAGTATGGTAAGTAAATAAGGTGTCCCAATACCTAAGGTTATTATAGTACCAACAACATGTTGTTCTGGCGACTCCTCTTATCTGGTTCTAGGATACCAGTGAATGTATTTTTGACAAATTGCTTTAGTAAAATTTATCCTAAGTATTCAGACACCTCAACTCCTTACCATACTTGTTCTAAAATTTGAACAAGTACAGTTTACTACCTGGGCCCCGTTGTTCAAAGCTAACGATGTCGTTAGTTAACGATTCGTTAAAATTTACATCCGGTGATACGCAAATATACTGAAATTTTTTACTGAAAAAAATGTGAGTAGCTTTTGCAGTGCAAAAGCTACTCACATTTTTTCAGCAAAAAATATCATAATATTGTAAATTGAATCTGCTAAAACAGTTAACGAAATGACCTTTAACGAGCTTGTTAAGCTAACGACACTTTGAACAATTGGGTCCTGATGTTGTGTCTAAAAATTGCTAGATGAGCAGCGAAGAGAGTAGACCATGATGAGAAGTCACATTTTGCAGGAAAATATGGTGTCACATCAGGGTCTTACACTGATTGCTCAGGCCTGTCTGTCAGAATACATACAGTAAATATGGTACACAGGGTTTTTGATAAGTTATTGCTGCAGATATCGCTTTTTGGTTTTTTGTTGACAAAAAGCCCTTTACCTGGATGTGTTGTGCTTATAAAGGATGTATCCAGGTGAATATTTTTGTACAAAACATGGCTGCTGCACCTGGTATGAATTGTTTATAAAGATAATTATACCCCCGACATACGAAGTATCTGGGGGTATATAGTTTTCGCTTTTCCGTTCGTCCGTTCGTTCGTATGTACGTTCATTTGTTCATTCGTATGTTTGTTCGTTCATCTTTCCGTCACAGGGTCAAAGTTTTTGCGTTAAAAGTTTATAAGCCCTCATATTTTGAAGATCCTTTTATGGATTTCGTTCATATTTGGCATGATGGTAGATATAGGTCTAAAGTTTTTATCAGCACCATCCCCTACCCGGGGGTGACCTTGGGGTCAAGGTCACAGACTTAGAATTTTCATAAAAAAGTCACAGGGTCAAAGTTTTTGTGTTAAAGTTTATAAGACCTCATATTTTGAAGACCCTTTAATGGATTTCATTCATATATGGCATGGTGGTAGATATAGATCTAAAGTTTTTATCGGCACCATCCCCACCCCGGGGGTGACCTTGGGGTCAAGGTCACGGACTTGAATTTTCGTGAAAAAAGTCAAAGTTTTTAGCTCACCTGAGCTGAAGGCTCAAGGTGAGCTTTTGTGATCACTCACCGTCCGTCGTCGTCGTCGTCGTCCGTATGTCCGTCCGTCGGTCCGTCCGTCCACAATCTTTAAACAACATCTCCTCCTAAACCACTGGTTGGATTTTGACCAAACTTCACAGGAATGATCCTTGGTTGGTCCTCGTTCAAAGTTGTTCAAATGGTTCCGGTCCGTTGCATATCTAGGTCACGAGCTAAAAATAGATTTTTTAACTAAAAACTTAAAAAATCTTCTTGTCAGAAACCATTGGACCGATTTCAATATAATTTTGCAGAAATGTTCCTTTGGTGATCCTCTACCAAGATTGTTCAAGCCATTCGGATTCGTCAAAAAACATGGCCGCCAGGGGGCGGGGCTTATTTTCCCTATATATCTATATAGAAAACTTTAAAAATCTTCTTGTCAGAAACCACTGGACAGATTTCAATATAATTTTGCAGAAATGTTCCTTTAGTGATCCTCTACCAAGATTGTTCAAGCCATTTGGATTCGTCAAAAAACATGGCCGCCAGGGGGCGGGGCTTATTTTCCCCATATATCTATATAGAAAACTTTAAAAATCTTCTTGTCCGAAACCACTGGACCGATTTCAATATAATTTTGCAGAAATGTTCCTTTGGTGATCCTCTACCAAGATTGTTCAAGCCATTTGGATCGTCAAAAAACATGGACGCCAGGGAGCGGGGCTTATTTTCCATATATCTATATAGAAAACTTTAAAAATCTTCTTGTCCGAAACCAATGGACTGATTTCAATATAATTTTGCAGAAATGTTCCTTTGGTGATCCTCTACCAAGATTGTTCAAGACATTTGGATTTGTCAAAAAACATGGCCGCCAGGGGGCGGGGCTTATTTTCCCTATATAATCTATATAGAAAACTTTAAAAATCTTCTTGTCCGAAACCACTGGACCTATTTCAATATAATTTTGCAAAAATGTTTCTTTGGTGATCCTCTACCAAGATTGTTCAAGCCATTTGGGTTTGTCAAAAAACATGGCCACCAGAGGGCGGGGCTTATTTTCCCTATATATCTATATAGAAAACTTTAAAAATCTTCTTGTCCGAAACCACTGGACTGATTTCCATATAATTTTGCAGAAATGTTCCTTTGGTGATCCTGTACCAAGATTGTTCAAGCCATTTGGATTTGTTAAAAAAACATGGCCACCAGGGGGCGGGGCTTATTTTCACTGTATATCTGTATAGAAAACTTTAAAAATCTTCTTGTCAGAAAACTCTGGACCGATTTCCATATGATTTTGCAGAAATGTTCCTTTGGTGATCCTGTTGCAAGATTGTTCAAGCCATTTGGATTTGTCAAAAAACATGGCCCCCAGGGGGGCGGGGCTTATTTCCCTTATATATCTATATTGGAAACTTTAAAAATCTTTTTGTCATAAACGACTGGACTGATTTCAATATACCTTCGCAGAAATGTTTCCTTAGTGACCCTCTATCAAGATTGTTCAAGCTGACATGATTTGTCAAAAAACATGGCTGCTAGGGGGTGCGGGGCTTATTTTCGATATAATTCTATATAGAAAACTTGAAAAAATCTTGTCGTCAGAAACCACAGGACTGATTTCAATATAACTTCGCAGAAATGTTTCCTTGGTGACCCTTTACCAAGATTGTTCAAGCCGTTATGATTTGTCAAAAAACATGGCCGCTAGGGGGCAGGGCTTATTTTCCTATATAATTTATCTATATAGAAAATTTTAATAGTCTTTTCAGAAAGCACTTGACCGATTTCAATGTAACTTTGCAGGAATGTTTCTTATGTAACCCTCTATCAAGATTGTTCAGGCCGTCATGATTCGTCAAAAAACATGGCCGCCAGGAGTCGGGGCTTATTTTCCTTATATATCTATATAGAAAACTTTAAAACTCTTCTTGTTAGAAACCACTGAACCGATTTCATTATAACTGCAGAAATCTTTCCTTGGTGACCCTCTACTAAGATTGTTCAAGTAATCATGATTCGTCAAAAAACATGGCTGCCAGGGGCAGGTCTTATTTTCCCTATATATCTATATATAAAACTTTAAAAATCTTCTTTTCAGAAACCAATGGACCGATTTCAATACAACATGGCAGGAATGTTTCTTTGGTGACCCTCTACAAAGATTGTTCAGGCCGTCATGATTCATCAAAAAACATGGCCACTGGGGGGCGGGTCTTATTTTCCCTATATATCTATATAGAAAACTTTAAAAATCTTCTCGTAAGAAACATTTGGACTGAGTTCAATGTAAC
Source organism: Anodontia alba (assembly GCA_964016985.1). Lineage (NCBI taxonomy): Eukaryota > Metazoa > Mollusca > Bivalvia > Lucinida > Lucinidae > Anodontia > Anodontia alba. The sequence continues at coordinate 2,603,560 of OZ024833.1, forward strand.
TTGGCAGGAATGTTGCTTTGGTGACCTTCTACCAAGATTGTTCAAGCCTTCATGATACGTCAAAAACCATGGCCCCCAGGGGGGTGGGGCTTATTTTTCATATATATCTGCATAGAAAATTTTAAAATTCTTCTTGTCACATACCCCATGACCAATTTCAATATTACTTGGCTGGAATGTTGCTTTGGTGAACCTCTATCAAGATTGTACAAGCAATCGTGATTCGTCAAAAAACATGGCTGCCATGGGGTGGGGCTTGTTTTCCCTATATATCTAAATAGAAAACTTTAAAAATCTTCTTGTCAGAAACCACTGAACAGATTTCAGTATAACTTGGTAGGAATGTTCCTTTGTGACCCTCTACCAAGTTTGTTCAAGCTGTCATGATTCGTCAAAAAACATGGCCGTTAGGGCGTAGGGCTTTATAGCTAAATAAAACTTTTTAAACCACTGGACCCATTTCAATATAACTTGGCAGAAATGTTCCTTTGGTGACCCTCTTTTAAGATTCAGTTCAAGTCGTCAAGATTTGTAAAAAAACATGGCCAGGGGTGTGGTGGAGGGGGCTGGGGGTGGTTAGTGCTATAAAGTTTATAAAAAAATCCTAGAGCAGTGAACTTGGCAGAAACTTCAACAGTAAATATGCAAATCTGTTTGGTCAGGTGAGCGATATAGGACCATCATGGTCCTCTTGTTTGTGTTTAAGTTTATATAGCTATATCATCAAGACCCTTGAGGAATTTCATTTATATTTGACATATTGGTAGATATCGGCCTAGCTTCTTACTCGGCATGATCCCCACCCTGGATGTGACCGAGGTCAAGGTCACGAACTTAGAATTTTCATATAAAAGTAAAATTTTTGCGTTTAAGTTTATATAGCCATATCATCAAGACCTTTTATTAAATTTCATTATCCCCTAACTGAAAGGTTGAGCTGATATAGCTATCAGCAAGGAATCTGTTTGTCTGTCCGTCAGTCCGTTGAAGTATTATTCGTTTATACTTTATTTTTGTCTTAGGGTCAATGTTTTTGCGTTAAAGTTTATAAGACCTCATATTTTGAAGACCCTTTGATGGATTTCATTCATATTTGGCATAATGGTAGATATAGGTCTTGAATTTTTATCAGCACCATCCCCACCCCAGGGGTGACCTTGGGGTCAAGGTCACAGAATTTTCATAAAAAAAGTCAAAGTTTTTTGTGTTTAAATTTATATAGCCATATCGTCAAGACCCTTGAGGAGTTTCATTTATATTTGACATGTTGGTAGATATTGGCCTAGCGTCTTACTCCGCATGATCCCCACACGGGTGTGACCGAGGTCAAGATCACGAACTTAGAATTTTCATATAAAAGTAAAAAATTTTGCGTTTAAGTTTAGATAGCCATATCATCAAGACCTTTTATTAAATTTCATTATCCCCTAACTGAACGGTTGAGCAGATATAGCTATCAGCAAGAAATCTGTTCGTCTGTCCGTCCATCCTTAGAAGCATTATTTGTTCATACTTTATTTTTGTCTTTGGGTCAAAGTTTTTGCGTTAAAGTTTATAAGACCTCATATTTTGAAGACCCTTTGATGGATTTCATTTATATTTGGCATGATGGTAGATATAGGTCTAAAGTTTTTATCAGCACCATCCCCACCCCGGGGGTGACTTTGGGGTCAAGGTCACAGACTTTGAATTTTTATGAAAAAGTCAAAGTTTTTTTGTGTTTAAGTTTATATAGCTATACCATCAAGACCCTTTGAGGAATTTCATCTATATTTGACGTGTTGGTAGATATAGGTCAGGAGTTTTACTCAGCATCATCCCCATCCCGGGGTATGACCTTGAGGTCAAGGTTACAGACTTAGAAATTTCATATAAAAGTAAAAATATTTGTATCTAAGTTTATATAGCTATACCATCAAGACCTTTTGTTGAATTTCGTTAATTTCGTTATCCTCCTACTGAGAGGTTTAGGGGATATAGCTATCAGCATGGAATTCATCCATTCATCCATCCATCCATCTGTCTGTCCATAAATGCATTATTGTGCACCCCATAACTCCTAACTACCCTTTGAGCTATTTTCAGGAAACTGTCAGGTTGTAGAGGGCATTTGGTAGGGTGTCAGGTACAAGAAAGACCTCTAACTGACTTGGTCCATGAGTTATCTCCCCTTGTCTCCAGAATTGTAAAAATTTTGTGCAAACCATAACTTTAAAACATGTTAAGATATTTTCATGACACTTCATCAGTATGTATAGGGCATTGAGTAGGCATATCACATTCAAGAATGACTTTCTGACTCCATTCTGCAGTTTTCTCCCTTGGTTATTTAAATCTTGTGCGGGCAATAACTCTAAAAATTCTTAAAGATATTTTTGTGATACTGTACCGATATGTAGAGGGCATTGAGTAGGCAGGTGACCTTAAAATTTTCATTAAAATTTGTATAGCTATATTATGAAGACCCTTTTGTTGGTTTCATTAATATTAAGCGTGATGGTATATATAGGTCTAAAGTTTTTCTCGGCACCATCCCCAAGCTGGGGCATGGCTTTTAAGTCAAGGTCACAGACTTTTCATACAAATGTCATTTTTGCTTATATTATAAAGACTGATTGATTTCACTAGTATATGGTGATATTTATAGGGCTAAAGTTTTATTAAGCTCAAGCTCAATCCCTGCACCTGTGCCTGACCTTTGAGGTCAAGGGCTTCATATTATGTGTGATTGAAGTTTTTCAATGTTATCACATAAAGCATATAACTGCCATCTCCAGAGTCAAAGCTACATACTTTGTGCTCTTTAAAAACTGGCGGTAGCGCTGGTCGGGGGTATACGTGCCCCACTGGGCACTTTGTCTAGTTCTAATAAGCTGCAGAACCTGTTTTCATCAAAAAATAAATCTAGCAGTTTTTGATTAAAAAAGGTGTAATGTGAAGTCCTGGTATTAGAAATAAAGAGATTTGTCTTATATCAATACAAAATAATGATATGTTTTGAGAGTTCATGAATGGCTTCCTGTGATAATAGTAATGAATCCAAAATTTTGATGGCAAACAACAAAAGTAGTGCAACGTAACAAGGTACTACCCTTCTAGAGGTGTACAGAGTACCTGGTAGATAATGTAAGCTGATTATTTAAGGGGTAATTTAGGTTGTTATTCTGGGCCCAGTTGTTCAAAGCATTGTTAGCTTAACAAGCTCGTTAGTGGTCAAAATGTTAACTGTTCTAGTAAGTACAATATCTTATTCACAGGTATTTTTGCTGAAAAAATGTGAGTAGCTTTATGCAAAAGCTACTCACATTTTTTCAGCAAAAATATTAGCATATATGCCATATTTAAGGATCAAAGTTTTAACGATACGTTAACTAACGACATCGTAGTTTTGAACAACTGGGCCCTGCAAAAGAAGTTTCCAGGCATTTGATTGGATAACTAGCCTGTGAACATGTCTCTTTTCTAAAACTTTGATGGCTGCATTTTTTTTTCACCCCACCAATAAATAACCAGAGTAGAAGCTCATGTTTTTAGTTTGTGTGTAGTAAAGTACAGGTAGAGCTTAAGCAGTCACCTCGGAGTTGGCATCAGTGTCGGCATTGGTTAAAGTTTTTTTTATTAAAGTTTTTAAAAAGCTATATATCTCCTGGATCTTTGGAAGGAAGTAGTTCATACTTGCCCTGTTGTGAGATACTAGTCTGAAGTTTTATACTGTACCATACCAAACCACATGAGTGACCTTGACTTGCCCTTGAGGTGAAGGTCACAGGGAAAAATTTATGTTAAACAGGTATGAGATGATTTTTGGCAGATTTCAGATTTTTGAGTTTCAAAACATGTTATGCAGAATTACTTGGTTTTGTCTGAAAGTTGCAAAAATGACATTTTTGGAAAGGGTGACAGGGGATTTCAGATTTTTTACCTAGAATTCAGATTTTTTCGTAAGTCCTCCAGTCTCATGCCTGGTTAAAGATTTTGGTAAGTTTTAGAGGAAAGTGTAGTTCAGGCGAGCTACGCTGTCCTTCAACAGCTGTTATTGTCTTTAATTTCTGTCTATTTCAGTTGAATTTAATTTACACAAGCATTATCAATGTGCTGTAGAAGAAAACTTGAACTACTTTCAAGTACTAAAAGTGATTTTAGTTCTCTTCAGCCAGTGTCTTAAGCACTAAATGCTAAACAAGCCTTGGAAACATGACATTAAGGTTGTTGATTTGTGATGAGGTTTTTAATGCTGTATTATGCCATTTGATGTAAACTTGTGACAGATAACAAAACAAGAAAATGCCTAATGGCATTATTGACAGGTTTTTCAGTACTGTTTTGGAATAGGGTATTTGGCAGAAGCAGGTATTTTTCTAAAAAAAATTAGTGATCACATTCTCAAAACTATCAGCCCTAGAGCAAAACAGTTTTCACTATTTGATAAGATATTTCAAACCACAACAGTAAGCAACAGAATTAAATATTCACAATAAAACAATTTTTCATGAAATTAAGCAGAAGCAAAGGCATGGACAGAACGTAAAAAAAGTTAAAAATTCAAACTACAGTCGAACCTCAATGGCTCGAACATCTTTGGGACCATGGAAATTCATTTGAGACATGGGTAGTCCGAGCCACTGAAGGTTAATTATGGCTCCAGTTCAGGAAGAAATAGCGATAATTTAGGGAAATCTTTTCGATTTTCTACACAGTGATTGTATGTTGAGTGTACTCATTAGAATTGCCTCGATGAACATACAATTTCACGATAAGAAATTTTCCTTAAATATTTGTTTTCTTGAGCTATTGGAAGAATTTCGTATGGACTCAAAAACAAGTTCGAAAGCCATAGTAAACGAGCCATCGGTGTTCGAGCCATCGAGGTTCGACTGTATGGTCCTTTCCGTTAATGCTTTTCTCCAAAGTTTAGGTGACTGATGGAGTCACTGGAGTGTATACTGAAAGGGTCTCTCTAATGAGCTAACAGTCCAACTATGGAAGCAATCTATTGAAGAATAAAGGAAACACACTTTGAAAAAAAAGTTAAGCAAAAAGTAAACCTGAAATAAATGCTTTGAAAAATGGTATTTTTTTTTTTTTTTTTTCAACCAATTTTGGTTCTTGGTGCCATTAATAGATTGTATATGAAAGGGGTCCCTCCAATGAAGCAACAGTCCTAATATGAAATCAGTCCACTGAAGAATAATGGTAACATCACTTTGAAAAAAAAAAAGGTTAACCAAAAGATAGACCTTGCTTGACACATAAAGGTAACACAATTTTTTCGACCAAAATTTTGGCTGTTTGTGCCATTGTATATGAACGGGATCCCTCCAGTGAAACAAGTCTTATATGAAAGCAATCCACTGAAGAATAAAGGTAACATATCACTTTGAAAAAGGTAAACCTTGGATGACGCCTGAGAAGTATGATTACCCGAGCCATTAGGCTAAGGTGAACATAATTCTCAGGCACAGAGTATTACCTATGTTACCAGCAACTAATAGTACTTTGACATATATTTCATGGTGTATTCAGATAAACCAAATAATCTAAGGCTCTCAGTAGTCCTAGTATGTAACTTGGATTAAGTAATTCTTAGAAACAAGAGTCCCAGACAACAAAATATGTCGGCCTCGGTGGCTCAGTTGGATGCGCCATCGACTGGAGACCAGGAGGTCGCGGGTTCAACCCCCGCCGAGGTCAGCAACATTCTTTCGTGCAGATTGATCATGAAATATTTTCTACGGTCATTCTCTCCCTTCCACTGATTCAAGAAGGGCAGTTGTCAGTTTCTGGTGAAAGAATGTGCACAATACTGGTTAAGCACTTAGAGGACTAAGCCTGTCCAGTAAACGTGTGGTTAGGTAAACTGACCGCGCTCAACATGACCCCATTGGGTTGACTGGGCCGTAAAACCTCAACACAAACAAACAAACAACCAATAGTCATCCGGGTATCAAAATCTTCATAATATTTATGTTTTGTCTGCTTCAATTGTGATTGGCATTTTAAGGATTAGCTTCTCTTAAGAAAAGGACCCTCATATACAGGGAGAGACTGCTGGGATGAGCCTGCACATCTGGACCCAGTTCAAAGCATTGTTAGCTTAACAAGCTTGTTAATGACAAACTCGTTAACTGTTGTAGCTAAGGTATATTCAAATACATTGATATTTTTTCTGCAAAAATGTGAGTAGCTTTTTGCAGTGCAAAAGCTACTTACTAAATTTTTTCAGCAAAAATATCAATGTATTTGCCATATTTCAAGATAGAAATTTTAACATCACATTAGCTAACAACTTCGTTAAGTTTTGAACAACTGGGCCTTGATCAGAACCTGCTGCTAATATTTTTGCTGAAAAAATGTGAGTAGCTTTTGCTTTACCCACATTTTTTCAGCAAAAATACCTGTGAATTAGATATTGTATTATGGCCACTAACAAGCTCATTAAGATAACGATGCTTTGAACTATTGGGCCCAGATAGCAAAATCTGATCAGATTGCCCAGGATTGCAGGCTGCTCTGACTGCATTTTGGGACAAACCATGTGAAAGCGTGTCTTCACATGGCATATGTAGACAGTGAGGTCTAATATCAGCCTGCACAGTCTGATCATGGCCTTCACTCATCTCAAACAGAATCTAATAACCTCCCATAACATAGGATTTTGTGAAAGTAATAAGAATATACATACTGTAATAACTCTAAGTATAGGGACAGATAGGCTATTGCAAACAATGTAGACCCAGATCAGATATTGCAGAATGCAGCATCTGATCAGGGTCTACACAGTTTGTCATAGATACAGCCATATTTTGGACATATCAAGCGGTAGTAGAATGGACTATTTCAAATTTTAGGACAGGTATGTTACGTAGATAAGGTCTCCCAATACTTAAAGTAAATATGGTATATATATATATATATATATATATATATATATATATATATATATATATATATATATATATATATATAAGTATATATATATATATATATATATATATATAAGTATATATGTATATATATACAGTTGACTCTCGTGATCTCGACCTCGCTTATCTCGAATAACCGCTTATCTCGATGTGAAAATCTGGTCCCTGCCAAAACATAAAAATCTAACAACAGGTAAAAAAATATTGTGGAAAAGAGGAGAAATTGCTCCTGAGGAGCAATTTCTCCTCTTTTCCACAATATTTTCAATATATCTCTAACTTCAAGAGTCCATTTACACATATATTTGTTACATGTGGTTGTTCGATTTATTTTTTCTTCAATTCTGCAAATCTGATATGTCAAGGTACGGATATCTCGAAGTATTTCCGAGAGTCCCTTGGAATTCGAGATACTGAGAGTCGACTGAATATATATATATCGAGGTCACGTGTATCTTACGTCACCGGGGCGTCCAAGTGATATTAGCTTACAGTTGGGCAAGGCCTGGAATCCTTGTAGCAGGTAAGGGTAGAGGGGAATGTTTTCATTTCTTCTGTTTCTTCCCTTTCATTCCGTTCTTCTTTCTTCCCTGTCCCTCTCTTTCATCTGCTCTACTATTTCTTCTATCTCTTTTCTGCCTTTCTCTGGGAGACAACACAAAGTGACCCACAAGGATTGACGTGTTGTTAAACACCAGTAAAATATGTATGAATATAATCGTCTAATCTAGAGCTCTGTTTGCTATTTTGCATATGTGTCTTTATGCCATGTGAGGTTGATGTCTTCTGTGAGGATCTCTTCTATTTTGTGTAAATAAGATGATGTACATTTGTAAATATTATGCATCACTCCTTGCTGTACATTAAGATTCCGTAGCTCCAGATAAGATGCTTTTTTTTTTCCAACTAAAAATTACTGATATCTTTCCTATATCTCCACAAAAATGTATGTTGTGGGTACTCATTAGAAGCGCTTCACAAAGGCACCTCTAATGTTTTCAAACAACATGGAGAAATAAGAACAATAATTTCCCAATACCACTCTTATCTGGTGTTGTGAAGATGTAAATGTATTTATTGTTTCAGAGAAGTTGGTTGTATTAAAATATAACTCTAGATATGAGGAGTATCCTGATTGATATTGTTTTATTTCTCCATAGTAACATACATTGTAAAATTTCCTTGGAATTACCATATTTACCCTAAGTATTCAAACGCCTCAACTCCTTATCATACTTGTTCCTAAATTTGAATTAAGTACAATTTACTACCCGATGATATGATTAAAAATTGCTGGATGAGTGGCAAGCAGTGAAGACCCTGATGAGACGTCTCATCTGGGTCTACATTGTTTGCTCAAGCCTGTCCGAATACTTACGGTATATACGGTACTTTAGTGATTTCCATTGAATCCATATGATATACAAGATGTGAAAAAGCCCTTATATCTGATTCAAACACTGAAGGTTCAGATCAGCATGTGCATTCTTCCAGTCTGATCTGGCATTACTCAGTTCTTTGACATATACCACCATTACGAAAACAGGCCTATTCAGGTATACAAAAAATTTTACCACCAAAAAATGAAACGTTTCAGATAAAATTTTGGATATTTTTCATATTTCTGCTCAAAACATAGATTGATGGTACTCGTTAGAACTGCCTTGGCCAGGCAGTTCTAACGAGTGCCCACAATCTATGTTTTTGAGCGGAAATAGGAACAATAATGTATACCCCTGTAAACACCAGTTTTACTATATAAAAGTGGGGTTTAAGGGTATCAACATTATATAGACATGTATGTAGCCATTGATCCTCCAAGTGGGCAAAAAAAGGCCCAAATCAGCCTACCCAAAAGGGCACATGATCAGGGCTTGTATTGTTCGCAAATTGCATAAAGGTCCTTTTCATGCATTGTGCATTGTATGAAATATGTTTTGTGGAAAAATCAGAAAAACATTTAACTGTCTGGTTGAAAAAAGTGTCTTATCAAGAACTGTGGTTGTATAGTCTAAAAAGAGGCTTATTTTGAAGAACAGAACAATATTATTCTATAACAAAAATATTATGCAGGAAGTGTTTTTTTTAGCGTAGTCTGACCTTTACCATAGCTCTAGGTAGCTAGTTATGCCTCTAACTTTGAAGAAGTTGGAGGGGCATATTGCTTTTGAGACATTTGCCTGTTCTTTTGTCCATTTGTTTGACACTTTTCCCAAAGAATCAGGATTGAAAATAAAATAACCCATTTTATTTATTTTTGTCTGTCAGACTTGTAGCTCCAGAGGTATGCCCCTTTTATGACGGACATAATGTCTTGAAACTTGGTGTGTGTGTGTGTGTGTTTTGTTTTTTGTTGTTTTTTTTTTTTGATAATAAATAGTTTACCTGATTAACTTTTTTTTTTTCTGAGTTATGCTTCTTGTAAAAGGCCGATTATGAAATCTTGTCAGCAAGATATCTTGAAAATTATTTGAGTTGTAGCCTTGAAACCTGGCATGATGATTTTGAATGATGAGTAGATTACCTTATTAACTTCTGAAAAAAATCAGATTTTTCGCCAAAGTTACGCCTGTTTTAGAAAACTGATAATGGAATCTTGTCAACATGATCTCAAAAACTGTTTGATCTAGGGTCTTGAAACTTGGTGTGTTTATTGAGGATAGATTAATTTTTGAGAAAATTCAGAATTTTTTTCCAGAGTAATGCTCATTTATATATAATAATGAAGTCTTGTCAGCAAGATACCTAATTGTATGAGTTAGGTCCTTGAAACTCAGTGTGCCTATCGGGAATAAGGAGTAGATCACCTGATCAACTTTTTGAAGAAAAAATCTGATTACGTTTATCAAAGTTATGCCCCTTTTCAACTTTGGCATTTTATATTGTCAAGACTATAGTTAGGGGCAAAGTGTACACATTTCTATTTATTAAATATTGGAACTCCTTACCATACTTGTCCTAAAATTTGAACAATTTCTTTTTACTACTTTTTGTCAGTTCCCGGTAAGAGAGGGTATTTTCACAATGGTTTTCTTATTTCTCCACAAAAACATATTTTGTGGGTACTCACTAGAAGTGCCTCACCAATGAGAAATGCTTCGGTGAGGCGCTTCTGATAAGTACTACAACTTATTTTTTTGAGAATAACAACCTATGCTTTCTGTCCTTTAAAATAGCAATGCCCAGGCGGTCGGGTTTCTTGCATCGGACGTCTTCCGAGGTTTACCTTTTAGTTAACCTTTTTATGCCCCACATAAAAAGTGGCAATGGTATTATGTTATGCCCTCAGAAATTTTGAATTCCGTCCCTCAGTCTGTCCGTCCATCCATCCGTCGATCAGTGCTTCCATCATTCATAATTCTGATATGGTCTGAGATGTTTTTTGACGAAACTTCACTCAAATGTAAAGCACTTTGAGATAACTTGCAGAACACATGAATCTTAACTCTTGTTTGCATACTTTTGAAGTTATTGCCCTTAGAACATAGAACATAGCCATTTCTACCATGTACTAGTGTCTGCTCTATAAGTTGAAAACCATTGAGATATTATTATGAAATTTCTCACAAATGTAAAGCACCATGAAACAGTGTGCAGAACACTGGTTAACATACTTTTGGAGTTGTGGCCCTTTGAATATAGTAGATGTTGAAAATAGCCATTTTTACTATATACTCATGGCTGCTCTGTACTTTCACAAAACTTCACCATATGTAAAGCACTATTAGGTGACTTGCAGAACACATGACCGAGTTATAACTCTGGTTTGCCTTCTTTTGGAGCTATTGCCCTTTTAACATTAAACGTAGCCATTTCTACCATGACGGGGACGTACTTGTGTCCGCTCTGTAAGTTGAAAACCGTTTGAGATATTATGAAATTTCTCAAAAATGTAAGCACCATGAGACAATGTACAGAACACAAAAACTGTAAATTTGGTTAACCTACTTTGGAGTTGCTTCCCTTTGGACATAGTAGATATTGAAAATAGTAATTTTCTTCTATGTACAAAAAAAGGAAACAATTACATTGAACATTTTAATCAAAATTAACACATGTACATGTATCAGTGTTGATATTTAGAGAAAGACTAATCACCTTAGCTTTGATTTTATTTTTTACAGAGTTAAGGCACTTACTTGTTGTAAATGCAGTGGCGGGGCATGGTGTAGTGCTTGCAGCACTTTAATTTCATGGTGATATGTTACCTTTATTCTTCAGTGAAAAAAAAGTGTCCATAATGTTGTTAGGCATTTATTCTTTTTTTTTTTTTTTTTTTTTCAACACAACAGTTTGAATATTTTCCTTATTTTTTCATGAATTCTAATGAATACCCGCAACATATGATTTTGTGCAGAAATAAGAATAATATGTACTGGATACTCCTTCTTACCTAGACCAGTAGAGCTATGGTGACACAGTAAAGGAGCTTTGTAGAATGTGATCAGAGAATGATGAAGGTCTATACCAGGGCCAGAGGTTATAAAACTTTTTTCGTGCTCAACTCCGCAGAGCATAAAATTTGTTCTGCTAACAATTCTTAAATTGCTAACAATTGCAAATTCTTTCTTGCTTAAAATAGCTTACCATGAACACTTCTCTCAGCCGGCCTTGGTGGCTCATTTGGATGCGCCGTCCAACTGGAGACCAGGAGGTCGCGGGTTCAACCCCCCGCCAAGGTCGGCAACATTCTTTCGTGGAGATTGATCATGAAATATTTTCTACGGTCATTCATGAAATATTTTCTACGGTCATTCTCTCCCTTCTGCTGATTCAAGAAGGGCAGTTGTCAGTTTCTGGCAGAAGAATGTGCACAATACTGGTTAACCGCTTAGAGGACTAAGCCTGCCCAGTAAACGTGTGGTTAGGTAAACTTACCGCGCTCGACGTGACCCCATTGGGTTGACTGGGCCGTAAAACCTCAACACAAACAAACAATGAAAACCTCTCTGCTAGTAAATATGAAAATGACAACTATTGTTGGCATTTTCATATTTATTAGCAGAGAAATTTCGTGCCCAGCTGAGTTGAGCATGAAAAAGTTTTATAACCTAGAGACCAGACTACAGCTACACAATTAATATACGAGGGATGTTCGAAATGAATTGCTTATTGTCCTCTAGCTCGATATCCACGTGGGGCACGATAAAAACCAATACATACCTGTATAGGGCTATTCAATATCTACACAATGGTGTATAAATGTACATGTTAGACTAAGTGTAAGACATAAAATTTGCCATTTGAATACACGCAGTCATTGACCACTGCAGTAAAAATGGTTGATAGAAGCGTCGACAAAAAAGATGAAATACGGGCTTACATCAAAGCTCGCTCAAAACTTGGTTGTTCTTTGAAGAAGCTGATGACTGAAATTTCTACTGCTTTTGGACCTTCTTGTGTGTCTTATGACACAGTTAGGCGGTGGAAAAAGAAATTTGAATATGGTGTAGAGTCCATCAAAAATGTACCGAAATCAGGTAGGCCAAAATCTGCATCTAGTAAAGAAATCGTTTCCAAAATAAAGGAAATCATTGAAGGAGATGCCAGATTTACAGTTCGTGATATTGCACGAAAGGTAGGCATATCACTATCAACGGTTCACCTTATTTTGAAGAAGCATTTGAAAGTCAGAAAGATTTCTGCTAGATGTGTGCCACATCTGTTGACTGACGAGCAAAAGAGGCAACAGGTTAAAGTGGCCAAAAAGCTGCTTCAAATGTTTACAAAATATGACAAAAAGCAGTTTGCCAATGTCGTCTAAGGTGATGAAACCTGGGTCCATTATTTTGAGCCCGTCAGAAAGGCTAGCAATAAGATTGGGCCACTAAACACAGCAAACGCCCAATAATTGCCAAACGTTCTCTGAGTACAAAGAAGGTTTTGTATGCAATCTTCTTCTCTGGTGAAGAAGTCGCAATAAAAGTGCCAGTGAAAAGGGGCAAAAGCATCACCGGAAAGTACTACAAAGACGTAGTACTGAAGAAACTGAAAAAGTATTGTCAGAAACGACGCCCTGCCACTGGTTTTAAACATGTCCGTCTTCTACATGACAATGCCCCAGCTCATACCTCCGCAATAGTTACGGCGTTTTTGAAGAAAGAAAAAGTAACTGTTTTGCCTCACCCCCCGTATTCCCCAGACCTTGCCCCATGTGATTTCTTTTCGTTTCCGAAATTGAAAGCATTCCTTGCTGGGCGGAAATACCAGTCCCGACAGGCACTTGGATCTGCCATTCATCAGTACCTTATTACTGTGCCCAAATCAGCGTACCGTGACGCCTTCAAGAAGTGGATACATCGGCTGAAGCTTTGCATTTTTAGCCACGGGGAGTACTTCGAGGGCATGAAATGAGTACTTTTGGGCTAACTTGAAATTTGAAGTCTCCAGATAGACATAAGCAATTCATTTCGAACATCCCTCGTAATGAGCCCCTCAAAGCAGAAATGGACCTTATCACATATGACCAGCATAGACCCAAATCAGCCTGCTCATTCATACATTCTTATGAGGGTCTGTGCTATTCACTAATCAAATGTCTGCATTAAGTGAGTGATCAGTATAGACCTGGATCAGACTATGGGTATGCAGTCTGTTGGACTCTACACTGATGGTTAGAGAACTAATTAACCCTTAAATTGTCGTCTGCTTTGTGGTCTGCTTGTGTTTTTGAAAGTCATTTTTGCAAACAGTGTGGACCCAGATCAGACTAGCAGTCTGATCAGAGTCCACACTGTTCGCCTGTATGCAAAAATAGGTTTGAAAAGTTTGCAAGAATATTCAGCAGACGACATTTTCAAATGCAGGTTTTCTTGATATTTTAAGGGTTAAAGTGGAGTACATGTATTTGTTGATAATTCTGGAATAATTTTGCTTCTCCATAAAAAAAACAAAACAAAAAAAAAACATGTTGTGGTACTCCTTAGAAGTGGCTTGCTAAGGCATTCCTCTAATGAGTACCCGCAGGATATGTTTTTATGGAGAAATAAGAAAAAATATTCAAGAATTATCATCAAATACTCCTTAAAAATCTTCTGATAAGTCTTGGTTTGTATTTGGAAGGGCTCAAACAAGGAAATTTTGGTTTGCTAATAGCAAGCCTCAGGTTTTCAGAAAATAAATGTGATATTTCATGACTTCAGACTTGTTTGTTTATCTGAGTACCTCTACCATGAAAACCCAGCATTGTTGAGCTGTGACAAGAAATATCTGACTGCTGTCAGTACCCTTTACAAACACAGTCTTCATAGAAAACCTTTTTATAGCGACTTTTACTGTAACAGAGGAATTGTTAAGGAGGAGCATTTGGTGAAAATTTTAGGATAATTTGCTCCAGTTCTGAATAAAACGTGTATTGTCTTTAATCATGAGGTAAGGAACTTCTTATGAGTACCCACAATATGTTTTTATGCAGAAATAAGAAAAGTTATCCCAGAATTATCACCAAATACTCCCCCTTAACAATTCCTTTGTAAAACAGTAAGTATTCAGATATTGTAACTAAATAAATGTAACTCCTTATCATACATGTCCTAAAAATTGAACCGGTCTATTTTTCTACTTGTTAAAATGTCTAGAGATCATTTACTATCCGTCCTTAGTCAGCAGTTCACATTTTCAAGCAGCTTTTTGGGACTTGAATCTGTATTCTTGAGGCATTGCACAAGGTTTTACAGAGAAAAGGGCTTTACTAGAACATCATATTCTGACACCTTGGTATACTTTGCCATGCACTTACGTCATTATATACAGGTCAAAGAAAATGTAAAAACAAACAAATCATATAAATTCAGGCTTTCAAACCACCTTGTTAAAACTGCATGCAGGCAAAAACTTTGATCTGGCATCAGAATTTGTTACCCTAGGTCACATGCAGCCTCACCATGTGGAGGTACTTGTCAAAAATACAAAATCAGAGCTTAAAATGGTTTTATTTTGAAATTTCACATGTTTAGTGGGATAAATGCTTTGACTGAGCATCAAAAGTAGCATGTTGACCAACTTTAAAGCCCTGTCCTCAGACTGTATTGTATTTTTTTTTTTAATCATGCAAAATCAAGGTTTGAAACAATTTTGTTGAAAATTTACAAGAATGTCTAAAAAAATAAGGGCTTCAGAGTTTGTTACCCTTGGACATACGTAAGGGTGCCCTGAGGCTATGTACTGTACCTGTCAAAAAAAAACAACAACAAAAAACAAGCAATTTTGTCTCTTTGGCATTAATGGTATATTAGGGACATTTGCTTTCTGTATCTGAATACCAACATGCTGTGGCACAGTTGTCTTGCCTTGAGCTAGGAAATTAAAAAAAAAATATCCTAAAATCAGAGATTGAATCCATTTTGCTAAAACCAATTAAATCCTAAGAGCTAAGAGAGACAAGTACTTTCCTAGAACTTATAAACATGCCACAAAAATGGTCAAATGGTAGGACAGAGCAAAAATAAGAGGACATGATGGTGCTTAATGCTCCCCTATGCTGAAAAGTAAGTCAAGGTCACTCATTGTCTACAACATTCATTGATCAGGAGGATATACAATGTAACTATTAACCCTTGTCCTGCTGAATAAATTAAGATGTCACGCCCACTTCTAATTTGCAGCCAATCAGATAATTTGATCAAGATTGTTGATATAAATTCACATACTTAATGGCAAACAGTGCAGATCCAGATCAGTTGGCTTCTTCAGAAGCCAACTGATCTGGATCTACACTGTTTGCAAAGGCAGGGTATATCCGGATTCAGCAGGACAAGGGTTAACATATCCATAACTCTATCAAAATTAGGTGTTCTTTAACCTCAAAACAATATGCACTGTATCACATCTTGGTTTGACTGTCCACCAAGTTTCAACCCTATCTTAAATGTAGGTTCAGGATGATCTGATTAAACTGAAGAGTTATGCCAGTGACAAGGTTGAAAATAGGTGTTTTCAGCAATCAAGTGGACATAACTCTAAAATGAATTATCTGATCTGGACAGTTTTCAAATTTATCCAAAACTTCATCCATGTCCACCTTATCTGCAAGTTTCAGGATGATCCGATTAAAACTGAATGAGTTACGCTGATGATGAAGTCAAATATAGGCTTAGGATATAATCTTAGACAAATGATCCGATCTAGCCAGATTTCAAAATCATCCGAGATTTCATTCATGTCTACCTTATCAGCAAGTTTCAGGAAGTTCGGATCAAAACTGAATGAGTTATGCTGATGACAAAGTCAAAAAGAGGCTTTCTCAGCAATCAAGGGGAAGTAACTCTAAGATAAATGATCCTATCTGGTCAAGTTAAGAAGTCGTTTGAGATTTCACTCGTATCCACCTAATCTGCAAGTTCCAGGAAGATCGGATCAAAACCGAACAGACTGACAAAGTCAAACAGAGGTTTTTTCACTATCAAGGAGACTTAACTAGGATTAATCATGAGTTTAAATCTGATGTGGTGAGTTTTTAATCTCATTCAAGATTCAATCCATGACCACCTTATCTGCCAGTTTCAGGAAGATTCAATCGAAACTGAACGAGTTATGCTGATGACAAAGTGTAATAGTGACTTTTTCAGCAATCAAGTGAATGTCACTCTAAGATTAATGATCTGATGTGGCCAGTTTTCAAACTTATCCCAAATTGCATCCATGTCCAGTTTATCTGCAGGTTTCAGGAATATCTGATCAATCTGAATGAGTTATGCTGAGGGCAAAGTCAAACAGAAGCTTTTTCAGCAATCAAGGCGATGTAACTCAAGATTAATGATCTGATCTGGCCAGTTTTTGGACTTGTCTGAGATTTCATCCATGTCCATCTTTTCTGCAAGTTTCAGGAATATCTGATCAAAACTGAATGAGTCAGCCTCGGTGGCTCAGTTGGATGCGCCGTCCGACTGGTGACCAGGAGGTCGCGGGTTCAACCCCCGCCGAGGTCGGCAACATTCTTTCGTGGAGATTGATCATGAAATATTTTCTACGGTCATTCTCTCCCTTCCGCTGATTCAAGAAGGGCAGTTGTCAGTTTTTGGCGAAATAATGTGCACAATACTGGTTAACCGCTTAGAGGACTAAGCCTGCCCAGTAAACGTGTGGTTAGGTAAACTGACCGCGCTTGACATGACCCCATTGGGTTGACTGGGCCGTAAAACCTCAATACCAGCAAACCAGCACTCTGATGACTAAGTCAAACAGGCTTTTTCAGTAATCAAGGAGACATAACTCTTAAGATTAATGAACTGACCTGGCCAGTTTTCGAATTTGTCTGAGATTTCATCTATGTGCACATTACCTGTAAGTTTCAGGAACATGCAATTAAAACTGAAGGAGTTATGGTGATGACAAGCATTTTCCCATTGTAAGTCTATGGGACTGGTTACCATAGCAACCAAAGTTTTCATTGGATTTCCATGAAAAGCGTATGCCATCAATCCCCCATCAGATGCATGCTACAGATTAGAAATGATTGAGCTCGGCCTGCAGACTTGAGAGATATAATTGGTCAAAAGTGCTGACGGACAACTGATGGTCGATTAACGGACTATTATCCTATAAGCTCCCCTGGAGCCTTTGCCCAGGTGAGCTACAAGATAATAATATAAATTTAGTGCATTAACAAGTTCAAGTGTTTAATTTTGCATTTATTTGATAAAATTATTGTTAGATTGCATTTAATTTTTTCCAAAGATTTGGAAGAAGTGGAGACATATTGAAAGTGAACAATGATACGGTGGTCCATCATACTGCTTTAAAAATACACACAAACACAAAAAAACATTGTCAGTGTTATCAAAATAGTCTAAAGTCTCTATTCCCCAGCCATTCCAAGAATGGTGGAAAGGGCTTATTAGCTCACCTGAGCTCTGCTCAGGATGAGCTATTGTGATCACTTCGTCCGTCGTCCGTCCGTCGGTTAACATTTTCAAACGACTTCTCCTCTAAAGCCGCTGAGCCAATTTTGCTCAAATTTCATATGAAGCCTCCTTAGGGTGGGGGGACGAAAAATTGCTAAAATGGTCGCGGTCCGCTGACCAAGATGGCCGCCATGCCCATATATGGTAAAAACCTTTAAAAATCTTCTCCTCCAGAACCGAGAATGCCTTGGGGCTGAACCTTTGCAGGAATCATCGGGGTTGGGAGGTCTACCAAAATTGCTAAAAGAATTGTCGTACGTTGACGTTTGACCTTTTTACGGCAAGGTCAAGTTTGCTTCCCTATGCATTTGTATGGGAAAAACCTTTAAAAATCTTCTTCTCCAAAATCGAGCATGCCTTATGGCTGAATCTTTGCATATATCATCCAGAACAGGAGGGCTACCATAATTGCTAAAATAATGGTTGTACATTGACATTTGACCTTTTTACGGTAAGGTCAATTTTGCTTCCTTATGCATTTGTATGGGAAAAATGTTCAGAATTTCAAACAACTTCTCCTCTGGAGCCTCTGGGCCAATTTTACTCAAATTTCATATGGAGCCTCCTTAGGTAGTGGGAACAAAAGATTGCTAAAATGGTCACGGTTCGTTGACCAAGATGGCCGCCATGCCCATATATGGTAAAAACCTTTAAAAATCTTCTTCTCTAGAACCGAGGATACTTTGAGGCTGAATGTTTGCATAAATCATCGGGGACAAGGGGTCTACCAAAGTTGCTAAAATAATGGTCATACATTGACATTTGACCTTTTTACGGCAAGGTCAAGTTTGCTTCCTTATGCATTTGTATGGGAAAAAACATTTAAAAATCTTATTCTCCAAAACCGAAGATGGCGTGTGGCTGAATCTTTGCATATATCATCTGGAACAGGCGGTCTACCAAAGTTGCTAAAATAATTGTCATACATTGACATTTAACCTTTTTACGGCGAGGTCAAGTTTGCTTCTGTATGCATTTGTATGGGCCCCATACATTTGTATGGAAAAAAATGTTGATAATTTCAAATGGCTTTTCCTCTGAAGCCTTCGGGCCAGTGTTGCTCAAATTTCATGCGGAGCCTCCGTGGGCAGGAGAATGAAAGATTGCTAAAATGGGTATGGTCCATTGATCAAAATGGCTGCCATGCCCATATATGGTAAAAACCTTTAAAAATCTTCTTCTCCATAACCAAATAAGCCCTGGGTCCTAATCTTTGCACAAATTATGGGGGACAGGAGATCTACCCAAATTGATAAAATGATGGTTCTATGTTGACATTTGACCTTTTTACCTCCAAGGTCAAATTTGCTTCCCCATTTGTATGGGCCATATATATTTGTATTGAAAGTATCGAAGTGACTTGTAGATCAACAGTAGTTAAAATTGTTCTGATTGGAAATCTAAGATGGCCATCATCTGGTTTATATTTATATTTCCCTGCCACTGTGCTGTTTACATGTATAAAATCATGATTCTTCAGAAACCACTTAGCCAATTTCCACCAAATTTCACATTGATCCTTCTGTTGAAATGTGATTGATAGTTTATTCAAATGATCATGCTCCATTGACTGTCAGGCCCATATATTCTTCTTCAAAACTAAGAACTGCTCAAATGATGATATTTTCATTAGTTGCGGTGATAGGATTGAAAAAAATGTTGCATAACATCTGCATGTCTGCAGTGGCTATGTCACTCAGATGAGCGAACCGTGGCCCGTGGGCCTCTTGTATTGTTACCCCTGTCCGTCTGCGTCTGAGATGGCGTTAGTTATCTGTGTTCTTTGGACATATTTCTAGTTTTGAGTTACGAAGTAATAAATAAGGGTAGATAATTCAGTGATGTCACCTGAACCTGATAAAGAGAACTGTCAAGATCCAATGAAATACAATGTATTCCAATGGATTTAAAATTTAGAACACACAAAAACAAAGGGAGGAAATCTAGTATATAAAGAATTATGACACTCTTGTATGTGATCTATCACTTTTGAAACAAATGGTGTCAGAGTTTATTAACCTATTCCTAAAATGCCACATTTACCCTACGTACTTACTTACATGTACTAAAATTTGAAATAGTCCTTTCTACTACCTCTTGATGTGTCTAATTGCTATATGTATGGCAAACAGTATTGGGGCATCTGATCTGGGTCTGTTCTTTTTGCAAAGGCCTGTCTGTCCCAATACTTAAGTTACTGAATTAGGGTTCTTAAAATTACTGAACCATGCATGAGCAACTTATATATTGTAATAATTTTAGGATCAGACAATGGTGTCAGAAATGGCTGAATTTTCCCTTTGACATACCAGAAGCAACAATTTATATGAGCACTTGTGTTTTATGTAAAGCAAAATGCTATTCATACTTTTAAGAGTTTCTCAAACCATTTTGAAGCTAATATTTGTTTCTCTGGATCAATTTATTTCATATAAGGGCTGATCATGAATAAAATTATGGGATGCAGAAGTGGACTGCCAACAAAAGGGTTGCACTGTCACCAGGGCTACCAGACAGCTATGGCAGAAAGTCAACAAATTTTGTATAGAAGCTAACAAGGGTGGGGGAGCTCTTCTACCAGGACAATGCTTTACCATAGGCAACCACAGTGCCATAACTGCTATCCTAAAAAGGGAGTCAAACAACCACCTTATTTGGCACCCTCTGGCTACTGTCTCTTCCTAAAGATGAAAAAGCAGTTTAATGGTCATCAGTTTATTTCTTATGATGACATATTGCATGCTAGGGACCACATTCTCATAGCCCAAGATGTGGTCTGCTACATGGAAGTATCTGTCTGCTCCTTGACAGCTGAATTTAGTGTGTTAAAGCTTAGCATGCTGGGTAAAAAAATCAGAAGACATTTTGATGTATTTTCTTATTCTTCCCATAAAATAGGTTTTGACATTTCATGCAAATTGTATCCTTAGGAGTCATTTTGCATGAAATATCAGTCTATTTTGCAGAGAAAATGAAAACAATATCATCAATTTTTCATATGCTGAATAAAATAGGCTTCAACATTTCATGCAAATTGTCTCAGGAGACAATTTGCAAGAAATATCAAATCCTATTTTCTGGGAAAAATAAGAAAATAGCATCAGTTTATTGTGGTAAAGGTTAACAAATAAGGTACTGAAGTTGAATTCCCTTCTCTCTAAATGCTAAATTCTTGTTCATTCTATTCTGTTCATAATCATGTTAACAATTACACTAGGCAAATTCAGCAGATGACAAACTGATGATATATTCTTATTTTTTCCAGAAAATAGGCTGTGACATTTCATGCAAATTGTCTCTCTTCAAAACAAATTTGCATGAAATTTCAAAGCCTATTTTTCAGAGAAAAATAAGAAAAATATTTCAAACTGTTGCCTGCTAAATTTATTTACCAACATGCTAAGGGTTAATTGCTATGAACAGGTGTGACTTTTACTGTGCCACTGTTCATTTGATAGAATAATATCAGGGACAGACTTTAACAACAAATGGAAAAGTACTGAACAAATTATACTGTAGTATTATTGTCTATCCCAGTTATTTACCTTGTTTGACTTGAATGAATCTCTTGACTGTAGACACCCTTATGACTCACTCTGACCTTAGAAATAGAAAGTCAACTGCAGAGCTCTAGATAAGGAGTATCCAGATCAGTATTTCTTTTTTTCTTCTCCACAAAATGTATGTTTTGTTTATTCTTTAAAATTGCCTTATTCTCATACAATTCTAAAGATTACCCATAATGTTTTTATGGAGAAATAATAAAACTATAAGTAAACATTTTGTCAGTCATGAAAATGAATTGGATATTATGACCAAAGGCTATTTTTATTTTAATACATTTTGAAATACACATTTAAGTTAAGGATAAATTAAGTTCTAATCATCCTTGACAGTGGGTTCATGTAGTAGGGGAGTATAATTCATTGCAAATTATTTTATACCATTTATAAAAAATATACCAGTTATCTATCACTCTGTCCTCCCAACCAAATGCTAAAAATGCAATCCTCACTAGAACCTTTGGTTTATAAAACCATATTTTTATTTGTGTAACTGACATACAAAAAAACATGCCATGCAACAATGATACTATAGCCTCAAATGTTGCTTACAAAAATGTATAATGTACTGTAGCTCTTTATAAACATATACAATTTATAAAGTTTGTCAGGTATTTTTTGATGTACCATATTAAAAAAGAAAATATATAGTACACCACAACCTCTTTATAGCACTATTGTTGGGGTCCATAGCATAAACTGTGTTAGTTAAACAACCATTTATATCCAAACAAAAATGTATAGATTATATTGAAAAATGACCTCAATATAATCTATACATTTTTGGGATCCATCTTTGAACCATGCTATATCCAAAACCGTGTTATAACGAACCATGTTATAAAGAGGTTGTAGTGTACTATATTTACCCATAGTAGGCCTGTGCAGCACAGACCCATATCAGTTGCCACAAAATGTTGCATCTTATCAGGGTTTACCACTGAACCAACCAACCAGCAATTTTAGACACATCAACAGGTATTAGAATGGGTGTGATAAAATTTAGAGCAAGTATGGTAATGTAAGGAGTTAAAGAGTTCCAATATTTTGAGGTGTTTTGAGAATACAATAGAATATGGTTTATATTTCAGAAATCCAAAAGGCTTTTTAAGCCCATGAAGATACAAAACATCATACATGATGGCATTTGACAGTGCGAATCAACATAAAATTAACTATTTAAATAGCAAATCTCTGTCACATTTATCACTACCAATCAGTCTTTCTTTCTATCTTTTTCAACGATATATGTAGGATGTTATGTTGTGGAGAATGTGAATAATTTTAATTAACAAACTTATGAAAAATAGCTTCAGATATTGAGAATTGTCAGATAATTATTAATAAATTCTAGGGTTGTGCAGATGTGCATACTTTCCAGGCAATATCAATGCAGTCTGGGGTGGGGGGGTGGGGGGGGGGAGGGGGGTTCTTTTGCATTAAGGGGGAAATATTTGTTAAGATTGTTTCGCCTACCTCCCTAGAAAAGAGGTCTACTAAAAAGGAAAGAATTTTTGGAGCAAATTCTTACCTTTAAAAGTAGACTGGCCCCTTTTCAGATTGGGGCCCAGATTCTTGGTGCGCAAGAAAGTAAAACTGAAATCACAACAGTTGTCTCCCTTGTGAAAAAAAAAATTGAAAATCTACCAAGCGGTCCAAGCGTATCCAGTCCCTTGAAACACCATTTTGCAGTACTTTTAAGACTGCACATCTGTACAGTTTGATCAGTTCTAAATATAGTAATACCAAAAATATCAAATTAACTAGCTTTTCTTAATACATTTTAACAATGCATTTTTTTGCCTTGTATTTGATCACTGAGTCATTGCAGACAAACAAAAACTATTGACCTAATGCCATCTGACAAGCTCTAATCTGTTTTATCTGATCAAAAATAGATGATCAGCTGATTGTTTACATAATCACTATGGAAATGAGACACCGCTTTGTTTTCATCACGTGATAAAACGAAGTTGACCAATCAAATCACCGATAGACCAATTACTCCTCATCGCACCTGTCAACTTCCGTTTTATCCTAATAGTTTGTCGGTGCAAGTCAAATTAATGATTTTTGTGAATTATGGAAGATTTTGGCGAATATCTATACGACGAGGATGGTAATCCTATTCGTTGTCCGGACTTTGAACTCGAAGAAAATCTTTTCGAAGGGGTAGAAGACAACAAAGATATATTTCACATAAAAGGCGACGGTTATGATGTTACATTATCGCTGGCCAGTGGACTTATTACCTGGAAAAATGTCAATCCAACAGGTAGTCAGTTTGTTTTTAGTATATTATTATAAGATGTTTTATATGTCACCCAGTACTTTCCAATCTTTGGTAGCTTATTTCCCTATCCGATTTGTATAGATGTAAAGAGCATGGCTACCATTTCTCAAAATTAAAGTAAACTAAGTTTGAAAAAGTGAACGCAAATCCGCGTCACCCTGCTTGCAAGTCAAGTGCTCTACCAACTGAACTAACCAGACTGACAGTCTGGCCAGTCACCCAAAAGTAAAGATTTTTCATCAGTCTATCACAGTAAGGGAGATACACTTCCTTATGCAAACCATCTGAGACATGTTAAAATATCCTGAGAAATTGCTTTTTTTTTTACTGGTGACACTTCTAATGGCATTCAGTAATATGTGATAGCATATTTCAATGAGTCCTATGAACATACCAAGAAGCAGACATTGCTTAAGAAAGATATAAAGGTCACAGTAAGTCACAGTGAATACCTGTACTTTTACATTGATGCTCATTTAAAAGTTAAGAAACTACTGTATCAAGTACCAGTGACTGAACAATTCCCGAATAAAGCCGGGCTTAAAAAGGAGACATCTACTTCTGAGCCCAACAATCATCATAGAGGTATTCTTATAAGAAATATTATAGTAGTGATAGGTATATTATATACATCTGTACTGCCTTACAATACAAGCCGGCTTTTATAGGGATGCGGTAGTATGCAGACTAAGTCCAGCAGACTGGGTTTGATCCCTTGTCACGGCATTAAGATTTTTTCAGCTGTTACATTTTGCGCCCAATATAAATAACCCCATCTGATGGGCTCAGCCCAGTAGGCTTGGTGGCCTGATATTGAGTGCTTGCTCGAATTGATATCACAGACAAATTTAAAAATGGAGTTGTGGGTGGGTGGGGGGGGGGGAGTGATAAGTTTTTGAAACACTTGTACTGACTGCCTTGCAGTACAAGTCAGCTTTTATAGCAACACGGTAGAGTGCAGGACTTTGGGTCCAGTGGAACATGTTCGATCGCCAGTCGCGGCATTAGAATTTTTTCACCTGTTACATTAGTGCCTAGCTCTCCCCAAGGAGATAAACCAAGCCACACCATCCCCTTCACCTTCAGCACTTGCTCTCAGCAAGGAGGCTCAATCCCCTGTATGTAAGAATGGACAAATGTTTGCAAACAGCTTGTTCCTTTAGAACTAAATTAGGATGAAGCTCATCAAGTCTGTCACTTCCTCTTTGGTAAACAAATGGATCTCGGACACAGTGTCTGCGATGATACATTAAGTTTATATTGTTACTGAATGGGTGTAAAGATCACTTCTACAGCCTTTCTGTTGAAGCTAGCCTTTATGGCAATGCAAATAGAGTGGTTGGCATTTTTATGAAGTTAAGCTGCATACACTGTAGTTAATACGCGGATGGGTGACTGATGCTCCATTTCATAGTATACGCTGCAATGTACATATAGATAGAAAACTATTAAGGATCTAGATGTGTACCCTGAAAATGAAAAAAAAAAATCGTCAAAGTTATTAACCCTTGTCCTGCTGAATCTGGATATGCCCTGCCTTTTCAAACAATGTAGATTCAGATCAGTTGGCTTCTTCTGAAGCCAACTGATCTGGATCTGTACTGTTTGTCATTAAAGACGGTGAATTTGCAAAAACAACCTGGATCAAGTAATCTGATTGGCTGGAAATTAGAAGTGGGTGTGACATCTTAATTTGTTCAGCATGACAAGGGTTAAAAGGTAAAATAGGAGAATATGTGTAGCGGTATTAGGGCAAAGAAAACCAGTATGACTATCATTTGGCCAGTGAAGACACTTCTTTTCTGCAATTTTGTCCTTCAATTGTCTTTTGAGCTGAATGAGTGTCTGAAAGGTGAATGGGATCTGGTTGAATATTGCAGGGGTTATAAACAATTATGTTAATTTTTGTAATTACAGGAAAAAGGAAAGGCATCTTCAAAGGTAAAAGTAAAGGGTCAGATGACATGCAAACAGTTATGCTACGGGAAGTGTTTGGTGTTAAAATGAAGCGAATGAAGGCAGGTGGTCATACACAGGATGAGGGAGAAGGCAGATGCATTGGTTTCTCACTACATGTTGCCGAATTGACAGGACCCAATTGTTATTCTGAGAGGGTTATATTATTTGAGCACCCCAGCGAAGCCCTGTGTAGCATGTATGTGAGAAAAGTAAAGGATTATTTATCAGGTTAGTGGGTCATTCAGGAAACTAAATACTATCGCTTCAACTGAAAAATATTAGCTCCGGTATTTTGTCTCAAATGCTTTAGAAGCAGAAGTGGACATTTCCGTCCATCCTTCTATCAGTATTTAATTTTACATGTACTTGTTGTTAAACTGCATTTTTGACAAACTGAGGACTCCACTATCTGCAGAATTCTTTCTTTTGTTTCTTTAAGCATGCATTGAGACATTTCAAATGAATATCCACAAAGTATGTTTTTTTTTTTTTGTTTTTTTTTTCTCATCTTGTACATGCAACATACATATGCATCCATTATTTTGTTTGTCAACATTTACATCATTCTGCTATAGTGTTTAGTTCTTTTACCAAATTGAACCCCAGCAATGCCAGATATATTCCATTTGCATGGGGAAATATATCAATATTTTTGTTGAATCGTAATTTTCCAAATCCCAGAAAAGCATCTAGCCTATATGATGGGTCCGACACCACCTTCTGTGGAATTCCATTTTTTTGTTTGTTATATTTTTACTTTCAAATTTATGAATAAGATTTATCTCACTATATTATTTAGTCAATGTCCAGATTACAGGCCCCAGGGCAGACATGCTTATCAGTGAAATCCATGAACCACTGGGCAGATTATAACTCCATTTTCTTCACAGCACATCTTCAGTTCAATAAGTCACAGACAGATTTAGAAACCATTATTAATTATTGATATCCAAACAATTACAGACAAGCAGCATTTCCAATACTGGGATGCAGTACAACCAAGCAAGATGGAGTTTTCTGTTAACACTTACTATGCTGGATAAATATTTCAGCAGAGAATATTTTGAAATATTTTTCTTATTTTTCTTGGAAATTGGGCTTTGAAATTTCATATAGATACAGTTGGTATGAAATGTCAACCCCGATTTCTGGAAAAAAAAATAACAAATATCATAGTTGTTGTCTGCTAAATTAGAGTTTTTTTAAGTGTTGAATTAAATTTAAAAAAAAAAGAAACAAAACCTACCACATTAACATTTAGAAAAATGTATGTTTTGATGAATATTTATTTATCTCTTTGCTGTAATTGCCCTTAGTATTTGATCAGACAGGCCTGAGCAAATATGTAGATCCAGATCGGATGTTAATATGTCCATGTATTGATGGTAAATGTGGTAATTCAACACAAACTATTGGTCTTGGATTCTGTCACAGTTGTCTTAGGTCACTTTCCTGGTTCTTTAGGACCATTAGCCTTAGTCATGCTGAATAAAGTAAGATGCCCCGCCCACTTCTAATTTTCAGCCAGTTGGATTGCGTGATCCAGATTGTTGACATAAATTACTATACTCAATGGCAAACAGTGCAGATGCAGATCTATTGTCTTCTTCAGAAGCCATCTGATCAGGATCTACACTGTTTGCAAAGACAGAGTATATCCGGGTTCAGCAGGACATGGGTTAACCTCATTTGGATTTATTTGAAAATCGAATATTGCTCAAACATGTGCTAGGAAAGTTGTCAGTACTGTTGCATATGACATTATTGTCCATGAACAGATTATGTATCACCAATGTTATTATCACTTATTTACTTCCAAAGGATTTCAATTTTCAGAACTTATTAAACCTTCCTTTTTCTTTTAACCTGCTAACAGCAGACAACAGTTTTAAATATTTAATATTTCCCCAAAATTCCAGGGTGTTTGATTCAAATTGTTACCTCAATCTTCTTTCCTTTTGAAATAAAAATTTGTCAGTAATTTGTCCTCTGTCCTCTAGGCCACAGAATGCTAACATTTTACATAAACTGCTGTGTACCATAACTGTTCTATAATTTCATACACCAAACTTTCTGACACAATGCTAATACAAACATAGCAGACCTAGATCAGGAGCAGTCTGATCAGGGTCTACTCTGTTTGCCATTCTACCAAATACATGTATTTTGTTAAACAACGCTATATAAAACCAAAATTTAGAGGACAAAAAAATAAGGATGCTAAAGTGCTATAATTTAGGACATTTACTGTACCCAAATTGTTCAAAGCTGTGGTGGTGTTTGTAATTAAATTGTCCAATGCAATGCAATACATCCAAAATCAGTTTTATTATTTTCCGAGTTACTACTGATAAATGCATCACAAAAACATGTCTATATAATTTTGACACCCTTAAACCCCACTTTTATATAGTAAAACTGGGATTTACAGGGGTATACATTATTTTTTGTCGTTAGCACGCATGTGCGATATAGGCATGCCGTGACCCGTCCGTTCGTCAACAATTGACTTGTGAGCGAAACACCTCCTACAGTTTTTGGCCAATCGTTTTGAAACTTCACAGATGTTTTGGCCATGGCGTGTAGATGTGCATATTGTTTGCTCATAATTCTCAGATTTTTTTTTTTCAACTTTTTCCGCTTTGTTAACTTAGTCATTTAACTTAGTCAGTTTTTACCTAAAACCCTTATAGTCAGTGGATGTCTCGTGAGCGCAACTCCTCCTACAGTTTTTGGCCAATCATTTTGAAACTTCACAGATGTTTTGGCCATGGTGTGTAGATGCGAATATTGTTTGCTCATAATTCTCAGGGTTTTTTTTTTTCAACTTTTTTCGCTTTGTTAACTTAACCTAAAACCCTAATAGTCAGTGGGTGTCTCATGAGCGCAACTCCTCCTACAGTTTTTGGCCAATCATTTTGAAACTTTACAGATGTTTTGGCCATGGTGTGTAGATGTGCATATTGTTTGCTCATAATTCTCAGGTTGTTTTTTTTTTTTCAACTTTTTCTGCTTTGTTAACTTAGTCAGTTTTTGCATAAAACCCTTATAGTCAGTGCATGAGTGTGGGTGTTTCGTGAGCGCAACTCCTCCTGCAGTTTTAGGCCAATAGCTTTGAAACTTAACAGATGATTAGGTCATGGTCTGAAGATGTGCATATTGTTTGCACATAAATCTCAGATTCATTTCAGCAGAGTTAGAGGCCCTTGATTTATGCCCATAATTGGTTTCCGCTCATTATCTTGTGAAAGAATTGATGGATTAGGATCATATTTTGCATACATATTGTTGTTAACAATACCTAGCTTGGAATTGTCACATGACATTTTTCGTCAATTTTCAGCTGAGTTACTGGCCTTGATTAATGGGCAAAAATGATATCCGCTCAGTATCAATATCTTGTGAAATAATGGACAGGTTTAGATCAAATTTTGCAAGCCAATATTCCAAATTTTCTACTTTGTCCATTTTTCTAACCCATCAATTTCTTGAATACTGCAAAATAGATTTTTTTCAATACAAATAGGAACTTGCATGGATTAATCCCAGCAGGTGCGACATCGCTTTCCGCGGATTTCTTGTCTTATTTCTGCTAAAAAGCATAGATTGTGGGTACTCATTAGAACAGCCTTGTTGAGGGAGTTTTAACGAGTACCCACAATCTATGCTTTTGTGCAAAAATACGAAAAATATCAGAATTTTTTTATTTGAAAATTTTCATTTTTTGGTGGTAAAGTTTTCAGTATACACGTATTTGAATAGGCATGTTTTCGAAATGGATTGAAATATTTTCCAGAAGCCCGTGGCAGACCAAGGTCATTAAAGCTGTATCTACAGCCCCATGCTGGCACCAGACATGGATCATCATTATACAAGAACAGGGTATTACCACTCTTTCAGTCAGCTGATGTCAATGTGGAGTGTATAGGTAAGATGCTCGAATATCCAGGAGACAAGAAGTTAGATAATTGTGTCAGCTGTTTATTGACAGATTTTCTTTTTGTTTTGCCATTAGTTGTGGCTAGTCTCATTTTTTTTCTGCCAGCTGTACCATATTTATCGTATGCATTCAGATAGGCTAGCCTGAACAAACAGTGTAGACCCAGATAAGATGCTGCAGAACATGGCATTTTATCAGGGTTTACACTGTTTGCCACTCACCCAGCAATTTTTAGACACAACAATGGTTAGTAAATTGTATTTGTTCAAATTTTAGAACAAGTATGGTAAGGAGTTGAGGTGTACGAATACTCAGGGTAAATACATTATTCTGTTTTCACAATTTGCAAATTTGTCAAGTGCTAGCATGAACCCTGCTTATCACACATTAAAGGCATATCAGCTTTCACATCTGTGCAGTTTGATTGGGACATTCGCTATCCAAGTATCAAATCATTTACCAAATCTCCAGAGATCCAAGTATATATTTTTCTAATTTCTCCACAAAAACACATGTTGTGGTTATTAGAAGCACCTTATAGAGGCACTTCTGATAAATACCCGAACATATGTTTTCATGGATAGATAAGAAAGAAAAAACTTTTCGGTTGTAAAATAAAATATTTAGGGTAAATTCTATAGTTTGGATAAAATGACAAAGCTTGAAGCTCTTAACCCTGGTCCTGCTGGTCCTGGATATACCCTGCCTTTGCAAACAGTGTAGATCCAGATCAGTTGGCTTCTGAAGAAGCCAACTGATCTGGATCTGCACTGTTTGTCATTCAGCTTGTGAATTTGTATCAAGAACTTGGATCAAGTTATCTGATTGCCTGACAGTTAGAAGTGGGCATGGCATCTTAATTTATTCAGCATGACAAGGGTTAAGAAAAAATGTGACCTATTTGTCAGTTTCTTATTTCACATGCAAGGACAAACGGTTAATCCTTAAAGTGCCATTCACAATTGCAGCAAACACCATTCTATTTTTTTTTAAGAGAAAATAAGTCTTGACATTTCATTTGAATCACTTGCCTTTCAGATAATTCACATGAAATGTGAAACCTTACTTTGTCTGAAAAAAAAAAATGAGAATGTCTTCCACCATAATTTTGCATGACATTTTAAAGGTTAACCCTTAAACTGCCAATCACAACAATTGTCGTCAGCTATGTCGTCAGCTTGTGATTTTAAAAGTCATTTTTGCAAACAGCGTGGACCAAGATCAGGAGCAGTCTGATCAGGGTCCACACTGTTTGCCTGTATGCAAAAATAGGTTTGAAAAGTTTGAAAGAATATTCAGCAGACAACATAAACAGACAACACTTTCAGATGCAGGTTTTCTTGGCATTTTAACCCTTAAAGCGCCAAGAAAAACTGCATCTGAAAATGTCGTCTGCTTATGTCGTCTGTTTCATCTTCTTGCAAACATTTTTTAAACTTACATTTTGCATATAGGCAAACAGTGTGGATCCAGATCAGACTGCTCCTAAAGGAGCAGTCTTATCTGAGTCCACACTGTTTGCAACAATGACTTTTAAAGTAACCGGCAGAAAACAAAGCAGACGACAATAGTTTTGATTGGCTTTAAGGGTTAAGAGCATTGAGCTACCATAATTATACTCTGCTTTGCTTTCTGTTGTTTGGTGGAAAGTGAACAGAAACTTTAGGTTGATATCCCAATTACAAGACAATATTGATTGACAGAAAAAAAAAAAAGCATTAGAAGGTATTGATTGGAACCTGTCAGAATCAATATCTTTTGTTATGTAATGAAAAGACTTGCACCAATCCAATGCTTTAGTGATTGATTTAAAAAAAAAAAAAATAAAAAATGTTAGTTCATTGTCATATTCGTTCGTCTGTCATTACTGACAATGACCAATCCTAATCAGCTGTGTGATATAGATTTTAGATAAACAGAGGATACCATTTTACAGATTTTTTTTTTTTTTTTTTTTTTTTTTTTTTTTTCTGGAAAATAGGGTTTGACATTCCATTTAGCATGGAAATGCCAAGCCCTGTTTTTAAGTTCTTAGAAAGAAAATACAATATTAGCCCTAATCATTGAGGCAGACAGGCTTTAGCAAAGAGTGTAGACACAGAGCAGATGTTAAAGAATGTGTCTACTTAGGGTCTACACAGTTTTTGACTCATCCTGCCATTTTTGGACAGATCAACAGGAAGTAAAATGTCATCTGTTTATGTCTTCTCTGAATATTCTTGCAAACTTTCAAACCTATTTTTGCATACAGGCAAACAATGTGGACCCAGATAAGACTGCTCCTAGAGGAGCAGTCTGATCTGGGTCCACATTGTTTGCAAAAATGACTTTTAAAATCACAAGCAGATGACAAAGCAGACGACAATTCAGGAACAGTATGGTAAGGTGCTACAGTGTCCCAATACTAACCTTTGTCATGCTTAATAAATTAAGATGCCACACCCATTTCTAACTGTCAGCCAATAAGATTACACAGTCCAGATGGTTGATATAAATTCACATACTCAATGGCAAACAGTGCAGATCCAGATCAGTTGGCTTCTTCAGAAGCCAACTGATCTGGATCTACACTGTTTGCTAAGACAGGGCATGTCGTGTTCAGCAAGGGAAGGGCTAAGCATAAGCTGTAAAATATTATATTTTATGGCTTTCTGTCTTCTCCTACAGAATGCTTTCCATTTTTGTAAAAATATATGGAACCTTGGATGCTTATTTTGCGGAATAGGTTTCATATAAACCAAAATGTTTCCACCCATGAACTGAGCATTTTTTATACCTTGCTGTAACAAATACAATGGTTAGGTGCTCAACCGTGCTCAACATGACCCCATTGGGTTGACTGGGTGGTAAAACCTCAACACAAACACAAACAAATAAAGTGTATGTTGTGTCAGTAAATACAAAAATAGAAATTGACCCAGTGTACACCACTTACCAAGAGTGTTTTAATACCTATCCCATTTCCTTGACTCCACCCACTGGAAGGAGAGTTTGACAATGAACATTCCGGTTTTAGTCTCTCTCTCCATCTGCTCAGGATATTTTTACTATTATAGAAGTCCCCTAAATATTATGGACTGTTCCACTATCAAAACTTTATTCAAAAATTATGTTAATTTATACTGCAGGTATATTTACCCATTTACATTGAGTGGACTCTTCTTCCACAACTCTTAGGACTGGTCTATTGGTCTATTTCCAATACCAGGGTTTCTGCTTAATTTTTATTATTGCTATGTTGTATAGAAATTCCTGTAGATGATGCAAATAGTGTAGACCCTGATCAGATGTTGAGAACATGACGTGATCTGGGTCTGCACTATTTGCCATTTACCGTTTTGGGCTGTTTCTTGACTAAAATGGACAGTTTGAAACTTTACTGGTAGAATATCGAAGCATATGTAAGGGATATGGATTAACTTTCAGGGGAGGTAACTCTGCTAAATGTTTTTGTCTTCCTTCTTAAAAAGAGGTCTACTCTAAAAGGAAAAAATTATTCCCAAGTGGAGCAAATTCTTTCCTTTTTAGAGCAGACCTCTTTTCAGAGGGAGAAGATGTGCGGAAATGCAAACAGAATGTCCCAAAAGTTGCCTCCCTTTTAAAGATGGCAGAAACTCTGCCAGTTGTATCAAGCCCCCTTAACCCTTGTCCTGCTGAATAAATTAAGATGCCACACCCACTTCTAATTTTCAGCCATTTAGATTACTTGATCTGGATTGTTGCCATAAATTCACATACTTAATGACAAACGGTGCAGATCCAGATCAGTTGGCTTCTTCAGAAGCCAGCTGATCTGGATCTACACTGTTTGCTAAAGCAGAGTTTATCCGGGTTCAGCAGGACAAGGGTTAAGTGTTTATATTTTAATTGCAGAGGTACAGCATAATGAACACATCAAACAAGATCTGGTACATACAAACTTGGAGGATTATGATTGGTAGGTCACTGTTTGTATACAGAAAATCAGTAATGTTGCTTAATATTGAACTTCCCTGAAGTATGAGCCACAACAAAGAAGTTTCCTTTTGAAGAGAATGGATAGCCTTTAAGGATGGCATCTTTAACAAAATTGTTTGCCATCCTTCTGAAAAAGGGTCTACTCTCTACGGAAAAAAATGTCCCTTTCGGTAGTAAAATCTATCATTATTTAGAAGATCACATTATCAAAAGTGTCTTAACTGTATTCAGGAAAGCTGACAGGAAGTAACCAAAAGCTATCTCCCTTGCACAAAATGATGAAAAATCTACCAAATGTATCCAGTCCTCTTAACCCTTGCCTTGCTGAATAAATTAAGATGCCACACTGACTTCTAATTTTCAGACAATCAGATTACTTGATCCAGGTTTTTGATAGAAATTCACATATTTAATGACAAACAGTGTAGATCCAGATCAGTTGGCTTCTTCAGAAGCCAGCTGATCTGGATCTACACTGTTTGCTAAGACAGGGCATGTCATGCTCAACAAAAGAAGGGTTAAAAAGAAAGGCTTGCCTGTCCCCGTGATTACAAAACTTTTCTTTTTTTCATGCTTCTCCGCTGAGTATAAAATGTTCTCTGCTGATAAATATGAAAATGTCACCTATTGTTTGAATTTTCATATTTATTAGAGAAAATTTCATACTTAGCCATGTTTAGCAAGAAAGAATTTGCAGTTTTAAGTATTTTGAGATTCATTAGCAGGAC
Organism: Anodontia alba; assembly: GCA_964016985.1. Classification (NCBI taxonomy): domain Eukaryota; kingdom Metazoa; phylum Mollusca; class Bivalvia; order Lucinida; family Lucinidae; genus Anodontia; species Anodontia alba. The sequence continues at coordinate 2,637,824 of OZ024833.1, forward strand.
AAATTTCCTGCGCAGCTGAGTTGAGCATGAAAAAATTTTATGGTTTTGGGGCCTGGTCAGAAGTTTATACTGCACCGAATAAAACTTTAAAACTGTCATTATAAAAGCACAATCAGAACTATAATATTTCAGAACAATATTTTTTGATGTAGACTATTGGCCATGTGTTTGTCTTTGATAAATAACTCTATATGATTATTTGAGCCTTCCAAAGAATAAAACCAAGAAAATTTTATGCCTTACATAGTCTTGTCTGGATAGGCTTTTAAGTGGAACATGTTTATGTATAATTACAATATGTTAACCCTTAAAACGCCAAGAAAACCTGCATTTGAAAATGTAGTCTGTTTATGTCGTCTGCTGAATATTCTTGCAAACTTTTCAAACCTATTTTTGCATGCAGGCAAACAATGTGGACCCAGATCAGACTGCTCCTAAAGGAGTTAACAAGTTATTAATGTCATTCTAGTAATATAAACTTTGCCTTTTCTTATTGTACATTTACTTTGAAAAAAAATAAATATGTACAAACTGTATGTTTCTTAAATTTGTTCAAGTTAATGCAAACAATATTTTATGACATTACAGCATTGTAGCAATGGGAGGGGATGGTACAACTAACAGAGTTATTGATGGACTGCTCAGTCACTCTCAGAAAGATTGTGACATAGAACCTAAACCTGGATTCACGCCTGTAAGAGCGAAATTACCCGTAGGAATAATACCAGTAGGTAAGTCGTGGCTCACTACTATAGCTCTAGGTACTGATAATTTGGTTTATCCAAATAAATAGTTTTCTTATTTCTCCACAAAAAAAATGTTAAAACCTGATAGTTTAACCCATTATATACTGAATAGACTCTCCCACACTATATATTGGAAGAGTCCAATTTCGATTTTAGGTACTGTATGTACGGCAATGAGATTTAAAGAAAAAATGGATAAACTATTTGCAAACAGTGGAGACCCTGATCAGACGTCAGATCTAGGTCTGCACTGTTTGCCAGTTACCCTTTTACGGGTCTCCCGACTACAATGGGTTAAACGTGTCTTGTTATAAATATACATACAGCAATGCAATCATATGGTTCTTATCAATAACACATTTATACAAAAGCAAATTCTTTCCCCCATGGGAAAGAATTATTTCCTTTTAGAGTAGACCCCTTTTTTAGAGGGGAAGCAAAAACAATTTTGATAGTTGCCTCCCCTGAGTGTACCCGTTCCCCTTAATGAGACTACACAGATCTGAGCTTTCCCTGTTTGTATACATATATCATATCATTTATAAATTATATACCGTATTCGACCTAATTACCGCACTGTGCGCTTAGGTTTTTCAAAATTACAGGGAACACTCGGCTGTGGTAAAATACGTATCTACCTGGTAAGGATACACTATTAAAAAAAGGTCAGAAAAGGCCTTGTTTGATGATAGTTATGCATTTTTTTTTTCTAATTTTATTTATAAAGGCATATGTTGTGGGTACTCATTTGAATTGCATCAACAAGTTGATGCAATTCAAATGAGTACCCACAACATATGCCTTTGTAAAGAAGTAAAGAAAAAAGTACAATGGTTGTAATCTGAAGACTACGGAATTTCTTGACTGTGCGCTTATAGGGGTATGTGCGGTAATTAGGTCGAATACGGTAAATTATATATCATTTATAAATTATATATGCGACTAGTAAAGTTCAAGATGAGCCACACAACTGATTCCAGAGCCCAGTTGTTCAAAGCGTCATTAGCTTAACAAGCTTGTTAGTGGTCAAAATGTTACCTGTTCTAGTAAGTGCAATATCTAATTCACAGGTATTTTTGCTGGAAAAATGTGAGTAGCTTTTGCAAATATCATTAATATTGTATATATGCTAATATTTTTGCTGAAAAAAATGTGAGTAGCTTTTGCAAATGCAAAAGCTACTTACATTTTTTTCAGCAAAAATATTAGCATATATACAATATTTAATGATCAAAGTGTTAACGATATGTTAACTAACGACATCGTTAGTTTTGAACAGCTGACCTCAGATTAGCCAGGAAATAAAATAGATAGATAGATAGATAGATAGATAGATAGATAGATAGATAGATAGATAGATAGATAGATAGATAGATAGATATGGTTCTACAATTGTATAAAAAAACATTTTATATATCATATAATAATGTAAAATTGCCGTTCAGATATGATCTATGAGAGACGATTAAAACATAAAGTAAGTAACTTACATACCTTAAGTATACAAATAAATATCAACAGAATATAAACTAACTCTGCACCGGCCGCGCTTCCCCACACCGGGACCAAAGCGAAACCCGGCAAACGACAGAGCATGTGCCGGAATCCAATGTCCAAACTGCACGTCTTTTGCGCCAGGACTCGCCATGGTGACTTATCAGGCACAACCGATACAGAGCCAGCATTTAAACACGTCATTTTACCATCAAAATCTACCGGTATTCATATATTGTATTAAATCTATTAAAACATATATCTCAGATTTTTTAAGAAGATGTAAGCAAAATCTGAGCCGGTCGTACCATTTGCAAAGGCACCATATCGAGTCTGGGTGGACGAAAGAGCATGCGGCAGAAACCAATGTCCAAACAGCCTGCCCCTCGCACCCTGCCCCAGGCACAACCGATACAGAGCCAGCATTTAAACACGTCATTTTACCATCAAAATCTACCGGTATTCATATATTGTATTAAATCTATTAAAACATATATCTCAGATTTTTTAAGAAGATGTAAGCAAAATCTGAGCCGGTCGTACCATTTGCAAAGGCACCACATCGAGTCTGGGTGGACGAAAGAGCATGCGGCAGAAACCAATGTCCAAACAGCCTGCCCCTCGCACCTGGGCCCGTCATGGTGACACATTAGGTACAACCGATTCAGACTGTGTCTAAAATACATTATTATATCGCCACAGAATAAGGTAGTAGAAGCCAAATCAAAATTTGTACTACGAGGCAACTAAACATGTCGCTTTGATTTTTTGATTGTAATATATGTACAATACTTTATAAATAAAACATATAGACAAACTAAATCAAGCCGTTTTTAAAAACATTATAAGAGCCTATCACAGGAGGTTGTTACTGGATACAAGCAGTGTTGCAAACTTCACTGAGTCTCAGTAAAACCAAGACTCCCATTTTCTATCAGTAATGTGTTCTTTGTATCCAAAGGCAACCTTTTATAGTCTTAATTATTGTCCAAATTTTAGAATAAGTATGATAAGAAGATGAGATATCTGAATACTTAGATGAACCCAGTATTTCAGTATTATGCTATAGTATCCACTGAGGGCCTGGATCAGGCTGCTAGGTTATAAAACTTTGTTCATGCTCAAATCCGCTGAGCATTAAATTCTTCCCGCTGATAAATCTCAAATTACTAACAATTGCAAATTCATTCTTGCTAAACATAGCCGAGCATGAATTTTTCTCTGCTAATAAATATGAAAATGCCAACTGAGCCTTACTACAGTTTTGTGTATGTAAAATGTTGTCATTGTGTATATTCGCCATCACACTGTTGAATGTTATGTCCTGATGGGCTTTATAGCCCTTTAGAGTTCTCAATAAAGATCTTTTCTGTTATGTTCTATTTTACTTGCAGGAACAACCAATCATATAGCCAGATCAGCCATGGGAACTGATGACATTGTTAGCTCTGTATTATACATTATCTTGGGCAAATTCACACCCCTAGATATATGCTCAGTTTATAAAGATGACAAGTTTCTGCAGTGGTGCTTCAATAGCCAGTATGGATTTGCTGGAAATGTTCTCACCTTCAGGAAGAGGTACAGATCCCTGGGTAAAAGAGGACTGGAACCAGCTTTTGTGAAGGCTTTAACTAAATCTAAGTTAAGGTAGGTTACATTAGATATGTATATTTTATGTTTTGATATTCCAGTGACAATATTTCAGTCATATTGGGATTATACCCCGGGCATATAAAGTATGTCATAGGAGTATAATGTTTTCATCATTCCATCTGTCTGAATAGCCATCTGTATGTCTATATAGCGGGTATTTTTTTTGTTAAAGTTTTGCATAAAGTTTTTTGAAGTTATATTTTAGAATGTTTCACTAACAGACAATGTCATACCGTAATAACCCTGGGTATTGTGACAGATAGGCCTATACAAACAGTGTAGACCCAGATCAGATGCCTCAGAATGTGGCATCTGATCTGGGTCTACATTGTTTGCCATGTACACAGCAATATTTTAGGAGGTAGTAGAATGGACTATTTTACATTTTAGGACAAGTATGGCAAGTAGGTAATTTGTCTCTATACTTAGGGTTATTACGGTAGTTACAGTAACTGAGGTACAAAGAAATGAGGACTGGAACAGAAGCACCACCTTGGAATGGTATTAAAGCAAAAACATCTTCTTGCAGGCTTATATTAGTTCTACTCAATTGAAACCTCACCCTTAATTCTGTATAAGCTTAAAATTACAAATGCAGTCGGACCTCAAGAGCTTGAACACCAATGGCTTGTTTACCATGGCTAATACAAACTCATTTTTGCGTCCCTACAAAAATCTTCCAGTTGTTCAAGAAAACTAATATGTAGGGAAATTTTGTTATTTTATCATGAAATTGTATGTTATGTGTACTCATTAGAATTGCCTCATTGAGGCAATTCTAATGAGTACACTCAACATACAATTATTGTGTGGAAAATAGAAAAGATATTTCTGTAAATTATTGCTATTTGCCATCTGACCTGTCGTCATGATTAACTCCCAGTGGCTCAAACTATCCATATCTTGGACAAATTTCCATGGTCCAAAAGATGTTCTAGCCATTGAAGTTTGACTGTATGTGTTCAGTTTATTTAGGGTCTTCAACATTACTTGTCAAAAATCACAGAAAACACAAATAATAATCAAACTGCAATGAAACAAAACAATGGGCTCAATGGCAATCTGAAACCAGGCCCCAAGGTTATAAAACTCTTTTCATGCTCAACTCAGCTGAGTATGGAATTTTTTCATGCTAATAAATCTCAAACTAATAACAGTGCCAAATTATTTCTTGCTAAACATAGCTGAGCATGAAAATTGCTCTGCTAATAAATATGAAAATGTCAACTATTGTTGGCATTTTCATATTTATTAGCAGTGAAAATTTCATGCTCAGCTGAGTGAGCATGAAAAAAGTTTTATAACCTCAGGGCCAGAGCAAAAGAATACCACAAAACTAACAAAATTTATCCTAACTCATCACCTCAGTTATCAACATGTCTGAAGCTATATGATATCTTTGTTTATTTCATTGCAGGCCTTACAAATGTGACATAGAATATATACCAGCCAGTCCCCAGCCAAACAGAAAAAAATATGTTCCTTGTTGGAGAGGGTATGTATTTTACATCATTTCTTCTTTTTTTTTTTTTTTTTTTTTTTTTTTTTGTTTGTTTGTTGGTTTTTTTTTTTGTTGTTGTTTTTTTTTCAAATATTGGAAGATTCTGTGTAGGATTGAAAGGCTTTGTGAAGAGGGAAGGCAGGTAGCAGTAGCCTTTAGTGAAGACACTGTTCAGTCTGCACAGTTGATCAACCTGACACACCTATGTCATACAAAAATGCATTAACCCATTACTGCTTAGCATCCAAAACTAACACTAAGATAAACAGTGTAGACGCAGATACCACAGACTGCAGCATCTGATAAGGGTCTTTCTGTTTGCATAAACATATGAATTTTTGTGAAAGAAAAAAGAACTAAACCAGACATCCCTTAACCCTTCTCTTGCTGAACACGACATGCCCTGTCTTGCCGGCCTTGGTGACTCAGTTGGATGCGCCGTCCGACTGGAGACCAGGAGGTCGCGGGTTCAACTTTCTTTCCTGTTCCTCTTTCTTCCCTGTCCCTCTCTTTCATCTCCTCTACTCTCTCTTCTATCTCTTTTCTCCCTTTCTCTGGGAGACGACACAAAATGACCCTCAAGGGTTGACATGTCGTTAAACCCCAACACAATCAATCAATCAACCCCCGCCAAGGTCGGCAACATTCTTTCATGGAGATTGATCATGAAATATTTTCTACGGTCATTCTCTCCCTTCCGCTGATTCAAGAAGGGCAGTTGTCAGTTTCTGGCGAAAGAATGTGCACAATACTGGTTAACCGCTTAGAGGTCTAAGCCAGCCCAGTAACGTGTGGTTAGGTAAACTGACCGCGCTCGACATGACCCCATTGGGTTGACTGGGCCGTAAAACCTCAACACAAACAAACAAACATGCCCTGTCTTAGCAAACAGTGTAGATCTGAAGAAGCCAACTGATCTGGATCTGCACTGTTTGTTTTTAAATATGTGAATTTCTAACCAAAACCCGGATTAGGTAATCTGATTGACTGGAATTAGAAGTGGGTGTGGCATCTTAAAAAGAATGGGTTAGAAGTCTGCTGGGTATTTAGGGGTAAGTGGCACATTTTTTTTCTGGCAAAAGTTTTCTGGCAATGTGCATGCCGGCCTTGGTGGCTCAGTTGGATGCGCATTTGACTGGCGATAAGGAGGTTGCTGGTTCGACCCCCTGGGTCGGCAACATGCTAAACATCCTTATACACTGAAGATACAGAGTCAGTCTGCTAGTATGATTGTTTTAGATGTGCAGTTTGAGAAAAGAGTCTTTATACATATGTAATAAGGGCTATTCTCTCTTGTAAGATCAAATTTATTTTGCCCTTTGTAACTTTGTGTGACTAAATCATCAATTGTTTTGCAGCTGTGATGTTTGTTGGAATGAGCATGTCTCCGATGGAGATGAGATTGTCACAGATTTAGTTCAGCCATTTGATCCACTGGCAGCATCAAATGACAGTGATACTCTAGTTGGTAAGTTGGTCAGAAAAAATGCTTAGAATTTTCTATATGTCTTCATTCGAGTACAATGAAACATGTCTGTTCCATCCTCTGTCTGTTCTGAAATCTTGGTTATTTCAATTTTCTTTTTTATTTCCACTTCACTTTTGAAGGATCACGAGGCTCTGGATTCAAATCCTGCTAGAGATGGAATTCATCTCATGACTGTAAGGCTCTTCATTGCCTACAGCCTACCATTATCACCCTTTCATTGTCTATGGCTTAAATAATGTTGAATGTCACTGAGGCGATTCTAACAAATATCCAAAACATATGTTCTATGAGGAAATATGAATAAAACAAAGTCTTTTTTTATCGCACCAGCTTGTAGCAGGGTGCGATATAGGTGTCCGATTATCTATCCGTCCGTCCGTCAGTCCATTCATCTGTCAACATTTATGTCGACGTTCGACATTTATGTCAAAGTTAGTATTCTAATCAACTACAAGACTAAACAACCATCAAACCTTGCATGAAACATCTCCCTGACCTCCTGACTTTGCAACATAGGCGTTCGCTTTTCCGTATGTCTGTCCATTCGTCCGTCCGTCTGTCAACATTTATGTCGAAGTTCGACATTTATGTCAAAGTTAGTATTTTAATCAACTACAAGACTAAACAACCATCAAACCTTGCATGAAACATCTCCCTGACCTCCCAACTTTTGCGACATAGGTGCCAACTTTTCCATTCGTCTGTCTGTTCGTCTGTCCGTCTGTCTGTCTCTTAACAGTTCTGTTATGTCGAAGTCTGTCCGTCCGTCAGTCCATTCGTCTGTCAACATTTATGTCGAAGTTCGACATTTATGTCAAAGTTAGTATTCTAATCAACTACAAGACTAAACAACCATCAAACCTTGTATGAAATATCTCCCTGACCTCCTGACTTTGCGACATAGGTGCCCGCTTTTCCATTCGTCTGTCCGTTCGTCCGTCCGTCTGTCGCTTAACAGTTCTGTTATGTCGAAGTTCGACATTTACGTCAAAGTTAGTATTCTAATCAACTACAATTCTACAACAACCATCATACCTTGCATGACACATCTCCATGACCTTCTGACTTGGCAGATATGTTGACCCAGTGACCTTGACCTATATATTTTGCGCTCCATTGACTTTGACACAATTTACGTTGACGTTCCAGATCTTCTTAACTATAAGGTGTACAACTACCAAACCTTGCATAGTGCTTCTCCTAGATGTACAGACTTGGCAGGTACCTTGACCTGGTGACCTTGACCTATATTTTGCACTCCAGTGATTTTGACATATTTTGCGTCGATGTTCGATATCTCCTCAACTATAAGGCCTACAACCATCAAACCTTGCAAAGTGCTTCTCCTCAATGTACTGACTTAGCAGATACCTTGACCTGGTGATCTTGACCTATATTTTGGCTGCAGTGACTTTGACATAATTTACGTCAACGTTCCAGATCTCCTCAAGTGTAAGACCTCTAGCCACCAAACCTTGCATAGTGCTTCTCCTGTATGTACTGTCTTGGCGGGTATCTTGACCCAATGACCTTGACCTATATTTTGCGCTCCAGTGCCTTTTATACATTTTATGTCAACGTTCAATATCTCCTCAACTATAAGGCCTACAACCATCAAACCTTGCATAGTGCTTCTCCTCAATGTACGGACTCTGCAGGTACCTTGACTGGGTGACCTTGACCTATATTTCACGCTCCATTGACTTTTACACCTTTTACATCACCCTTCCATATGTCCTCAACTGTAAGGCCTTCAACCAGCAAACCTTATATAGCACTTCCTCTCGATGTACTGACTCGACAGGTACCTTGACCTGGTGACCTTGACCTGTATTGTGCACTCCAGTGCCTTTGACACATTTTATATTGATGTTCGGTATCTCCTCAAATATAAGACCTACAACCACTAAACCTTGCATAGTGCTTCACCTCATTTCACTGGCTTGGCAGGTACCTTGACCCAGTGACCTTGACCTATATTTGACACATTTTACGTTGATGTTTGATAACTCCTCAACTATAAGGCCTACAACCACCGTACCTTGCATTGTGCTTCTCCTTGATGTACTGAATTAGCAGGTATCTTGACCCGTGACCTTGACCTATATTTCATGCTCCAGTGACTTTTACACATTTTACGTCAACGTTCCATTATCATTGGGCTGTATGATACGAAAAGTCAGTGCTGAAGATATAGCCATTAGAGGGAATGGGACTGGCCTGGAATATATGTGCCCCACTAGGCACTTTGTCTACATTTTTTTCAACCCAGTTTTCCAAGTAAGCACTGCTAAGAATGAAACTTATTTAATAACCACATTCTGATTGTGGCTCCTGTGACTTTTGCGCCAGCAGGTGCGATGAAGCCTTCCGCGGAATTCTTGTTTACATATCATTGTCCAATAAGGATTCTTTACAACAGCAAATTCATTTTAATGGCAACATCTTTGAGATCAAATGCTGTCATTGTAATGAGAGTTCACTGTATAAGCCATATTTAGTGATCAAAGTTTTAATGATACGTTAACTAACGACATCATTAGTTTTGAACAACTGGGCCCTGTTTGTAGTCTTATTGTTGTGTTTGTTGGGTTCTGTCTGGCCTTGTGATCATCACATTGGAGAAGAGATAGCATTTGCTTTGTCTTTCATTGTTTTGTGCTGATTGTTGTAGTTTGTTTCCTCTTTCTCTTGATGTCATTGGTAGGCTATATTCTGTGATTGTGGCTCTTCCTGGACTATTTCTGACAGTTGTCTCCCCTGAACATGTATTACACCACAAGCTCTTAATAACACTCTTGTTTGGGCCCAAAGCATAAACCATGTTAGTTATACAACCATGTTATATCCAAAAAAATGTATAGATTATATAGAAAAATGATCATTTATGGTCATTTTTCTATATAATCTATACATTTTTGGAATCCATCTTTGAACCCTGTGGTATCCAAAACCGTGTTATAACAAACCGTGTTATAAAGAGGTATATGTGTAGTTCCTCTCAACTCTGTCTTTATATTTGACATAACATTGTATGAGATCAGCTTTCATCAAAGTGAGTTATCTTGTAATATATATATGAAATGTCTTGCTTCTCTTTGTGCTTATAGAAGTATCGTATTCAACCTAATTACCACACTGTGCACTTAGGTTTTACAGATTACTGAAAAAACATAGTAAAATATCCACCTGGTAAGGGTACACTTAAAGTAAGATCAACAGATAACTTCATGTGAGGATTATTTAATGATGTTTAAGATATGCAATATTTTTATCTGATTTTCTTTATAAAAGCATATGTTGTTGGTACTTATTTTGAATTGCCTCAACTTGTTGAGGCAATTCAAATGAGTTCCCATAGCATATGCTTTTATAAAGAAGTAGATAAAAGTACACAGGCTGTAATCTGAAGACAGTCAAAGTGCTTGACTGTGTGCTTATTATAGTGTATGTGAAGTTTTTAAATTAGGTTGAATACGTTATTTCCTATTTCTCCACAAAAACATGTCTTATGGGTATTCATTAGAATTGCCTTGCAAAAAAAAATGCATATTGCTCTTGTCTAGAACTATGAAGTAGAATGAAGTTTTGTCACCTGTTCATGTCTAATAAACCATAGCTCCAGATAAGGCAACCAAAACATACTGATATTTTTCTTATTTCTCCATGAAAACGTCTGTTGTGGTACTCATTAGAAGCACCTTATCAAGGCTCTTCTAATGAGTACCCACACATACGTTTTTATGGAGAAATATTAAAGAAAAATGTTTTGTTGATACCCACTCCATCTGTATCTTTGTAAAATCATAGTAGAGTAGTCATGGTGGAAATACTGTCAGTGGGATGTATATAAATAAATGCTGATGCAGCAGCTTTTATTTTACTTTCAGATTTAGCAGAACATGAAGATAACCCTTGGAAGAGTCTTAAGGGCGACTACCTCAATGTTGGCATATTTACAATTCCTGGACGGTCAGAGATAGCCCCTAGAGGAATCAGCAAATTTACTCATCTTAATGATGGAGTTATAGACCTTGTTCTAGTCAAAAATACTGAAAGGAAAGAGTTTGTAAGGCTTTTAAAGCGACTAGGAAATACTAAAAACCAGGTAAACCGAAATATTGCCATTTCCTATTATTTATGTTTCCCCCATTGTCTGTTCTTCTGTCTGTCTGTCCGTCACAAATTGTGTCTGCTCCATAACTTTAAAACTGTTGAAGGTATTTTCATAAGAATATAAGCATAATCAGATGCTATGCAGGAAACAAAACCATAATTCTGTTTCCACCTTTGTAAGTCATTCGTATGGAATATGTATTCACTGTTTACTTTTAAAATTGTTGAAAATTCAGGAAAACTGGTTCAGTTATGAAAAATCATCAGATAATATTCAGATAATAAGAGCCATAATTATTTACATTTCTTGTGGAGTTATTCCCCTTGTAATTTCTTCATAGGAATTTGTGTCCACTCCACAACTTTAAAACCTTTGAAGGTATTTTCTTGAAACTTCAAGTTTGTCAGGGAAGGAATGTACTTTATCACAATCACAAATCTTTTTTTGTTTGTCTGCATTCAAGATCAATCAGTGGAATGATTCTCCAAACTCGCTGTCAAAATTCTGTTTTTCTGTTGTTTTTGGTCTCATCCCTGTGCTCCATGTGCCAGCCATACTTAACCCTTGCCTTGCTGAATAAATTAAGATGCCACGCCCACTTCTAATTTCCAGCCAATCAGATTACTTGATCTGAGTTTTTGATAGAAATTCACATACTTAATGACAAACAGTGCAGATCCAGATCAGTTGGCTTCTTCAGAAGCCAACTGATCTGGATCTACACTGTTTGCTAAGATAGGGCATGTCGTGTTCAGCAAGAGAAGGGTTAAACAACTTCCTGTGGTAAATGTACACAAATGGTAGATGTATTATTGCAAGGTGTTAAATCCTTAGCAATAGTCGCATTTGGCCCAAGTCTTATGGAGTTCTTTTTTGTATGTGAAACAAACAGAGGTTTGTAACAAGACTAGCTGTCACATGATAGTCACGTGATCATGACTGTTCCACTGAGAGGAAGCTTTTCCATTGGTATACCATGTATGGTGTGAATAAAATTGATGGATAAAGAGGGAAATTACAGTTGCTAACATGCCGTAATAACTCTAAGTATTGGGACAGATAGGCATTTGCAAACAGTGCAGACCCTGATCAGATGCCACAGAACATGGCATCTGATCAGGGTCTATACTGTTTGCCATGCATCCAGCAATAGTTTAGGCACATCAACAGGTAATTGAATGGACTGTTTCAAATTTAAGAACAAGTATGGTTAAGTAGATAAGGTGTCCCAATACTTAGGATTATTACGGTATGCTTTCTTAGACCCATCAGAAAACTCAACAGAATAAGGATTAAGAGTTAATATGCTCTATATTTTGCAATCACACTTTCTACAGTATGCAGAAACCTGTTACTGGCTCGACATGATCTTAACAGTGTTGACTGGCAGTAAAACTCCATGTCAGCGATGCACTAATAAATTCTACAGTAGGTGATAGCACTCCTACACTTTAAAGTGTGCGGATAGCAAACAGCAAATGCTCTGATCAGGTTACCTGGATTTACAGGTAAAACTACATGCAAAATGATGCTTTGAAACTGGGCCCAGTTGTTCAAAGCATCATTAGCTTAACGAGCTTGTTAGTGTTCAAAATGTTAACTGTTCTAGTAAGTACAATATCTAATACACAGGTCTTGCTGCAAAAATGTGAGTAGCAAAAGCTACTTATGTTTTTTCAGCTAAAATATTAGTGTATAATTGTGTATAATAAACGTAAAAAAGATTGCCTTTGGAAACACCCTACGGATTAGAAAATGGAAGTCTCGGTTTTATTGAGACTCTTCAAAAGTAGTAATTAAGTTTACAACACTGCTTAAGCCCTCTTGTGTACACATGAGCAGAACTCCATTTTCAAATATACCACAATGAGCCCAATGATCCCAAAGGAAATGAAATATAATCTGCACTGTGGTGATGTATGGGGAGATGTTCTACCGCCACCACATGGCACTAACACCAGCTGCAGTGTAGTAAAATAAATGTAAAAAGAAATTTTTGGAAACAAAAAACACACTATAGATTAGGGAATGGGAGCCTCAGTTTTACTGAGCCATATTTAATGGTCAGGGCCCAGTTGTTCAAAGTTAACGACGTCGTTAGTTAACGATTCCTTAAAATTTGCATCGAGTGATACGCAAATATGCTGAAATTTTTTGCCGATAAAATGTGAGTAGCTTTTGCAGTGCAAAAGCTACTCACATTTTTTCTGCAAAAAATATCAAAATATTGTATATTGAATCCGCTAAAACAGTTAACGAAATGACCCTTAACAAGCTCGTTAAGCTAACAACACTTTGAACAACTGGGCCCTGAGTTTTAGCAATATGTTAACTAAGGACAATCGTTAGTTTTGAACAACTGGGTCCCAGACAACAAAGACCCTGATTAGACTGCACAAATGCTTAAGCTTGTTGGAGCCCATATTATTTATCAAACATATATGGTAAATGCCCTAAAATTTTGAGCACTATTCCATACCATACTATTTTGGCCTTAATTTTGTTATTTATGCAGCTATGTCTTAAAATACTTAGTAGAATGGCAAACCGTGTAAACCCTGATCATACTGCTCATTCAAGAGCAGTCTGATTTAGTTCTTGACTGTTCGCATTTTGTCAGGCACTTTGGTGTTCGAAATTTTAGAACATTTACCATAGTTTGTCCAGGGTGACATTTTATTTTGTCTTTTTCAGTTTGACTTTCCATTTGTTGAAATTTTACGTGTTAAAGAAGTACGATTTAGAATACGACTGCCAACAGGGTTTAACTATAATGACTATAACTATAGTGAAATTGACTATGAAATGCAACGTCAGCAAAAACAAATTAGTGCACTGTCAAAAGACACAGAAATTCTAGATATTGATGATGATTACGATTATAGTGATAGTGAAAGTGTCGAGTCTACACCTGTATCATCAGCTGTGCAATCAAATGGTAAAAATAAACCACCTTTACTAAAAGCAAAAAGTTTTCAAGTTGAGACAAAGAAAAAAGAATTCAAACGGACTAATACAGAAACGTCTATAAAATCCGAAGATTTGCCGAGTTCAGATTCTGATTCAGAGGATGATAGTGCTGAGGAGATAAATGGTCATGATAAGGATGATGATTGGTCAGGGGAAGTTGTGGTAAGTCATTGTCTTGATAGATTTTTTTTATTTCAGAGGATTGGAGAAGTTACTCTGAACCTGAGGACTTGTTACGGAGGAATGCTTGATGTCCAATTTCTGATCTATTTATTTTACCATAAATATTGGGACATCTTAGTATTAAAGGCTCTATTTTCCTCAAAACAAGACATTTTGTTATTCAAGAAAGGTTTAATAAAATGATATATATCGAGGGTTGAGCGCAAGACTGGCATAAGTTAGATGGTTGTTTTTCCCCCAAACCTAATCTCCTCACCATGAAGGCGTTATGAAGATTACAACATTTCTTTCTGTAAACAATGAAAATTTAGGTGCCATTGCTCGTATGAGCAATGGCACCTAAATTTGCATTGTTTACAAAGGGGTCCAAGTTGCCCCTAAACATGGGTTTCAAAAATATGTTTGAGTTACCATAGTCTTGCGCTCAACCCTCGATATATGGTATTAATACAATCATAAATTGTGGCACCTGATAGCCTGTAAAATTTCAGTTAGTTTCCTTTTCTTGAAATGAAATGATTTTTTATTGTATCTCTGAATTAATGTTGCAAACATTAATTCAGAGATATGATTAAAAAATCATTTCATTTTTGATCCAGTTCAAAAACGAGAGACTCGCTGAAATTTTACAGGCTGTCAGTTGCCACATTTAGTGATCGTATTAATACTATATGTCAATTTATTAAACCTTTCTTGGTTGAAAAATGTCTATTTTTGAGGAATATGGAGCCTTTAACTCCTAACCATACTTGGCTTAAAATTTTAACAAATCCATTTTACTGACTTTCAAGCCTCTCAAACCCTGTTTTAAGATAATTAGGGTAGACTGCATACTGGTAAATTCAAGATTTTTTTTTTTTTTTTTTTTTTTTTTAAACTTATCTGACTTACAAACTGGGGGTCACAGATTTGATCTGTGCTCAGATTAAGGGAATCATTCATCCGGAATAGCCTAGGCAAAGTTAGTGAGTAGCCACAAGATCTGTTTTTATGAGGAGATAAAAATGACATTTATCTGGATACTCTCCTATGAGGACTTATTAAGGTGGAGTACCATATTCTACCTAATTAGGTTTTTTCAAAATTACTGTAAACGCTTATAGTAAAATCTCCCCCTAATAAGAGCACACTTCAAAAAAAGATCAGCAGAGAACATCATGAAGAACATATTAAATGATGCTTATTCGATATTATTTTCTATTTTCTTTATAAAAGCACATGTGGGTACTCATCTGAATTGCCTCAACTTGTGGAGGCAATTCAAATGAGTATCCACAAGAAATGTTTTTAGCTCACCTGAGCACGAAGTGCTCATGGTGAGCTATTGTGGTCAGTCAATGTCCGTTGTCCGTCGTGCGGCGTCAACAATTGCTTTAAAAGCCTACTCCTCCTACACCCCTGGGCCAGTTGACTCGATACTTGGTAGGAAGCATCAGGGTGACCTGTAGATCAAAAATAGCTAAAATCGTGCTGATCAGAAATCCAAGATGGCCGCCATCTTGAAAATCTATTTTTTGCTTCTTCTCCTGAACCGAAAGGCCAATTGACTCCAAACTTGCTGGGAAGCATCGGGGTGACTTGTAGATCAAAAGTAGCTTAAATCATGCCAATCGGAAATCCAAGATGGCCGCCACGGCCGCCATCTTGAAAATCTATTTTTCGCTTCTTCTCCTGAACCGAAAGGCCAGTTGACTCCAAACTTGCTAGGAAGCATCGGGGTAACTTGTAGATCAAAAATAGCTAAAATCGTGCTGATCGGAAATCCTAGATGGCCGCCATCTTGAAAATCTATTTTTTGCTTCTTCTCCTGAACCGAAAGGCCAATTGCCTCCAAACTTGCTAGGAAGCATCGGGGTGACTTGTAGATCAAAAATAGCGAAAATCGTGCCGATTGGAAATCCAAGATGGCCGCCATGGCAGCCATCTTGAAAATCTATTTTTTGCTTCTTTTCCTGAATTGTAAGGCCAATTGACTCCAAACTTGCTAGGAAGCATTTGGGTGACTTGTAGATCAAAAATAGCTAAAATCATGCCTAACGGAAATCCAAGATGGCCTCCATGGCAGCCATCTTGAAAATCTATTTTTCGCTTCTTCTCCTGAACCCAAAAGCCAATTGACTCCAAACGTGGTAGGAAGCATTGGGGTGACTTGTAGATCAAAAATAGCTAAAATTGTTCCGATCGGAAATCCAAGAAAATCTATTTTTTGCTTCTTCTCCTGAACCGAAAGGCCAATTGACTCCAAACTTGCTAGGAAGCATAGGTGTGACATGTATCACATCAAAAACAGCTAAAATCATGCTGATTGGAAATCCAAGATGGCGGCCATCTTGAAAATCTATTTTTCGCTTCTTCTCCTAACCCCAAATGCCAATTGACTCGAAACTTGGTAGGAAGCATCGGGGTGACTTGTAGATCAAAAGTAGCTAAAATCGTTCTAATCGGAAATCCAAGATTGCCGCCATGGTCGCCATCTTGAAAATCTATTTTACTCTTCTTCTCCTGAGCCGAACGGCCTATTGACTCCAAACCTTGTAGGACGCATCAGGGTAACATGTAGATCAAAAGTAGCTAAAATCATGCTGATTGGAAATCCAAGATGGCCGCCATGGTGGCCATCTTGAAAATCTTTTTTCGCTTCTTCTCCTGAACCCAAAAGCCAATTGACTCCAAACATGGTAGGAAGCATTGTAGATCAAAAACAGCGAAAATCGTGCCGATTGGAAATCCAAGATGGCCGCCATGGTAGCCATCTTGAAAATCTATTTTTTGCATCTTTTCCTGAACCGTAAGGCCAATTGACTCCAAACTTGCTAGGAAGCATTTGGGTGACTTGTAGATCAAAAATAGCTAAAATCATGCCTATCGGAAATCCAAGATGGCCGCCATGGCAGCCATCTTGAAAATCTTTTTTTCGCTTCTTCTCCTAAACCCAAATGCCAATTGACTTGAAACGTGGTAGGAAGCATCGGGGTGACTTATAGATTGAAATTGGCTAGAGTCGTTCCGATTGGCAATCCAAGATGGCCGCCATGGCAGCCATCTTGAAAATCTGTTTTTCACTTCTTCTCCTGAACCAAAAGGCTTATTGACTTTAAACTAGGTAGGAAGCATCAGGGTGACCTGTAGATCAAAAATAGCTAAAATCATCCCTATCAGAAATCCAAGATGGCTGCCATGACAGCCATCCTGAAAATCTATTTTTCGCTTCTTCTCCTGAACTGAAAGGCCATTTGAATCGAAACTTAGTAGGAAGCATTTGGGTGACTTGTAGATCTAAAATAGCTTAAATTGTTTGATCGGAAATCCAAGATAGCCAAGCTCATTGAAATATTGAGGTGACTTGTAGATCAACAGTAGCTAAAATCATTCTGATTGGAAATCTAAGATGGCTGCCATCTTGTTTATGTTTATTATATTTTCCTGCTACTGTGCTGTTTACATGTATAAAATCATAATTCTTCAGAAACCAATTAGCCAATTGCCTCCAAATTTCACATTGATCCTACTGTTGAAATGTGATTGAGAGTTTGTTCAAATGATCACGCTCCATTGACTGTCATGCCATATATAATATTCTTCTTCAAAATTAAGAACTGCTTGAAGGTTGATCTTTTCATTAGCTGCGATGACAGGACTGGAAAAATGTTGCATAACATCTGCATATCTGCAGTGGCTATGTCACTCAGGTGAGCGACCCGTGGCCCATGGGCCTCTTGTTTTATAAAATAGTAGATAAAAGTACACTGGCTGTAATGTAAAGACTACTAAATTGCTTGACTGTGTGCTTATAGGAGCATGTGGGGTAATTAAGAAGAATACGGTATTTGATGATAATTCTAATAATTTTCTCAATGGCTCCATAAAATCATATGTTGTGGGTACTCATTAAAAGCGCCTTGCCAAGGTGCTTCTAATGAGTATCCACAGCATGTTTATATGAAGAAATAAGAAACATCATCCCCGATTTATCACTAAAATACTCCTTAACAAGTTGTCTGCTCCTTTTATCTAGAATAGTGGCTAGTACTTTCCTGATTTCCATTTGTACTCTAGTTTAAAGGACTCGATGCTTTACACCATTTCTTTTACTAATGAGACAACTTTTGTGACTTTCAGTTTGCGTTCCTGCACACCAAGTCCCTTCTGAAAGGAGTCTACTCTGAAAGGAAAGAATCTGCGCCCATGGGAAATACATTCTTTCCTTTTATGGTAGACACCTTTTCAGATTACCTGATCCAGGTTGTTCATACAAATTCACCTATTTAATGACAAACAGTGTAGATCCAGATCAGTTGGCTTCTGAAGAAGCCAGCTGATCTGGATCTACACTGTTTGCAGAGTCAGGGCATATCCAGGTTCAGCAAGACTAGGTTTAAATATGAAATGGACAGATAAAATGCACAAACACATATCATTTGCCTTAAAGTTAAATGCATTTTGGATGTTTTTAAAACAGTTTTTTTATTTTTCTTCTGAAATAAGTCATGTCAGCACAAAATAGAGACACCAGCAGTATCACCCAATTCCCAGCTCAACCACATAACATTCCTGGAGATTGATCGCGAAATATTTCTATAGTCATTTTCCCTACTTCAGCTGTTGTCAGTTACTGGTATTTTTTTTTTTAAGTATGTGCACAGACTGCTTAGAGAACTAAGCAGGGATGTAAAATTCCACTCGCCCACTCGCATTTGCGAGTAAATTTTAAGCCAGGGCGAGTGAGATTTTCAGAACTTTCTTCACTTTTTCTTCACTTTTAACATCTAAATGAAAAATTTAGACCATAAGAGCAAGTAAGTTTTGAAGGTTTACACCTCTGCTAAGCCTGCCCAGGAAAAACGTGAGTAGGTTAACTGACTGACTCCATATGACCTTAAGAGTGTTGACTAGGCCATAAAACTCAAACTCCAAAGAATCAACCAGTGTATAAATTGAAGTTGAGTATTGCTGAAGGATGTGAAAAGATGTTAAAGCGTATAATCAGAAAATATTTGTTGTTATGTTTCAAGAACAAAGCTCTCGATAGGAGGGGTATCTGGATATTCATCATTAATATTTTATTTCTCCACAAAAAAACATACATTTTTGGTGCACATCAGAAGTGCCTCGGTAAGGCATTTCAGAAAAGTACCACAAGACATGCTTTAGTGGAGAAATAAGAAAAATATCAATACATTTCAGTAAATGAAGCACCTTATCTGAATCTATTATGAATCAAATAAGAGAGGGATTAGCCTAAATAACCCAGAGGACTTGTTAAGGAGGAGTATTTAGTGATAATTCTAGGATAACTTTTCTTATTTCTCCATAAAAACATACGTTGTGGGTACTCACCAGATATAGTTTAGAACTGAAACAACAAATACTGTATTTGACCTAATTACCACACATACCCCTATAAGCACATAGTCAAGCAATTCCGTAGTCTTCAGATTACAGCCAGTGTACTTTCTGTCTAGTTATTTATAAGCAAGGCACTTCTAATGAACTTAGACCTTAAAATGCCAAGAAAACCTGCATCTGAAAATGTCGTCTGTTTATGTCGTCTGCTGAATATTCTTGCAAACTTTTCAAACTTATTTTTGCATACAGGCAGTGTGGACCCTGATCAGACTGCTCCTAAAGGAGCAGTCTGATCTGGGTCCACACTGTTTGCAAAAATGACTTTTAAAATCACAAGCAGATGACAAAGCAGACGACAGTTGTTGTGATTGGCAGTTTATGGGTTAACAAGCTCACTGAGTCTTTATTTGAACTATGGGTATTTACGGCATTCTTTGATGATTTCAGTCTGTTAACGCTAGTGGTGTGAGACATGTGAGACGGTCTGATGCTAAGCCAACATTGTTGGTTGGACCACAGTATAGACCAACATTTGCTGAAAGAGACAGAGCAAAGCGAAGAAAAAGACTCATAAAAAAAGAGGAAAAGAAAAAGGCGAAAGAACAACAGAAAATGAAATCTATTTGGAACTTAGACAATGAAATGAGAACAGATGATAATCTGGATTTTCGGTAAGTCTTTGTTGTCTTGTTATGCCCCGAACTTCAAAGACGTTGGAGGGGCATATTGCTTCTGGGTTGTTCGTCCGTCCGTCCATTCGTCATGCTTTTTGATGCATAGCATAACTTTAGAACCGTG
Organism: Anodontia alba; assembly: GCA_964016985.1. Classification (NCBI taxonomy): domain Eukaryota; kingdom Metazoa; phylum Mollusca; class Bivalvia; order Lucinida; family Lucinidae; genus Anodontia; species Anodontia alba. Next base: position 2,658,124 of record OZ024833.1, read on the forward strand.
AATGCTACCGTTTTGAAATTTCTTATATGGATTCCTCATGAAAAAATAGCTGAAACTTTTTTTTTTCTTGACATGATTATGCCCCTTTTCAGAGTTATGGCCCTTTGAAAAAATATGGATGCAATCTTGTCAGCAAAATATCTCAAAAACTATTTAAGCTAGAGCCTTGCAACTTGGTGAATAGACTGGTAGTGATGAGTAGACAACCTGATTAACTTTTGAAGAAATTTTGAAAAATACTTCTTGAGTTATGGCCCTTTGTAATTTAGGCATTTTTACCTTGTCAGCAAAATATCTCAAAAATTATTAAAGCTTGAGCCTTGAAACTTAGTAACTGGATTTGTAGTGATGAGTAGATGACCTGATTAACTTTTGAAGAAATTCTGAAAAATACTTCATGAGTTATAGCCCTTTGTAATTTTGGGCATTTTTAACTTGTCAGCAGAATATATCAAAATCTGTTGGAGCTAGAACCTTGAAACTTGATGAATAGACTGGTACTGATGAGTAGACAACCTGATTAACTTTTGAAGACATTTTGAAAAATACTTATTGAGTTATGGCCCTTTGTAATTTTGGGCATTTTTACCTTTGTCAGCAAAATATCTCAAAAAATATCAGAGCTTGAGCCTTGAAACTTAGTAAATGGATTTGTAGTGATGAGTAGATGACCTGATTAACTTTTGAAGAAATTCTGAAAAATACTTCATGAGTTGTGCCCCATTGTAATTTTAGGCACTTTTACCTTGTCAGCAAAATATCTCAAAAACTGTTAGAGCTAGAGCCTTGAAACTTAGTAAATGGATTTGTAGTGATGAGTAGATGACCTGATTAACTTTTGAAGAAATTCTGAAAAATACTTCATGAGTTATGGCCCTTTGTAATTTTGGGCATTTTTACCTTGTCAGCAAAATATCTCAAAAACCGTTGGAGCTAGAGCCTTGAAACTTGATGAATAGACTGGTAGTGATGAGTAGACAACCTGATTAACTTTTGAAGAAATTTTGAAAAATACTTCTTGAGTTACGGCCCTTTGTGATTTTGGGCATTTTTACCTTGTCAGCAAAATATCTCAAAAACTGTTAGAGCTAGAGCCATGAAATATGGTGAATGGATTTGTAATGCTGAGTAGACAACCTGATTAACTTTTGAATAAATTTTGAAAAATACTTATTGAGTTATCGCCTTTTGTTATTTTGGGCATTTTTTTTTTATCTTGTCAGCAAAATATCTCAAAAACTGTTAGAGCTAGAGACTTGAAATTTGGTGAATTGATTGGTAATGATGAGTAGATGACCTGATTAACTTTTTTATAAATTCTGAAAAATATTTCGTAAGTAATGGCTCTTTGTAAATTTGGGCATGTTTCCCTTGTCAGCAAAATATCTGAAAAACTATTGAAGCTGGAGCCTTGAAACTTGATGAATAGCTTGGTAGCGATGAGTAGATGACCTGATTATGCCCCTAGTTTTGAATGAAATTGATGGAGCATATTATTTTGCCTTCATTTGTCCATCCGTCTGTTTGTCAGTTCATCAAGCTTTTTTGTGCATGCCATATCTTAAGAACCCTGCATGCTAGTGTTTTGAAATTTTATATTTGGGTTCCCAATGAAAAAATAGCTGACTTTTTTTCTTTTTTAGCATGTTTGTTTAGAGTTATGCCCCTTTGAAAAAAATCAGAATTAAATCTTGTGAGCAAGATATCTTGAAATTCGATATAGTGAGTCGGAATGATGTGTGAATTACCTGATTATATTTTGAGAGAATTCCGTGAAAATATTGATAAAGTTACGGCCCTTTGCAGTTCTGCGCATTTTGACCTTATCAGCAAGATGTCTTGAAAAGTACTTAAGCTAGGGTCTCGAAATATTATATGCTGATTGGGGATGATGTGGAGATTACCTGATTTGTTTTTTAGGGAATTCCATGAAAAATTGACGTAGTTATGGCCCTTTGTAGTTCTAGGCATTTTGACCTTGTCAGCAAGATATCTCAAAAAGTATTTAAGCCAGAGCCGTGATATTTGGTATACTGATTGGGATTGAGGAGGAGATCACTTGATTAAATTTTGAACCAATTAAATGAAATGTTGGAGTTATGGCCCTTCGCAATTTCTGGCCATTTTATGTCCTTGCTTTATTGTGTATAGCATAAGTTTAGAACCATGTAGGCTAATGTTTTGAAATTTCATATTTTGATTCCTCATGAAAAAATAGGTGACCTGTATTTTTTTCTTATCCCAATTATCTCCTATTTTAGAGTTATTTCTCTTTGATAAAATAACATTGAAATCTCGTTTAACCTTTAACACTCTCTTGGCAAATTTTGCAGGTGATAAATTGATGATATTTGTCTGATTTTTCCCTCAGAAAATAGGGTTTGCCAGAAAATAGTGTTTGTCATTTCATGCAAATTATCTCCTTGCATGAAATGTCAAATATTATTTCCCGGTTTACTCAGCGTACTAAGCATTAATGCTTAGCATGCTAGCTGAACATTTCAGCAGATTACAGTTTGAAATATTTTTCTAATTTTTCCAGAAAACAGGCTTTGACATTCCATGCAAATTGTCTCCTGAGGAGACAATTTGCATGGAATGTCATGTCCTGTTTTCTGGGAAAAATAAGTAAAATATCATCAATTTGTCATCTGCTGAATTATCCCAGAGAGCGGTCAAGGTTAAATAGCCTTACTCAGAGCATATGATACTGCAGGACAGTTGTCAGTTTCTGGCAAAAGAATGTGCACAATACTGGTTAACAGCTTAGAGGGTTAAACCTGCCCAGTAAAAGTGTAGTTAGGTAAACTGACCACTCTTGATATGACCCCATAGGGTTGACTGGTCCATAAAACCTCAACACAAACAAAAAGTATATGACACAACAAACATGTATTTTCTAATTTTAAGTTTATTTTTGTTTACAATCACAAATTCATTTATAAGTCCCAGCCACTGTAGAATATTGGGTGATTATGTATCTCTACCAGTGACTATGTATTTGTCCATCAATGGTAGTAGGAAAAAACCTGGACCTCTTAATTTACCCAAAACCTCTTAAAATCTACCCAAACTCTCTCATATTCCATCATAGACATTCAGTATGATGAATGGTTTGTTTATATCTGTTTTCAGGATTCATCATGGTTTATTGAAGATCTGTGGACAAGGAGTTTCACCAGACACTGTAATGCCAGACACAACATTATTGTGTGTTCCAAGATTGTAATATTACTAAAGTCATAGTAAACTTATATCATTCTGAATTTATCCTAAGAGCTGGGACAGGCAAGCCTGAGGAAACAATGAAGACCCAGATCAGATGCTTTGGTATAACAGGTGAAAAATTCAGGTGAAATCACCATCTCTATAGCTGGGGGTCAAAACCCCAGCTGCCTGCATTGCAGGAAAACACTATACCACATTGCCTCAAAAGCTGGCTTGTACCATAAGGAAGTACAAGTATATCATACACCTATCACTACTACATATCGAGGGTTGAGGGCAAGACTAGCGTAAGTCAGATGGTTGTTTTTCCCCAAACCTAATCTCCTCACCATGAAGGCGTTATGAAGATTACAACATTTCTTTCTGTAAACAATGAAAATTTAGGTGCCATTGCTCGTATGAGCAATGGCACCTAAATTTGCATTGTTTACAAAGGGGTCCAAGTTGCCCCTAAACAAGGGTTTCAAAAATATGTTTGAGTTACTATAGTCTTGTGCTCAACCCTCGATATTCCCCCTTCAGTTCATTTTTAGTTTCATTCCAGAATCTCAGTTTGACCAACAGCTCAGTATTAGGTCACCTAGCCATAAGATGGGATTATTATACCCCAGACATAAATGTATGTTGAGGGGTATATAGTTTTTGCATTTCCGTTCATTTTTTCACACGTATGTTCGTCTTTTCGTCACATTCCTGGAACTAGGGTCAAAGTTTTTGCATCAAAGTTTATTAGACCTTACATTATATGGATCCTTTCATGGATTTTATTTATATTTGGCATAATGGTAGATATAGGTCTAAAGGTTTACTCAGTGGCATCCCAACCTCAGGGCCTGACCTTGAGGTCCAGGTCACAGAATTTTCATATAAAAGTCAAAATCTTTGCTCGTTAGTTAATATAGCTATATTACCAAGACCCTGTAATGAATTTCATGTATATTTGGCATGATGGTAGATATAGGTCTAGAGTTTACTTGGCTTGATCTCCACCCCTGGGTGTGACCTTCAGGTCTAGGTCAGAGGCTTAGAATTTTCATAAAAGTCAAAATGTTTGCATTTAAGTTTATATAGCTATATCATCAAGACCTTTCAATGAATTTTATTTATATTTGGCATGACGGTATGGGTTTAAAGTTTTACTCAGAGAAATTGCCATCTCGGGGTGTGAACTTGGTCAAAGTCTAAGACTTAGATTTTTCATATAAAAGTCAAACTTTTTGGTTTAAGTTTACATAGCTACATTATCAAGACCTTTGATTGATTTCATTAATGTTTGGCAGGTTGGTATACATAGGTCTAAAGTTTGTCTCATTGCCATCCCCAAGCTGGGGCATGGCTTTGAGGTCAAGGTCACAGACTTAAATTTTTCATACAAATGTCAAAGTTTTTGCTTACCGGTATATTATAAAGACTGTGATTGATTTCACTGGTATTTGTTATTGTGATAGTTATGGGTCAAACATTTCATTTGGCATGATCCCTGCATCCGTGCCTTGCCTTTGAGGTCAAGGTCATGGTCTTCACATGTGACTATATTCTTTCAAGTTGTATTGATATAGCGTACAAATGCCATCTATAGAAGCTACATACTTTGTGCTTTTTAAAAAGAGGCAGTAGTACTGGTATACATGCCCCCACTGGGCACTTAGTCTAGTTTATGTTGATCACCAGATGTTACAGGTGAAAAACTTCTAATCACCATTTCTGTGATTAAGGCTCAAACCTGGTCTACCTGAGTGACAAGCCAACACTCTACTATATCTATAAAAGCCAGCTTGTATCACAAGGCAGTACAAGTGTATCATATACCTATCACTACTTCAGCAGAACATAGTATCTGATCAGAATCTACACTTTTTGCCACTTATGCAGCAGTTTTCATACACATCAACAGAACACATAGTAAAATGAACAAGTTAGGTAAGGAGGAATGTAATAAAGGAGTCCCAGTATTTACTGTAAATACCTTGCAATGCAATGTACAAAATCATTGTAACACCAGATTACAATCATTGCAACACCAGATTACCATTATTGTAACACCAGATTAATGTTTCTGTATGTTTGACTGCTCCAAGTGGTTAATGACAAATTAATTTAAAATTGTAGCAAGTGACATTCTGTTTGTTTCTTTGGTTTTTTTGTTTTGTTATATTTGTTTGTTTGTTTTTGTTTGTTTTTTTTTAGATATGACTTAACAATTTCATGACAGTCATTTGTATAGCAGGTGATTCACATTATTGCAACACCAGATTACCATCATTGTAACACCATATTACCACATCATTGTAACACCAGATTACCATTACTGTAACTTTAGATTACCATCATTTAACACCAGATTACCATCATTGTAACACCAGATGGTACATTGTATCACCAGATTACCATCACTGTAACACCAGATTGCCGTCATTGTAACACCAGGAATACTATCATTGTCATGCATAATCCAACCTCATTGTGACACCATAAACGTCATCATCATTATATTAGGTGCTGCTGCATTGTAATGCCAGAGACACCATCATTATCATCATATGTGGTATAACTCCTCTTTAACACCAGAGACAATGTTACACCAGAGCAGACAGATTGTTAAGGAGAAATATTTGATGATAATTCTGGGAAGATTACTTCACTGACTAGGAACAAATAAGTTGTGACACAGTCACACCATTATTTTGATATTACTGGGTCACATAACCATATCTGTTACAGAGAATAATTTGTTTCAGTTTGATTTTGATTTGTTAACTGAGTGCCATATGACTTTGGCAAGAATGTGAGCATTGTTTTGCATTTTTATGGAATGGATCGAACACCATATTGATTCTATTTGTGCCAAGCATGAACTGGCATTGAATATCCTAAATATTTAGACACTTTAGCTCTAGACCATTTTTTTCTCCTAAAATTGTAATAAGTCTGTTTGGCCCCCTGGTGCAGTATCTAAACAGTAGTGGTTGAATGGCAAACAGCGTAGACCCTAATCAGATGCCACTTTCTGTGGCATCTGATCTGGTTTACACTGTTTGCTGAGGTCTGTATGCCTCATTACTTAGAATAAATATGGTATCAGACATTGAATTTGATTCCGAAAAATACATGTAATATGATTAGACTGCTGAGATACACAGGCTACCTTGACCTTTGCTGTTTACGGGGAGTGGATACATCTGCTACCTTTTCTGTCATTTTTACAAGGAATACAACTTTTGTGACTTCTTGTTTGGCTATACTGTACATGTAAAGTGATCTGTTCTAAAAGGAAAGAATTTGCTCCAAAGAGGAGCAAATTCTTTCCTTTTAGTATAGACCCCTTTTCAGAAGGGAGGCAGAACAACTTGAGTACTGTTTCCTCACATGAAAGTGGATCAATTCCCTTTAACACTTAACCCTTGTCCTGCTGATCCAGGATAAACTAAAGAAGCCAACTGATCTGGATCTGCATTGTTTGCCATTAAGTATGTGAATTTATAGCAACAATCCAGATCAAGCAATCTGATTGGCTAAAAATTAGAAAGTGTGTGTGGCATCTTAATTTATTCATTGGCTAAAAATTAGAAGTGGGTGTGGCATCCTAATTTATATCCTAATATATTTATGACAAAGGTTAAAAGTCACCTCCTTTTGAAGAAATAAGAAAAATATTTGCGAGATAATCTTATCTAGAGCTATACCATTTCCCAAGTATTGCAAGAACATGTATTCAAATGAATATGACTGGTGTGATTTAGAATAATCTGAGTGCATATGCAGATAGTGAAAGCACAGATCATCTTGCACATCCTGAAAGGATGAAAATACTTCTGCTCCTGCTCCTCTTATAGGACTATCACATGCCCTTATTGTGTTTCTATCACATGCCCTTGTTGTGTTTCAGTCACATGCCCTTATTGTGTTTGTATTTGCTCTATTACCAGTATTCGTTCCATAAAAGTCACTTGCCCTGTAGGATGTACAATTCAAAAACTATTCCTGCTTCTTTCCTTTAAGTGTAGTCCATATTAATAAATGTCCTAAAATTTTGAACACTTTATTCCATATTATGTTGGCCTAAATTTTGCTTTTTATGCAGTTGTTTCTTAAAATACCTAGTGGAATAGCAAACACTGTAGACCCTGATCAGACTGCTCCTTAAGAATCTGAGTCTGCACTGTTTGCATATGCCAGTTTGTCAGCAACTTTGATGTATGAAATTTTAGGATATTTATTGAAAGTTTCAAATACTAGAGAGGCAGGTTCCTGTCTGCAAAATTGTCTTTCTTAGCGAAATTGTGATTTTTTCATGTGTATCTATTAATCCTACATAAGAAATGGAAATTAACCCTTGTCATGCTGAATAAATTAAGATGCCACATTTACTTCTAATTTTCGGCCAATCATATTACTTGATCCATGCTGTTGATACAAATTCACATACTTAACCACAAATAGTGCAGATCCAGATCAGTTGTTTGTAAAGACAGGGCATATCCAGGTTCAGCAGGACCAGGGTTGAAATTAAATTGAAGACTGCAGGAAATTATTTTTGTGGAAACCATTTTGTACCAGGACTGCAGACATTTTTGTTGTTTAAAAATATTGTATTACTGGGTCCAGTTGTTCAAAGCATCGTTAGCTTAACGAGCTCGTTAGTGGTCAAAATGTTAACTGTTCTAGTAAGTACAATATCTTATTCACAGGTATTTTTGCTGAAAAAATGTGAGTAGCTTTTGCAAATGCAAAAGCTACTCACATTTTGTCAGCAAAAATATTAGCAATTATGCCATATTTAGTGATCAAAGTTTTAACAATACGTTAACTAACGACATCGTTAGTTTTGAACAACTGGGCCCTGTTGTATTATTCTTAACTTGTATTATTTTATTTGATAAAGCTGTATGATTTAATATAGCGTATGCAATGTTTTGTCTATTTTTAACATTCTGTCCATCTCCAGTATTCCGTCCATCTCTAGTATTCCGTCCATCTCTAGCATTCCGTCCATCTCTAGTATTCCGTCCATCTCTAGCATTCCGTCCATCTCTAGTATTCCGTCCTTAATTTATCATAAATACAAAAAATGAAATCAGACTCATGATTATGGTACCAAACTTTACCAATCTGAGGGAGGGAAGTTACCAATTTTTTTGTAAGCATAAACAATTTTGTTTCCCTTACAATACATGTATTACTTCCCTTAGCCACAACTAGTAAAGTTAGGAAATTTACTTAGGTTGCTTGTTAGTGAAATTTTTAGTGTAGTTACAAGCTTTCAACATGGCCCTACTTTTCCCCTCCTTAAAATGCCCTATTATCCCTACGATATTTTGCTTCACTCCCTTTGCTCACTTAGTGTTTATAAAAAAGGTCAAGCTTTTCAGAGTAGAAGAGTTGTAAACTTCATGAAATAGTTTTGCTTCAGTCTTAATTCCTTTCTTGGAACATTTATTTTTGCATTTCCTTTTCATTATAATGCAGCTTGTTGTTCTGAGATAACACTGTTTGCATCTTGTATCCTCTGAGACCGGAGACATGCAGAATGTCCCTGCTACCGTATTTACCATATGTATTCGGACAGACAGACCTGAGCAAACAGTATAGACCCAGATGAGACTCCGCAGAACGCGGCGTCTCATCTGGGTCTACACTGTTTGCCACTCATCCAGCAATTTTTAGACACAACATCGGGTAGTGAATTGTACTGGTTCAAATTTTAGAACATATATGGTAAAGAGTTGAGGTGTCCGAATACTTAGGGTAAATACGGTAATCCCAATTTTTCTTGACTAAATTTCCTTCTTTTGTCCTACTTTTTCAAAAGTTCAGCCCTGCTTAGCCCTGCTTTTTCACAGGAGGGCAGTTGAAAGCCACTATTTATGATAGTTCTGCCTGTGTTATAATTTTCAGTTGTTATATTTGAAGTTATGTAAATAAAACTGCCCAGTATTATGTTTCTGATGCACACTTGTATATATCTGTGTATACATATTTGCTACTGTGTCTTTACATCAGGACTGCATTCAAAAGTGCAAGTTACTCACAAACATTTTGTACTGGATACCTGCTCGTGTTGGCACTTGCCATTAGGTACAGAGATCCAGGAACTGTAACTGTAAATAATGTCATTAGTATAATGATAGAGTTACCGATACTTCTGAAACATATTTAACGAAAGTATGCTTCAGTTGGTCAGTTAAAGCATATGAAAAAAAAAAGATTGTTTTAAATAAGAAAAATCAATTTATGCATGTCTGTCAGTCAGCGCGCTTATCTATCAAAATTATGTTAGTGACCCTGATGCATAGGCTGATCTGAGTCTATGCTGGTCACTTATGTCAAAATATTGTTTTAATACTTAGCATGCTGGGTAAAAAATTCAGCAAATTGCACTTTGAAATATCTGTCTTATTTTTCTTAGAAACAGGCTTTGACATTTCATGCAAACTTACTCCTAAGGAGACAATTTATATGAAATATCAAAGAGTATTTTCTTCAAAAAGTAAAACAATTACCATGCTGTAGTGTGGTAAAGTTTAACTTGAGAGGCTTATATAGTGGGTTAAATGAGTTTAGCTCCTAACATTACCGATCACTGAAAGGGAAGTAATAGATTTTGTAAAATATTGACAGCTTAATTACACCCCATCCTAAAATTGTTAACTTTTTATACTAAAAGGGTATTCGGCAAACAGTGTAGACCCAGATCAGATACAGCAGAATGTGGCATCTGATCAGGGTCTCCACTGTTTTCAAATAGTTGACCATTTTTCTCTAGGAATATCTAAATCACATAGCCTGACATACCTAAAATCGAAATTAAATCTTCCAATATATAGTGTGTGGGAGTTCATTCAGTCGACAATGAGTTAACCCCATGTCTTACCTATCCTAAAATTAGAGCAACTTGATTTGACTACCTATTAAGGTGTCTAAAATGTTGTGACAGAATGGCAAACAGTGTAGATATGGAGCAGTTTGATCTAGATCTACCCTACAGGGTTTGCTCAGGTCTGTCTGGCCGAATAGGTAGTAAATACAGCAATTCCATTGCAGCATTTGTAATATTGGGAAATTGACCCTTAAAGCAACAAACAAAAGTTGTAGCAGACAACATTCTGTTTTTAGCTCACCTGAGCATTGCTCAGGATGAGCTATTGTGATCACTTTTCGTCCGTCGTCCGTTCATCCGTGCGTCCATCCGTTAACATTTTCAAACGACTTCTCCTCTGAAGCCCCAGAGCCAATTTTGCTCAAATTTCATATGGAGCCTCCTTAGGATGGGGGAACGAAAATTTGCTAAAATTGTCGCGGTCCATTGACCAAGATGGCCGCCATGCCCATACATGGTAAAAACCTTTAAAAATCTTCTTCTCCAGAACCGAGGATGTCTTGGGACTGAATCTTTGCACAAGTCATCGGGGACGGGAGGTCTACCAAAATTGCTAAAATAAATGTCGTATATTGACATTTGACCTTTTTACGGCAACGTCAAGTTTGCTTCCCTATGCATTTGCATGGGAAAAACCTTTAAACATCTTGTTCTCCAAAACCGAGGATGCCTTATGGCTGAACCTTTACATATATCACAGGAAACTGGAGGTCTACCAAAGTTGCTAAAATAATGGTCGTACATTGACATTTGACCTTTTTATGGTAAGGTCAATTTTGCTTCCTTATGCATTTGTATGGGAAAAATGTTCAGAATTTCAAACGACTTCTTCTCTGGAGCCTCTGGGCCGATTTTGCTCAAATTTCATATGGAGCCTCCTTAGGTTGGGGGAATGAAAGATTGCTAAAATGGTTGCGGTCCATTGACCAAGATGGCCGCCATGCCCATATATGGTAAAAACCTTTAAAAATCTTCTTCTCCAGAACCGAGGATGCCTTGGGGCTGAATCTTTGCATAAGTCATCGGGGACGGGAGGTCTACCAAAATTGCTAAAATAAATGACCAAGATGGCTGCCATGCCCATATATGGTAAAAACCTTTAAAAATCTTCTTCTCCAGAAGATCAAGGTCAAGTTTGCTTCCCTATGCATTTGTATGGGAAAACCCTTTAAAAATCTTGTTCTCCAAAACCGAGGATGCCTTGTGGCTGAATATTTACATATATCATTGGAAACTGGAGGTCTACCAAAGTTGCTAAAATAATGATTGTACATTGACATTTGACCTTTTTACCGTGAGGTCAATTTTGCTTCCTTATGCATTTGTATGGGAAAAATATTCAGAATTTCAAACGACTTCTCCTCTGGAGCCTCTGGGCCAATTTTGCACAAATTTCATATGGAACCTCCTTAGGTTGGGGGAATGAAAGATTGCTAAAATGGTCGCGGTTCATTGACCAAGGTGGCCGCCATGCCCATATATGGTAAAAGCCTATAAAAATCTTCTCCTCCAGAACTGAGGACGCCTTGGGGCTGAATCTTTGCTTAAACCATTGGGGACAGGGGGTCTACCAAAGTTGCTAAAATAATGGTCGTACAAGTTTGCTTCCCTATGCATTTGTATGGGAAAAAACATTTAAAAATCTTATTCTCCAAAATCGAGGATGCCTTATGGCTGAATCTTTGCATATATTATTGGGAACATCTGCATGCCTGCAGTGGCTATGTCACTCAGGTGAGCAAACCGTGGCCCATGGGCCTCTTGTTTTGTTTTATTTTTTCAGAGATTCAGATGATTTGGGGGTGGTCGGGTGGTGCGAAGGTGTCGTGTATCTTATGTCACCGGGGCGTCCAACTGATATTGGCTTACAGTTGGGCAAGGCCTGCTATCCTTGTAGCAGGTTAGGGTAGAGGGGGAATGTTTTTATTTCTTCTGTTTCTTCACTTTCATTCCTGTTCCTCTTTCTTCCCTGTTCCTCTCTTTCATCTCTTTGACTATCTCTTCTATCACTCTTCTCCCTTTCTCTGGGAGACGACACAAAATGACCCACAAGGATTGACGTGTCGTTAAACCCCAACACAATCAATCAATCAATTTGCATGAAATGTCGAGACTTATTTTCTTCAAAACAAAAAAATAAATAAATAAATAAAATAAAAATGTCGTCTGCTGCAGTTGTGGTTGGTGCTTTAAGGGGTTTATCTTATAGTTCTTATTTTTTAAAGTTTTAATGTACATGTGTGTATTTATAATGGTTCTGCCACAGTATGATTTGAACTCTCTGCAGCTACAGGCAAATTCAACAGATGACAAACTGATGATATTTTTATTATTTTTCCCAGAAAATAGGATTTGACATTTCATGCAAACTGTCCCTTAAAGGGACAGTTTGCAGGAAATGTCAAATCCAATTTTCTGAAAAAAAAAAAAAAAAAATAAGAACACATATTTCAAAATGTCGTCTGCTGAGATTTTTACCCAGCTACTCACATTTTTTCAGCAAAAATATTAGGGTATATGCCATATTTAATAGTCAAAATTTTAACGATACGTTACCTAAAGACATCGTTAGTTTTGAACAACTGGACCCAGATAGTTCAAATCTGCAGGCTGATTTTGAATCTTTACTCTTATGTATGTGCATTAGCAATTCTCAAAACTTATGCAATATTTCATTTTCAATCCGCCATCTATTTCCAGTATTCCGTCCTAAATTTACTGTTGCACAAAAAGTTTTTGATGCTTTTTAAATCCCCGGCATAATTGTATGCCAAGGGTAGACTGGCTCCAGTCTCCAGTGACTAAATATTTTTTTCTTATAACCCTTTTTATTAATCCACTAAAATAAAACCAAAGTAATATTACTATAAAGGCTGGTCACTAGAGTGACCAGCCTTTATAGTCATGACATTTTTTTTGGTTTTATTTTAGTGGATTATTAAACAGGATTATGAGAAACATATTTAGTTACTGGAGACCGGAGCCAGTCTATGCCAAGGGTTGTATAGTTTTAGCTTTTCCATTTGTCCGTTTGTTCATTCATATGTATGTTTGATTGTACAATGTACTTTGGCATCATTACTGGGCATGTGCTTTGAAGTTTTTTCATCAAAATTGTGTATATTATCAAGTAAGGCCTATTGATGGATTTAGTTTATGTTTTGCCAGTTACTTCATGTACATGTAGTTCCCAAATCTTGTTATGGTATACAGCTATTAGTGTTACCCAAATTGGAAGGTCAAGGTCAAGGAAAGACTGATGCTTGGGGAAAGACTGATACATGTACTATTAGCCATGATGCTGGCTGGGGGTATATGTGACCAATTGGTCACTTTGTCTAGTTTTTTTAAACTGCCCAGTAATTTGCTTTATATTCTCTGATTGTTGATGTAAACATGTATATGTCTACATACATATTTGCTGTTCTATTATTAATCAAGGCTGCTGATATTTTAAATTATTCCATGTTTTGAAAAATGAAGATGGAATTGGACTACATGTATGTTACAAAGTTTTCAAAAAAAAGAAATAATAATTTGATCAGTTTAATTTTAATTTTTAATATCTATTACTGAATGTTCATTCCTTGTGATTTTAGTCTGTTAACCCTAGTCCTGCTGAACCCGTATATACCCTGCCTTTGCAAACAGTTTAGATCCAGATCAGTTGGCTTCTGAAGAAGCCAACTGATCTGGATCTGCACTGTTTGTCATTCAGTATGTGAATTTATATCAGCAACCTGGATCAAGTAATCTGATGGGCTGAAAATTGAAAGTAGGTGTGGCATCTTAATTTATTCGGTATGACAAGGGTTAACCAATATCCTGCTTTTTGTCCCACCTGCTTTAGCATGGGTGACTTAGGCGTGCAAGTTTCCGTCCGTCCATCCATTCGTCCGTCTGTTCATCTCTCCGTCAACATTTACCCTGGATGTTTTGTGAGCACAACTCCTCCTGCAGTTTTGTACCGATGATTTTGAAATTTTGCATATGTTTTCTACATGGTATGAAGATGTGCATGTGGTTTTAGAATATAATTGTTAGATTATTTTTTGTCACTTTTTCCGCATTGTGAACTTAGTCATTTTTTCACCGCAATATATAGACAGTAGGTACCTCTTGTGAGCGCAACTCCTCTTACAGTTTTATACTGATTGTTTTGAAACTTTGCATGTGTTTTCATGGTATGAGGATGTGCATGTGGTTTGGGTATAATTGTTAGAACATTTTTTGTCACTTTTTCCACATTGTGAACTCATTTTTCACCCTCAGTATATAGACAGTGGGTACCTCTTGTGAGTGCAACTCCTCTTACAGTTTTGTACTGACTGTTTTGAAATTTTGCATATGTTTTCTTCATGGTATGAGGATGTGCATGTGGTTTGGGTATAATTGTTAGAACATTTTTTGTCACTTTTTCCACATTGTGAACTTAGTCATTTTTCACCCTCAGTATATAGACAGTGGGTACCTCTTGTGAGCACAACTCCTCTTACAGTTTTGTAGCGATCGTTTTGAAACTTTGCATATGTTTTCTTCATGGTATGAGGCTGTGCATGTGGTTTGGATATAATTGTTAGGCTATTTTTTGTTACTTTTTCTACATTGTGAACTTACTGGTAGTCATTTTTCACCCTTTATATGTAAACAGTTGATACCTCTTGTGAGTGCAACTCCTCTTACAGTTGTTTACGGATTATTATGAAACTTTGCATGCATTTTCTTCATGGTATGAGGATGTGCATGTGGTTTGGATGTTATTGTTAATTTTTTTTTTTTTACTTTTTTCCACATTGTGAACTTAGTCATTTTTCACCCTCAATATATAGGCAGTGGCTACCTCGTGAGCACAACTCCTCATACAATTTTATACTAATCTTTTTGCAACTTTGCACATGTTTTCTCCATAGTCTGAAGAAGTGCATGTGCTTTTCATATAATCCTTGCCGTATTTTTTGTCACTTTTTTGTGCTTTTTGAACTTTGTCATTTTCTGACCTCAGATGTATAGACAGTGGGTACCTTGTGATTGCAACTTTTCATACAATTTTAAACCGGTCTTTTTGAAACTTTGCACATGTTTTCTCCTGTGTCTATAGAAGTGCACGTGGTTTGGATATGATTTTTAAATTTATTTTTGTCACTTTTTCCACTTTAACTTTGTCATTTTCTGAACCTCAGATTGTATGAACGTGTACAGACTTTGGGTACTTTTTGAGCCCAATATCTCATGCATCATATGAGAAAATTCATGCCATGTTTTTCTCTTAGAGAATTTGACCCCCACTAACCCGACTGTTACTATATCAAAGTCAGGTTAGTGGGGTATTGCTTTCTCATATGTTTCTGATGACTGAGACCATAAAACTCTGCCCAGTTGCAAATAAAATGATGCTCTGTTATGCAATTAGTTAAGTAATACTGATAAGTCAGTTAACTAGAAACCTGCACACAAAATTCTTAAGTATAAAACACAATGAAGAAGCTGAAAACCGATACCAAAATCTACATCTGCATCAAAAATTAATCAAATTACAAATTTTAAATGGTTTCTTATGTTAAAAAATAAAGATTTTAAGACTATATTTTGCAGTGGAGGGAACCAGTGTTATCAGAGAAAAGTAGTTCCCCAGGTAAATCTGGTAAAACCACCTGTTGTGAACAGACTCATTAATGTAGGAGAGTTGAGGGCAGTAGCCATAAAACATCTTGTTGAATTATCAGTTGAGCATGATTTTTTTTGCCACTTTTTTTCTAAGAGAAAAACTTGTCATGCATTATGCTTTCAATGATATTCCTATATTCATATAATCCTTGTCTTTAATTTTTGTCACTTTTCCAACTAAGCACTGCTAAGAATGATATAAATTTATTTAATAACCACGTCCTGTGACTTCTGCCCCAGCAGGTGCAACGCCGCCTTCCGCGGAATTCTGGTTTCTGTCTACATGTACATGCTGCAAGTCCAACTCTACTGCTTACCTATAAATATATTTACATCCATAGGGTACCACTTACTTAAACCATTTAATCATGATCGTAATTTAATTGGTTGATAGGGTAATTTCTGAATCTAATAATATTTTTTTTTTTACTTATAATGTAATGCAGCAATAGATAAGAAGAAAAAAAAGACATTTGGTGACTAGATTGTATAAGTAAAAACAAAGGAAACTTAGGCCATGTTGTAGAGAATGTGGATATATTTTGGGTTTGCATATATGCAGACTGATTAGCCTCTTCACTGTTCAGTGTATATACTGGTCAAGCTACATCCTTTCCTGATGTTAGACCAATTTTTTTATTTACATAATTCCAGTAACCCTAAGTACATTGTATTGGGCCAGATAGGCCTTTCAAATAGTGTAGACACAGATCAGACACCACAGAATGCAGTGTCTGATCAGGATCTACACTAATTACCATATATACAGCAATATTTTAGACATATCAAGAGGTAGTAGAATGGACTATTTCAGATTTTAGGACAAGTATGGTGAGTAGATAAGGTGTCTCAATACTTAGGGTAAATACAGTAATCTATCAACGATGCCATCTTCAGGGCCCAGTTGTTCAAAACTAACGATGTCGTTAGTTAATGTATCGTTAAAACTTTGATCATTAAGTATGGCATATACGCTAATATTTTTGCTGAAAAAATGTGAGTAGCAAGCTACTCACATTTTTTCAACAAAAATACCTGTGAATTAGATATTTTAGTTACTACTACAGTTATCATTTTGACCACTAACGAGCTCGTTAAGCTAACGACGCTTTGAACAACTGGGCCCATATGGTTAAGTTTCTTACTGTCTGCTCTGAAAAGCAGCATAAGTTGAGTATCTGGGCCCAGTTGTTCAAAGCGTTGTTGGCTTAACGAGCTCATTAAGGGTCATTTCGTTAACTGTTTAAGCGGATTCAATACACAATATTCTGATATTTTTTGCTAAAAAAATGTGAGTAGCTTTTTGCACTGCAAAAGCTACTCACATTTTTTCAGCAAAAAATTTCAGCATATTTGCGTATGACTCGATGTAAATTTTAACGAATCGTTAACTAACAACGTCGTTAGCTTTGAACAACTGGGCCCAGATCCATATCAAAGCTTGTTTCCATTAATATCATGAGATTGAAGCCACATGCATGTAATGTTTCTGTATGTTTGACTGCTCCAAGTGGTTAATGACAAATTAATTTAAAATTGTAGCAAGTGACATTCTGTTTGTTTCTTTGGTTTTTTTTTTTTTTTTTTTTTTTTTTTTTTTTTAGAAATGACTTGACATTTCATGTAAGTCATTTGTATAGCAAGTGATTCACATGAAATGTCAAACCTTATTTTCTCAGAAAAAAAATTAAAGAACAGAGAATTTTATGTGTTGCTGTTGTGAAGCATGCTATAAGAATTGAATTTTTTCAAGGCACATGTATATGATAAACACATTATTACGGTACTTAATTCTGGTCCTGCTGAACCCAGATATGCGCTGCCTTTGCAAACAGTCCAGATTCAGATCAGTTGGCTTCTTCAGAAGCCAACTGATCTGGATCTGCACTGTTTGTCATTAAGTATGTGAATTTGTATCAACAACTAGGTCAAGTAATCTGATTGGCTGAAAATTAGAAGTGGGTGTGATATATCTTATTTTATTCAGCATGGCCAGGCTTTTAAGTCCGGTGATTTGACTGTATCACATCTTATGAATGTTCCCAGGTCTTGTGATCACACTCAACTTGTATTATATGATCCTTTGATACTGGAACATCCTCTCAGTGTGATTCAGGACATCGGATCAAGTTACTGTAGTAATAATGTGTAGATGTTAGCACAAGTGTTACTGGAATATCCTCTCAGTGTGATTCAGGACTTCGGATCAAGTTATTGTAGTAGTAATGTGTAGGTCTTAGCAGAAGTACCATATTTGCCTTAATTACTGTACTGTGCACTTAAGTTTTTTTTCAAAATTATTGGAAAAAAATGTAGTAAATTTCTTTTTAATAATGGCATACTTTAAAGGAATATGAGCAGAGGACTTCCTAAGGGGTGTATGTAATGATGCTTATGTGGTATGTGTTTTGATTTTCTTATAAAAACATATATTGTGGGCACTCATTTGAATTACCTCTACAAGTTTGTAAAAGCACATGTTGAGGGTACTTATTTGAATCTCCTCGACTTGTCCAGGCAATTCAGATGAGTACCCACAACATATCCTATTATAAAGAACTAGATAATATTACACAGACTGCAGTTTGAAGCCTACCAAATTGCTTGATTGTGCACTTATAGGGGTATGTGGGGTGATTAGATCATATATGGTACTGTGTGATATATTAATAGAGCTACTGCATGAAAACACTTATCTTTTGAATATGTGCCCAGTAAAGACTCAGATCAGCCTGTACATTTGCAGAGTCTGATAAATGTTTGCTGAAGTCTCTGCAGCTATGAACCCAGCATCTACAAGCAGACAGCACTGATTAGTCTGCATAGGCATGCGGGTTGATCCAAATCTTTACTGGGTGGACAGTTTCTTATGTTACAACTCATTGGTATCAACCAATATAGACAATCCTCTTTACACCGACACTCAATACAGTGACAAAATTCATTAAAATGACAATTTGACTGTCACAAACCCTTAGCTTAAGCGGTAACCATTAGTCACAAATTATGCAAGAATATTGTTAATAATACTTTAAAGAAATATTTTTTTGATATTTGTTAGAATTGCTTCAGTGAGGCAATTCTAACATATATCCAAAATATACGTTCTATGAGGAAATGAGAAAAAAACAAGACCATTTTTACACATCAATCTGCTCATTAAGTATTCTGTACAACAGCAAATTCATTTTAATGGCAACGTCTTTGGGAACAAAATGCTGTCGTTGTAACGAAGGTTCACTGTATATCACTTAGCAGGCTGGGTAAAATTTTAAGTAGATGACATATTTATATATTTATCTCATTTTTTCCAGGAAAGCAGGATTTGACAATCTTGCAAATTGTCTCCAGTGGAAATTGAAATTGTCAAAATCTGTGAAAAATATGAAAAATATCATTAATTTGTTATCTGCTGCATTTTTCAAGAAAGTGTTAATGGTTAATACTGTTTGTTATTATATATATATATATATATATTTTACCCGATTTTTTTCAATATTTGTTTTTTTCATAATTTTTCATCGATTTTTTTCCTGTGATGTTTTTCATTTTAATAATTGAATAAGTAAATAAATAAACCTGGCAGCAGTTATGTTTGTCTTTTAAACCCCCAGTGGTTTATTCTACTGACCATTCTGAGGCGGTGGTCCCGGTGTTAGTCTTACTCTTTGTTGCTTCGTGGTTTATTCTACGAGGTGATTTATGTCTTACTTTGTGTTATTTTGTTCTTGTGTTTTTCAGTCCTTTTAGCATTGCGATTACCTCGCTTGGGGCAGAGAGAACTAATCTTAGTGCTTTTCGTGTGTTTGTTCGATTTGCGCTTGTTTGGTTGTCTGTTTCCTCTTCCTCTTGGTGTCTGGGAAGGGCTGCGGTTCGTGATTGTGGCACTCCCTGGACTTTTCTCCTACCTTTGTTTTTTGTATTACAATAATACTTTCCAGATGTTCAGATGTGAGGGAGGCAGCAAATGTTTGATAGTTCATCTGTCATTACTGACAATGACCAATCCTAATCAAATGTGTGAAATGTTTGTGAGTTCCAATCTTAGCTCATAACTCCCTGTTGCAGATAGAATAAGAGAAGTCTGAGGAAGAAAGCTCTGTTGGTGAGACAGCAAATAGATTCTAAAAGAAATGACCCTTGAGGGTAATGAACACATTCACAAAACTGAAAACAGCTATATTGCCTGTTTGATAGTACGGTAAATGTCCTAAAATTTTGAACACTTTATTCCGTACTTTTTTAACCTAAATTTTGCTTTTTATATAGTCGTTTCTTAAAATACTTGGTGGAATAGCAAACAATGCAGACCTAGATCAGACTGCTCTTGAAAGAGCAGTCAGATCTGGATCTGCATTGTTTGCAGATGCCATTTTATTGGCAACTTTAGTGTTTGAAATTTTAGAACATTTTACCATACCAATGCTGAATGCTCACTATTGTAGTATTACAGTAATGAACATTGCAGCAATAGTGCACACTATCAATGGTCACTATTATACCAATATAGTTTCTTTTATATCTTCTGAAATACGATCCACGGCAATGCACCAAACATATTAACCCATTTGCCGAGGTCGGCAACATTCTTTCGTGGAGATTGATCATGAAATATTTTCTACGGTCATTCTCTCCCTTCCGCTGATTCAAGAAGGGCAGTTGTCAGTTTCTGGCGAAAGAATGCACAATACTGGTTAACCGCTTAGAGGACTAAGCCTGCCCAGTAAACGTGTGGTTAGGTAAACTGACCGCGCTCGACATGACCCCATTGGGTTGACTGGGCCGTAAAACCTTTGAGTGGACTCTTCTACCTTAACACTTTGGACCCGTTCATTGCCAATAGAAGGTTGTCTGGTTAGTTCTTTTTTTCACTATAATGCTTTATAGAAAATTCCAGCATTTAATGCAAACAGTATAGGCATTGAAGTGATGCACAGCAGAAGTAGAGGGGTTAAAACTAATTAAAAAAAAAAAAACTATCCGTTTAACAGAAGGTTCTAACCCCAATTCTTACAATACCAAACATACAGAGAATTATGATAGACCCCTAAACATAGTCAGTTTTGAAAGTGATCCCCCAAAAATACCTGCAAATTGCCAATACCCAAAAAATGGCCACTTTTCCCCAAACCCCCAAAAATAGTAAAATTCAAACTTCTAAACCCCAGAAATAGTCCTAACATATATACAGTCATAATTCAGAGTACCCATCCTACTGGAGTTAGCCCATTTTTGTGAATTCACAGAATATGATCACGACTTATTTTGTCTGCCCATTATTGTGAAATAACAATATGATCAGGATTTCCTTTATTTGCCCTTTATTGTGAAGTTACAGAATCTGATCAGGATCTACCATGTTTGCCCATAATTGTTACAGAATATGATCAGGATCTCCTATGTTTGCCCATTATTGTGAATTCACAGAATCTGATAAGGATTTATCATGTTTGGCCATTAGCGTGACTTCAAAAATTCTGACCAGGATTTCCCATGTTTGGCCATTATTGTGAAGTTACAAAATCTGATCAGGATCTTCAATGTTTGCCTATTATTGTGAAGTACAGAATCTGATCAGGATCTCCCATGTTTGCCCATTATTGTGAAGTTACAGAATCTGATTTGGATTGCCTTTGTTTGCCTATTATTGTGAAGTTACAGAATATGATCATGATTTCCCATGGTTGCCCATTATTAGAAAATGGAGTTACAAAATTGGATCAGGATCTACCATGTTTGCCCATTGTTGTAAAGTTACAGAATATGATCAGGATCTTCTTTGTTTGCCCCTCAGGGGGTGGGGGTGGGGATGGGTACTCTGAATTTTGTCTGCTACATAGGCTGGGCCTAAACATCTAGTGTTTACCAAAAAAAAAAAATGATATATCAACCAAAAATATTACCCTTGCTTTCTTTTTATAAAAGTATGATTTTCATGAAGTTACAGAATCTGATCAGGATCTACCAAGTTTGCCCATAATAGTTAAGTTACCGAATATGATCAGGATCTCCTGTGTTTGCCCATTATTGTGAATTCACAGAATCTGATCAGGATTTCCCATGTTTGGCCATTATTGTGAAGATACAAAATCTGATCAGGATCTCCTATGTTTGCCTATTATTGCAAAGTTACAGAATCTGATCAGCATCTCTCATGTTTGCCCATTACTTTGGTTACACAATCTAATCAGCATCTCCAATGCTTCCCTATTGTAGTGAAGTTACACAATCTGATAAGGATCTCCCATGTTTGCCCATTATTGTGAAGTTATAGAATCTAATCAGGCACTTCCATGCGGGCTCCCATGTTTGCTTATAATTGTGAAGTTACAGAATCTGATTAGGATCTCCTTTCTTTGCCCATTATGTTGAAGTGACAGAATATGATCATAATCTCAAACTTTTGCCTATTATTATGAAGTTATGAAATCTGATAGGAGCTACCATGTTTGTCCATTATTGTGAAGTTACTGAATATGATCAGAATCTGTTTTGTTTGCATTGAATTTACAGGCTATAACCAGGATTGCATTTGTTTGTCCATTATTGTGAAGTTACAGAATATGATCTAGAACTCTTTTGTTTTACCATTATTTTGAACTACAAAATCTGATCAGGATTAAGCAGGTCTGCCCATTATATTAGTTTCTGAATATGATCAGGACCTTCATCGTTTGGCCATTATTGTGAATTAACAGAATATGACCAGGATCTCCTATGTTTACCCATTATTGTGAAGTTACAAATCTGATAAGAATCCCCCTTGTTTGCCAATTATTATGAATTTATTAAATCTGCTCAAGAGTCCCATGTTTGCCAATTATTGTGAAGTTACAGAATCTGATCAGGATGTCCTTTGTTTGCCCATGATTGTGAAGTTAGAGAATATGATCTGGATCTCCTTTGTTTGCCCGTTATTGTGAAGTTACAAATCTGATAAGAATCCCCCATGTTTGCCAATTATTATGAATTTATTAAATCTGATCAAGAGTCCCATGTTTGCCCGTTATTGTGAAGTTACATATCTGATAAGAATCCCCCATGTTTGCCAATTATTATGAATTTATTAAATCTGATCAAGAGTCCCATGTTTGCCAATTATTGTGAAGTTACAGAATCTGATCAGGATCTCCTTTGTTTGCCCATTATTGTGAAGTTCCAAATCTGATCAGGATTTACCATTATTGCCCATTATTGAGAATTTACAGACTATAATCAAGATTTCTTTTGGTTGGCCATTATTGTGAATTTACAAAATCTGATCAAGATCTCTAATATTTGCCCACTATTTTGAAATTACTAAATCTGATCAGGATCTCACATGTTTGTCCATTATTCTTAAGTTACAGAGTCTACGGTAATCAGGATCACCAATGGTTGCCCGTTATTGTGAAATTACTGAATCAGATCAGAATCTCCCATGGTTGCCCATTATTGTGAAGTTACTGAATCTGATCAGGAACTCCCATGTTTGCCCATTATTGTGAAGTTACTGAATCTGATCAGGAACTCCCATGTTTGCCCATTATTGTGAAGAATTTGATCAGGAATATCCATGTTTGCCCAGTCTTGTGAAGTTGCTGAATCTGATCAGGATCTCCCATGTTTGTCCATTATTATGATTTTACAGAATTAATCAAGATCATTAGTGTTTGGCCACTGCTGAGGCTACAGAATCGGATCAGGATCTCATGTTTGTCCATTATTATTTTACAGAATTAATCAAGATCATCTATGTTTGGCCACTATGGAGGTTACAGAATCTAATCAGGATCTCTCATGTTTAATGCCCAGTATTGTGAATTTATAGAATTTGATCATGATCACCCATGTTTATGCACTGTTGTGAAGTTGAAGAATCTTATCAGGATCTCCATGATTGCCTATTATCAGGAAGTTACAGAATCTGATCAGGATCTCTCATGTTTGCTCATTATCAGGAAGTTACAGAATCTGATCAGGATCTCCCATGTTTGCTTATTATCAGGAAGTTACAGAATCTGATCAGGATCTCCCATGTTTGCTCATTATCAGGAAGTTACAGAATCTGATCAGGATCTCCCATGTTTGCTCATTATCAGGAAGTTACAGAATCTGATCAGGATCTCCCATGTTTGCTCATTATCAGGAAGTTACAGAATCTGATCAGGATCTCCCATGTTTGCTCATTATCAGGAAGTTACAGAATCTGATCAGGATCTCCCATGTTTGCCTATTATTGTGAAGTTGCAGAATCTGATAAGGATCTATCACAGTTTCCACTATTGAGAAGTTACACAATCTGACCAGCATCCCTCATGTTTGCACATTTTTAGCTCACCTGAGCTATGCTCAGAATGAGCTATAGTGATCACTTTTTGTCCGTCGTCCGTCCGTAAATCCCACCATCCATCTGTTAACATTTTAAAACAACTTCTCCTCTGAAGGCCCTGAACCAAATTTGCTCAAATTTCATATGGAGCCTCCTTAGGTTGGAGGAATGAAAGATTGCTAAAATGGTTGCAGTCTGTTGACCAAAATGACCGCCATGCCCAAATATGGTAAAAACCTTTAAAACTCTTCTTCTTCAGAACCAAGGATGCCTGTGGACTGAATCTTTGCATAAATTATCAGGGATGGGAGGTCTACCAAAGTTTGCTTCCCTGTGCATTTGTATGGGCGCCATACATTTATATAGGAAAATGCTGAGAATTTCAAATGACTTCTCCTCTGAAGCCTCAGTGTTGCTTAAATTTCATGTGGAGCCTCCCTGAGGCAGGGGAATGAAAAATTATTTAATCTGATCAAGAGTTTCATGTTTGCCCCTTATTGTGAAGTTACTGAATCCTAACAGAATCTCCCATGTTTGCCCATTATTGTGAAGCTACTGAATCTGATCAGGATCTCCCATGTTTGTCCTTTATTATGATTTTACAGAATCCATGCGCCATCTGTCACACCGGAGTGGGCAGCAACAGCATCTTCTGCAATGGCTGCAAGCACTGGTTGCACAAGAAATGCAGTGGGCTCAAGCACTTGAAAAAAGACACCTGACTACAGATGTACATGGTGCCAGGGAACTGCACGCCCCTTGGATGGCAGACCACAGAAGAAAGTCCAGGTTGGACCTTACAAGCTTGAGGTGGTAGCTTCCTTTTGCTACCTAGGAGACATGCTCTCAGCAGTAGGTGGCTGTGAACTTTCAACCTCAACACATGTGAAAACCGCCTGGAAGAAGTTCAAGGATCTGCTACCAGTTCTCTCTTCATGCACCTCTCTTTCAAAACACGTGGCCGTGTGTTCATCTCTGTGTGCGGAGCGCAATGCTCCATGCCAGCGAGACTTGGCCATTGACAAAGCCAAACCTCCAGCATCTGCAGCGAAATGACAGGGCAATGATCAGACAGATCTGCAATGTCAGGCCGTAAGACATTGTCACCGCCGGGTCCATTGAGCTACTTGTGCGGCTTGGCATTGAGGATCTGGACCTCATTCTGGAGGAGAGAAGACTCCCATGGTATGGACATGTGGAACACTCCAATGGTGCAGTCAAGACAGCCTTTGACATACAGGTTGATGGAAAGCATGGGCCTGGGAGGCCCAAGATGACATGGAAACAGCTGACAGAGAGGGACTGCAGAGAGTGGAAGCTCTCGGCTATCAACCCTCATAATAGACATACCTGGAGAATCTGGTGTGAAATCTGCCATGCGTGCAGCAAGCCAACTATCTGGAAGGGGGCCCACTGGTGTGGATGTTGCCCTGTACCTGCATGTTAATCAAAAATCTGATTATGATATGAAATGATGATCAAGAGCATCAATGTTTGGCCACTGTTGTGGTTACAGAATTTGATCAGGATCTCCCATGTGAGCCCATTTTTGTGATGTTACAGAATCTGATCAGGATCTCACATCTTTACCCATTATTGTGAAGTTACAGAATGTGATCAGGATCACCCATGGTTGCCCATTGTTGTTAAGTAACTGGATTCCAGGATCTGTCGTGTTTGCCCATTATTGTGAAGTTACTGAATCAGATCAGGATCTACAATGTTTGCCTATTATTGTGAAGTTACAGAATTTAATCAGGATCATAATGTTTGCCCACTGTTGTGAAATTGCAGAATCTTATCAGGAGCTCCATAATTGCCCATTATCATGAAGTTACAGAATTTGATCAGTACATCCAATGTTTGCACATTATCAGGAAGTTACAAAATCTGATCAGGATCCTTCATGTTTGCCTATTATTATGAAGTTGCAGAATCTGATAAGGATCATCAATGTTTTCCATTACCCTGAAGTTACAGAATTTGATCAGAATCTCCCATGTTTGTTAATTATCAGGAATTTACAGAACCTGATCATGACCTCTCATGTTTGCCCATTATTGTGATGTTACAGAATCTGATCAGTATCTCCCGTGTTTGTCCATTATTGTAAAGTTACAGAATCTGATCAGGATCACCCATGTTTGCCCACAGTTGTGAAGTTACTAAATTTGGTCATGATCTCTCATATTTGCCCATTATTGTGAAGTTACAGAATCTGATCAGGGCCTACCATGTTTGTCAGTTATTATGAAATTACAAAATCTGATCAAGATCATCAATATTTGGCCACTGTTGTGGTTACAGAGTGTTATAGGGATCTCCCGTGTTTGCCCATTATTGTGATGATAAAGACTCTGATCAGGATCTCACATGTTTGCCCATTATTGTGAAGTTACAGAATCTGATCAGGATCACCCATGGTTGCCCATTGTTGTGAAATTACTGAATCTGATCAAGATCTCACGTGTTTGTCCGTTATTCGTAAGTTACAGAATCTGGTCAGGATCCTAATGTTTGTCCATTATTGTGAAGTTACAGAATCTGATCAGGTTCACCCATGTTTGCCCATTGTTGTGAAATTACTGAATCTGATCAGGATCTCACATGTTTGTCCATTATTCTTAAGTTACAGAGTCTGATCAGGATTCTAATGTTTGTCCATTATTGTGAAGTTACAGAATCTGATCAAGATCTTCGAAGGTTGGCCACTATTGTGAAGTTATAGAGACTGATCAGGATCATCTATGTTTGTCCATTATTAGAAACTTACATAAATCTGAACAGGATCACCCATGTTTGCCCATATTGTGATATTACAGAATCTTATCGGGGTCTCCCATGTTTGTCCAGTATTGTGATGTTACAGAATCTGATCAGGATCACCCATGTTTGCTAGTATTGTGATGTTACAGAATCTATTCAGGGTCTCCCATGTTTGTCCATTATTGTGATGTTACAGAATCAGATCAGGATCACCCATATTTGCCTCTTATTGTGAAGTTATGGAATCTGAACAGAATCTCCCATGTTTGTCCAGTATTGTGATGTTACAGAATCTGATCAGGGTTTCCCATGTTTGCCCACTATTCTGATGTTACAGAACCTGACCAGGGTCTCCTTTGTTTGCCCATTATTGTGAGGTTACAGAATTTGATCAGGATCTTCTATCTTTGCCCTGCATTGTGGTGCTACAGAGTCTTATCAGGATCATCCATATTTGCCCAGTATTGTGATGTTACAGAATCTGATCAGGATCACCCATATTTGCCCAGTATTGTAAAGTTACAGAATTTGATCAGGATCTACCATTTTTGCCCATTATTGTGATGTTACATTATTCGATCAGGATCGCCTATGTTTGCCCAATGTTGTGATGTTACAGAATCTGATGAGGATCACCCATATTTGCCCATTATTTTGATGTTACAGAATTTCATCAGAAAATATATACCATATGTTTGTCCACTGCTGTGATGTTACAGAATCTGATGAGGATTGACATGTTTGACCATTAATATGACGTTTCAGAATTTGATCAGGATCCCCCATGTTTGTCTACTGCTGTGATGTTACAGAATCTGATGAGGATTGACATGTTTATCGGTTATTGTGATGTTACAGTCTGATCAGGATCTCCCACTTTTTATCTCTCCTTGTATTATCTCAGTTTAATACATTGGTATGTCATATAATTATAACATTTTGCTATTTATTGTAAATGTTAAATTGTAAACACATTGACTTATAATATAATTATAACATTTTGCTATTTATTGTAAATGTTAAATTGTAAACACATTGACTTATAAAACTTGCAAACTTATAAAATTTGCAATTTTATTTTCCAAAGAATGAGGCGTCTGATCATGGTCTATAGTACATTGTTTGCATTAAGCGCAAAAATTTCTGCACATGCAGCAAAAATAGAAACAAAACACAATTAAACATTTACTGAACATTTATTTTTTGGTATTTATAGCTAATCAGCACCAAAAAAAAAAAAAAATCTCCAGAGATTATTTTCAGTTAAACACTTCTGTCATATGTTGCCTAGTGCACCACCACCTTGTGAGGATTACGTATATAGAAAAAGAAAAAAATATGTAGTCAAAAGTTGTTTTGCATAAAAAAATAGATGGATAGCAAAACATGTTTTACAAGAAAATTAAAATATATAAATAAAAAAAATATTGGCAGCGGTGGGATTCGAACCCACGCCTCCGAAGAGACTGGTGCCTAAAACCAGCGCCTTAGACCGCTCGGCCACGCTACCTTGTGACAAATCTGTTTCGAAAGTAAGGATTTGTTTTTCTATAAAATAAACAGCGCCCTTGATGAAATTTATTTCGTTTAAATTTTTAGTTTTCAGCTGTTAAATTTGTGTTGAGTATCAGAAATAATTTCTAAGTGTATTGCTTTTTTCAAAAAACGATGTTTTACATGAGTAGTCTCCCTTCCCAA
Organism: Anodontia alba; assembly: GCA_964016985.1. Classification (NCBI taxonomy): domain Eukaryota; kingdom Metazoa; phylum Mollusca; class Bivalvia; order Lucinida; family Lucinidae; genus Anodontia; species Anodontia alba. The sequence goes on from OZ024833.1 coordinate 2,686,668, forward strand.
ATACAGGTGGCGCTCGTTTGAAAGAAACGTTTTGATTGGTTCCTCGACGCCTGTGTTCAAAACCCATACCGGGAAGACAAGAAAAGAAAAATAAAATTAAATGCTTCTGTTCCGGAATACTTTTGTCTGAAATTCATGTTTATCGACGAAGGTATCTTACACAATATTGTCGTTTGAAATACAACTAACCAGACCATTTAAAAACGTTTCCTTTACGGTTAATTTAACGGATGTCTTCTTTATGCCCTTTCCCCACCCACTGTTTCACAGGAGCTTTGAAGTATTTAGGCATTATTTTGATTTAAAACAACGTTAGTATACCCGGCATTTATGCCGAGGAGTATATAGTTTTCGTCATTTCATCCGCCTGTTAGTCCGTTTTTATATAAGTTCGTTAATCCTTTGCGTTTGAAGCAGGGATCAATTTTAGCACTTGCTAACTTGCTAAATGCTAGTCGTAGTAGCGCGGCAAAGCGAAGTACAAATAATCAATATGTATGTACACATATAGGGCGCATAAATGACCAGTCTAACTGGTCCGGACCTTTTAGCCTTGTGGTTATGAAGCTCGATTACAGATCCAGAGGTACCTGGTTCGATCCCCGGTCGGGGCACTCGACGGGAATATTTTCTTTACAGGTCTATTTCTCCTCCTACTACATTTGGTGCCTGGTGCCAGGATGACTACCGTCGGAGCCCAAGGGCGATGCAATGGCAACGGAGTCACAAAAGAGCCTGGGAATAATAGAAAACATTTGATACAAATGTTTCATTGTAGGATGGAGGAGTGTAGTAGCGCGGCAAAGCGAAGTACAAATAATCAATATGTATGTAAATATATAGGGCGCATAAATGACCAGTCTAACTGGTCCGGACCTTTTAGCCTCGTGGTTATGACGCGCGATTACAGATCCAGAGGTACCTGGTTCGATCCCCGGTCGGGGCACTCAACGGGAATATTTTCTTTACAGGTCTATTTCTCCTCCTACTACAGCTAGTTAAATTTCTAAAAAAGCAAGCTGCAATTTCCAACACCTGCTAATTCTAGCAAGTTGGAAAGATTCTCTTTAATTAGTGGAACCTGAGGCATTGTTGCTGAAGTTCTGCAATTTCTTTTCCAAAAGCAATGACAATATTTTTCTTATTTTTCCCAGAATACAGGTTTTGACATTACAGACAATTTGCATGTAATGTCAAAACCTGTTTTAAATGTCTGCTGAAATTTTTACCGAGAGTGCTAAGGTTTGAAGCCACATTTAACAGTGTTTACAAGTGTGAAAAAGCAAGTTGGCTGAAAGGTTTAGCAAGTAAAAAATAATGCCACTTGCTAATTTTAGCAAGCTGTCAAAAAAGTTAAATTTGAACCCTGGTTTGAAAGTAACTAATGTCCTTTCAACAGCTTTCAGAAAGCCGTTTTTGCTCGGCGCTTTACTCAGAAGAAGTAAATTTGCAAAAATTTGTCATGATTGAATTAAAAACTATTTGTCATAACTACCTGTGCACGAAAATTTTTATTCTAGTCGTTGGTTTTTATAAAAAAAAATCGAATATTTTCTCTTTTTTCCATATAGTAAAAACAAGTGGCATATAAAAAGAGGGCTACCAAGTCTCTCAATAACCAGAGAGACCAGCTGGTTAGAGAGAATATCTTCTGAAACCTGTTCATTAGTTTTGTAAAGTAACAGTATAATGCCGTTAAAGTAGCTGTCTGCAATGATTTGTTTTCTGAAGAAACATTAAATCTGTCATTCCTGGCTATATTATATACATTTGCAGTGATATTTTTACAAATTTGAAAATGTGAGTCCCAGGACTCGCTAGTCTCAACTTTTATGAGTCCTGATCAGAATTTATGAGTCCCACTTGGAGACTAGAAATTATGCTATGCGGTTACTGAGAATCACAGTACTGGATTTAAATGTGTTACATCTACTCAAATTCAATGGTGATAAAAATGTAATAAAATTAAACAACTAGTTCTAGTGTTTTATATCTTTGTATTACCAAATCCTAGCCCTTGACTAGCTGAACGCAAGACTAGCACATGGTTTCTAGACAAGAGAACACTCAAAAAAACTGTTAATGGAAATAAGCTGTTTGAACTGTTCTTTCCAGACTAGAACTATAAAGTCTGACACCACTGGCACTCACTGAATGTGCTCAAAGTAAGAATGAAAAGTTCAGGAATGCCACAATCAATATACGAGAATGAGATATTAAAAGGCCAGAGTTTGATTTTGAGACAGCAGTGCTGAAGCTGAAGAAGTCCAAAGATAGAAGAATGTATGAACTGAAAAAACTGAAGGAAACTTTTAAGCCTATCCACTGAGTTTGAGGCTGACTTCATACATTTTTCTATCAGTGCTGGACTTCTACTGAGGCCTTGATTGTGGCATTCCTGACTTTTCATTCAACAAGCATTTTGTGTTCAATCAATTCAGCATGACGTTGCAAAGTTGTGGACCTAAAATTGGTGCATCTTGCACTTTTACACAACCCATTCTCCTTTTTGGCTGCTGTACACAATTTACAGTACATAAATTTATGTTCACTGTCTTATTCAAGCCAGCTATAAAGGGTCATCCAATTGGGTTGGAAAGTTCTGATAGAGCCAGACTGACCAGAATCTGTCGAGCATGACTTTTCAGCAGCCTCCGAGTCTGACTAGGAATTATCTTGGGCCTGGGAATCCTGGGTCTCTGAAACTGGTGCACTTGCGTGATCCTTGTTAAAGAGCATAAACAGAGTTGGGCTGAGTCTTAAACAATTTGAAATGGGCTTTAATCTGACTTAAGTTACGGCTACGAAACGAGAAATGTCTACTTTCATTTTCAACACGTGCGATGTTCTTTTCGTAACCCTATCGCTGATTGGTTGAAAAACCTAAAGCGTCCAATCAAAATCCATTTGACTCTCAGTGCGACTGGCACTCAGTAGTCAATATTTTCGCGAATAGTCTTGAAGCCGAATCAGGGTAGCAGTAAGCAGTTGTTATAGTAAACAATTACCGGTGCGGTGAGATCCCGTGATAAAGACGGAACAGGAGTTTTTTTTTAGGAAACGGGACTCGCTACCCAAAAAAACATGCATCTTGGGGTCTCACGTCTTTTAAAACTTTGCGTCCGCGGTGAATTTTATGCGAGATTCTCGCAAGACGCGCAGGTAAATGAAACACTACATTTGGGCCCCTATCAGTTAGCAAACATGCATAAAATGTACTTTTTGCCCTTTTTCAATATGTCATACTTTGATCAGCCTGTTTATGCAGATTGATACATGTAATTCAGTTTGATGAATTTTATGTCTCTGCTTGGAGACTGTAATATCACCTTGAATGACTCCCAATTCTATTGATGGTCACAGTTTGGTCATGCATGGCAGAAAAGTCCCTTTTCACACAAAACCAACCCTTTTTCACTAGCATCACCTTTGTGCATCTGACAATAATCATGAGCATAACAGAATGACATTAACTCTTTCCCTACTAGAACTGCTGTTATGAGTCACTACCACAGCAGTGCAGCAAGCAGATTACTGATGCTAGTTTATAGGTAGAATACCAGAGCAAACAGCAGACAGCAGAAGTGTTTCAAACTGTTATGTTCATTTGTTTTGCTTGTTTTGTTGAGTTGTTTGATTTATTCAATTTATTTGTTTTCTGTTTTGTTGTCTTAAGATGTAATTAAATAAATAATTATTTGACTTACCAAGTCTTTATTGTCATTTAATTCCTTTGAAATCCTCCCAAATGTAGCAGAACCTTGATATTTTTCATAAACACTATATACACCTCAAAATAACAACTTTTTTACAACAGTCATTGTCAGTTACTAGTATTTACACTATTTACAGACATGGATCTCAGTGTTTACATTTGCTGATGATAACGGAAAAAACAGTTATGGTCTACACATAAATGTACACTGCACTGGGTACATCCAAGGTACACCTCATGACGTCTCTTTTCCTGTGCACAAAGCTTGCATCTACCACGCTTGGGGAATTTTGATGGCCAGTGGGCATTTCCAAAGTTGTCTGTCGTTGGTGGTATTTTCCGTTTGCGCGAGCCCCTGAAAGTCCCAATTAATTTTTGTCCAAGATTCATGCGGAACTCCAGCTGAGTTCGGGCAACCTCTTTTCCAGAACGAGTGTGTTTGACATGATTGGGAGACTCTTTCATACAGATAAATCCGTTAACAACAGCCAAATCAAAAAAAAACCAAAATATATACTTCCACCATTTCAGTGCCTTGCGACATGTAGAATACTGCATACGCTTTTGGTCTGCAATGTCTACGCCAAACATAAACTTGTTGTAAGATTCTCCAGCCATAGGAGAGGGAACCTCCTTCACGCTGCCATCTTTCTGTTTGCGCCTCACGACTTTGTTTTGCAAAGGATCTGCAATGGTAGAAAGATATGTAACAATCTTTTTGTCTTTCCATGCATAAGCTGTTAAGTTTCCTCTCTGCATGACCTGCATGTCCCCCCTGTTTTTTAGCCTGGCCGTTTTCAAGGCCTCTGGCATTCCTCGCCGGTTAAGTCGCGCTGTCCCTGTGCAGTAATTTTTGTCCTTCTGAAGATCATCAAAAAGTTCAGGACTAGAAAAAAAATTGTCCATGTAGATATGATGTTTTTTTCCCTTTAATTTGTCGGTAAGGTCTTTAACCACTCTTGCACCTAATCCCTGTTCAGGTTGCCTTCCATCTTTGGAACCGGTGTAAATCTGGAACTCATGAACATACCCATTTTTAGGACTTGCTCGTTCCCAGACCTTGATCCCAAACTTGGTCGGTTTGGCTGGGAGGTACTGCTTGAAAGAAAGCCTTCCTTTATATACAATCATCCCTTCATCAACAGTTTGTTCACGAGGAGGATTATAGTTGTTGAGGCATGTCTGTGACAGGACATCTATAACCGGTCGAACATGGCAAAGACGGTCATGACCTGGCTGTCTTCTGGGTGGGTTTGCTGAGGTGTCATTGCAGTGGAAATATTTTGAGAGCTTCTCAAACCGGGTCCTTGTCATTACTTCTGCGATGCCAGGTATGGCAAAAGGCCAGACAGACTTCCAAGCTAATGTATAGCTTGGAACTGAAATGATGGACATAACAACCATCAACCCAAAATATGCCATCATTTCTGATCTGTTGGTGTCATACCACAGATTGTCAGCTTTTTCCTGGATGCATCTGGCTGCATATTCATTTGTTTCCTGCACAATGCGGTCTATAAATGTCAAGGGTAGAAACTTCAAAAAGAAATCCAGCTCTGTGCAGTTTCCATCCAGAACAAAAGAAGCCCCAGTATCTTCTGTAAACTCCTCTACTTCTGGAGGCCTCAGAATTCTCGACCACTGAATGTTCTGACGGTCTTCCTCATCACTGTCACTCTCGTCGGAAGATACACTTGACACTGAAATGTCACTTCCAATGCTTCTGACATCGGCATTTTCAATGTCTTCCGAATCAAAGCCTTCGAAATCGCTTTCAACATCACTCTCCGCCATTTCTTTGTCTTACTACTACGAACTCTAACTACAGAGGTCAGAAACGCTAAAAACTTACCCAATTATCAGCATTGTTTATGTTATTCTACGCCATTAATCTGCAGTAAATCCAAACACAGACATTTTCTAGCCTTCCGTAAACTAAAATTTCATTGGTTCATTTTATAAGAATTTCGGAAAATCCCTATTTCAAAGCCAATCAAACAACCTCTAACATTGCGCATTGATGCGTCTCTGCGATATTGACGGTCAATAAATGAAGTGCCTATATGCGTCAGTAAGGTTCGGCTAAAGACCAATACCGACACTTATATGCGTGACTAAGGATACTACCGGCTATCTTCATGACGCATTTATGCGGCAGTCGTAGGGAAAGAGTTAATTGTTGATTTAAAATTAAAATGCTGCTTGCTGGCAGACAAAATTTCAACCAATCAGAACGGGCATCAATAACCATCTAAGACTTTACTTCATAGCCCTCTTCTTATATGCCACTTGGTAAAAATGAATACAAATTATGCACAAATCTGTAGGGTAGGTTAACTTGCAGCATTCCCATCACATACTGCAGTACGTGATTCGCGTAGAGAATCTGCCATGTCATGAGCGTACAGAATTGTTGATATCTACGTACATAAAACGTACCAAAAATTTGGTGCACGTATTAATTGCAACATGAGTATGTCCTGCTGAGTCAGTTTCGCTCATTAGCATATCCTTTTGAATATTAACAAAGCATCGAAACACTGCGATTGCTGGCGGACGATAACAAATGTGTGCAACCAGTGCATAGAAACGGATCAAGGATCATTACGGGTATCATGGAATGTATTTATATTTTTACCAAGAGGGATAAGATTATTGTTCATTGGTTATTGTGTATGGTCTTTTATGCATTATCCAATCACTGACAACCATTACAGTGTATCGTGGTCCAGTGGTCACGTCTTTTTCTCTGAGTTTCAGTACGGCTCGGTCCACTCAAGTGTATACAAAAGTTGTCAATTAGATCGGTAATTACGGCATGCAAAAGAAATATTTTGTTTCATTCAGATCAATTTGGGATAGTTGTACCACTGCATGACTATTTTAGACAAGTATTTAATGACTGTTATCAACAAAAACATGTACTTATTGCCATAAATCTACATGTCTTAAGTTTTTGCGACTTCCTAATTTCCCGAAAAAAGTTTAATTATTCAGTTAATAAACACTGTTATGAATATTAAAAGCACTCAGAACTCCCAGAAAAATGTCATACACTCTTTCATAAAATTTCCAATCTTTCATGCTATTTTGCAGTAGCGATTTTCTATATGAATTTCATTATTGAAAGGAACAACGTTCTGGACAGAACCTGTTTTACCTGTTTTCGAACATTGCATATCTAGGAAGCTTTAGTAGTACTTGAACTTGGCTGTTAGTATTAGGTGCTTTTGACTGAAGAATATGTTTTGGAAACGTGACGTCTTGATATCATGAATGAAGCACAGTTTTCCTTTTATTTAAAATACTAAGACAAAGTACATTTGTACCTATAATAGTCTTCCCAGTGCTTTACAATGCATTTAATTACCCCAAACTATGTGTAACCTCAAAAAGTGATCTGTACCCCCAAATGCTAAACCTAAGGGATACATGTACCCTTAAATCAAAATGTGAGTAGGAATGCTGACGGAGGCAGATTTTCAACAATATGTTTTTATTCAAATAAAACGTCAAGCAAAAAACAGCTTTCCGAAAGATGTCAAAAGGACAGTAGTGTCGTACCTATTTTTGGTTTAACTTGTACCCGTGGTCAACTCATTAGACATACCACCCAAGCCAAGTTGTGCCTAGGTTGGTTAACTCATACCTTGTAAAAAAGAGATAGATGCAATTATAAGAGAATGCCAGATTAGTGGTAAACAGTGTAGATCCTGATCAGGTGCTGAATTCAGGAAAATACAGGCAACACTTCCCAAGAGAGATGCAAATCCAATCAAATAAAGGAAAAATCAATGGTTTGTTTAACCCTGTTACACATTGCTGTGTAGTCTGGAGACCGACTGTATTAAGCCCCTGGACAACCCTGTCCCCTAGCTGGCTAGTCCGAGTTTTCTCAGACGTTTAAGTGGCTTTTCTTTATTTTGATATTTAGTGGCAAATATCGGGTTAGTAGAAATACCAGAACACACCAGACATGTTAAGTCTCCCGAAAATTGCGGGAGGATCACAGAAAAACAGCTTTTCTCACGCATCACAAAATTAAAAAAAAAAAATCTCCCGAAAAACGAAAATCCCGATTTTGGGTCGAAACTTTTTAAAAAGCTATGCTTGTAAATTGAAAATCTGGCATGGCTCGATCCGAAGTAGTCCAAATATCGATCAAAAACACACAAACGCTTGGATTGAATGGGAGAAACGCATTAAACATGAAAAAAACAAAGCATCTAGATGCTGTTATCGCATTGTGGGATTGCGTTGTCCAAAATGGCGAAAAGATTGGCATCTCCGGGGCTTTGCTTCCCAAAAAACATGTTACAATATGCAATACACTATAACCCGTCCTCAATATCCTAGAAAAAGGGAGAAACCAGAAATAAAACAATCTATTTCTTAATGACAAGTTAAATCAAAATGGTGATGCGACTAAACCCCGAATCAGGATGCGCAATCGTAAAAATCACTTTCCGTGAAACTTTCTTCAGTCACAAGGACCATGCAGTAAAAAAAAGGGTGGTGTCTAAAACTCGTCACAACACCAGTCCAGTTACAGTTCGGAATTCGAGAAAATGTATGAGAGTGAAAAAAATTGACAGGGTCTCTACAAGCATAAGGTACAATATGCAGGTTATTTAATTTTGTAAAAAAAAAAAGCTCTAAATAAAAAGAAAATAAACATTGCTGTTTTTAATTTTACTTTTATTTTTATCTAAGGCATATGACTGTTGCCCCATTATTAACTTTTTCCTAGACTTCTCAGACTCGGACATAACATGATATGCATTGATGATGACGTAAGTAGAGAGGTAATGTTCTGGAGTTATCATACTTTTTATGGACAGGTAGGTAATTTTACTTGATAGACCTCTTACATAACTTTATGTTTAAGCAATAAAACTCTGTACACATCATCTAGAAGTTTGTATGCAAGGCCCTTGAAGGTGAAAAATGACTATATAACTTAAACAAGTTGTTAATCCTTAAGTGCCAAAATAATTTAACTGTATGAAGTTAAATAAAAAAAAAATAACTTGTAGAAGTTATGCTCCTGACTGTTAAAGGTTTATCAGACTTAGCCGTATTAAGTAGAGGCGGTGGCACTGGCCGTGAGTATATGTGCCTCACTGAGCACTTTGACTAGTTCCATTTATAACTAAGTATAATTAGTTAATGTCTGGGCTAATATACAGGAAATCCAATGTCAAATGCAGAGCTTCATATTCTGTTATCAAGGCTGTTCGTTTTCCTTTGGCAAAACAATTTTGAGATCTGTTTGTAAAATGTAAAAATCAAATAACTATTAAGTTATTTTTGCAAAGTAAAGTTCTGCTTGAAGCTATACCTTGACTGCAAAAGTATTTGCCTTCCTTTTCAAAGAGCCTTAAGGGGGTTTCTCTTAAAGGAAAGATTTTGCTCCTGACTGTAGCCTCCTTTGAGAAGAAAAGCCAATTCTTTTCTTCTAGAGTGGTCTCCCTTTGAAAAGGAAAGCAACCTTTTTCAGCTTAAGAGTACTGTTTCTCTATAATTTATCCATTCAATTTAACTAACAGTGATAAAAAATATTGAGAATCCTGTGCATGTATTGGTAAGTACTCTGTGTGTGTGTGTGTGTGTGTGTGTGTGTGTGTGTGTGTGTGTGTGTGTGTGTGTGTGTGTGTGTGTCACATCTTGTCATATTTTGCAGATGGATACAATGTTATCACTGAAGGCTACATACGATGAACTTTTGCGCAATGCTAAAGTTTTGATGGTCAGTGTGTGTGTGTGTGTGTTTTGACATCTTGTCATATTTTGCAGATGGATACAATGTTATCACTGAAGGCTACATACGATGAACTTTTGCGCAATGCTAAAGTTTTGATGGTCAGTGTTGAGCCAGGTAAGGAATGAAATTTACACACTTGTAATTTTTGTCACATCTGATTAAGCAGACAGGGGAGATATGTCATAGGTCTAGATAAGGGAGGGTATCCAGTGATTTTTTTCTTATTTCTCCATGAAAACATATGTTGTACTCATTAGAAGCGCCTCACTGAGGTGCTTCTAATGAGTACCCACAACATATGTTTTGAGGCGCTTCTAATGAGTACCCACAATATATGTTTTCGTGGAGAAATAAGAAAAAATACCAATACTTTTGGATTGAAAAACAGCGCCTTAACTAGTGCTATGATAAGTGTCATGTTTTTTGTTAATCTGTCAGTCAATATTTTGCAACCTCCCCAATGTTAAGTCTATTTCTGAATAACTATCACACCTACATGTACAGTCTACAGTTGAAGGAGCAGTCTGATCAGGGTCTGCCAGGGAAAAAGACTAACAGGGGCCCAGTCACTCATGGCTTCTAAATTTTGGGCTGGGTCTTTTACTTTTCTGAGAAATACCTATACCGCAAATGTTAAATATTCATTTTTGTTTGTCTTTATCCCTGGGCCCAGTTGTTCAAAGAGTTAGCTTAACACGCTTGTTAAGGGTCATTTCGTTAAATATTTTAGCAGATTCAATATACAGTATTCTGATATTTTTTGCTGAAAAAATGTGAGTAGCTTTTGCACTGCAAAAGCTATTCACATTTTTTCAGCAAAAAATTTCAGCATATTTGTGTATCACTCGATGTAAATTTTAACGAATTGTTAGCTAACGATGTCGTTAGCTTTGAACAACTGGGCCCTGGTCTACACTGTTTACCAAGTTAGTGGCAGTGTATTACTGTTTCATGTTTTTATTTTTCTGTATATTCTTTACTTTTGTTTGTGTCCATCTTTAACCCATTGTAGACTGAATAGACTCTCCCACACTATATATTGGAAGAGTCTAATTTCAATTTTAGGTACGTCAGGCTATGAGATTTACATATATTCCTAGAGAAAAGGGACCAAACTATTTTCAAACAGTGGTGACCCTGATCAGATGCCGCAGAATCCCTGATCAGATATGCTGCATTCTGCGGCATCTGATCTGGGTCTGCACTGTTTGCCAATTACCCTTTTACAGGTCTCCTGACTACAATGGGTTAAACCATGTTCTGTCTGAAACCATGCTACAATGAGGTTTCTGTATTTACCTTATATTTGCATGCTGATTGCTAAACAGGGAAAAAGACTAACAGGGGCCCAGTCGCCCATCGCTCCTAAATTCTGGGTTGGGCCCCTATTTTTTCAGAGAAAATACCTATACCCCTAATGTTAAATATTAATTTTTAGTAGTCTGGGCTGCTAAGTCAAAAAATTGTTAGTCTTCGTCCCTGCTAAATGTGTCGTAGTTTTTCTTTTCTTCCTCAGAAGATAGGGCTTGACATTTAATTAAATTGTCTCCTGCGTATTGTATAAAGCTGAATTGTTCGGGAAAAATAACAATACACATGATTTAACATGTTGTCATTTGGCAGGTTATGAGTTGAATCAGTATCCTCATTGCTTTCAGAATTTAAAACATTTGTGGAGAATCAGCAGGTTTGTAGACGACGCTGGGCCTCTGCGGAGTTGGAGGTGCGGGACTTACGTGCAAAAATTACCTCATTAGAGACGGAGAATTCTGCACTGCAAGCTAGATTGGTTCATGCTTGGTATATATTTCTTGATCAGTTTTTGTATTAACTTTTGGGTTTGTGTATACATACATTTTAATTAGGTTTTATCATAGCTCCAGACAAGGCACTTTTTTCAACCTATAAGTGCTGGGCCCAGTTGTTCAAAGCATCGTTAGCTTAACATTCTCGCTAGTGGTCAAAATGTTAACTTTTCTAGTAAGTAGAATATCTAATTCGTAGGTATTTTTGCTGAAACAGTGTGAGTAGCTTTTGCAACTCAAATTTCTTCTGCAAAAATAGTAGTGTATATGGCTATATGCCATATTTAATGATCGAAGTTTTAACGATACGTTAACTAACCGCATAGTTAGTTTTGAACAACTGGGCCCTGATATATATTTTTTTATTGCTCAATAAATACATGCGGTTGTGAGTACTCATTAGAAGTGCCTTGATAAGGTGCTTCTACTGAGTACCCACAATATGTTTTTATTGAGAAATACGAAAATTATGTGGATATCCCCCCTCTTATCTGGAGCTATGTTTTATGTGGGTAATAGGGTGGTGGTAAGGACCTACTGTGCTTGCAGCAGGTGGAGAAAGGGGCATGCTAAGAAGTATTTTTTCTGTCATTTACTATTTCCCTCATCCACCTCTATTTCTCACTTCTCTTCTGCAGCTCTTCTGTTCCTTTGGTACCATAGCTCTTGATAAGAAGCTTTTTTCAATCCAAAACTATTGATATTTTTTTTATTCCTCAACAAAAACGTGGGAACTCATTAGAAGCACTCATTAGAAGTGCCTCAACGAGATGCTTCAATTGAGTACCCACAACATATGTTTTCATGAAGAAATAAGAAAAATATTTACCTGATGCCCACTCTTATCTAGACCTATGACTCCTTTGGGACACAATGCAAAATGAAAGACCCCTTTGGTAAGGGTTAATGTTTAAACAAGAACTCTGAAAATAAATTATTAGGTTTTATGGTTTAACAGATAACTTGAGATAAGCCGTCTAAGAAATGAATAAGTTGTCTAAGAAATGAATATTTTACTGATCTATTTAAAACAAAATGAGTATGGAGGAATTTAAATGATTATTTTTAGCTCACCTGAGCTATTGTGATCACTCTTTCGTACGTCGTCCGTCCATGCGTCCGTCCGTTAACACCTTTAAAAATCTTGTTCTCCAAAACCGAGGATGCCTTGTGGCTGAATCTTTACATATATCACTGGAAACTGGAGGTCTACTAAAGTTGCTAAAATAATGGTCGTACATTGACATTTGACCTTTTTACGTTGAGGTCAGTTTTGCTTCCTTATGCATTTGTATGGGAAAAAATATTCAGAATTTCAAACGACTTCTCAACTGGAGTCTCTGGGCCAATTTTGCTCAAATTTCATATGGAGCCTCCTTAGGTTCGCGGAATGAAAGATTGCTAAAATGGTCACGGTTCATTGACCAAGATGGCTGCCATGCGCATATATGGTAAAAACCTTTAAAATCTTCTCCTCCAGAGCCGAGGATGCCTTGGGGCTGAATCTTTGCTTAAATCATCCGGGACAGGGGATCAACCAAAGTTGTTAAAATAATGGTTGTACATTGACATTTGACCTTTTTACGGCAAGGTCAAGTTTGTTTCCCTATGAATTTGTATGGGGAAAAAACATTTAAAAATCTTATTCTCCAAAACCGAGGATGCCTTATGGCTGAATCTTTGCATATATCATAGGGAACGGGCGGTCTACCAAAGTTGCTAAAATAATTGTCATATATTGACATTTGGCCTTTTTACGGCGAGGTCAAGTTTGCTTCTGTATGCATTTATATGGGCCCCATACATTTGTATGGAAAAAATGTTGATAATTTCAAATGATTTTTCCTCTGAAGCATCCGGGCCAGTGTTGCTCAAATTTCATGTGGAGTCTCTTTGGGCAGGAGAATGAAAGATTGCTAAAATGGGTATGGTCCATTGATCAAAATGGCTGCCATGCCCATATATGGTAAAAACCTTTAAAAATCTTCTTTTCCAGAACCAAATAAGCCCTGGGCTCTAATCTTTGCACAAATTATGGGGGATAGGAGATCTACCAAAATTGCTAAAGTGATGGTTTATGTTGAAATTTGCTTCTCCAAAATTGGGCAGCAACAGCATCTTCTGCAATAGCTGCAAGCACTGGGTGCACAAGAAATGCAGTGGGCTCAGGCGCTTGAAAAAAAGACCCTGGCTACAGATGTACACGGTGCCAGGGAACTGCACGCCCCTTGGATGGCAGACCACAGAAGGAAGTCCAGTTTGGACTGACAAGCTTGAGGTGGTAGCTTCCTTTTGCTGCTTAGGTGACATGCTCTCAGCAGCAGGTGGCTGTGATCTTTCAACTACAACACGTGTGAAAACCGCCTGGAAGAAGTTCAAGGATCTGCTACCAGTTCTCTCTTCACGCCACCTCTCTTTCAAAACACGTGGCCATGTGTACAGCTCTTGTGTGCGGAGCGCAATGCTCCATGCCAGCGAGACTTGGCCATTGACAAAGCCAAACCTCCAGCGTCTGCAGCGAAATGACAGGGCAATGATTAGACAGATCTGCAGTGTCAGACTGCAAGACATTGTCACCACCAGGTCCAGTGAGCTACTTGTGCAGCTTGGCATTGAGGATCTGGACCTCATTCTGAAGGAGAGAAGACTCCAATGGTATGGACATGTGGAACGCTCCAATGGTGCAGTCAAGACAGCCTTTGACATACAGGTTGATGGAAAGCGTGGGCCTGGGAGGCCCAAGATGACATGGAAACAACTGACAGAGAGGGATTGATAGACATTCCTGGAGATCTGGTGTGAGATCTGCCATGCGTGCAGCAAGCCAGCTATCTGGAAGGGGGCCCACTGGTGTGGATGTTGCCCCTGTACCTGCAAGTTAATCAAAAATCGATTATGATATATGATATATTCTCCATGCATTTGTATGGGCCATATACATTTATATTGAAAGTATCGAAGTAACTTGCATATCTGCAGTGGTTATGTCACTCAGGTGAGCGAGCTGTGGCCCATGGGCCTCTTGTTTATTTTCCGTAATGTTCTTTTGGAGAGCCATCGTGTATATTTTATTAAGAACGAAAACTACCTGGCACTGCTGCACATCATAGAAATTGGCTATTTTAAACGGACTGTATATATTTGAAGGGGAGCAATTTTTTTTTCCTTTTAGAGTTGAGCCCTTTTTCAGAATGAAGCCAGAAACAATTTGACAGGAGTTGCCATGCCACCCCTGAAAGTGCTCTGATCCCCTTATATTCCTGTGAAAATTAAGTCAAATACATGCAGTCCCCTCCATAAAGCATATGCTTTTGGCCTTGATACATTATTCACATGGACTAGTTTGAGTTACTCATTTAGTAGAACATCTGTCTTCAGCTGGGTCTGATGGGAGATTTGTAGTGTTTGTTATACCTAGGTCTTGATAAATTTGATACTAGTTGTTATTTGCCTTATCACTCGGCATTAGGAAGAAGAGCTAGGATTAGTCACACTGATTTCAGTGATACTGCAGCTTTATAAAAGATCATCAGTTCTAGTGCTGTCCTGATGATCCATTATAATCGATCATCAGTCACTTTTACCCTTTGTGACTGATGATCCAAAAGAACTTTTATAGTCGACAAATTGGAAAGTTCTATTTTTAGAAACATTTTTTCTCACTTTAATAGGCAAGTTGTAGAACAAAAGAATGAAATAATGGTTATTTGGGTCATTTTAGTTCTGTGGTGAATACAGGTGAAGAAATTTGATAAAAATAGCCTGCAATAAGGCACCCTTTTTTCAGCTGTCAAAAAGTATTAATAATTTTCTTATTTCTATGTGAAAACATATTGTGGGGACTCATGAGAAGTGCCTCAGTGAAGCGCTTCTAATGAATACCCACAATATGTTTTCACTGAGAAGTAAAAAAAATATTATGTGGATACCTCTCTTATCAATCTGGAGCTATGAATAAGTACCTGGAAGAGGGCTAAAATAAAAATTAATATATTTTTCACCAAGTCGACAATTAGTTAATGATCAATCAGTTTCATAAAGCGAATGATCGTTTATGAAATTCTGGCTGATTCCTAACACGAATAGGTTCCCATAATCACATCAAGACAGAAAAAGTTTTAATGACAAGACTGAAAGATTGTAGTCAGTGAACCTCAGCACAAACAAACAAACAGACTTCATAGTTTAGTCTTTTGTCCTCCCTCATGATATAAATAAATCCAGCATAGAGAGAGCTTTTTTCAGCTATAATTATTGTTTTGTAATTAAATTTGAAGTACCTAGTCCTACAGATAAACCAATTTTATTACTCTTGTTCTTATATTTGGACATTTTCTTTCTTTTTTGGAAGTTATTATTTGCTTATATTTGAAGAAAAATGAAACTGACTGTACACTACAACCTCTTTATAACATGGTTCATTATAACATGGTTTTGGATATAACACGGTTTAAAGATGGATCCCATAAATGTATAGATTATATTGAAAAAATGACCATAAATGATCATTTTTCAATATAATCTATACATTTTTTGTTTGGATATAACACGGTTGCTTAACTAACACGGTTTATGCTGTGGACCCCAACAATAGTGTTATGAAGATGTTGTGATGTATCAGCAAATGTGAAAAGCAGCTGCAAGAATGCTGGATCTTGCCTGATATACACATAATTTTCTGTAGTATGTGTTGACAAATAGTGCTCAGATGAGACTGCACGGATGCGCATGTAAAGAAGGGCAGTTGTCAGTTTCTGGCGAAAGAATGTGCACAATACTGGTTAACCGCTTAGAGGACTAAGCCTGCCCAGTAAACGTGTGGGTAGGTAAACTGACCGTGCTCGAGATGACCCCATTGGGTTGACTGGTCCGTAAAACCTCAACACAAACAAAAAAAAAAACAGATGCCCCTGCTCATCTGGACCTTAACATTTAGCATATGTACTGGCACAGTGGCTCAGTTGGTAGAGCGTCCGCTTTATAACAGGAAGGTTGCAGGATCGATCCCCTGCCGAGTCATACCAAAGACTTAAAAAATGGTACTAGCTCTTTCGCTTGGCACTCAGCATAAAGAAAGTAGAGCTAGGAATCAGAGCTGTTCAGCTTAGTGTCAGTGTAATGTGACTGGGTGGAATATCATGTCAAGTGTCTGGGGCATTATATTTCAATGCGACGGCACTCTAAAAGTGAACATTGAGCTCTCCTTGTCACATCCAGACACCATCATGATATGACTGAAAGATTGTTGAAATCAACGTGAAGCCCAAATAAAACATACAGATATTCACATATGGTTATAAGGAATGGGAAACTTAAGGATTAATCCTGACTTCAGGTTTGAGAACTTTCATCTTAAGCATGACATTTCACTTAACACTTGTTCACAAGACTATCTTTTTGTGTCAGAAGTAGTTATTTGGGTTAATATATGCCTGAAATAACTTTAAAAACTAATTATTAAACTACTTATTAGTTGTATAGCTCCAGATAAGAGGGAGAATCCATACAATAATTTTCTTATTTCTCAATAAAAACATTATATGTTGTGGGTGCTCAGTAGAAGCACTATCTGAGGCACTTCTAATGAGTACCTGTAACATATCTTTTTATACATATAGAGAAATAAGAAAAATATTAGTAGTTTTTGGACCGAAAATTTAGATTTCAGGATTGATTTTTAGCAAATATTCTCACCCCTGATGTTATCAGAGCTATTTTCTTACATTGTACATCACATCTATTTGGAGGCAGAATTTTATTGCTCATGGTTTCTGTGCTTGTTCTGTAGGAGTTTGGTTGAGACAGAAGAACAGAAGAGATTAGCAGAAGAACAGAGGAGACTGCGGGTGGAACAAGAGAAAGAAAAATTAGTAAGGCTATATAAAACAGTAAATGGCTGCTGTTGACACTCAGTTATGTTGCATTATTGTATTTAAAACATGAGGATTTCGCATATGCTATTTTATATCCTGACTGACTATCCTCAGTTTTTAGACTCTCATACATGTATTAGTTTTAGTGACTTTGGGTTCATTGAAGGTATCTTTGTTGTTTAAGTTTGTAATAAATCAGTCTGATTGATACCGTTCAGTTCATAAAATGAACTTACTGTTCAGATCCTTAAAAGTCAATGTGTATGGAGCGGGATATTGCAGTAAGGCGGCTTTAAAATTGAATCAAATAAAATTTCTACAAAATCAGTGTTTGATTGCTGCTGGTAACACTTTAAAGTAAAAGAATGCTTAATCTCATACTAATTGATCAATAAGTGCAAAAATTATAAGCAGTTGACAGTTTGGTTATCAGTAGACATAGGCTAATGACAGAGTAAACATATCACATCAAGTAATTATCTAACTCATTAACTCGGTGACAAAAGAGCTGCTGTCGGCCTCGGTGGCTCAGTTGGATTCGTGTCCGACTGATGATCAGGGGGTTGCGGGTTCGACCCCCCCTTGATAGGCAACATTCTTTCCTGGAGATTTGATCATGAAATATTTTCTAGGCTCATTTTTTCCTTCTGCTTTTTCAAGAAAAGCAGTTGTCAGTTTCTGGTGAAAGAAAGTGCACAATATTGGTTAACTGCTTAGAGGACTAAGCCTGCCCAGTAAAAGTGTGTTTAGGTAAACTGACCGCGCTCGACAAAATGGGTTCATTGGGCCGTAAAACATCAGCCAAAAAAAAAAAAAAAAAAAAAAAGAAAGAAAAAATGCCTGAGTACCATAGCTCAGATATCCATCAAGGCATGGTTTACTATATACTTATGTTGTTAGCACTCATCACAATCATCTTGCTTTTTTCCAATATAAAGGGATTATTTTTTTTTTTTTCCATAAAGATTTGTTTTGTAGGTACTCATCAGCAGTGCCTCCCCCCTCCCCCCCCCCCCCCCCCCCCCCCAAGGCTGCGCAGAAGCTCAGGGTCCAGTTGTTCAAAGCTAACGATGTCGTTAGTTAACGATTCGTTAAAATTTACATCCAGTGATATGCAAATATGCTGAAATTTTTTGCTGATAAAATGTGAGTAGCTTTTGCACATTTTTTCAGCAAAAAATATCAGAATATTGTGTATTGAATCCGCTAAAACAGTTAACGAAATGACCCTTAACGAGCTCGTTAAGCTAAGGACGCTTTGAACAACTGGGCCCTGGTCGCATAAGTGTTATTGTAGGTTTTGTCATGTGCTTGCTCATATGTTTTCTTTGCGAAATAAGAAATAAAATTTTATCTGGATAACCCTCTTATCAAGAGCTTTGCCTTTTACCTTTTATCTGACTTACCTCTTGGTTAGTAAATTTCAGTTTTAATGATCTGGGTCCAGTTGTTCAAAGCATCATTAGCTTAACAGGCTAGTTAGTGGTCAAAATGTGAACTGTTCTAGTAAGTACAATATCTACTTCACAGGTATTTTTGCTGAAAAAATGTGAGTAGCTTTTGCAAATGCAAAAGCTACTCACATTTTTTCAGCAAAAATATTAGCATATATGCCATATTTAATGATCAAAGTTTTAACGATATGTTAACTAATGACATCGTTAGTTTTTAACAACTGGGCCCTGACATACATGTCGAGATATCAGTATTTTGACATATCAGATTTGCAGAATTGAGGAAAAAAATAAAATAGAACAGTCACGTTTCACAAATGATAATGTAATTTTACTCTTGAAGTTATATTGAAAATATTGTGGAGAAGAGGAAAAAAATTGCTAAGAGCAATTTCTCTTCATTTCCACAAAGTTTTGTTACCTGTCATTAGACTTCCATGTTAAAACAGGGACCAGATTTTCACTTCGAGATAAGCAGTTATTTGAGATAGGCGAAGTCGAGATAAAGAGAGTCAACTGTACATATAAGAAATATATTTATCTGGGTATCTGTATATACATGTATCAATATTGTGATTTTATTTATCCTAGGAGGGACAGATAGATTTGATCAGAAAGCTTCTCATTGACCAGAAGAGTAGTAAACTTGATGATCATGACAGAGAGAGACTCGCTTTCCTTAGCTCCTATCAGAAATCAGTGATCGAGGACTCTCCACAAAAGAGGTATGAAGATGAAATGAAAAAAATGACACAACTAAGAGATGTGTTACTGTTTTTACTCTGATAACATGTATCTGAGTTGACATGACTAAGCAAATAAAGCAAACTGACTCAAATGATCAGCGTATTCAGGGTGTACAAAATGGGTTAAGTTGGTTTATTACCATATGAGCCCACCAAGCGAAAGTGTACCTTTGGATCATGTGCAGACAGTGAAGTCCCAGATCAGATTAGGGCTTTTGCTGTCTGCAAACAGAATCATTGGATACTAAAGAATGTTTCAGTAGAAAGCAAATGCCCACATGAGACTTTGTACATATGCTGGATGATGTGAATCTGCACATTTTGCCCTTGTTTATGAAGGTACTTTTTCGCTTATTCAAAAGCACTGTTTCTCTTATTTGAAGGCACTTTTTATCGCACCTGCTTGTAGCAGGGTGCGATATAGGCGTCCGATTTTCCGTCCGTCCGTCCGTCCGTCTGTCAACATTTATGTCGGAGTTCGACATTTATGTCAAAGTTAGTATTCTAATCAACTACAAGACTAAACAACCATCAAACCTTGCGGGAAACATCTCCCTGACCTCCTGACTTTGCAACATAGGTATCCGGATTTCACTTCGTCTGTCAGTTCGTCCGTCTGTCTGTCAACATTTATGTCGAAGTTCGACATTTATGTCAAAGTTAGTATACTAATCAACTACAAGACTAAACAACCATCAAACCTTGCATGAAACATCTCCCTGACCTCCAGACTTTGCGACATAGGTGCCCGCTTTTCCATTTGTCTGTCTGTTTGTCCGTCTGTCTGTCCGTCTGTTAACAGTTCTGTTATGTCGAAGTTCGACATTTATGTCAAAGTTAGTATTCTAATCAACTACAAGACTAAACAACCATCAAACCTTATATGAAACATCTCCCTGCCCTCCTGACTTTGCGACATAGGTGCCCGCTTTTCCATTCGTCTGTCCGTTCATCCGTCCGTCTGTCTGTTAACAGTTCTATTATGTCGAAGTTCGACATTTACGTCAAAGTTAGTATTCTAATCAACTACAATTCTACGACAACCATCATACCTTGCATGACACATCTCCCTGACCTCCAGACTTGGCAGGTACATTGACCCAGTGACCTTGACCTATATTTTGCGCTCCATTGACTTCGACATAATTTACGTTGACGTTCCAGATCTTCTCAACTAGAAGGCGTACAGCTACCAAATCTTGCATAGTGCTTCTCCTAGATGTACTGACTCGGCAGGTATCTTGACCCGGTGACCTTGACCTATATTTTGCGCTCCAGTGACTTTGAACATTTTGCGTCGACGTTTGATATCTTCTCAACTATAAGGTCTACAACCATCAAACCTTGCAAAGTGCTTCTATTCAATGTACTGACTCAGCAGATACCTTGACCTGGTGACCTTGACCTATATTTTGGCTGCAGTGACTTTGATATAATTTACGTCAACGTTCCAGATCTCCTCAAGTGTAAGACCTCTAGCCACCAAACCTTGCATAGTGCTTCTCCTAGATGTACTGACTTGGCAGGTATCTTGACCCGGTGACCTTGACCTATATTTTGTGCTCCAGTGCCTTTTACACATTTTATGTCGACGTTCAATATCTCCTCTACTATAAGGCCTACAACCATCAAACCTCGCTTAGTGCTTCTCCTCAATGTACGGACTCCACAGGTACCTTGACTGGGTGACCCTGACCTATATTTCGCGCTCCATTGACTTTTACACCTTTTACGTCGCCCTTCCATATGTCCTCAACTGTAAGGCCTTCAACCACCAAATCTTATATAGTGCTTCTTCTGGATGTACTGACTAGGCAGGTACCTTGACCTGGTGGCCTTGACCTATATTTTGCACTCCAGTGACTGACACATTTTATGTTGATGTTCGGTATCTCCTCAAATATAAGACCCACAACCACTAAACCTTGCATAGTGCTTCACCTCATTGCACTGGCTTGGCAGGTACCTTGACCCAGTAACCTTGACCTATATTTCAATATTTCACGCTCCAGTGACTTTTACACATTTTACGTGGACGTTCCATTATCATTGGGCTGTATAATACGAAAAGTCAGTGCTGAAGATATAGCCATTAGAGGGAATGGCACTGGCCTGGAATATATGTGCCTTTGTCTTCATTTTTTTTCAACCCAGTTTTCCAAGTAAGCACTGCTAAGAATGAAATAAACTTATTTAATAACCACATTCTGATTGTGGCTCCTGTGACTTTTGTGCCAGCAGGTGCGATGACGCCTTCCGCGGATTTCTTGTTTCTTGTTCAAAGGCACTTTTTCACTTATTCGAAGGCACTTTTTAGCTTATTCAAATTTTTTGTTTTTAGTGTATTTGAAGGCACTTTCTCGCCTGTTCGAAGGCAATAATAGGTTGTAAAGTGCAGTTTGAAATTGAGTTAATTTGATATTGTACACTAAATTAACTGTTTTTGGCTCAGCTAGATGGAAACATTTAATGGCACTTGATAAAAGAAAATGTCTCCAAGAAAAAAAGAGAGGAAAAAACATATATTCATGCAAGACAAATCTATGCAGTACTGTTCTTTTTTCATCCTTTATGAGGCTATAAGAATCAAATGTAGTTGTCTTTGTTTCTTTCTTTTATCTGCTTAAAAGCAGAGCAAGTAAATTTTCATAAGACAAGTAGAATTTTAGAACCACGTAAACCGACAGGACAAATTGGTCACCTAACGAATCCAACTTCTGTGTTGCATTAAGCAGGTGGGAGGAACCATTTTTCCTTGTTCCTACAATCAATTACACATATAAACAAAAAAACCCAAAAAAAACCCAAATCTTTACACTGTCTCATAGGACTTGTGGAGGAGTATTTGGTGATAATTCTGAGATATTTTTTTCCAGTTCTCTTTAAAAAACATGTTATGGTGTTCACCAGGAGTGCCTTGCTGAAGCACTTCTAATGGGTACCCACAACATGTATATATTATGGAGAAATAAGAAAGATTATCCCAGAATTATCATCAGAATACTCCTTAACCCTAGTCCTGCTGAACTGGGATATACCCTGCCTTTGCAAACAGTGTAGATCCAGATCAGTTGGCTTCTGAAGAGGCCAACTGATCTAGATCTGCACTGTTTCTCATTCAGTATGTGAATTTATATCAACAACCAGGATATAGTAATCTGATTGGCTGAAAATTGGAAGTAGGCATGTCATCTTAATTTATTCAGCATGACAAGGGTTAAAATATCCTATGACAGTCTACTTTAAATATAGAGATCAATATAAAAAATATATGTTATGTATTGTAGGAACCCTAATATGTGCCTATATCCCCTACTAACCATTCAGAAATGGAATACTAGACTTAACCCATTTTTGTCAGGATACCCCTAAAAGAATGCAGAATGTGGCATCTGATCAGGGTCTACACTGTTTGCATTAAATACAGGAATTTCTGTAAAACATAGAAACAATAAATACTAATCAGACACCCTGCTGCTGGAAATAGACTGGTCCAAAGAGTTGTGGTAGAAGAGACCACTCATCGTAAATGGGTTGATTTGTTTTACAGATTGAGCACAGTTAATGAATCAGCCCACTCTGTTATATCTGATGATGACATAGACTACTGGGATAAGACAGAAGAGAATATTGACACACCCTGCAGAAGAAAACGGAGAAGTAAAAGATTACGGAAAACTCCGACAGCCCCTCCAGCTGATGACCTGAATGAAACGCCCCCAAAGAGGAGCAGGAGTGGTAATATAGAGGTATGTTTTGTGACTAGCTCTTAGTGGTTGAACTCGTCTTAATTTTTGTGGTTGATCATCAGCTTATGCAAGTGACCGATGATCGATTAGACAGGGATCAATAAAACTGCTAGAAGTATTTACAGTGTTGTTTGCAGGGCTTTATCCAGGTATTTGGGGAAAAGGCCCAAATTGGGAAAACATTATTGACAAAACACCAAAATTGGGAACATATTTTCATCTGAGAAATGCCAGGAGCAGAATCTGATCCTGTGTTGCTTTCTGCATTGGTTTATGCCTGTTGGGTCTGAACTTGATAACATTTCAGCTGATGATGGTGATGACAATTCAGTGGCTGCTGGATTAGCCTGAGTGAAACCAAATGCCGAAAGCTTCATGCAAGAGTCGGAATCTTGCTTTTTTATCTTTTTTTTTTGTGTGTGTAGTATTTGCTGTTATGAGATGCTGAGTGTGCCATGATGATTGTTTACCATTGCATAAACAGACCCTTTTAAGACTGATATTTTGATTGGTCAGTCAAAGTGAAGCTAGGTTTTCTAACAATATTTACATATTTTTACCTGTGCGCACATCGTTTTGGGCCCCAGCCTACTCGATGTAAATTCGATACTGCCAGTATACATAGCCAGTAACCAGTATTATCAATAGTTGTTTCCAACTACAAGTGGTTACAGACAATCGATACATTCAGGTCGACGCTTCATTTTTTTTTTTTTTTTTTTTTTTGTGGCATGTTTTTCTTCATTTTTTTGGGGAAAAAATATGATGAAATTGGGGAAAATAGAGGATATTTGGCATTGGAAATGGTGCTGAATTTTGGCCCCGCTGAACAGGCAGAAAATGCCCTGGTTTGATATTGCATGGTTTTGGATATGATAAAACTAGAAGCTTCCTGGCAAACTATATATTATGTATAAATGGTCATTTTCCTATATAATCTATACATTTTGAATGACAGGTTGTGCAGTAAATCCTAACCATAGCATAAAAGGACATTACGTATATAGAGAAAAGTTCAATTGATTATGGAAAATCATGATCAGTTACGTACTCATTTGCCTTAAACGAGTAATCATCAAGTAAATCAATCAATTGGTAAACCACTAGTAGCACTGTCAAGAGTCAGCCAGTTTTCTGTAATATTCTGAAGATAAGAGGGATATTCAGTATATGTAAAATGGCTCTTTGAGGCGTATGTGACAAGCAATATCCAGGTCAGCTAGCGAAGGCACATTGTCTGATAAAGGCATTTGCAATACATAGATATATTCTACAGTAGTCAGTGGTTCTGTAAGTGGACAGGGTCCAGTTGTTCAAAACTAAC
Source organism: Anodontia alba (assembly GCA_964016985.1). Classification (NCBI taxonomy): domain Eukaryota; kingdom Metazoa; phylum Mollusca; class Bivalvia; order Lucinida; family Lucinidae; genus Anodontia; species Anodontia alba. Next base: position 2,711,098 of record OZ024833.1, read on the forward strand.
GATATCGGTAGTTAATGTATAGTTAAAACTTTGATCATTAAATATAGCATATACACTAATATTTTTTGCTAAAAAAATGTGAGTAGCTTTTGCATTTGCAAACGCTACTCACATTTTTTCAGCAAAAATACCTGTGAATTAGATTTGTGCTTACGAGAACAGTTATTATTTTGACCACTAACGAGCTCATTAAGCTAATGATGCTTTGAACAACTGGGCCCAGAATGCCATGATCAGACTACAAGGATGCTCAGTCTAATCATGATTCCCCACCTAAGGGGAGGGGACATATTGATTTTGGTGCGGATCCTGTTGGTGTCAGCACCACACTTTCTTGTTTGCACAATATCTTGTGAATCGGTGGTTGGATTCCAACCAAATTTTCATGGATAGGTAATTGGGACAAAAAAAAAAAAAAAAAATGATTAGATTTTAGTGATCTTGATCTAATTTTCAAGGTCACAGCAGTACAAAAACTGAAAATTCATGGTCGGGGAGATCCGTTTTCTCTGTGGGAGGCATCTGTTTTCTCTGACAATACTGTTACAAGGTGGGCTTGCACTGTATACATATGCCACGAAATTCCCTTTTGTATTGGTATGGGTAATATGTACACGTATGTTTTGTAGAGAAATAAGACAAATGGGCCATGTTATGCCTAAGTAGGTCTCAAAAATACTTCAGATAAGGGAACGTACTGGAATGGGCATTTGACCTTTGATCGCTAGCCTGTGATCCAGGAGCTGGGGACAAATACGGTTGTGTTGTTGCATGACTGAAGCATAGGAGGAAGTTATACTGCATATTTGGTTAAAAGTAGTGTAGATGTCTAGAATATGTCTAGGAAGAGATTTTAATCACAGACCATAGCCTACCAATTATCCATCCAACAGTGTAGTGGTAGATAGGAAGGTATACAACAAATTTGGTTGAAAACCATCCAAGGTGTGTATGGGGGAGATAGAGTGACGGACAGAAGTTAGTACCAAGATTAATTCTTTCTATCCCTTCCCCAGACCCAGGGGTCTAGGGCAAAAAACACTGTGGCTGTCATACCTTTGTGTGGTATGGTTGGCACTGGCACTACCCTAGCACACAAAGGTATCCAACAACTTTGATTGAAACCCATCAAATGGTGTAGAAGATATAGTAATTGACAATATATAGTAATTGACAATATATCGTCCTATTTCAGGAGAATGCTGTTGTTACTACGACAACAATCACAGTGACAGCAGATGGACGACCTGTCGAGGCATCAACAGAAGTCCAAGTACCTTCAGGAAGAAAGACTCTCAACAAAAGTTTTAGTGAGCCAGCTCTCGACAAACATATGGTTGGTAAGTACATGTAATGCAGAAACAGCACCGTATCTGGGTTGTCTCTTTACCTTAGCAACCTAGAGATCAGGGCTCAGTTTTTCAAAACTTAAAGAAATTGTTAGCTAATGTGATGTTAAATTTCTGTCTTGAAATATGGCCAATACATTAATATTTTTTGCTGAAAAAATGTGAGTAGCTTTTGCATTGCAAAAGCTACTCACATTTTTCAGCAAAAATATAAATGTATTTGAAAATATCTTAGCTAGAACAGTTAACCAGTTTGTCATTTAACAAACTCTTTATTAGGCTAATGAGGCTTTGAACAACTGAGCCCAAATTGTAAACGTTGCAAAGTAGACGGGCCTCGTCCATGCCGCAATGGCTGATTTGAGCATCTGCTTTGTGTCCGGGAGTTTATGGGTTCAATTGCTGGACAAGTCATACCAAACACTTTAAAAAATGGTACTAACTGCTCTTTCACTTAGTTCTCAGCATTTAGAAACTAGAGTTAAAACAGAGATCTGGTTTGTTGGAGTCAGTATAATGTGACTCAGTGAAGTATCCTGTCTTATGTTTAGGGCATGATATTTCAGGGAGGCAGTAATCTAGAAGTGGGTATTGAACTACTGTCACGTGATCGGACGAGCGTTGGGCACGGTGACGATGGACTAGACGCAATCACAAGCAATCAGAGGATAAACACAACACTTTGTAAAAATAAAAACAAGCATGTATTTAAAAAGTTCAAAAAGAAAAAAAACTATAATTAAAGTTCAAATTTCCATGTTCCAATTTCTATGTTCCGAAGATTCCATAATCCATAGGTACTGTTAAACTTCATAATCTGAAAAAACTTATTTAATTATATTTCCATAATTAAATATAATATAAATTTGAATTACATAACTTGTCCATGGATGTATCCTCCATGATATTTCCGGTTATCACTAACACTTGTTCCCATAGAACTTTGAACAAAGCTTGCCGGAAAACATTTGATGGTCAATCATAGTGACGATACAGTGGTGAAACAGATACATGATACGGATATGGATACGGATACGGATACGGGACCTGAAAATAAGTATCATGTCCTAGAACTCTCGATATCAAACATGACAAGATATTTCCTTATTAATTTCCACTAGATATACAGAGTGTGTACGCCAAATGTTATAAATGCGACAAGTCCGTTGCAATTGATTATTATATAGCAAAATCAGATCCTTAAACCACATGGATGCTGTTAATGACATATAATATTGTACAAAAATTCAACACAGGTAGACACACAGTCAGAATATATCTGACATTCATATTAATCGGAGGAATGGCATCTCGACGATTACACATTCCTACAGGAAGAACCCATGCGCCTTCCACTGTAAGAATCCCTTTAGAACGCTAAAGGCTAAAATAAATTATAACTGCCATTATACCACAATGATTACACGATCACACATCGTCCCCACGTAATCATTGGGTACAATATCAACATGCCATCGTCATAGCCTCAAACATGACTCCTCGCTGCTTGAGCCATTTCACCGTAAAATATTCTAGTAAACAGACTTGTGATTAAAATAAAAAGGACCTCTGTACATGTGTTCAAGGTGAATATAGTCTTTGTCATTTGTGTAAATCGCGCTAATTAATGAATCTGTATGCAGTTAACATAACGCCTAACGGTAGCGTACTTTTACGCGTATATGTACGGTGTGTGTGGTTAACATAACAACATAACGCCTAACTGTGTCTTACATTTAAGCGTATATGTCTGGTATGTACATGTCAGATGAGAATATGTAATATCCATTTATCTTATTCAAATAAAAATATTAATGATTGCATTCTGATCGGGGTCTACAGAACCTATCAGACTCCCCAGACTGATCAGGATCCATAGAATCGATCAAACTTAACCTCCCTATTCGGTTTATAGTTTACACACCCGACACGGCTTATTTGTCTGATCAGGGTCTACACATATAACCAAAGTATACACATCTGATCAGGGTCTATCTACTTATCATGCCGGGTTTGTAAGTACGAATGATACATAAAATCGCAACGTAGTAAAGCTATAAATTTACCTACTCGAATTTTAGCTGCGGTAAAGACGAGCAAGAATATTGCAAGAATAAAATTAAAATAAATTATTGACTTACCATGGTCAGATTCCCCAGATACAACACAACATGAAGATTAGAAAAAGGAGGACAAGGATCAATCTTCGATGAAATGAATTTGTAGTGTGTATCGTTCTATTTAACCAGGGAACTTTTATAGTAATGTGGCACGTTTTGAAACATTGTGTCCACAAGTTATCCGTGAAATTCAAGATCTAAAAATAATATTCACAAGAATACCGTGATAATCAAGATTTAAAATATCCTGTTCGATTGTCCGAACGGTGCAAAGTTTCACACAGCAACTGCTAAAACTGTGAAGTAAAAAACATTTTTCTCTCGGAACGCTACAAAACTGCAAAATTACGACAGAAAATTGTCTCCCCTTTCAAAAGATGGCCTTGAGACGAAAATCAATCCCAGAACAGTGAAGATATTGATCACCAAACCTAGGTTCACTCGGAATATATAGTGTTCTGGTAACCGCTCAAGTATATAGACGTGAATAATCAAATACACCCTCAGCATAACTATCTCGTGATTACCGTAATACCGTAACCTGAAAGCTGAAGTGTACCTACTTGCTTAAAAAGTAAAACTGTCATCATAATCAGCGCTCCAGTTACAAATGCATTAATCTAACCTGGTTAATAAAAATCGATACAAACTTCTTTTTATACTATGTACATGTAAAATATATTCAAGATAAAACAGGGACGTGACAACTACCTGCCACATCCAGGCTCCATCACAGATTCTTAAAAGTGCAACCTGAATGAATATACAAAGCCTAGAGGATATTGTATTGCTTTTAGATACTTGAACAAATTGTTTCCCTATTGCTTCTTTTTAACCCTTAAAGCGCCAATCACAACTATTATCGTCTGCTTTATCATCTGCTTGTGATTTTAAAAGTCATTTTTGCAAACAGTGTGGACCCAGATCAGACTGCTCCTTTAGCAGTCTAATCAGGGTCCACTGTTTACCTGTATGCAAAAATAGGTTTGAAAAGTCTGCAAGAATATTCAGCAGATGACATAAACAGACGACATTTTCAGATGCAGTTTTTCTTGGCGCTTTAAGGGTTAAGTTATTTGAATTTCTTTTTCTCTGATTTAGAAAGTGAAACAGAGTCTGACTGGGGAACACCAACCAATCAAAACAACAATAATAATGGGCGTGCCAGCAGGAGCAACTTGCGAACAACACCTCTGTAAGTTAACGCTTAGCATGCTGGGTGTCTGTTTCAACAGACAACATTTTGAAATATTTTTCTTTTCTTATTTTGTTTCAGAAAATAGTCTTTGAGGAGACAATGTAGAGGAAATGTCAAAGCCTTTTTTTTGGTAAAAATAAGAAAAATGAGCCGGCGCATGACAAAATCAACAAAATGGCATGTGCCCCCAGTGAAGACTCCGATCAGCCTGGCCAGCTGCCCAGTCTGACCAGAGTTTTCGCTGCACGCTCAATGGGTAGCTAAAAGACCCAAGCTTTCTTCAGGGACAGGGAAGACTCTGATCATATGACAGATGCCCAGGCTGATCTGAGTCTTTCCTGGGTGCACATGCCATTTTGTTGGTTTTGTCATGGGCTGGCTCAAATATCAGTTTGCTGTGTGTTGAATTTATTCATAGACTGGTAAAATTCTACAGTACAGTTTACAGAGTGCAAAAATTAATATATATACTCAAATATTCAGACACCTAAATGCCTTACCATGCTTGTTTTAGAATTTCAACAAGTTTTTTTACTGTCTGTGGAAGCAGCTTGTAAGTTGGCAACCCCTGCTGTGCATCTAAATATTATGTACGATTATAATGATATGATTTACTATGTTTTAAAGACATGCGGGGCAGGCCTCAGTAGCACTGTTGGATGTACATCTAACTGGTAATCAGAGTTGGGGGTTTGACCCTGCAATGTTGGCAACATTCTTTCATGGAGATTGAGCATGAAATATTTTCTACGTTCATTCTCACCCTTCCACGGATTCAAGAAGGGCAGTTGTCAGTTTCTTGCAAAAATAAATTTCACAAATATTGGTTAACCTTTGAGGAATTAGCCTGTCCAGGAAAAGTTTGATTAGGTTAACTGACAGGCCTGAGCGAACAGTGTAGACCCAAATGAAATGCTGCATCAGGGTCTCCACTTCTTGCCACTCATCCAGCAATTTTTAGACACAACATTGGGTAGTAAATTGTACTTGTTCAAATTTTAGAACAAGTATGGTAAGGAGTTGAAGTGTACAAATACTTAGGGTAAATACAGTATGTAAGAGGTTAAGCTGTTGCAATATTTAGGGTTAATATGGCATATTTGAGAAATATGAAAAAGCATGATAAATTTGTTTTGAAAGAAAGATCCAAAGTGTTGATGTAATTGTGTTTCAGCACACCAAACATAAGGCGAGCCCACTCGGCCAGTAGAGGATTAAATAGATTGCACTTCTTTATCTCAGAGACAGTCATTCGTCCTAGAACTTGTGTACCGGTAAGCATTCCACTATAATGAAAATTGCCTTTATCACTTAAAATGCTATGCGCGAACTCAGCAGATGACAAACTGATGATATTTTTTTTATTTTTCCTAGAAAATAGGATCTGACTTTTCTTGCACATTGTCTCCTAAGGAGACAATATGCATGAAGTGGCAAATTCAATTTTCTAGGAAAAATAAAAAAAAATGATTCAAAATGTTGTTTGCTGAAATTTTTACCTGCAAAAAATTCTTTCAAGTGATTTTCTGAATTGTGAAAAACAACTTATAAGATATTCTAAAGGCTAAAAGGACTCTTCACAGATGCCTTTTTTTTTTTTTTAGTTTTTTTTTTTTTTAAACTTTGATCATTAAATATGGCATATATGCTAATATTTTTGCTGAAAAAATGTGAGTAGCTTTTGCATTTGCAAAAGCTACTCACATTTTTTCAGCAAAAATAATTGTGAATTAGATATTGTACTTACTAGAACAGTCAACATTTTGACCACTAACGAGCTCATTAAGCTAACGATGCTTTGAACAACTGGACCCAGATTCATAAAAGCTGCTGTCAGGCCAGTCTGTATTTGTAGTAAACTATTCACAAATGAGTTGTGGGTAGTCCCCTACCACAGTCCTTCTGTTGTATGTAGTTTTGATGCTTATTAAGTATGTACTGTGCCTAAGTGGCAGCTGGGTGGACAGTTATTAGGAATGATTCAGTTTCATCAGTTTTCTCAGAAAGTTGTATCTGTGTGTGTAGCTGTATTCTCAGAGGATTTGTTAAGGAGGAATGTTTGGTGATAATTCTAGGATAATTTTTCTTATTTCTCCATAAAAGTACATAATTTAGGTGTTCATTAGAAGTGGCTCACTGGTGCACTTTTAACGAGTACCCACAGTATATGTTTTTATGGAGAACTGGAAAACAATTATCTCAGAATTATCACCAAATACTCCTCAAGTCTTCTGTATTCTGCATATAAATATGGGCAAAAGACATTGCGTTTGAATCTGATAACACAATGTTCACCCAGACAAGTATTGTTTGAATCTGGCAGTCAAAAACTCACACAATACATATATGATATTTCAGTCCACAAATTAACCACACTATGCATGTATATTTACAGTGTGGTCGAAGAATAGGATTTGGCAGGCTAGCAATGAAGTGCAAAGGTAAGTCTGTGATATATTAAGTTTGATTGTTGTTTATAATTGCTGTGTTGTGGAAGTGTAGCGGTAATGTTAGGTCATTAATACCACTGACTATTGGGACAGCTTAACCCATTTATGCCTTATGTCCCATAAAAGGGACATTGGCGAACAGTGTAGACACAGATCAGATGCCGCTGAATGCGGCATCTGATCAGTGTCTACACTATTTGCATTAAATTCGGGCTTTTCTATAAAACCTGGTAATACTAAAAACCAACCAGACACCCCTTATATTGGAAATGGACTGGTTCAAATAGTGGAGGTAGAAGAGTCCATTCGACATAAAGGGGTTAAGTGGTATTGTTAACATTTCCAAGGAAGGCAACTCTTGTCAAAATTGTTTCTGCTCCCTGGTGATCAGGAGGTTGTGGGTTCAATCCTCGACAGGTCAGCAGGATTCTTTCATGGAGGGCCTCGGTGGCTCAGTTGGATGCGCCGTCCGACTGGAGACCAGGAGGTCGCGGGTTCAACCCCCGCCGAGGGCGGCAACATTCTTTCGTGGAGATTGATCGTGAAATATTTTCTATGGTCATTCTCTCCCTTCCGCTGATTCAAGAAGGGCAGTTGTCAGTTTCTGGCGAAAGAATGTGCACACTATTGGTTAACCGCTTAGAGGACTAAGCCTGCCCAGTAAACGTGTGGTTAAGTAAACTGACCGCGCTCGACATGACCCCATTGGGTTGACTGGGCCGTAAAACCTCAACACAAACAAATCTTTCATGGCGATTGATCATGAAATGTTTTCTACGGTCATTCTCTCACTTCCACTGATTCAAGAAGGGCACTTGTCGGTTTCTTGCAAAAGAATATTCACCAGTTCTGGTTAACAGTTAACGGCTTAGAGGACTAAGCCTGTCCAGGAAAAGTGTGGCTAGGTAAACTGACTGCACTCGATATGAGCCTAATCGTATGACTGGGCTGAAAACCTCAACACATACTCAAAATCAGTTGAATAATAGGGAGTTTTCTCGAGAAATATGGTTTGACATTTTGTAATTATTAACCGAAGTATTCAAGTTTTCTTTTTTCCAAGAAAATACCTAAATTATTTATTGGCAGTTTTAACTTTTGTGCTTTTAATCTTTTACCACAAGTATTGTGGAAAAACTGAACTAGCCAAACTTGAGTGATTTACAGGCAAGTATCAGTCTCATATAAACCATGATCTTATTTGTTGACAGACTGTAAATCTATGTGCCATCCTGAGTGTAAAGACAATTTACCTCTGCCATGTGTACAGGCCCCACCCACTCCTGGAGGAAACGGCAGGCTCCAAGGGGTAAGTAATGGTGAAGTCTGGCTTTTTTATGTTAGACTTTTCATTCTAATTCTGTCTCAGGGCATGTCAGAATGATATGGAGCAATCCATGTATGTAAATATTGAAATCTATACCTTGTATCTACACCTTGTTGATTGAGATGACATGTTTTGGATCTCTCCATTCTATTGGAGACTAGAAAATAAAATTATTCCAAGTTATTTGTTAGAATTGCCTCGATGTAAATTTTAACGTATTGTTAACTAACGACATCGTTAGCTTTGAACAACTGGGCCCTGAATATTTGCTGGGGCACATGTCCGTATATTTTCTCACATTGCTGTTAATTAAGAAGGTTATTGTCAAACACAGCTGATGAATGGTAATGACTGACATTACCATTTTTCTTCAGGGTTTGGACACTAATAAACAGAAGAAATTATTTCTCAGCACAGATAATACTGATCATTATGGGAAATGCTGAAGTTGTCAAAAAATGTCTGAAAATTAGAACGGAAAATAAGAAAAAAGGTCTAGACCTATTTGCATTTGTCCATTTTATATCTGCTTGCCGCTTAGCCAGAATTACTGAATAGCTGGGAACCATTCTATGAAATAGCCTTTTCCACCTCAATTTTGACATTGTACATGATGTAGGTAAATAAAACGTGTTTTGAGTCATTGTTTGTATGATTTAACACCCTGAATTATGTATATTTAGCTGGTGTATGTAAAATTGGCTTGGTGAGTGTGATTTAAAAGTCACTCGCCGACTTCAGCGAGTGTAAAAAAACATTAGTTTCTTTCCCGACTAAGCGTACCATTATTTTATAGAAGATCAAAAAGACATCCCTTAATTATCTCAATTTGCCTCTTGACCTGGCGCTATGATTAACCCTCAGTGATTTGAACTACCCATGTCTGGAATGATTTTTTGGAGAGATTGAGAAGCACAAATTCCTGTTGTTTTATATTTGTAAGAAAATTGATAGTGTTACTGTCATTATAAAACAAGAACAGACTGTTAAGATTACACTGTTTGTTTTCAGGGACTTCTGGCAGACTATTGTAACAATGAGAAACCGATGATTCCTGGTATTGTGGTAAGTATGTTATTTCACAAACAATGAAATTTAGCCTAAGTCAAAGAACTTTGAGGTATGATTTGGCAAATCATAGCAAAGTATTAGTAGAGGACATTTCAAGATTTTTTCCTAGAAAATAGGGCTTTGACATTTCATCCATGTCTTCATATTCGATTTACATGATGTGTCAAGCACTATTTTCACATAGCTCTAAAAAGAAGGGGTATCAGAATAATTTTTTTCTTATTTCTCCACAAAATCATATGTTGTGGGTACTCATGATTAGAAGCACCTCGGCGAGGCGCTTCTAATGAGTACCCACAACATATGATATCATGAAGAAATAAGAAAAATATCAACAATTTTCGGTTGCAAAAGGTGCCTTATCTGGAGATATGTTTTCACACACCAAATCGTCATAATTTCTCTGTTGTGCATCATTCATGTAAAAAACATGAAGAGTAAAGATCCTGATGGGCTATGTAGATTACACAAGACTTACTTGGACTTCACTGGTAGCATATATAGTTTTTTGTTGTGCAAATTGTAGCTGAAATTGTCGGCAATGACATTTTGAAATCTATTGCTTCGTTTTCCTGGAAAAAGGAATGTCTTTCATTCAAATTGTGTCCTTTTTGAAATGCTGGATAAAATTTCAAGAATTAATTTCTGGGACAATTAGAAGAAAATATCACCAATTTTTTTTACAGCCAATCTTGCCCTGAACATGTTAAATCATTAATGTTAGGTTATAAAACAAGTTGTAGTATGACAAGTTCAGTATGCTGAACCCAGATATGTCCTGTCTTTGCAAACAGTGTAGATCCAGATCATTTGGCTTCTGAAGAATCCAACTAATCTGGATCAGCACTGTTTGCCATAAAGTGTGAATTTATGTCAACAACCTAGATCAAGTAATCTGATTGGCTGCCAGCCTCAGTGGCTCATTTGGATGCGCCGTCGGACTGGAGACCAGGAGGTCGCGGGTTCAACCTCCGCCGAGGTCGGCAACATTCTTTCGTGGAGATTGATCATGAAATATTTTCTACGGTCATTCTCTCCCATCTGCTGATTCAAGAAGGGCAGTTGTCAGTTTCTGGCGAAAGAATGTGCACAATACTGGTTAACTGCTTAGAGGACTAAGCCTGCCCAGTAAACGTGTGGTTAGGTAAACTGACCGCGCTTGACATGACCCCAATGGGTTGAATGGGCCGTAAAACCTCAACACAAACAAATCTGATTGGTTGAAAATTATAAATGGATGTGGCATCTTAATATATTCAGCAGGACAAGGGTTAAGAACATTTTCTGTTCATCTCTCATTTCAGATACACTGTGTGAATGAAGTTGAAGCTCGTGGAATGGGAGAAGTTGGTATCTACAGAGTGTCTGGGTAAGAATAGTTTACTTTTTCTTTTTTTTAAAGGCACCCGATATGCTTGATAGATATTCTACCATTTAACCCATTTGTGCCTTGTGGACTCCTCTACCTCAGCCTTTTAACAGATCCATTTCCAATCTAAGGGGTGTCTGCTTTGTTTTCTACCATTACCATTTATGATGGAAATTCCCATACTTTCCCCTGGTCCTGCTGATCCCTGATATACCCTGTCTTTGCAAACAGTGTAAATCCAGATCAGTTGGCTTCTGAAGAAGCCAACTGATCTGGATCTGCACTGTTTGTAATTAAGAGAGTGAATTTGTATCAACAACCTGGATCAAACAGTCTGATTGGCTGAAAATTAGAAGTTGGCGTGGCATTTTAATTTATTCACCTTGACAAGGGTTAATGTAAACAGTGTAGACCCTGATCATATGCCGTGGTCTGCATCATCTGATCTGGAAGTACACTATTTGCCAGTGTCCCTTTTATAAGATCCTAGGCATAAATGGGTTAATGAAGACAAATTTTATGACTTTGCTTTACTCTACACCATATTTCTTCTGAAAAGGATTCTTTTCTGAAGTGGAGCAAATTCTATCCCTTTAGAGCAGAGAAGCGTCCAGGTGTCCGAGTGGTTAGCGCTTCCAGATTTGGATAATGTCCCGCATTTGAATCCCACGATGCGGAATTAACTTCATGACTGTATGACACTTCATTACACAGTTTCATTATCACTCTTCCTTCATCTTGATTTGACGTAAATAATGTTGAAAGGGATGCAAAACATCACATCATCATCATTCTAAAGCATACCCACAAAATGTTTCATGAAGGAATAAATTGTCTAGATACTCCTCTTATCTGGTTCTACTGCAAACAGTATGATATAGTGAACAGTAGAAACCCAGACCAGCTTAGGCACACTACACGCAGTGTATGTGTACAGTAAATGTCCTAAAATTTCAAACACCAAATGTTCTGACAAAATGGCATATGCAAACAGTGTAGACCCAGATCAGACTGCTTCTGAAGGAGCAGCCTAATCAGGGTCTACTCTGTTTGCCATTCCACTTAGTAATTTAAGAAACAACTGCATAAAAAGCAGTATTTAGGCAGACCTTAGATAAGCTGCTTTTTGGGGTATTTACCCAATTAAAATTTCGAAAAAACAATTCAAATTAAATCTATGAGGTAAATACCCAATTTTCTGGCGAAAGAATGTGCACAATACTGGTTAACCACTTAGAGGACTAAGCCTGCCCAGTAAACATGTGGTAAGGTTAACTGACCGCGCTCGACATGACCCTATTGGGTTGACTGGGCCGTAAAACCTCAACACAAACAAACAAATACCCAATTATCAGTAAATTTTGCTCCCATTAATATAACCAGGGTGCCCAAAAGAAAAATCCTGATACCCAATTCAATAAGAAATCGGTGGGTAAAAATAGACCAAAATACCCAATTGATTAAAAGCTTATCTAAGGCACTGAATTAGGCCAGATAAGTATGGAATGAAGTGTACAAATTTTTAGGACATTCACCATATACTGTGTTTATGCTAAATATCCATTCATGACTGAGCAAAGAATATTGACCCATATCAAAGGAGTAGTTTGATCTACAAAGTAACGCTGTCACTCACCCAGCAATTTTTAAACACGTCACCAAGGATTCAAGCAGATTGCTGAAATGCTGGGATAAATATGAGAAGAGATTAGGTATTTAGTAGTGAGACACTTCTAATGAGTACCCACAACATAGGTTTTCGTGGAGAAATAGCGTACATTACAGCACATACCCCTATAAGTGCACAGTTAGGCAAGTTCTTAGTCTTCATATTAAAGCCTGTGTATTTTTATTTACTTTATAAAAGCATATGTCGTTGGTACTCATTTGAATTGCCTCAACAAGATGAGGCAATGCAAATGAGTACCAAACAACATACAAGGGATGTTCGAAATGAATTGCTTATTGTCCTCTAGCTCGATATCCACGTGGGGCACGATAAAAACCAATACATACCTGTATAGGGTTATTCAATATCTACACAATGGTGTATAAATGTACATGTTAGACTAAGTGTAAGACATAAAATTTGCCATTTGAATACACGCAGTCATTGACCACTGCAGTAAAAATGGTTGGTAGAAGCGTCGACAAAAAAGATGAAATACGGGCTTACATCAAAGCTCGCTCAAAACTTGGTTGTTCTTTGAAGAAGCTGATGACTGAAATTTCTACTGCTTTTGGACCTCCTTGTGTGTCTTATGACACAGTTCGGCGGTGGAAAAAGAAATTTGAGTCTGGTGTAGAGTCCATCAAAAATGCACCGAAATTAGGTAGGCCAAAATCTGCATCTCATAAAGAAATTGTTTCCAAAATAAAGGAAATCATTGAAGGAGATGCCAGATTTACAGTTCGTGATATTGCACGAAAGGTAGGCATATCACTATCAACGGTTTACCTTATTTTGAAGAAGCATTTGAAAGTCAGAAAGATTTCTGCTAGATGGGTGCCACATCTGTTGACTGATGGGCAAAAGAGGCAACGGGTTAAAGTGGCCAAAAAGCTGTTTCAAATGTTTCCAAAATATGACAAAAAGCAGTTTGCCAATGTCGTCACAGGTGATGAAACCTGGGTCCATTATTTTGAGCCCGTCAGAAAGGTTAGCAATAAGATCTGGGCCACTAAACACAGCAAACGCCCAATAATTGCCAAACGTTCTTCGAGTACAAAGAAGGAGTCGCAATAAAAGTGCCAGTGAAAAAGGGCAAAAGCATCACCGGAAAGTACTACAAAGACGTAGTACTGAAGAAACTGAAAAAGTATTATCAGAAAGGACGCCCTGCCACTGGTTTTAAACATGTCCGTCTTCTACATGACAATGCCCCAGCTCATACCTCTGCAATAGTTACGGCGTTTTTGAAGAAAGAAAAAGTAACTGTTTTGCCTCAGCCCCCGTATTCCCCAGACCTTGCCCCATGTGATTTCTTTTTGTTTCCGAAATTGAAAGCATTCCTTGCTGGGCGGAAATACCAGTCCCGACAGACACTTGGATCTGCCATTCATCAGTACTTTATTACTGTGCCCAAATCAGCATACCGTGACGCCTTCAAAAAGCGGATACATCGGCTGAAACTTTGCATTTCTAGCCACGGGGAGTACTTCGAGGGCATGAAATGAGTACTTTTGGGCTAACTTGAAATTTGAAGTCTCAGATAGAAATAAGCAATTCATTTCGAACATTCTTTCGTATGCTTTTATAAAGAAAATCAGAAACAAAATCGCATAAACATCATTAAATACGCTCCTCATAAAGTCCTCCTCATAAAGTCCTTTCTTTAAGGTGTACCCTTAGTATAGGTGGATACATATTTTACCACAAGTATTCCCAGTAATAGTGATAAACCAAAGCACATGGTGCAGTAATTAGGTCAAATACGGTAAGAAAAATAAATACCAGACACTCCCTTTTATCTGGAGTAATACTCTGAAATTGAGAAGAGAATGTCCTGAATAGAATTGATGCAGTAGCTTGATACCATATTCACCTTAAAGTGCTCCGCCCACTTCTTATTTTCAATCAGATTACTTGATCCAGGTTGTTGGTACAAATTCACAGCTGATCTGGATCTAAACTGTTTGTAAAGGCAGGGCACATCCTGGTTCAGCAGGACCAGGTTAAGTGTTTGGACAGCTAAGTCTGGGCAAACAGTGTAGATCCAGATTAGATATTGCAGAATGATCACTCAAGGTCTCAGTTGTTTGCCACTCATCCAGCAATTGAACCGTTCAGGTGGGTGGTTGCTTAGCGCTCCATACTTCGGATCACAAAGACTCGAGTTCAAATCCCACTGGAAGGGGAATTCAGCTCATCAGTGTATGCTATTTCATTGCACAGCCTTTCGTTGTCACCCTTCCATCGTCTCAATATGACTTGACTAATGTTGAAAGGGGCATAAAACTCCAAACCATCATCATCTTCATCATCATCATCATCATCATCATCATCATCATCATCATCATCATCATCCAGCAGATTTTAGACTGATCAGCAACTAATGAACTTATTCAGATTTTAGGATAAATTTGGTAAAGACTTATGGGTGTCTGAATGGTTAGGGTAAATATGGTATTCTAATCCAGTCCTTCACTGTTCATGTATAGCACTATGTAGTTTAGCTGGTTAATGGCTAATTGATGTTTTATATTTTAGGACTGAGAGACAAGTGAAAGAACTGAAAGAGAGGTTTTTCAGAGGCAGAGGTATGCCAAATTTGGTAAGTGATAGCCTTTAAATCATAGCACTGCATAAAGTGGGTCGGTGTTGGTGGGGGGTGGGTGGTGGTGTACAATAAATATTTTTCTTATTTCTCCACAAAATTGAACTTTGTGGATACTCATTAGAAGTGCCTCTGTAGGCGTTTCTAATGTATACCACAGCATTTCCTTGTGTGGAAATAAAGGAAAATATCAATAATTATTGGATGAAAAATGCCTTATCTGGAGCTACATTTAAAATTAACAGATTAAATTTGAATTAAAAAAACACTCACAATTTCAGATCATTTTTACCCAGAGTGCTAAGTGTTAAGTATTCTCAAAATAATAAATGGAATGGAATAATAGAATCACTTCTCCTTCTCAGAAGGGATTTAGTTTGCGGGAAAGCAAACAGGAAATCATAAGTTGTTTCCCTTGTACAAAAGGTCAGAAAATCTAGCAAGTGTAACTAGCTTCCTTAATATTTAGATGTCGAAATCTCTGGGTGGCCGAGTGGTTAGTGCTCCCGACATGGTAGTGGTGGGACATCGGTTGGAAATCATAATTGATCATCGGTTGGCATCGGTTGCTGCTGCCGATGCGATTTTCTGATTATAATCGGTTCCTGAATATTTAGCTTTGGCGTGCATGTTTCACTGTTAATCTTTGTTCATGGTCATGTGTTTACAAGTTCATTCAACTGTACTGCACAACAACTGAACTCTATATTTACAAAGCGTTTGTTAGTACTATTTTTCAGAGATTTGGTAGCCTATGTTAAGCATGTTATTTTTTTTTTTTTTTTTTTTTTTAGATTCAAATAATAATACCCACTGTAACCTCGTTATAATGCGGTCAGTAGGGTCCAAGGTAGCTGACCGCGATATAGGTGATTACGCTTTATAACGGTCAGACATAATCTCGGTCGTCATACTCCACCCACTTCTATACTTTCGAAGTTCTGTATGCAGTCCGAGGACAAAAAAATAGATACACGTGAATTGTTACACATAAATAAACAATGACAGCTAGTCAGTTATTCTTATACACCCAAAAAGCCCATTTCTTTTGAGTGTAAATAAATAAATTCATCCTTCCTGTCTGTTGAAATTGAATGACCCGCAGTGAAGAGTAGGAGACTAGAATATACTGAAGAGCCGGACATAGTTATCATTGACGCAATACTTGTAAGAAGGCACAGGCTAGATTGGATGTTAACCCTTAAAGCGCCATGCAAAATTTGCAGCAGACAACATTTTGAATTTTTCATTTATGATTTATTTATTTTTCAGGGAAAATAAGTTTTAACAGTCAGTGTGAATCATCAGCTTGGCTGATGATTTACATGAAATGTCAAGACTATTCTCTGAAATAATAAAAGTAAAACTGTTTTCTACTGCAGTCGCGATTGGCGCTTTAAGGGTTAAAAGAAGTTATACATTTTACACCTCGGGCTTTTTTTTTTTTTTTCAGCAGCTGATAAATATATAAGTTAACCCTTATACCGCCAATCACAACTGCAGCAGACAACAATTTTGACTATTTTTTTTATTTGCCAGAGAAAACGGGTCCTGGCATTTCATGTGAATTGTCTACCAAGCAGACAATTCACATAGAATGTCAACACTTGTTTTCTCTAAAAACAGAAAAAAATAAATTAAGACAGTTGTCTACCTAAAATTTTGTTTGACACTTTTAGGGGTTAAATGTGTTCACAGAAAAAAATAAATTAAGATAGTTGTCTACCACAAATTTTGTTTGACACTTTTAGGGGTTAAATGTGTTCACAGTCTAGGATAACATCAAAGGGATTCGGCATACTTTGATCAGGTTTCACTCATAAATGACACGAGGACATTTACCGTTAGCTAATTGACAGCTGCAGTTTAAACTAACCTTTAAAGCGCTAAGTAAAAAATTGTAGCAGACAACATTTTGATTTTTTTTTTTAATTTAGTATTATTTATTTATAGAGAAATGAGTCTTGACATTTCGTGTGAATCATCTGTTTGACAGATGACTCATCTGAAATGTCAGGACTTTATTCTCTGAAAAAATAAAATAAAAATAAATAAATAAAATAACAGATAAAAGTAAAATTGTTTTCTGCTGCAGTTGTGTTTGGTGCTTTAAGGGTTAATCCTTCATCGGTCACCAGGTAGATGATTGAAAAAATATGGCATGCTCTGAAATAGCCAAAAGGCAAATACTGAAGACAACTTTGGTAAAACAGACTGTGTTAATCCATGGCTAACGATCTTTTTGACTGCTGAGTTCCGTGGAAAAAGGGCAAAAACTTTCAAAATTGGGGGAAAAAACTGCATGAAAAATAGGAGCCATGGAACACCCGCGTTATACTGATTTCCGCATTCAAACGATCAGCATTATAACGAGGTTACAGTGTAATAAAAAAAAAAACTTAACATAGAGAGAAAACATATCTATGATGCTTAAAAATGCTGTTTTACATTGTATAAGTTTCAACCCACCTGTATGGTTCAGGAAGAACTAAAATTAAAATGTCCGACTACTAGTCCAGTGTCAGGTACTAGTGTGCAATCGGTAAATTTCAGCGTTGCTTTATTGATTTTAAATGAAAGACTGGGTGAAAAAAACAACAACAACAACAACAAAAAAAAAAAACAGATACACTAGTCTGAAGGGCTGAAGCTGTTTTACTAGTGCTATGACACTTTTAATTAACTAACTTAGAAGAATTTGTTCCATTCAGAAATTTTTAGCGGCAAAAAATACATCAAAACAGACATTTATGCGAGTCATAGAACCAAGTAGCTTAATTTTAGGGAACATGAACTATCAAGTTATTTGACTTTAACAGGTTACACATTATTTCCGCCCATCTGTTGTACAGTATGATTCTATCACATCAAATCAACCATGAACCAGTCGGCAGGCTATGTGAATCTGAATGACACGTCATAACTACACACTAGCCAATAAAAGAAACTTGCTCTGCCCCAACTTCTACTGCGTAGTTTTGTAAATCAAAAGCGGCGGCTTATTGTCACAAATCTTTATGGTCAATGATGTGTAATGAGTGACAGATGCCCTCATACACTGTGAAAACAGTTCCGTGAATACTCAAGTATAGTCTCTGAGTACATCAACAGGTAACTGTTTGTTTTACCCCAGGTGGTTAATTGAAAACATACAGCGTCAATCAGTTTGCTGATGATCGATTGTGAGAAAGTTCAATCGATTATCGGAATCGGGAGCTTCCAGCACGCCGCTAATCGATACCACCTGATCATCGGTACACCACTACGACATGGTCACAAGGTCCCGGATTTGAATCCCACTGGAGGAGTTCAGGTCATGTCTTTATGGCACGTCATTGCATAGAGCCTTTCATTATCATCCTTCCATCATCTTGAATAATGTTGAAAGGGATGTAAGACACCAAACCATCATCATCATCATCATCATCATCATCATTATAATATTTAAGTGTATAATTACAAGTATGAACTTTGTTTCAGTCTAATATTAATGATATCCATGTGGTTTGTGGCTGTTTGAAAGACTTTCTGCGGAACCTGAAAGAACCACTCATCACCTTCAGACTGTGGAAGGACTTTGCAAAGGCAGCTGGTATGTTCATTGTTGTTACACAAAAATGCGTAAGCAAGCGCACAACAAAACCTGCAATAAGATCTGTGTGACCAGCAATGTCTCAGATCAGCCTGTACATCCACCCAGTATGACAAGGGTTCTTGTTTATCCCTCTTTGGATCACCAGGAGGTTGCAGAAGGCACATGCTATTAGGGAAGACTGATCAGACTGTGTGGATGGGCAGGCTGATCTGAGTCTTTGCTGATCGTACAAGTCTTATTGTAGGTTTTATTGTGTACTGGCTCACGTTGAAGCATCTCCTTACCTTTGCCTTGCTTGGAGAATTCTGAAGCTACAGAACAGTATATGAGGTGTGTCTTGAGAAAATGTACATTCGGACATTTGTCTTTCAAAGATGAAGATTATTCTGAATTTTCATCCAGTCTGTTTGGCCTCTCTCGACCTGAAGAAGCCTTGAACCCTGGGCCGAGGCACTGATATACAGGTTGATCTCAGTCTTTGCTGGGCACACACATTTGAAAGTACGGTAAATGTCCTAAAATTCTAACAAAAGGCATAGGCAAACAGTGTAGGACCCAGATCAGACTGCTCCTGAAGGAGCAGTCTGATCAGGGTCTACACTGTTTTCCATTCCACTTAGTATTTTAAGAAGCAACTTTATAAGAAGCCAAATTTAGGCAAAAAGTGTATGGAATAAAGTGTTGGAAATTTTAGAAGATTTACCATAATTTACATTTTCTCATGTTACAGTTGGTATGTTGATATTATTTTTTCAAAACAGAAAAAAGAAACAAAAACAAAAACAAACCAGTATAAAATAAGGTAGTTGATTGGCAAGGTTAGTGTTATGAGTTTGTTGTTTTTGAAGATGAGTTTTAAGGCCCAGTTAATACTGACTACAACGATGTTTAAACAATATAGAAGATTGGGCAACAGAAAATGGTTTCAAATTTTCAAAAACAAAAACTCAATGCGTTCATTTTTGTCAGATACGTCAGCTACATTTAGATCCTCATCTCACCATATACGGTAGTCCAATTCCAATCGTCAGTGAAGCAAAATTCCTGGGTCTTTTGTTCGATAACAAATTATCTTTTATACCACACATCAAAGCTTTAAAAGCTAAATGTTTAAAAGCTCTTGATATTCTTAAAGTTCTCTCCAGTTCCGACTGGGGAGGAGATCGTACTGTTCTTTTAAATCTCTATAGATCTTTAATTAGATCTAAATTGGATTATGGATCCATAGTTTATGGATCCGCTAGAAAATCTTATTTGAAATCTTTGGATACTATTCATCACCAAGGTTTACGTCTGGCTCTAGGGGCTTTTCGTACTTCCCCCGTCGAAAGTTTATACGCTGAATCAAATGAACCATCACTGTATATAAGAAGACAGAAATTGTCTCTTCAATATGTTACTAAATTAGCCGCCAATCCACGTTATTCAGCCTATGATTGTGTTTTTAATCCTAAATATGAAAGATTTTACAACAACAAACCAACGGCTATTAAACCCCTTGGCCTGAGAATACAACCGTTACTTGAAGAGGCCAATATCAATATTAAAAATGTTCAGCATTTTTCTTTTCCATCAAAAGAGCCATGGACGTTAAACCCTCCAAAGATTATTTTAGACCTTCATAAAAATAAAAAAACAGAAGTGAAGTCGCATATTTTTAAGAATGAATTTTTAGAAATCAAATCAAATTATAAACATTACCTGTCAATTTATACAGATGGTTCGAAACAAGATGAGAAAGTTGCTTGTTCTGTTATTAGTCCAAATTTTACTGACAGTATCAGATTACCTGATAATAGCTCCATTTTTACCGCCGAAGCCAAGGCAATTGATATTGCACTTTACCATATCAGAGATCAGTCTGAAAAACAGTTTATCATTTATTCAGATTCTCTTTCTGTATTAAAATCTCTTAAAGATTTACACCATAGAAACCCATTAATTCAGCAAATTCTTAAAAAATATTATTATCTTTCCGCTTCAAAAGAAATTGTATTTTGTTGGCTTCCCAGCCACGTTAATATTCGTGGAAATGAATTAGCAGATTCAGAAGCCAAATCTGCATTATCCTTAGTAATAACCAATTTCAAAATTCCTCACTCCGACTTTATATCAAACGTCTGTCAATACATCAACAACAAATGTCAGTCTGTTTGGGAAACACAAACTTATAATAAATTAAATGAAATCAAACCAAATTTTAACAGCAAATGCACATTCTCTAATCGCAGCAGGAAAGAACAAACAAAAATCACGAGCTGTAGACTTGGACACACTAGAATTACTCATTCTTATATTTTAAACAATGAACAAGCTCCATTCTGCATTCCTTGTAATGAACCTTTCACAGTGAAACATTTTCTTATCACTTGTGCTGAATTTAATCACATTCGCACAAAGTATTTTAATATAAAAACTATAAAGGAACTTTTTGATATGCCAACTCAGAAAATACTCGACTTTCTTAAAGAGATCAGACTTTTTAATAAGATATGATCAGTATTTTTAATCACTTAAAATCATTGATACTTTATCTCTTTAAAATAAACACATCAATCCTAGATATTTTTAAATTTCTCATTAAATAAAATCATCATATAACATAAAACTTATTAGACGCTATATGCCCTTTTAGGGTTGAGCGTCTATAAACAAAATATCCATCCATCCATCCAGTTAATACTGTTAGGGTCATGTTGAGCCGGTTGATCTACTCTCAATTTCTGCTGGGCAGGCTTAGTCCTCTAATCGGTTAACTAGTACTTACACAAATACTTTCACCAGTAACTGGAAGTATTGGCCCAGTGGTTAGTGAACCTAACTTTGGATCATGAGGTCCTGGGTTTGAATCCCGCTTGAATGACTGTATGGTGCTTCATTGCTCAGACCCCGTGTGAGTCTAATGGGTACCACAGTGGGAGTTCTGGTGAAATAAAAGATTATCTCCTGTATCTTAAATCTGCAGCCTTGCCTTGTAGTTGACACATTTTGCAGGATTCTCAATGTAGGACTTTACTTGTTTTACAAATCATTAAAACAGAAAACAGGTTTCCTAATTGTCATATACAAAATATATATATATATATATATATATATATCTTCTTTTTGTGTTTCTAGATAATCGCGACAGAGCAATGAGTGAGTCAGATTTGTGTCAGGCTCTCAGTCAGTTGCCCACTGCCAACAGAGATACCTTGGCTTTCTTGATGCTTCATCTTCTCAGGTATGTTCACACATTTGTTATAAACATTGCTTAAGATAAGTGGTGAAACCATATGTTGTGGGTACTCATTAGAAGCACCTCATCAAGGCACTTCTAATGAGTATTCAGCATATGTTTTTATTGAGAAATAAGAAAAAAATTTCCTGATACCGTCTCTTATGTAGAGCTATGTCTAAATCTTCTTTCAGTTTTGTTGGCTTCTGTTTGTGTGGGGGTGGGATTGGGCTGCTTATTGCAGCAAATTTGTGGTCTTAACCCATTGTAATCGGGAGACCCCTAAAAAGGTAATTGGCAAATAGTGCAGACCCAGATCAGACGCCACAGAATGCGGCATCTGATCAGGATCTTCACTGTTTGCAAATAGTTCAACCAATTTTCTCTAGGAATATCTAAATTACATAGCCTGACATACCTAAAATCGAAATTAGAATCTTCCAATATATAGTGTGGGGGAGTTCATTCAGTCTACAATGAGTTAAGATCTATCCCAGCCTGTATCTCAGCTCAGTGTGGCAGGATCTCCCTCAGATCCTGCCTGATTTGACCTTGATCAGGCTATACCAATGCACAGGTGACTGGATTTGTGTTGATAACTCGCATTTGAAAGTTTTGTTTTCCCAAATTGTACCATATGGATGTACTGACAGATGTTGTCATCATTCTGAGACAGTTCTTTGGAAGGCATTCTTACCGGAGAAAATCAGTAGATGTGAAGAAGGAAAAAAATGCAAAAGAAGATGCTCTTTCCAATTGCAATCAGATATATTGGCAATTTTCTTATTTCTCCATATATGTGGGAGCCCTAACACGAAAAGGAACCTACCGGCCTCGGTGGATGCGCGTCCGACTGGTTGCAGGTTTGATCTCCGCCAGGTCCGCAACATATTTTCGTGGAGATTTGATCATGAAATATTTTCTACGGTCATTCTTTCCCTTCCACTGAATCAAGAGGGGCATTTGTCAGTTTCTGGCGAAAGAATGTGCACAATACTGGTTAACTTCTTGGAGGACTAAGCCTGCCCAGTAAAAGTGTGGATAGGTAAACTGACCGTGCTAGACATGACCTCATTCGGTTGACTGGGCCGTAAAACCTCAACACAAGAAAAGGAACCTTACAAACCTCAGTGTCAGAAAACATTCCTTTCAACATGCGCATTTGCATAGTCTGAAAAGAATCTTCATTGGGCACATTTTGAATAGCCAGTGATGCAAGGTTTCTTCATGTCGACAAGGAAAACTGATTAGACTGTGTGGATGTGCAGGCTGATTTGAGTCTTCATAGGGCACAAATGTCAGAAGGTATATTTTCTCACTTTGTGACTTGTATGTCATATGGTAATGATGTGTCTGTTCTGTGTAATCAGGATCTTTGCAATCCATTCGTATGTTCTACATTGTTTGGTGGTTCTATATTAACCCTTAAAGCACTAGTCACAACTGCAGCGGATGGCAATTTTGATTATTTTAATACCCCGCCACTATCACGTTGGTCATCTGTGTGTCTGTCCGTCCATCTGTTGTCCATCAGTCTGTCCATATTTTCGTTTAAGGACGATAACTTCAGTAAATGACAATGGATTTTCACCAAACTTGGTGTGTGCATTGATATTGTGGAAATCTAGATTGGGATTGCTAATGGGCAAATTTTGTCAATTTTTGACAGAGTTATCTGCCTGCGACAAGTCTATATTTTAGTTTCTGGATGATAACTTGAGTAAATATCTGTGGATTTTTACCTAACTTGGTATGTGCATTGATATTGTGGAGATCTGGTTTGGGATTGCTAGTGGCCAAATTTCATCAATTTTTGATGGAGTCGTCTGTTGCGACACATTCGTATTTTAGTTTCCGGACAATAACTTAAGTAAAATTATCAGTTGATTTTCACAAACTTGGTATTTGCATTGATATTGTGAAGATGTGGTTTGGGATTGCTAATGGACAAACTTCATCAGTTTTTGACAGAGTTATCTGCGTGCGAAACGATAATGGTGGGGTATTATCATTTTACGTTTTTATTTTTCAGAGAAAATAAGTCAACAGTTCATGTTAATTGTCTGCCAAACAGATGATTCACATGAAATGTCAAGACTTATTTTCTCTGGAAAATAATTTTCTCTGGAAAATAAAGAAAAAGTAACAATTGTAAGAATGTCATCTGCTACAAATTTTGGCACTTTAAGGGTTAATGGGCAGTAAAGTCTTGTGCAAGTATGTACAGGCTGATGGGTCCCAGTACTGCACCTATATAAAATAAGGAATCTTTTTTTCATAGGTCTAGATAAGAGTGGACATCAGGTAAATAGTTTTCTTATTTCTCGACGAAAATATATGTTGTGGGTACTCATTAGAAACGCCTCGTTGAGGCGCATGTAATGAGTACCCACAACATCTTTATGTTGAGTAATAAGAAAAATATAGATACTTTTTGGTTGGAAAAAGTGTCTTATCAAGAGCTATGTTCTCTTTATACAAAACATACATGTGGCTGAGTGCTTAGTGCTCTCATCTGCAGACAGCACATGTTTGAATCCTGCTGAAGGGGTCATTCAGTCCATGACTGTATGGTGCTTCATTGCATGATGCCAGTGACAGATTTAAATCTGGTTTAAATCTTTAAACATCATTAACTTTGTTAAGTGTAATCCGATTTAATCAAATTTGCATCAAAATGTGTGGTCTGTGAAGATTTTTCATTCGCCATACGAAAACACCTCTATTCAAATATATAGAAAATTTCACCTCCACAAACTGAAAATTTTCAGATACAAAAACTCTGATATTTTTCATATTTCTGCTCAAAACATAGATTGTGGGTACTCGTTAGAACTGCCTTGGTGAGGCGGTTCTGATGAGTACCCACATTGACAATCTATGTTTTTGAGCAGAAATAAGAAAAATAATGTGTACCCCTGTACACCCCAGTTTTACTATATAAAAGTTGGGTTTAAGTGGGTTTAAGTGGGTCAAAATTATATAGGCATGTTTTCATGATGCAACCTTGCTTTTCCTTTTAAGTTGACTCATTGATATTGATTATTCTTGTAGCCAAACTGTACAGAAACTGAAGTGTGTATAGATTGCTGTTTGTTTCAGAGTATCACAGACACCTGAGACAAGGATGACTGCTAGCAATCTTGCTACCGTGTTTGGTCCATCCATTGTGGGATTCTCCACAGCAGAACCAGAACCGGCGCAGATGATCAATGAATTAAAATATCAGAGTTTGGTACGGTAAATTTTTCAGACCTAGTTCGACCCAGTTAGACACATAACCCTTTTTTGCGCACAGTCAAGCAATCCGCAGTCATCGGATTACAGCCAGTGCAAGTTTTGTCAATTTTTTCTAAAGGTCCATGTGATTCAAATTAGTACCCATAACATACGCTTTTATAAAGAAAATCAGAAAAAAAGAATTGCATAAGCATCGTCAAATAAGTACTTGTCTGATCTTTATTAAAGTGTATCCATAGTAGGTAGATGCATATTTTACCACAAGTTTTCCTAGTAATTTTGAAAAACCTAAGACTTGTCCTGAAATTCGAAGCCTGTGGGTGGCAGAGTGGTTAGTGCTTCTGACTTTGGATCATGAGGTTCAAGGTTTTCAGTAATCATTCATATCCAGCCATGTTATTATGAAGTTTAAAATTGTGATCTGGCAGTTGGTTTGGTTGTCATGGCAGAAGAAAGTTCACATAGACTTACAATGGGAAAATGGTTAAATTGCATTTTCTCCATAACCAGTGAAGTGATGTGTACTGTATTTGGTGGTTATGATCATTTGATTGTCAACCTAGTTTGTGTGTTCTATGGCCAGTGACCAGTTTGTTTGGTTGCCATGGCAACATTCATTTTTAGCTCGCCCGAACAACGTTCACGGAGAGCTATTGTATTACCCCCCGGCGTCGGCGTCCTGAAATGTTAAAGTTTTCGTTAAAGTTTTTAAGACCTCATTATTTCCCAACCTTACCATAGACTTGATTCGTCTTTGGTATGATGATACATATTGGTCCAAAATTTTGCGCAGTACCATCCCCACCACCCTAGGTCATGTCATGGTCAAGGTCACAGACTTAGAATTTTCATGTTAAAATTTAACGTCAATGTTTTTAGGATCTCATTACTTCTACACTAAATGATGGATTTAGTTCCTATTTGGTATTATGATAGTCACTGTTCAAAAGTTTTCATCAGCCCCATCAGCATTCATGACCGTGACCTTGAGGTTGAGGTCACAGACTTAGAATTTAAATGTTAAAGTTTTTGTTAAAGTTTTTAAGACCTCATTATTATCTTACCTTATCACCGATTTGATTTATCTTTGGTATGATGATACATATTGGTTCAAAATTTTGCATAGTACGTTTCCCAGCCCCCCTAGGTCATGTCAAGGTCAAGGTCACAGACTTAGAATTTTCATGTTAAAATTTTGCGTCAAAGTTTTTAGGATCTCATTACTTATAAACTACATGATGGATTTAGTTCCTATTTGGTGTCATGATAGATACTGGTTTTTTACAGCACCATCATCACTCATGACCCAGACCTTGAGATCGAGGTCAAAGACTTAGAATTTAAATGTTAAAATTTTCCTTAAAGTTTTTAAGACCCCATTATTTCCTAACCTTATTACTGATTTGATTCATCTTTGGTAAGATGATACATATTGGTCCAAAGTTTTGCCCAGTTCCATCCTCGTCCCCCTAGTTCATATTAAGGTCAAGGTCACAGTCATGTCAACATCTTCATGTTAAAATTTTACGTCAAAGTTTTTAGGACCTCATTACTTCTAAACCAAACAATGCATTTAATTTATATTTGGTATCAAGATAGATACTGGTCCAAAGTTTTTATCAGCACCATCAGCACTCATGACCGTGACCTTGGGGTTGAGGTCACAGACTCAGAATTTAAAAAATGTTGAAGATTTTAAGACATAATTATTTTCTAACCTTGTCACTGAATTGATTCATCTTTGGTTTGATGAAAATTTTGCACAGGCAATCCCCCACCCAAAATCCCCCCACCCCCCCAAGCCCCAGAGGTCATGTCAAAATCAAGGTCACAGAATTTTCCAGAAACGAAATGTGCAATATCAGGCGAGCTTTCCTGTCTGACGACAGGTCTTGTTTAATGACGACTTTCCCAAAAACACTGAAGCAGTATGCTTGGGTAAGGGCAATTCAAAATAGCTAAAATCATGGTGATCTGCTCCTTGGTTTGGTTGCATGAGCTTTATTTTTCCAACTACCACTGAATTTCAGTTTTAGCCTACACCTTTATTTAGAGGTGTTGTCTGGATTTTGCTTTGAGAACATGTATTTACCTGACAGCGCTAAGCACATTTGTAGCAGACATTCAAAAATCGATTTGATATTTTTTAGAGAAAATAAGACTTGACTTTTCACATTAATTGTCTGCTAGGCAGATTCACATGAAATGCCAAGTCTTATATTCTCTGAAATAAAAATGAATAATTTCAAAGTGTCATCTGTTGTAATTGTGATGAGCAATTCAATCAACGGTTAAATCATTATTTATTGACAGGTGATGGATAAGTTGTTTGTAGTGTCAGAAGACTACTGGGTGAAGTTTATCAGTGACGAGCCAGAAAATGTATATAATAACAATGAATATAACACACCCCAGACGCCAGATGCCACCAGAGGATGTATGTACAAGTTAACAATTTGTTTTCAACCCAAACTGTTTTTTTTTTTTTTTTTTTTTTTTTTTTTTTTCTCTCTTACCCATTCACATGTGCATACACATGCATGCAGCCACACAGGAAGATACTCATATGTTTAAATTTGATACATTTTACTGATGTGCTTGTTAGATCCATTCTGTGTGATACAATCAGAAAAAAAAAAAAAAAAAAAAAAAAAAAAAAAAAAATCAGGGCCCAGTTGTTCAAAGCGTCGTTAGCTTAACAAGTTAGTGGTCAAAATGTTAACTGTTCTAGTAAGTAGAATATCTAATTCACAGGTATTTTTGCTGAAAAAATGTGAGTAGCTTTTGCAAATGCAAAAGCTCCTCACATTTTTTTTCAGCAAAAATATTAGCATTTGTTTCATATTTAATGATCAAAGTTTTATTATATACATTCATTAACGACATCGTTAGTTTTGAACAATTGGGCCCTGAAGTTCATTCTACATTTAAAGCAAAACATTCACCTTTTTTTTTTTTAATGATGTACATGATATTAGTCTAAGAGGCCACCAGCTGTGTGAGATTTGTACTTCGTTTCATATGTACCCTATAAATCAATTTTAACCTTTAAAAGCTCCATATTCCTCAAAAAAAATAGACATTTTGTATCCAAGAAAGGGTTAATGAATTGATATATAGTATTAACCCTTGTCATGCTGAATAAATTAAGATGCCAAACCCACTTCTAATTTTCAGCCAATCAGATTACTTGATCCTGATAGATGCTATAAATTCACATACTTAAATGGCAAACAGTGCAGATCTGGATCAGTTGGCTTCTTCAGAAGCCAACTGATCTGGATCTACACTGTTTGCAAAGGCAGGGTATATCCAGGTTCAGCAGGACAAGGGTTAATACTATCATAAACTGTGGCATAAGACAGCCTGTAAATCATTTAATCTCTTGTTTTTGAACTGGATCAAAAATGAAATGATTTTATTATCTTATCTCTGAATTAATATTGGCAATATTAATTCAGAGATACGATAAAAAAATCATTTCATTTCAAGAATGAGAGACTAACTGAAATTTTACAGGCTGTCCGGTGCCATATTTTATATTGTATTAATACCATATATCAATTTATTTCTTGGATAATAAATGTCAATCAGAACAGCTACAGTAGACTTTATGTGAATTGTCAGCCAAGCAGATGATTCACTTGAAATATGAAGCCTTAGTTTCTTGGAAAAATGAAATATTGGAGGGTGTTGCCTTAGAATGGCACGTTAAGGTTAATCCTTGTCCTGCTGAACCTGGATATGTCCTGCTTCTGAAAACAGTGTAAATCCGGATCAGTTGGCTTCTCGAGAAGTATATGAATTTATATCTTCAAACCTGTTTAAGTAATCTAGTTGGCTAACAAATAGAAAAGGGTGTGGCATCTTAATTTATTCAGCATTACAAGTGTTAACTTATTTTTATTATACAGATACAGAGCTCTTGATAAAAGGGTCTATCAGGTAAATATTTTCTTATTTCTCCACTAAAACGTGGGTACTCACTAGAAGTGCCTGACCGAGGAAAAATAAGCGAGACACTTCTATGGAGTACCACAACATACGTTTTAGTGGAGAAATAAGAAAAATGTCGGCACTTTTTGACTGAATAAAGCTCCTATCTAGAGCTATGCAGGTAGTAAATTATGAAATGTGTTAACCTGTTTACATCAAGTGGACTCTTCTACCACAACTCTTTGGACCAGACTATTTCCAGTAGCAGGGAATCTGGTTAGCTGTTATTATTACTGTGTTTTGTAGAAATTCTTGTATTTAATGCAAACAAGATCCAGATGAGATGCTGCATTCTGCTGCACCTGATCTGGGTCTGCAACTGTTTGCCAGTAACCCTTTTGCGGAGTCTCCAGACTAAAATGGGTTAATAACTAGTAACAGTGTTTTCAGAGAAAACAGATGTACCCCAACTGTGAATTTTCAGTTTTTCTACTGCTGTGATGTTGGAAATTAGGTCAAGGTCATCAAAATCTAATCAGTTCTTTGTTATGTCCCAATTACAGCTGACTCGTTATCTCGAAGTGAAAATCTTGTCCCTGCCTAAACATGAAAATCGAACAGCAAGCAAAAACTTTTGTGGAAAAGAAGAGAAATTGCTCCTAAGGAGCAATTTCCCCTCTTTTCCACAATATTTTCGATATAGCTCTAGTCCAATTACATATAAATTTGTTAAAATATGGTTGTTCGAATTATTTTTTCCTCAATTATAAAAATCTGATATGTTGAGGTACGGATATCTCGAAGTGTTTCAGAGTCCCTTGAAATTCGAGATAACGAGAGTTGACTGTATATATCCAAGCAAATTTGGTAAGAATCCATTCACTGGTTCACAAGAAATTGTGCAGACAAGAAAGTGTGATGCCGTTGCTGGCGGCGACGCCAGTTGGATCTGCACCAAAGTCAATATGTCCCACTCACTGTAGGTGGAAAGACATAAGTATGGTACCTTAAGAACTGTAGTGAGCAAACTGTCTCTTGAATATTGGAGAGCATCTCCTATGTATCAAATTTATACAATATAGAATCTTTACTAAATTAAAATAATTTTCATTTCAGTACTGGAAAGCCGTCTAGGGCCTGTACATACCCCAGGATCATATGACAGAAGCCAGACATGGACCACCAGAAACACATTTACACCCAGGTACCTTTCATTGTTTTTCTCATTCAGAAGATATGCCATCCACGGTGGCTCATTCTGGTGCGCATCCGACTGGTGACAAGGTCGCAGGTTCAATCCCCACCAGGTCCTGCAACATTCTTTTGTGGAGATTTTTTTCTGTGGTCATTCTCTCGCTTCCACTGATTCAAGAAGGGCTTGTCAGTTTCTGGCGATAGAATATGGGCAAGTACTGGTGAATGGCTTAGAGAACTATGCCTGCCCAGGAAAAGTGTTGTTAGGTAAACTGACCAGCTCAACATGGCCGTCATGGTGTTGACTGAGCCAAACCAACCACCAATCATTCAAGAAGGGCAGTTGTCAATTTCTGGCGAAAGAATGCTCAAGTTCTGGTTAACTGCTTAAAAGAGGATTGATCCTGTCTAGGAAAGTGAGACAAAGTTAACTTATTGTCTTGATTTGTCTAGAATGCAAATCCTACAGAACTTTGAAAAGTTTTATTAGTAGTCAAAACCCTATTTGATTCGTGCCATGCAAAAACGTGTCTTCATGCATATACGGATAGCAAAGGCCCAGATCAGCCTGCGCATTGGCGTAATCTGATTATCAGCCTGGGCATCGGCGTAGTCTGATCAGAGCTTTCTTTGTCTGCTAGCAGAGTCCATGGATACTACAGGATGTTTGGATGAAGAGCAAAGGCCGGAATGATAGTTTGTGCATGTGCAGAATGATCTGAATCTGCACGTTTTGCACGTTTTAAGGCACTTTTTTGCTTGATGTGACCCATTTAGTTTGTTCTGGTGATTCACCAGTATTGTGAAAAACTGTACATGTATATGTACATGAGCAAAGAGAAAACAACAGAGGATTTTCCTGCCAATGTTTTTATCAATATGTTTACTTTAGTAAGCAAGCAGTTTGCTGACTTCGGATATTAGTCATACCTCTTGTAGTTTTATTGATGTCCTGCTTTGATGATGTCATGTGAAAGTGATAAATGTATAAATTACTTACATGTATACTGCGAATGGTAGCTTTAATAGTCCTATAACACAACAGCAAAATACTATAATTGTACAATTGTTCGCGGTGTATTAATGTTTGCAAATTTCACAATCAGCATAAATCTGAGAAGTTTCAAACACGCAAACTTAATATTTTTGTATAGAAATTTTAAGGCCAGTTTACAAATCTGCGAATTTTAATACCAGTGTAAATGTTTAAAATTATAAAAATGGCGAGCAGTTATGACCGCAGAGATTTACAGTAAATAAGTAAAAAAACCAAAAAAAAAAAACCCAAAAAACACACACATTATGGCAACAGGTGGAAATAGGATGAAATAGTTCTAGCTTGTATATTTCAGTATCCTCTCTCGAAAGTGTTACAATTTTCTTTCTCAGAACCTGAGCAAAACTAACTGATATTATTGCATAAAGAGCAGTGTCGCCCGTTATTAACATCCGTGCATTAACCGGCAAAAAGCCATGTATTAACAAGGCAATTCACGTGCTGGTAATGCACGGCTAGGCAACTTTCAATATGATCATACCGGGGCCACAGAATTGCTGCCATCACGAGATGTGTACTGCCCTGCCCTAGAACGAGCATAGTCCGTGGAAATAGTGTTTGCCCAACATCTGGGAAAAGGCGAAACAAAATAGTGCAAGAAATAATGCGAAATGTAGCAAATGTTTTCAGTTTTTATGCAGTAATAGCGATCCAACATGGTTTTTCAATGCATTAACATTCGCCAGATCCCTTGGGAGGTGTTGAAAACTGCAGCCTATGGCCTCGGGTTTTCAACACCTCTCACGGGACCTGGCGAATGTTAATGCATGAAAAATCATGTTTGATCCCTATAGTGTGGTATTTGAGCAAAAATCTGACCATAAACTACTGAAATATTTAGCTGGGCGAAAATGTTTCTCTGAAGAAGTGCTGTTCTTTTGCTTTTCCTGAATGTAGAAAAAAAATGTTTAACATGTATATAATATTCTGATCAGTTAAGTTTTTGTCCACTTTTAGTGAACCCCTTAAAGCAAAAGTTGGTGGAAATAAGGAACAACAAAAAAAGTAATTTGTTTGTATCAATGCATGTGATGATCTTTTATAACCACAACCCTACCCCGGTATCATCTTGCACATTCTATATCAAAGTTGTGAGTGTTTTTTGCTGACATATTATGTGGCAGATCTCCAGGGATAGCCAGATAAATTGGTGTCTTATTTCTCCACAAAAACATATTGTGGGTACTCATTAGAAGTGCCTTGTACAGGTGCTTCTGATGAGTACCCACAACACATTTTCATTCCATGAAAGCATATTGTGGTACACATTAGTAGTACCTCATTGAGGCACTTCTAATGAGTACCCATGACTAGTATTATGCCCATTAATCGAAATAAAAAAAAAAAATAATTGGAAGAGCCCACTATTGGCAACTATTGATGTTTTTTTTCACAATTGATTATTCGAAATTCTATTTTTAGAAATGTGGGCCAAAGGTCATATAATGAGACCTACAAATTAAGAGTATTATGAAAGACTCATTGACTAGAAACATGGCTGCAAAATCTGCTATGTCTTGAAATAACCTATATCTTAAATTACCCTAGTTATGCTATTATATGCTGTTGCATTTTAAGTAATATAGAAACATAAAGCGCATATGCTATAATGATTTATTATTTGACGCTAGTTATGGGATATCCGATTGTATAATCGATAATCAATCGGTTTTACTTTCCCGATAATCGATTGTGATTTTCATCTCTGATTCCCAACACTGGAACAATGAAAAAATCATATTTTGATTCAAAAAAAAAAAAAAAAAAAATTATAGATAAAATGACCATACCTAGAGGTGTGATCATGTGGACATTGAAGCTTCATTTGGCAAACAACTAAGACCCTGGCCTAATCCCATGCTTGCACCAGATGGTCTGGCTGTAAGACCCTGTATGCCATAAGGCCCTTTTAATTTGGAGAGGTTTATTTTTTTGTACAATGGGCATAACTGAATCATCTTGTATATCCTTAAAGTCTCTTCAGGGCATTTATTGATCATTGTTCAGACACTTGTTGGGGGTGGTTGGGTGGTGCGAAGGTGCTGTGTATCTTACATCACTGGGGCGTCCAACTGATATTGGCTTACAGTTGGGCAAGGCCTGCTATCCTTGTAGTGGGTAAGGGTAGAGGGGGAATGTTCTTATTTCTTCTGTTTCTTCACTTTCATTCCTGTTCCTCTTTCTTCCCTGTCCCTCTCTTTCATCTCCTCTACTCTCTCTTCTATCTCTTTTCTCCCTTTCTCTGGGAGACGACACAAAATGACCCTCAAGGGTTGACGTGTCGTTAAACCCCAACACAATCAATCAGACACTTGTTACCAAGTATTTTTATCCTGGGTGAGGGGTTGCCAGTGGTTACAAAAGCTAGATACGTGTACTTTGCTGCATCAGAACCTGTCACTATGCACTTGGAAAAGCATCCATATGTGAAGAACGAGACATACTCGCAAAGTTCTTTGATGTTTCACAGGACGTTTTGGTCAGGGAGATAGAA
Source organism: Anodontia alba (assembly GCA_964016985.1). NCBI lineage: Eukaryota > Metazoa > Mollusca > Bivalvia > Lucinida > Lucinidae > Anodontia > Anodontia alba. The sequence continues at coordinate 2,744,992 of OZ024833.1, forward strand.
ATTTTCTGCCAGATCAAAGTGTGCCAGGCTTATTATTCCACAAAAACATTTTGTGGGTATTCACTAGAATTGCCTGGATGAGAGGCTTTTGATGAATATGCCATGTTTTTTCAAAGAAGAAAAATACATGCCTGGATACCCTTCTCATCTGGAACTCTGCATGACACAACTCCTTCAAATATTTCTTGTCTATGTAAAAGCTTGAGTCCTGATTTCATTTTGTAATTTTTCATGCCTTGCGTCTTGTTCATATATTCTTTTTGTGTCAGATAATCATATATCGTTATATGCTAGTTTGAATTATATATGTGTACTTATGTTTGTATTACACGCTTGACTTGTTATGTACTACTACTAGTGCCCTCACAGGATTCCTGTGTTTAGCAAGAGCTATTGCATCCTTGCTCTGAAAACTGTCTGCTTACAGTGAGCAGTCTAATTATGACCTTCATGTTTGACAATAGATTCTGTAGTCTAGGTTTCCTCCAGCCAGACAACAAATGTCAGGGATGGAAAACTTTAGGATTAATCCTGATTTCATGATTGAGAACTTTCATTTTAAGCAAGAAATTTCACTTTTACACTTGTTCGCAGAACCATCCTTTTGTGTCAAAAGTAGTTATTTGGGTTAATATATGCCTGAAATAACTTTAAAAAACTAATTATTAAACTAATTATTAGCTCCAGATAAAAGAGAGTAGCCACATAATACTTTTCTTATTTTTCAATAAAAACATATGTTGCGGGTACTCATTAGAAGCCCCTCCCTGAGAGATATAAGAAAAATATTATTAGTTTTGGGCTGAATTTTTAGATTTCAGGATTATTAGCGACTGTTCTCATCCTTGACATGTCCTGTGTAGACTAGGGACTCTCCTAGGCTATCGCTGTTAGCATATATTTTCAGGTGAACGGATACTTTTTTAGGGGATACAATTAACCCTTAAAGCATCACTCACAACTGTAGCAGAAAACAATATTACTTTTATTCTTTTTCAGAGAATAAAGTTTTGACCTTTCGTGAAGTGTCAAGACTTATTTTCTCTGAAAAATAAATACAGTTGAACCCCAATGGCTCGAACATCTTTGGGACCATGGAAATTCGTTCGAGACATGGGTAGTACGAGACACTGAGGGTTAATCATGGCACCAGTTAGGAAGCAAATAGTGATAATTTTGGGAAATCTTTTCGATTTTCTACACAATGATTGTATGTTGAGTGTACTCATTAGAATTGCCTCGACTAGGCAATTCTAATGAGTACACACAACATACAATTCCATGATAAAATAAAAAAAAATTCCTAAATATTTGTTTTCTGTAGCTATTGGAAGGATTTTGTAGGGACTGAAAAAAGAGTTTGAATCACCCAGGGTAAACTAGCCATCTGGGTTCGAGCCATTGAGGCTATACTGTAATAATAAATAAAAACTTCAAAATGTCTGCTACAAATTTTTGCATGGCGCTTTAAGGGTTAAGCCATATTGTGAGATAAAAGGCTCTTCTGACTTTCTACCGAATTTATCTTTCACTGTGCATGCCTAACCCCTTAGCAAGGCCATGTCTTGTTTATTGGCTGATGTTTCCTTGGTCTACCGCTTACGTGAGCAAATAGCATAGATTCTGGCAAGACTGTGCAAATGTGCTGGCTCACGTTTGCTGTTCACATATGCTGTAATAATGGCTCTTTTCCCATGATCATTTTGATGCTTTTATATCAAAATTATTTTTGCCTTCTGTCTATAAAAGGGCTCTACTCTCAAAGATAAGAACTTGCTCTCCTTCAGAGCAAATTATTTCCCTATTAGAGCCAACACTTGTCAGAAGGAGCACACCTGAGAGATTGCTGTCACCATAGTATTTGAAACTTTTCAAACCTGGGAGCTACGCCTAGAATGTCAATTTTTTCCTTAACTCTTTCCCAGTTAGTGGCGACTTTTGCTGATAACCTTTGCAAACAGTTTGGACCCAGATGAGGCCCGACAATTGTTGGGCCTGATCTGGATCTAAACTGGTTGACATTCTGATGGTAAAGGTTTTTTTGAATAAAGTTAATCTAAAAAAAATTCCACTGACGACAAAAAAGCATGCAAAATTACCCAGCATCATAGAGTTAAAAGAATAACCCTAAGTAACAAAGGAGGCAAATATAGTTGTTGTGAATGTTTTCCTTTGAGGTGTATCTGTTCTCCTTTAAATAATTATAAAAATAATATGGACAAAGACTGTAATTTGATCTTGGTCTTTACTGCTTGCACACATATGTATCTTCCTGCACAGTTCCAGATAAGTGGGGGTATCCACATAATATTTGTCCCTGATAGCTCCATGAAAATATATGTTGTGGGTACTCATTAGAAGTGCCTCGCTGAGGCACTTCTAATGAGCACCCACAGCATATATTTTCATGGAGAAATAAGACAAGTATCAGTACTTTTTGGCTAAAAAAAGTGCCTCAACTGGAGCTAGTTTCCAGTATCTACATAGAGAACAGGGAAGTTTGATATACAGAATGCATCTGGGATTGTGTGTCTTATTTACCTTAAACATTGGGACATCATAAATGCTTACTATACTTATTATAAAATCCAGACAAGTCCCAATTTAGGAACTAGATCTGTCTCAAAACTGCTGGATAAGTGGCAAACAGTGTTAGCCCGATCAAACGCTTTGTTTGGGCCTGTGTGTCTAAATACTTAGGATAAATATGCTGTTTCTTTATACCCCATCACATGATAGTGGCAGGGTATTATGGTTTTACCTTGGTCGACCATGTGTCTGTCTGTCTGTCCTGTCGACCACAAAAGTGGTTTATTATGGGACTCTGTTTTGTCCGTATATCCTTCTGTCCGTATTTTCATTTCCATACACCAATTTGAGTAAATATCAATAGATTTTTGTTGAACTTGGTATGTGCATTGAAATTGTAGAGATCTGGGCCCTGTGGTTCAAAACAAATGATGTTAGTTAGCGTATCGTTAAAACTTTGGTCATTAAATATGCATTTGCAAAAGCTACTCATATTTTTTCAGCAAAAATACCTGTGAATTTGGTATTGTACTTACAAGAACAGTTAACATTTTTACCACTAATGAGCTCATTAAGCTAACGATGCTTTGAACAACTGGGCCCTGGTTTGGGATTGCTAATGGGCAAATTTAGTCAATGTTTGATAGTTATCTGCCCACCACATGATAGTGGCAAAGTATTATCGTTTCAAATTCTTACTCATTAGCTCATGTACATATGCACAGTGTGGGAAAATGACCCTTATTACATATATGAGCAACATAGATCCAGATCAGACTGTGTGGTTTACCTTCATTGTCCATCTACAGAATCAGCGGCTACTGTAGAGTAGATTGATGAACAGGAAACGCATAGCACTCTGGGTAAAAATTTCAGCAGACGTCATTTTAAAATATTTTTCTTATTTTTCCCAGAAAACAGATTTTGACATTTCATGCAAATTGTCTCTTATAGAGACAATTTGCATGAAATGTCAAAACCTGTTTTCTGTGGAAAAATAAGAAAAATATAATCAATTTGTCATCTGCTGAATTAGCCAGAGAGTGGTAAAGGTTAAATATGCAAGTAGATCGGGGCTTTCACTGTTTGCATGGCATAATGACCCTTTTAGCACCTTTCCCTTTATCTGCCATGTTTACAATAAGTATCTGGACAGATAGGCCCAAGCAAACGTGAAGACCCGACACAGACTCTGCAGAATATGACATCTGAAGTTTAAATTTTAGACATATCAGCAGGTAATATAAAGATTTGTTCAATGTTTAGAACAAGCTAAGGTTTCTGAGCAGTTAGAGTAAATACTGCAGCCAAATTGTAAACAAACCAGTTTGTGTTGGAGCTGAGTATCTTGACCAGGTATATGTCCTTTAATTTTGTATACCATTTCTGACAAAATGACATATGCAAATAGTGCAGACCCAGATAGGACTCAGGGTCTGTACTTTTTGCCACTGCACTTAGTGTTTTAAGAAACAACTACATAAAAAGCAAAATTTAGGCCTAAAAAGTATGGATTAAAGTGTTTGTAATTTTTGAACATTTACTGTATTGCAGTAATTGGTGTATACTGATAACAATTAGGTTTTTCACGGCTGTGGTTCGAGCCTCGCTCGGGTCACATGTGGGAAAGCCAAGTTCTGCTTATGGATGGTCAGGTGATTTTTCCCCAGGTTCTCTGGTTTTCGCCCACCTTTGATGAACGGGTCGGCTTGATATAAGTGAAATATTCTTGAAAGGGCCATAAAAATACTGATAACAGTATCTGCATCATGTAAGAAAAGGACCTTAATTTATTTGCAGAGAGTGAAGGGCCAGATTGGCCTGAATATCTGGGCAGTCTGATCAGAGACTTTCATATATCTGGAAGAAGCTTGATTAACATAGAATCGGTTTGGGTGTTTTCTTCATGACTAGCTCTCTATTCATCCCATAATATTTAACATCAGTCATAATTCATTACTCATAAAACATTATCATCATATATATAACAATTATCTACCTAATCACTAAATTCATTAAGCATTTCATCCTAGCAGCTAGGGTAATGGGCAGCTTTTATACTAAAACCCCCACCCCCTTGTATATGGGGTGGCCCACCCCCTTGTATTTGGGGTGGTTTTATTTTTCTGGGTTTTTATCTAAATCAGAGAAAAGAAGACAAATTTAATGCCACCACTCAAAGACTTTCGACGATCCATGAGTGAGAGTGCCGTTTAATTACTTTCGAATTGCAGCAGGTAAAATGTGTATTGAATTTGGTGTCACATATTTACAAGTGTATTATTTTTCTCTTTGCTCTGGTGTCTTAATCAGAGAATTAAATGGCTTTTACCTCTATTTTTTTTTTGGCCCATAACTTAATGCATTCTACCCTTATGTTCTACAGCCAAGTGTTTAGTGCTTAGGTATCATTAGCAACATTGATATTTACAGCCGTGCAGCTTCTCACCTGAGCCTTTACTGTCCACGATTTTCAGTACTTGAGTTTTAAAGAATTTTTAGCAGTAGAATAAAAGAGTCTTTAAGGAAGAATTGCTTGTCCTTTCTGTCTTCACTATTTTTGCAAGAATTGCTTATTTTTTTTTCTTTGAAGTTTTGTATGTTTTGACGTAGTTCATCAGGGAAAACAATAGTAATATTTTTCCAGAAGTATTAGTGTGAAAATTATATACAGGTCCAGAAAAAGTTAAATAATTCGGAATAATTTTTGCAACAGAACTTAACGTATTTACCGTATGTATTCAGACAGACAGGCCTGAGCAAACAGTATAGACCCAGATGAGATGCAGCAGAATGTGGTGTCTCATCAGGGTGTACAATTTTTAGACACAACACTAGTTGTAAATTGTATTTGTTCAAATTTTAGAACAAGTATGGTAAGGGGGTGTCCAAATACTTAAGGTAAATACAGTATCGTACTGGCATCTTAGCATCACCTTGCCATGGCAGTTCCATTGAGTATTCAAAAGATATGTACATCCTAATGAGGGTCTCTTTTGACCGAAACTATTTGACCCCAAAGTAACTAGCCAAATACTAGCAGAACTAGCATCTAACTGTTAAATGATCAGTGGGTAAAATAAACAATTTCATAATGATCAAAGTTTGTTAATATTTTACATGAAACTTGGCCTCGGTGGCTCAGTTGGATGCACATCCGACTGGAGACCATGAGGTCGCGGGTTCAACCCCCGCCGAGGTCGGCATCATTCTTTCGTGGAGATTGATCATGAAATATTTTCTACGGTCATTCTCTCCCTTCCCCTGATTCAAGGAGGGCAGTTGTCAATTTCTGGTGAAAGAATGTGCACAACACTGGTTAACTGCTTAGAGGAGTAAGCCTGCCCAGTAAACGTGTGGTAAGGTAAACTGACTGCGCTCGACATGACCCCATTGGGTTGACTGGGTCATAAAACCACAACGCAAACAAAAACATGAAACTTACCGAACATGGCAAAATCATGTTATATAGGAAATAGCAGGTTACCACATAAAATGTGGAAGCGTTCTTAACCTGCTGAATAAATTAAGATGCCACACCCACTTCTAATTTTCAGCCAATCAGATTACTTGATCCAGATTGTTGCTATAAATTCACATACTTAATGGCAAACAGTGCAGATCCAGATCAGTTGGCTTCTTCAGAAGCCAACTGGTCTGGATCTACACTGTTTGCAAAGGCAGGGTATATCCGGGTTCAGCAGGACAAGGGTTAACAGCAGAATTTTATTAGCTTGCTGGGACTATGTCCCTGGAGGTCTTAGGTGTGCATAGTTTTTAATTTTAGGTGCTGCTTTCATATTTGGCCTACACCTACCTTAGGGTAAGCCCTCTCAATAGCATACACCCCCTTCCCCAAGTTAGACCCTCTGTATTGATCAAGGTCAGTTCATATTTACACCTATGTTTAAGTTCTGTGATTAAGTATTCAAGATACTACTTTTGTACTTGGCCCAGACCTACCTTAGGGTAAGCCCTATCAATAGCACTCAGTTTGACTTTCTGCCTAGGTCAAGGTCAGGTCATTCTTTGTCATTTACAGCTGTGTTTAAGTTTTGAAAAAGTTTTGAAGTGTAAGTTACTACTGAAGTGTTCAGGATACTGCTTTAATATTTGGCCCACAACTACCTTCGGGTAAGACCTTTCAAAAGCACACACCCCTCCCTCAGTTTGACCTTTTGCCCAGGTCAAGGTCAGGTGATACTTTGTCATTTATTGGATTAAGGTCAAGGTCAAGCTTGTTGTGGAGGGTGATATGCACAATGCAAGCATTCAAATAGCAGTGTCCATGTAATAGGTAGATTTATTAATGAAATGCCTCATTTGGTATTGTAATACCTTGTCTTATGTTTCTCCATGTGCCTTCTCAGATTTTGTTTTTCCCTTTCTCAGTTCTGTCTGACTTTTCCCCTTTTATCCTGATTTTACCATTCAACCAATCAGTCAGTCAGTCTTCTTAACAATGATCACTTCCAAAGATTGTTTTCATATCCGATCATCCCTTTCCGGTGAGCTGCGTTGTCTTCTGACAACTTGTATATCCAAACTAGAATCCTTTGCAGGCTAAATAGGGCCTTGTTTATTTGCCTAGTACACATAGTCCTGGTTCATCTGGGTAGATGTGCAGTCTGAATTGGACTTCCAGTGTTCATGTATGCATTAACCTATAGAGCTTTTTTGACTAAAATCAACAGAAAACTAATGAGTGCTACAGTAATAACCCTAATTATAGGGATACCTTTTTTACTTAATTTAAAATAGTCCATTCTACTACCTCTTGATGTTTCTAAAATATTGCTGTATGTATGGGAAACAGTGTAGACCCTGATCAGATGCCACATTCTTGGGTGTCTCATCCGGGTCTACACTGTTTACTCAGGCCTGTCTGTCCCAATACTTGGAGGTATTATGATACTTTTTGTCTGTTTGTTTTTGTTTTGTTTTTTTCCCAGAAAATAAAACTTGATATTTCATTCAAATTGACTTCTTTGGAGACAGTTTGGATGAAATGTGCAAACCATATTAAAGCTTAGCTTGCTGGGTAAAAAATTCAGCTGATGACAAATTGGTGATATTTTTCTTATTTTTCCCAGAAAATAGCCTTTGACATATCAGTTTACATGAAATGTCAAAGCCTGTTTTCTGGAAAAAAAATAAGAAAAATATCATCAGTTTGTAATCTGATTTTGCCCATAGAGTGGTAAAAGTAAAACTGAGAAGAAAAATATTTGAAAATGTAATTTGCTAATATCTAAATTTAGCAGGTAAGATACCTATTTTGCCACTTTCAGCTAAATGATGCTTTTATTTGTTCCAGGCGTGGAGACCGAACACAGAATTTTACTAGACGGCCAAACCACTATTTTAATTCTCCAACAGTGGAATAGTGGGTGTACGTATGATTTAGTCTTCGAAAAGAATGCACTGCCTCACTTTAGAGGTATGGAGAGACTTGCCATGAAGGACGTGTATATAACAATCACTATATTTTAATACCACGTTTACATTGACGAAATGAGCAAGACTTCTTGTACTTTTGTACAGATCAATCATGGTTTTAGATATTTTAAACAACAGGGTATAAATGACAAGAAATAGCCATAAGCCAATTTGAGCCCTCAGATACTCATGATATATTTGGCCAGTGCAGACCCAGATTAAGCTGCAGTTCCTGTGTCTTCATAAGAGGAGATCATGATTAAGTAGTAGTTTTGGTGTATCAGATTTCAGTCTCGGTGTATTGAGAGCAGATATCAGTCCTGATGTATTGGAGAAGATATTAGTCTTAATATAGACTGATTGTATTCTGGGTTGTTCAAAGCATCGTTAGCTTAACGAGCTCGTTAGTGGTCAAAATGTTAACTGTTCTAGTAAGTACAATATCTGATTCACAGGTATTTTTGCTGAAACAATGTGAGTAGCTTTTGCATTCCCATTTTTTCAGCAAAAATATTAGTGTATATGCCATATTTAATGATCCAAGCTTTAACGATATGTTAACTAACATCTTTAGTTTTGAACAACTGGCCCAGATGTATAACATTTCTGTTCTGGTGTACACAGTGCTAACAAGGATCTCGATGTTGACAGTGATATCAACCCTGCTGCTGTCACAGTGATTTATTTACAATTTTATGAAAATGCATCCCAGGACTCGCTTGGGCTATATAAAGTGAGTCCTACTAGAAAATCATTGAGTCCATTACAGAATTTTCTACTATAACTTTGTGAGTCCTGGGACTCGCTGAGATTTAAAATGTGAGTCCCAAAGCAAAAATGTGAGTACAGGACTCAGGATGCGCAGGTAAAAAAATCACTGCTGTCAGATATGTCCTGAAATATCAGATTTCAGTCTGCATGTATTGTGACAGATATCAGTTTTGGTATATATGGTGATTATTCATCAGTCCTGGTGCAGTGCCCAGTGTATATATTGAGTCAATACCAATCTGTACTTCATACTGTTCTTTCTGGGACCAGTTCTTTTGTTATAAAGTACTAAAAAAATTTAGGGTGGCAGTGAATATTAATCTAGCATCCATCTCTTCCGACTGCCTGGTAAGCAGGGTTACCAACAGAGTTTAACAAGAATAATTATCAGGGAATAGTGTTATGTTTGACATGTTCTGACTGTAATAACTGCAGTCGACTTTCGTTGCCTCGACTTCTCTTATCTCGAATAACTGCTTATCTGTAAGTGAAAATCTGGTCCCTGTTTTAAAATGGAAATCTAACAACAGGTAACAAAATATTGTAGAAAAGAGGAGAAATTGCAAGGAGCAATTTCTCCTCTTTTCCACAATTATTTTTAATATATCTCTAACTTCAGGAGTCAAATTACATATTCATTTGTGAAATGTGGTTGTTTGATTTAATTTTTTCCTCAATTCTGCAAATCTGATATTTCGAGGTACGGAAATCCGGAAAGTATTTCAGAGAGTCCCTTGGACTTCGAGATAAATGAGAGTCGATTGTATCAGACAGGCCTTAGCAAACAATAAGACCCAGGACCCAGTTGTTCAAAGCGTCATTAGCTTAACGAGCTTGTTAAGGGTCATTTCGTTAACTGTTTTAGCGGATTCAATATACAATATTCTGATATTTTTTGCTGAAAAAATGTGAGTAGCTTTTGCATTGCAAAAGCTAGTCACATTTTTTCAGCAAAAAATTTCAGCGTATTTGCGTATCACTTGATGTAAATTTTAACGAATCGTTAACTAACGACGTCGTTAGCTTTGAACAACTGGGCCCTGATCATATATCACAGAACTCGACGTCTCTGTAGGGCCTACACATGCTACACTTCCAGTAGTTTTTAGACATGTCAACAAGTACTAAAATGGATTTGTTCTTTTTTAAGATGTATAATAGGGACAGAGGAATTGTTAAGGAGTATTTGGTGATAATTCTTGGATAATTTTTCCTTTTTTCTCCATTTAAACATATGTTGTGGGTACTCATTAGAAGCGCCTCACCAAATACTCCTTAACAATTCCTCTGTAAGGAGATGAGATGTCCCAATATTTAGGGTCGATACGGTGAGAGCCAATACATATGAGAAAAGTGATCTTTTGTGTATGTTTGATCAGCAAAGGCCTAGTTCAGGCTGATCAAGGTCTTTGCTTTGTGGCTAAATATAATAAAGCATAACCAGAGGACTTGTTAAGGAGGACTATTTGGTGATAATTATGGGATAATTTTTCTTATTTCTCCATAAAAACATATGTTGTGGGTACTCATTAGAAGCGCTGAGGCGCTTCTAATGAGTACCCACAACATATGTTTTTATGGAGAAATAGAGAAAATTATCCCAGAATTATCACCAAATACTCCTCCTTAACAAGTCCTCTGATAACTATATAGCATGGAAAAATGAAATTTTGAATTATGATTATGATTAGATTTCTGCATGCAGTTTTCATTTGTTTTGCAGTGATCAGAAAGCGTTAGGTTGACTCTTTAGTTGTTTCATTGTGAAGAGATTTTTTATTTACATACAGAACTTATTTGAACTAGGATATGGGAAAAATAAACAGACCTGGCACAGCTCTGCTTCTTGACGTACTCCTGATATTTTTGCCATGGCAAACAAAACAAATGGAATTTTCCAGGCAGTCAATAAAAATGCTTTAAAGGGGTTATTGCATTTTTGTACCCACCTTTGAATAAGTTGGGGTAGATTAGTCTTTTGACAGTTTTAGTTGAAAAGCTGTGTATGAGGGAAAACAGGTCATGAAAAATTGTAGATTGCAGAATTAAAGAAACTTGTACAACATAAATGCATAAATGGAAAAATAAGAAAGAAACAATGTCTGTACAAGCTAGACTGAAAAAAAAACCCCCCAAAAAACACAACACCTCACAACAGGTAGATATTACATGTAACAAAAACTAAAATAAACTAAAATTGTATGATGGAGGATAAGATGCTGTCCTCCCTTCTCATTGCTTCATAAATGGAGTCCACCTTGGTGGCTTAGTCACACATATGTGTCTGACTGGTGATCAGGAGGTCACCGGTTTGATCTCCGCTGGGTCCGGCAACTTTCTTTCGTGGAGATTGATCATGAAATATTTTCTACGGTCATTCTCTCCCTTCCGCTGATTCAAGAAGGGCATTTGTCAGTTTCTGCGAAAAGATGTGCACAAGTACTGGTTAAATGCTTTTGCCCAGGAAAAGTGAGATTAGGTAACGACTCGACACGATCGAAATGATTTTGACTGGACTGTAAAACTCCAACTCAAAAAACAAATTCATAAATGGAATGCTTGATAACTTTGCTATTGTTTTATACATTGTTTAGTATAAATAGATCTGATTTTTTTTCTTTACTATAAATAAATGTTTGAAGAGATTACATTTATTTGCTACAAGTAAAGTTAATTCTAATTTACATAAAATTCATATGAGCCAGCACATGACATAACCTACAATAAGACTTGTGCGACCAGCAAAGACTCAGATCAGCTTGCGCATCCGCGCTGTCTGATCAGTCTTCACTGATCGCATGTGCCTTCTGCAGCCTCCAGGCTATCCAGAGAGGGTTAAACGTGAACCATTGCCATATTTGTACAGGCTGATCTGAGTCTTTGCTGGTCACACGGGTCTTGTAGATTTTGTGGTGCGCTGGCTTATATATTTCAATATATGGAGTACTAAAAAAAAAAAAGAAAAAAGGTGCATTATTGTATATTGTAATTACCATAAATATTTAGACATATGGTAAATGTCCTAAAATTTCGAACACTTAATTCCATCCTTTTTTGGCCTAATTTTTGCTTTTTGTGCAGTCGTTTCTTAAAATACTTAGTGGAATGGCAAACAGTGTAGACCCTGATCAGACTGCTCCTTCAGGAGCAGTCTGATCTGGGTCTACACTGTTTGCATATGCCATTTTGTCAGACACTTTAGTGTATGAAATTTTAGGGCATTTACCGTACCTGAGGAAGCAGTGGAGAGCCAGATCAAACTGATCGTTAGGAGAAACTGGGGCAGAATCATTCAAAGCATTGTCAGCTTAACAAAGCATTTAAACCAACTTTTCCTTTAATAATATTATTACGCAAAAATGATTATGTCCTCCCCACTGAACAGGAGTGGGACATCTTGTTTTTGGTGCGGATTCCATTGCTGTCTGTGTTTGCATTACACTTTCTTGTTTGCATGATATCTCTCGAACCAGTAAGCGGATTTTTACCAAATGTGTGGCCAGCCTTGGTGGCTTGGATGCAAGTCCGACTGGTGATCAGGAGGTTGTGGGTTCAACCCTCGTAGGGTCGGCAACATTCTTTCATGATCGTAAAATATTTCTCATTCTCTCCCTTCCGCTGACCCAGTAAGGGCAGTTGTCAGTTTCTGGCGAAAAAATGTGCACAATACTAGTTAACTGCTTAGAGGACTAAGCCTGCCCAGTAAAAGTGTGGTTAGGTAAATGACCGCACTCGACATGACACCATTGGGTTGCCTGGTCCATAAAACCTCAACACAAACAAAACCTAATTTGTGTAGATATATCATAGGGACTGATTAGGTTTTGGTGACCTTTACCTAGTTTTCCAGGGCATTGCTAGACTAATACATCAAATTATAATTGTCTGAAAACACTGTTCTGGTTTAAACTTTATTATTTTACTTTGATTGCACAGAAAGCTTGAAGAACTTGTGTAAATGCATTCAAGAAGAACCGAATGTTAGTGTTGGCAGAAACATGTTGCACAAAAATATTAAATACACTGATATTTTTTGATGAATGTGGCTTTTGTCCAAATGTTATGCATAATTGTAGAAAAAAAGTAAGGTATTTAAAAAAAAATCCTTCAATATCTAACATGTTCATTTAACAATACTGTTTGGCTGACAGTATTTTGAACAACTGGACTCTATCCTGGTCTGCATTGTATTCCATTTCCTGGCACTTTTTTGACACCAGGTTTGCAAATTTACTTGTCCAGATTTTAGGATAAATGCAATATTAAAAGGGCCTAGGGGTCTGTAGTTGGGATACAGAAAATATGCTCCTCAAGCAAGTTCAGTATGTTAGGTGTACTAATTGCATACACACTCCCTGGCCCAATGAATGTCAGAGACTAATTGCTCTATATAATGGGTGTACATATTAATATTTTTCTCTTGTCTCCATGAAAATACATGCGAGTACTCACCAGAAGTGTCTCGGCACTTCTGATCAGTACCTGCAACATATATTTTCAGGGAGACATGAGAAAAATATGAACACTTTCTGACTTAAAATAAAATCTCCTTAACTCTGGTCCTGCTGAACCTGAATTTGCCCTGCCTTTGCAAACAGTGTAGCTCCAGATCAGTTGGCATCTAAAGAAGCCAACTTATCTGGATCTGCACAATTTGCCATTAAGTACTGAATTTGTATTAACAACCTAGATCAAGAAATCAGATTGGTTGAAAATTAGGGTAGGCATGGCATTTTATTTTATTCAGCGTGACAAGTGTTAACTAGAGCTATAGTCACTCTGATTGGACTGTACAAATGTGGTAAGGTACATATTTCTTATTCTCACTCAGCTGATGTTTTCTTTCAAAACTAAATCTAACTATCATTGTTATTCTCCCCTTTGTTCATTGTGAGAACTTTTCTCTCTAAAAAAAATGAACAAGTCTTTTACATGTGATTATTATGTCTGAGTCTCTCTGCCAGACACCATTTAATGTGATAAATTTCTGTATATTGATGGTGATTTTTGAACATTTGTATGATTTTGTGTATGTATTGTAGATTCTCTAGTAATTCAAATAGTAAAAAATATCATTGTTACATTCTGTATTCCTTAACGCTCTGGGCCCAGTTGTTCAAAGCTAACGACGTCGTTAGTTAACGATTCATTAAAATTTGCATCGAGTGATACGCAAATATGCTGAAATTGTTTGCTGAAAAAATGTGAGTAGCTTTTGCAATGCAAAAGCTACTCACATTTTTTCAGCAAAAAATATCAGAATATTGTGTATTGAATCCGCTAAAACATTAACGAAATGACCCTTAACGAGCTCGTTAAGCTAACAACGCTTTGAACAACTGGGCCCTGCATGCTAGGTGAAAAAATCAGCAGACAATATTTTGGAACACTGGACTGTATAGAGCAGTAGGTAGTGCGTCTTTCTGCAGATCCAGGGGTTGGAAATGTGAATCCCACCTAGGCCACATAACTTCCATGGAGATTGATGGTGAAATAATTTCTACGATCATTTTCTTTATTCCGCTGATTCATGAAGGCAATTGTCAGTCACTGGATGTAGTATGCATACAAGTATAACTGGTTAACGCCTTAGATGACTAAGCCTGCCCAAGAAAAGTGTGAGTAGGTTTAAGTGACTGACTCAACATGGCCTTAATAGTGTAGACTGGGCTGTAAACAACTCAACATTTTGGAATATTTTTTCTTAAAATTGTCAGTTTGTAGTCGGCTGAATTAGCCCAGAGAGTGGTAGAGATTAAATTGCTTGTTGTTTGAATTTGGTAGTTGTATTATTAGGATTTTTGAAAATTCAGTGCAAAACACTTTTTCAGGTATATTACATAGTTATACTTCATTTAGGGGGTAAATAGTGTTTTGGTGTAGATAAGTTTTCTTATGAATTTTATTGTATAAGTATTTAAAAAAAACAACAACAGCAAAAAAAAAAAAAAAAAAAAAAAAGAAAAAAGAAAAAAGGAGAGAAAATATTGTTAAAAAATATGAATAGAATACTGGGCCCAGTTGTTCAAAGCGTCGTTAACAAGCTCGTTAAGGGTCATTTCGTTAACTAGCGGATTCAATATACAATATTCTGATATTTTTTGCTGAAAAAATGTGAGTATCACATTTTTTCAGCAAAAAAATTTCAGCGTATTTGCGTATCACTCTATGTAAATTTTAGCGAATCGTTAACTAACGACATCGTTAGCTTTGAACAACTGGGCCCTGATATATTCAGATATAGCCTTTATTATCTTTAACAACTGCACAAAAAGCAAAAATTCAGTAGACACTTCGAAATATTTTTCTCAGAAAATAAGTAGACATTTCATGCAAATTGTCTCCTAAGGAGACTCTTTGCATGAAAAGTCAAAAATATTTTCTGGTGAAAATATTCCAAAATGTCATCTGTTGAAATTTTTCCCAGCATGCTCTGGAGGTGAAATTCAGCTCATGACTACACAGCGCTTCATTGCACATAGCCTTTTATTATCAGCCTTCCATCGTCTCGATATGACAATAATGTTGAAAGGAGGTAAAACCTCAAACCATCATCATTTCCCAGCATGCTGAGCATTAACATTGCAAAAGTACATGGCTACCGGCTTAATGGATGGAAGTTTATTAGAGCCAAATTTCTTAATAAATTAAAGGCTTAAATTCATTAGAATGCTTGAATTATTAGAGAATTAACCACAATTTTACCTGTGTGTGTATTTATTACATGTTGTGTAACGTGTAACTGTGTAACTCGACTTGTACATGATTATTACTTGTTCGTATTTATTACATCTGACTGCATTGGCTTCTTCATCAGTGTAAATTACAGTAAAATGGGTTTATTCACCAGTTTTATGTGCACAAATGTTTATGAGATAGCATGTTGGTGAATTTATGAGTATAGTGGTATAACAGCAATTTAATTGTCAAATGTAAGATACTAGCCGTGATGAGTAAAATTTCTTGTATGCGAAAGACATAAATTCAGATTTCTATGGTCATTTTCTCCCTTCCGCTGATTCAAGAAAGGCAGTTGTCAGTTTCCTGCGAAAGAATGTGCACAATACTGGTTAACCGTTTAGAGGACTAAGCCTGCCCAGTAAATGTGTGGTTAGGTAAACTGACCACGCTCGACATGACCCCATTGGGTTGACTGGGCCGTAAAACCTCAACACAAACAAACAAACATAAATTCAGATCTGCCCATGCCTTAATGCAGGCTGGTCTGGGTTTATACCATTGTCCTGTGATATAAGGTTATGATGTCCTGTTGTAGCTTAAATTTTTCACTTGTAAGCCTTGTCAGTGAAGGATTTTGCAATAAAACGTGGAGAATAAACCTGTTGTACAGTGAAAATGCTTGTGTTTTATTAAGCAAACTGTAGTCAGCTGTTTTACTTGTATTACTTGTATATGAGAACTTCCAAATGAGCCACTGCAGGACAAAACCTATTATAAGACCTCAGTGACCAGCAAAGACCGAGGTCAGCCTGCATATCCATCCAGTATGGCAAGGGTTCTCATTTATCCTCTTTGGATAGCCTGAAGGCTGTAGAAGCACATGCAGTCAGTGAAGACTCGGATCAGACTGTGCGGATGCGGAGGCTGATCTTTCGCTGGTGGCACAAGTCTTATTGTAAGTTTTGTCATGCGCTGGCTCAAATGTGAATGGATCCTACAATTCGTGCAGTTAGCATAGACTAAAATCAGTTTTGTCAACCCCAATAACACATTAAACTCCACCTCTCAAATTTTTGCCAGACAAAGCTAAGAAAAATAATTTTTTCTCTTGGCTAGTGTGATGTTTTGTACCGTGATTGTTAAGCGTATGTGGTAATATGTAACATGTTTGCATGCAGCGATAGTCATATTTATTATGTAGGCAGCATTGTTAGTTTACTCAGGCTTCTGTATTATTGAATTACCATATTGTTTGATATATACCGGTAAATGGTTTGGGTCTTGCATAAAGGGACCTTAGTGTAGCTCTATATAAGATGTTTTCTGTTGTCTTTTTCATCCAGAGAGTATTGATATTTTCTTATTTCTCCACAAAAACATATATTGTGGGTACTCCTTAGAAGGGCCTCAGTGAGGCACTTCCAAGGAGTACTCACAAAATATATTTTTATGGAGAATAAGTACAATATTTCTCAGCATACTCCTGATTTAGTGCTGGAGATAAAAGAAAATGATCACGATACTATGACAGTGTGCATGTGTAGACAGCAAATGGCCAGGGCCCAGTTGTTCAAAGCATTCTTAGTTTAACGAGCTTTCAAATGACACACTCGTTAACTGTTGTAGCTAAGGTATTTTCAAATACATTGATGCAAAAGCTACTCACATTTTTTCAGCAAAAAATATCAATGTATTTGCCATATTTCAGGATAGAAATTTTAACATCACGTTAGCTAACATTTTGGCCTTGGTGGCTCAGTTGGATGCGCGTCCGACTGGAGACCAGGAGGTCGCAGGCTCGACCCCCGCCGAGGTCAGCAACATTCTTTCGTGGAAATTGATCATGAAATGTTTTCTACTGTCATTCTCTCCCTTCCGCTGATTCAAGAAGGGCAGTTGTCATTTTCTGGGAAAGAATGTGCACAATACTGGTTAACCGCTTAGAGGACAAAGCCTGCCCAGTAAACGTGTGGTTAGGTAAACTGACCGCGCTCGACATGACCCCATTGGGTTGACTGGGCCGTAAAACCTCATCACAAACAAAGTTAGCTAACAACTTCGTTAAGTTTCGAACAACTGGTCCCAGATGTACAGTACATGTACATCTGCAGTCTAAACTGTCTTTGCTTCCTCAGTATTCTAGTGAACAGCAAAGGATTCAATCAGACTGAGACGTGCTGGCCAGTTTGGCCTTTGATTTTCCTATTGGAGTGTGAGGCATATGCAAAGTTACAACTTGGCATGGGCAACCTACAAATATCTGTTGTAGTTTTCATGATCTATACAGATTGTTCGAGGTCTAAATTTTGGCTGTACAAGGTAAAGGGAGCGGGAATAAAGCAGGATAAAGGGAGCAGGAGAGATACTACCCAGATGTATGTAGAAGCTGGTCTGGTCTGCCAAAGACAAGTTGAAAACATGCATGCACACTAAGACCACTTATTGCAGTATACACATCACCTTAAACAATCACAGTATTTTTATTTTCATTTGGTCACAATAGGTGAGATATAGGTATTACAGAGGACCCTCGTTACAATGACAGCATTTGTTTCCAAAAATGTTGCCATTAAAACGAATTTGCTGTTGTAAAGAATCCTTTAATGCAGCAGAACAATTTGTAAAAAAGGCCTGATTTATCCGTATTTCCGCATAAAACATACGTTTTGGATATTTGTTAGAATCGCCTCAGATTCTAACAAATATCCAAATCAAATGTTTCTTGAGTATTAAATACAGTGTTCTGCATAATTTCTGATTCACTGTCACCTCTTGACTGAAGGTGTCATACTGGTGAAATCATCATTATAACGTTTTTAGCTGGCCTGAACAACGTTCACAGAGAGCTGTTGTACTACCTCCAGCGTTGGCGGCATTGGCGTCCACAAATGTTTTTGTTAAAGTTTGTTAAAATTAAGACCTCATTATTTCCTAACCTTATTGCCGATTTGCTTCATCTTTGGTATGATCAGCTTTGGTATGATGATACATATTGGTCCAAAATTTTGTGCAGTAAGGTTAGGAAATAGTAAGGTCTTACCACTCTAGGTCATGTCAAGGTCCAGGTCACAGACTTAGAATTTTCATGTTAAATTTTTATGTCAAAGTTTTTAGGATCTCATTACTTCTACACTAAATGATGGAATTCGTTCCTATTTGGTATTATGATAGACACTGGTCAAAAGTTTTATCAGCACCATCAGCACTCATGACCGTGGCCTTGAGGTCGAGGTCACAGACTTAGAATTTAAATGTTAAAGTTTTCGTTAAAAGTTTTTAAGACCTCATTATTTTCTAACCTTATCACCGATTTGATTCATCTTTCGTATGGTTATACATATTGGTCCAAAATTTTGTGCAGTACTATCACCACCACCCTAGGTCATGTCAAGGTCAAGGTCACAGACTTAGAATTTTCATGTTAAAATTTTATGTCGAAGTTTTTAACATCTCATTACTTCTAAACTACATGATGGATTTAGTTCCTATTTGGTATCATGATAGATACTGGTGAAATGTTTTTATCAGCACCATCAGCAATCATGACCGTGACCTTGAGGTCGATGTCACAGACTTAGAATTTAAATGACGTTTTCGTTAAAAGTTTTTAAGACCTCATTATTTCCTAACCTTATCACAGATTCTATTCATCTTTGGTTTGATGATACATATTTGTCCAAAATTTTATGCAGTACCATCCACACCACCCTATGGCATGTCAAAGTCAAGGTCACAGACTTAGAATTTTCATGATAAAATTTTACGTCAAAGTTTTTCATTACTTCTAAACTACATGATCGATTTAGTTCGTATTTGGTATCTTGATAGATACTGGTCGAAAGTTTTTTTAAGCACAATCAGCACTCATGACCATGACCTTGAGGTCGAGGTCACAGACTTAGAATTTAAATGTTAAAAGTTTTTGTTAAAGTTTTTAAGACCTCATTATTTCCTAACTTTATCACCAATTTGATTCATCTTTGGTATGATGATACATATTGGTCCAAATATTTGCCCAGTACCATCGTCACCACCCTAGTTTATGTTAAGATCAAGGTCAGAGTCATGCAAAAATTTTCCTGTTAAAATTTTATGTCAAAGTTTTTAGGACCTCATTACTTTTAAACCAAATGATGGATTTAATTTATATTTGGTATCATGATATATATTGGTCCAAAGTTTTTATCAGCACTCATGACAGTGACCTTGGGGTTGAGGTCACCCACTTAGAATTTTAAAAATGTTTTAAGTTTTCGTTTACATTTTTAAGACCTTACTATTTCCTAACCTTATCACCGAATTGATTCATCTTTGGTTTGATAAATATTTTGCACATTGCAATCCCCATCAAACCCACCCCCCCACACACACCCCAGGTCATGTCAAAATCAAGGTCACACAGACTTAGAATTTTCCAGAAACAAAATGTGCAATATCAGGCGAGCTATCCTGTTTGGCAACAAGTCTTGTTTTCATTGTATTGAGTGTCGGTAAAAAGAAGGTTGACTGCTGTACTTTTCAGAACTTTGTTACAATACTCAATATTGATCAGAGGTGTGTAAGTTTTAGGCCTGATCAGTGACCCTCATGGAAATTTTTCAGTATCTAGGAATGGGTTCAGTGATCACAAAGGGCCAGAATATATCAACTACACTATAGTGAAGTACGTTGTAGAGCCACCACTTGGCAATAACACCAGCTGTAGCAGGGCTTGAGAAACTGACAGTCGCTAATTCTAATGCACTTGCGTATGTAACACGCCGTCTGATTGGATAACATAAAAAATTTGTTACAGTATATTCTGCGATATACTGTCAGAAATCCGATGTCATCACATAATGTTGCTTCTCATTGGCTGTCATTCGGTTTTACGCAGCTCACAGCACTTGTTGCTTTGTGCAAATAGTTCATTTTTTCAACAGAAACAATATTCACAGCTGATCTTTGCGTGTGTAATTTTAATGTGCAATAGGGTAATCCACTGGTAGTCTTTGATCTCTAAGTTATTTACGCCATAGAGATGATGAATGCAGGCGCCGTTTTTTTTTTTTGTTTTTTTTTTTATGATTAGTGATAACATGGTATTTTATTCTTTTATGTGACATGAATCTTCTTATCAAAATGATTGTCCCTGTCGGCCAGATACAATTTCTAAGCCCCGAAGAATCTATCCAGCAAACTGTGTATAGCTTCTCATCGGAATGCACAGATTCTCCTGTACAGTTTTGAAGAAACCTTGTCTTTGCATTGTCCATTCTCATTGAATCCGATAATTGACTTGTTTATTTGATGGGTCAGTGCGTACTTGACATTCTCCAGGTAATCTGACCAGTTATCAATACACAGAACGTGTTGAATTTACTGAAAGGTGATCAGAAAGCCAAAAAAGGTACACTGAAAACGGGCCATTTTTTGTTTTGGAAATGGTGATTATGGACCAAATTTTGGATGTCCTTTTGAAGCCAAATTCGGTCCAGTTCATTAAAAATTGGTTTCAGACCGAAAAACCGGCATTTTCTCGAGCCCTGAGCTGTAGTGAAGATAGATTTGAAAAGGAGTAGCCCTTGGAAGGTTGTTTGTAAGACAAATATTTGGGTAACCTCATTACCATACTTGTCAAAGTATCTTAGCGCTTAGTAATCTGGGTAAAATTTTCAGCAGACGATATTTTGAAATATTTTTCTTATTTTTTCCAGAAAACAGGATTTGACATTTCTTGCAAATTGTCTTCTAAGGAGACAGTTTGCACGAAATGTCAAACCCTATTTTCTGGGAAAAATAAGAAAAATATCATCAATTTGTCATCTGCTGAAAATGCCCAGAGAGTGGTAAAGGTTGACTGTTGGATTCTGCTGCTATGTTTAGCTGAATGGCAAACAGTGAAGACGAGATCAAACTGTTGTACAATGGATCTTGTGGAGCAGTTTAATCTGGGTCTTTTTTATTTGTTCTCGTGACTGTCCAAATATTTAGGGTAAGCAGATATCAAGGATACACAACTTGAGTTGCTTGCATGATGAGAATTTAAAAGAAGAAAATATTGAACCCTTTTTTGTTTTCAAAGAAAAAAAAAAAAAAAATCTATAAAAATTGCCAGTTCATTTTATACAAGTAGAAAAAATCTTAACGAATGTCTATACCTTATTAAAAGTTAAGCATCATTTCTCATTTAAATTTCATCCAGGTCACTTACATATAATGACCTTGCATGTATAGAGAGTTGTAACCTTCTGCAGAATTCTTATCCTCTAGTCAAAACAGCAGCAGATGACATGTCTCCCCTTCTCCCACCCTCACCAACCCTCAAGAAACTTAGGCTTGGCAGATGCCTCACATGAAATGTCAAGCCTCTCTGAAAAGTAAAAAAGAAATATTTCAGACTGTCATCTGCTACAGTTTTGAATGGTATTTTAAGGGTTTATTATTATATTACCATTGTAGACCAAAATGTAATCACATATCCGTATACCATAAATATTTTGCATCAAGCAGAATGAGATCTGCAAACATTTGAGCCACAATATGAGAAATAGGACATTGTCACGAGAAAAGTGAAAATTCAGATCAGTTTGGGCATCTGAGCTGTCTGATCCGTCTTCTCTGATCCTCGACACATTTTGCAGTATCAGTGATTTTTAGAAGACAGTGATGGTTCTGATCATAGGGCATGAATGTGTAGGTTGATCTGAATTTTCACTGTGCATATGATATTATGGTCTTTTTCTCATATCATGGCTTACATGAAGAATATCTCTTATCATAGGTCTGAATATGGCACTTTTTTTCCAAAACACAAAACAATCGCAAGAAAAAAACAACAAAAAAACACTGATATTTTTTGTTTATTTGCCTCAGAAACATAATGCTCAGCACTCTGGGTGAAGTTTTCAGTAGACAACATACTGAAATATATTCCTTATTTTTTCCCAGAAAACAGGTTTTGACATTCCATGCAACTTGATGTCAAGTCCCATTTTCTGGGGGAAAATAAGAAATATATCAAATTTATTGTCTGCTGAATTAGCCCAGAGAGTGGTAAGGGTTAAGCAGTACTGCAGGCATTAAATTATCTGTCCATGTAAATGTGTTCAGATGTTTTGATAAAACAGAAAAAAAAACAAACTAATTTATAGTTTCAGGAATTCAACGAAAGGCAGAATACTGTAATAATCCTAAATATTGGGACAGACAGGCCTGAGCAAACAGTGTAGACCCAGATCAGATGCCACATCTGATCAGGATCTACATTGTTTGCCACTCATCCAGCTCTATTTAGACACATCAACAGGTAGTGAAATACACTTTTTCAAATTTTTAGGACAAGTATGGTCAGGAATTAAGGTGTCCCAATACTTAGAGTATTTATGGTACACTAAAACACATATCTTACTTAACAGATGAAATATACACCACTTTATATCACTATTGTTGGGATCCATAGCATAAACTGTGTTAGTTAAATAACCGTGTTATACCCAAACAAAAATGTATAGATTATATAGAAAAATGACCATTTATGGTCATTTTTCTATATAATCTATACATTTTTGGGATCCATCTTTGAACTGTGTTATATCCAAAACCATGTTATAATGAACCGTGTTATAAAGAGGCTGTAGTGTATTAAAGTTATTCTTGACCTGAAACAGTGAATAGGTTTAATGAAATTGGTGTGCACTGAAAGAAAAGGGTTCTTATGTCATGTGAACAGTAAGAGTCCAGATCAGTTAGTGCATCTACATGGTCTGATCAGGGCCATCTCTGTTCATCAATATTTTCTACAATATCCGATGATTCTGCAAGTGGCAATGAAGGCCTTGATCAAACTGCATGACTGCAAGCTGGTCTGTGCCTTTGTTGTCCCGTTCTCGAATAGAGGCCCTTTACTTGCATTGCATATACAACAAGAACATGATTGTTAGATTTTGCGTATCATATGACTGTAATGATATTTAAATTAAAGAGACTAATAGTATTCCTTTTCCTGAGAAGTATAAATAAATTCAAATTTTCATCTTTTTCGTATTGAATTTTCGCGATAACTTTATAAATGAGCCAGCGCACAGCAAAACCTACAATAAGACTTGTGCGACCAGCGAAGACTCAGATCAGCCTGCGCGTATGCGTAGGCTGATCAGAGTCCGCTGATCGCATGTGCCATCTACAGCCACCCAGCTATACAAAGTGGGATAAACGAGAACCCTTGCCATACTTGGAGGATGTGCAGGCTCATCAGAGTCTTTATTGGTCACTCCGGTCTTATTGTAGGTTTTGTCGTGCGCTGGCTGAAATGTAAGTTTTTATAAAACTATCCAAGATGTAGAGGAAGATAGACACCGGCCTCTCCAAAAAGGTCCACGAGTGTAATATTGAGCAGTTTTGCTGTACACAGATGGAGATTTTCAAAAATAAAAAAATTCTGCAGATTTTTCTAAGTCTGTGATTAACATCCTCATGCACTTTTCAAGAAAAAAGACCTACTAATATTGCTGGCCGGGGTTGGTTGGGTGTGACGAAGGTGTCAGGTATCTTACGTCACCAGGGTGTCCAACTGATATTGGCTTCCAGTTGGGCAAGGCCTGCTATCCTTGTAGCAGGTAAGGGTAGAGGGGGAATATTTTATTTCTTCTGGGTCTTCACTTTCATTCCTGTTCCTCTTTCTTCCCAGTCCCTCTCTTTCATCTCCTCTGCTATCTCTTTTCTCCCTTTCTCTGGGAGACGACACAAAATGACCCACAAGGGTTGACGTGTCGTTATACCCCAACACAATCAATTGTCGGCCGTAGTGGCTCAGTTGGATGCGCATCCGACTGGCGATCAGGAGGTAGCGGCTTCGGACTCCCGCCGGGTCGGTAACATTCTTTCCTGGAGATTGATCATGAAATATTTCCTACGGTCATTCTATCCCTTCCGCTGATTCAAGAAGGGCAGTTGTCAGTTTCTGGCGAAAGAATGTGCACAATACTGGTTAACCGCTTTGAGGACTAAGCCTGCCCAGTAAAAGTGTAGTTAGGTAAACTGACCGTGCTTGACATGACCCCATTGGGTTGACTGGGCCATAAAACCTCAACACAAACCAACCTACTAATATCACGTTAGCATCATCTCGCTAAGACAATTTTAATGATCTTCAGAAAGGTGCATTTTTATGAAGGAAATAATAATAAACATGATATTTCATCTTTTAATCATAAATTCGATCTTGGGTTCTGACAATCATTAAGTTGTAGAGGGATGGTGCTCTTCGACTTTAAAATTCTATGGAACTTCAGAAAATTGTAAAACCTTCATTTGATTAGTGAAACCTAGGATTATTTCAAACTTGAAACCTCTTCGAGAAGTTGGTGCATGTTTCCTCTTCAACTTTTATTCAAGAAGTTTCTTTAAAAATGTATATGTAAAAGGGTATTGCAAAATTTGAACTTGTAAAAGTTTTATGTAATAAGTGAGTATTGTCAAAATAAGTGGATTAATTTTTATCTTTTTAATTAAATGAAAAAAAAAAAGCAAAATAGTAAAACAAATTATGCATTTTATTTTTAATTTGAATGTGATATTTCATTTTAAACAGTCTGTCTCCTCTTTCTGTCTTCTAATCTTTCTATCCTTGATTTTACGTGGAAGCTGAAGTAAATTTTAGAACTAATTGTTTTGTTTGTTATTACTTTTCCTTGAGAAGTTGTGATTAAGGTCGCCTCTGCAGATCAGTATCTGCTTAAGACCATGTTGAAATTTATGGCTTTCCCAACATAGTATGTACATTTTCCAGGGAAAGTTAGAATATTTTACTTACCTTGATATAATTAGCTCACCTCAGCACGAAGCGCTCAAGATGAGCTATTGTGATTGGTCAATGTCCGTCGTGCATCGTCCGTCGTCAACAATTTGCTTTGAATGACAACTCCTACACCCATTTGCCAATTTAAATTAAATTTTACAGGACCACCAAGGCCGCCATCTTGAAAATCTATTTTCATCTCCTGAACGGAAAGGCCATTTGACACAAAACATTCTTTCCTAGAGATTGATCATGAAATATTTTCTACGGTCATTCTCTCCCTTCTGCTGATCCAAGAAAGCAGTTGTCAGTTTCTGGCGACAGAATGTGCACAAGTACTGGTTATCCGCTTAGAGGACTAAGCCTGCCCAGGAAAAGTTTGGTTAGATGAACTGACTGGCTTGACATGACCTTGACAGTGTTGACTGGATTGTTAAACTCCAAACATGCCATCAAAACTTGATAGGTAGTATCGATTTGATCAGAAATTCAAGATAGCCACCATCTTGAAAATCTATTTTGAACATCTCCTGAACCAAAAGATCAACCAACTCAAAACTTGGTAGGAAGTATCTGGGTGACTTGTAGATCAAAAATAGCTAAAATTGTTCCAGTTGGAAATCCAAGATGGCGGCCAATGAAAATCTATTTTTAACTTCTCCTGAACCTTAAGGCCAATTGACTTGATACTTGGTAGGACTTGTAGATAAAAAATAACAAATTGTTCCGATCAGAAATCCAAGATGGCCGCTATCTTGAACATCTACTTTGAACTGAAACAAAAGGCCAATTGACTCAAAACTTAATGGGAAGTATCAGGGTGACTTGTAGATCAAAATCATTTTGATCAGAAATCCAAGACTTGAAACTTCATTGGAAGTATCGAGATGACATTCAAATTACAGCCCTGGGGTAAAAAAAGTCCCCACCCCAGGGGTCACTTGTCTGGTACTCAGGTGAGTGATATCTATCTTGGCCCTCTAGTTATAACTTGGACCAGACAACTGGACATTGGATTTGTCAGGCCCTCGTGCAGCATGAGAATTTGCATGGATCACCCTGTGCATTTAGGTCAAGTTCCTCAGTAATCATATTTAAAGGGATAGTTTTTTCATATCTGAACTATAGTTGCATGAGGGAAAGAGCAGCTGAAGCCCACCATCCATATATGACCCTGATCTACTTCTAGTGTTTCACTGACAATTTTATAAGCTAAAAATTATGTAAGATTCCTGGCAGCCAAGTTCTAAGGATGTAATAATATAATGCAAAATATTTAGAAAAAAAAAGAAGAGTCTGGGTGGCAAAATGGTTTCCGCTCCCCATTTTGGATCCCAAGGTCCTGGGTTCAAATCCCGTTGGAAGTGGAATTCAGCTAATGACTTAGGGGATAACTGCATTCAAATTTGTCATTTGGGGAGGTAAATCGGCGGTTTTACGGTCGGAAATTTCGTTTTACGGCGACGCTGACGCGTCGCCGTAAAACGTAATTTGCGACCGTAAAACCGCCGATTTACCTCCCCAAATGACAAATTTGATGCAGTTATCTCCATTCTAATGCATTTATTCATTTTTTCTATTGAAATAATGTACTATTTGCACAAGACGACAAGTGCTGTGAGCTGCGTAAAACCAAATGCCAGCCAATGAGAAGCGACGTTACGTGATGACGTCGGATTTGCGACAGTATATCGCAGAATATACCGTCGCAAATTTTTGACGTTATCCAATCAGACGTCGCGTTACATACGCGAGTGCATTAGAATGATGCTTCATTGCACAGATCCATTCATAATCACCCTTCCATCGTCCGGATATGACTTGCAGTCCTCGATAGCTTGAACATTGATGGCTCATTTACCATGGCTAATTCAAACTCGTTTTTGAGTCCCTACAAAATTCTTCTGATAGCTCAAGAAAAAATTTAAGGAAATTTTATTTTATCATTAAATTGTATGTTGTGTGTACTCATTAGAATTGCCTCATTAAGGCAGTGAGTATGTGTGCTCGTTCACATACCATTACTGTGTAGAAGACATCGCCATTTGCTTCCTGACCTGGCATGATTAACCATCAGTGGCACGAAATACCCGTATCTCGAACAATTTTCCATGGTCCCAAAGATGTTCAAGCCGTTGGAAAGTTGACTGTAATGTTGAAAGGGACATAAAACACCAAATCATCAATATTTACAATTCCCCTAATTCATATTGGATAAGCCACACCATGGGAAAATTTTGCTTTGAACCTCAATAACTCAACATCTTTGAGACCATCTAAATTTGTTCAGACAGGAAAACGGTGCTCTCCCTTAAATGCAGAAAACAATGGGGTGTCACTAATGACGTCATGTTTGCATATGTGCATATGGAAATAAGCATTCTGCTTTCTGTTTTGAGCATTTTTTTTCTTTCTTTTTTTATGATTTTAACCTGAATACCCAAGGTTTTATATATTTAGAATTTGTTAAGTATCAACTGGGCCGCTATAGAAAAGTGCAAGTTTTCGCGAAATGCAATGTATGCATATCTGCTGTACAGTTGTTTTATATACAGACATGTCCAGACTTGCTTCCTATACTGAAATTAAACGTATATCTTTCCGATGCTAAGGTTAGCAAAAATTGAGTACTGGAGTCCGTACTACATGGTAAATGAGCCATCGGTGTTAGAGTCATTGATGTTTTACTGTATATGCTAATGATATCAAATATACTGTAAATTTTACCACCAAAAAATGAAAATTTTCAGATAAAAAATTCTGATATTTTTCCTATTTCTGCTCAAAACATAGATTATGGGAATACCCACAATCTATGTTTTTGAGCAGAAATAAGAAAAATAATGTATACCCCTATAAACCCCAGTTTTACTATATAAAAGTGGGGTTGAAGGGGGTCAAAATTATATAGGCATGTTTTTGTGATGGTAGATCAAAATCAAGCCTTTGCATTATGTAATCGTAAATTAATAAGTAAACAGTCGATATACCCTACTGATGTAAATGACCTTCATAGATTGTGTCGTTAAACCCAACTGGTCATTAACCCTTAAGCTGCCAATCACAACAATTGTCGTCTGCTTATGATTTTAAGTCATTTTTGCAAACAGTGTGGACCCAGATTAGACTGCTTCTCTAGGAGCAGTCTGATCAGGGTCCATACTGTTTGCCTATATGCAAAAATATGTTTGAAAAGTTTGCAAGAATATTCAGCAGACGAAATAAACAGATGACATTTTCAGATGCAGGTTTTCTTGGCATTTTAAGGGTTAAGCTTGTGCATTCATATCCCCATAAAGGATCGTACACTATAGAATTATCAACTGATAGCAAAGGCCCTGATGAGACTACATATGCGCAGGATGATTTGGGCCACAATGTAAGAAAACATACATTCTGGCATGTGTGGCCAATGAAGATTCAGATTAGTATGTGCATTCACATATTCTGATCAGAATCTTCACTGGGCGCATTTTGGATAGCCAAGGATGTAGTTTCTTCCTCTGGACAACAAAGACTGATCAGACTGTGCAGGCTGTTTTGAATTTTTTTTTTTTTTTTGATTTGGGTTTAACGGCCCTTTCAAGAATATTTCACTTATATCGAGCCGATGGTTCGTCAAAGGTGGGCGAAAACTGGAGAACCTGGGGAAAAACCACCTGACCATCTGTAAGCAGAACTTTGCTTTCCCACATGTGACTCGAGCAAGGCTAGAACCACAATGGTGAGAAACCTAATGGATTAAGAGTCAGCTCTCTTCTCCACTAGGCTACAGGGACCAGCAATTTGAGTCTTTATCATCCTCACGCCAGAAGATAGGTTTTCTCAGTTGTGACTCATTTGAATCTACGCATTTGATATATGCTGGAGGATACTTTTTGTACTTAGCATAGATGTCAACTGTCTTCTATTAACCCTTAAAACGCCAAGAAAACCTGCATGTGAAAATATTGTCTGTTTATGTCGTTTGCTGAATATTTTTGCAAATTTTTCAAACCTGTTTTTGCATACAAGCAAACAGTGTGGACCCAGATCAGACTGCTCCTAAAGGAAACGCCAAGAAAACCTGCATGTGAAAATATTGTCTGTTTATGTCCTCTGCTGAATATTTTTGCAAATTTTTCAAAACTGATTTTGCATACAAGCAAACAGTGTGGACCCAGATCAGACTGCTCCTAAAGGAGCAGTCTGATCTGGGTCCACACTTTTTGCAGAAATGACTTTTATAGTAACCGGCAGAAGACGAAGCAGACGACAATAGTTGTGACTGGCGCTTTAAGGGTTAACACGCTGTAAAGACTACTGCTTAGCCTCAAGAGCTAAATGTTTTCGAACTTAATCCGTGTCAAGGCATGCAAATAAAATACACTTCCAAGGCAAGGGAGGCAATTCTGTTGAAATTGTTTTGCCTATCTTCTGAGAAGAGGTCTACTCTACAATGTTAAAATTTGGAGCAAATTCATTCCGTTTAGGACAGACCCTATTTCAGAAGGGGATTTGCCTGCAGGGAAGCAAACAGGAAGACAAAAATTGTCTCCCTTGTAAAAAAAAAAAAGGCAGAATATCTACCTAGAGGGCATTTGACCATTCTGCTTAGGTTGCTGTTTTGTGAATTGGCTTTTACACCTTCATATAATTCTCAGCCAATTGAATCTCGGTAGTTAAACTGGAAGTTGATCAAACTCCACTCTAGTTTTGGTTACTGCTTGGGTCTTTGAGAGCAATGTGCTGGTTGGTACTGGTTTTCAGTCTTCATCCTTCACATTAAAAGCTAGGAACCAGTAGTTTGACTGAATATTACATGAGAGTAAGTCAATTCCAAAAACAGCAACCAAAGCAGAATGGTCAAATGATCAAACTCCTCAGTGTATCCACTCACCTATAGTGTGTCACATCTGACTCGACTTTTAAAATCCAGGGCCCAGTTATTCAAAGCATCGTTAGCTTTACAAGCTTGTTAATGACAAACTTGTTAACTGTTGTAGCTTAGGTATTTTCAAATACATCAATATTTTTGCTGAAAAAATGTGAGTTGCAATTTTTTCAGCAAAAAATATCAATATATTTGCCATATTTCAAGATAGAAATTTTAATGTCATGTTAGCTAACAACTTTGTTAAGTTTTGAACTGGGCCCAGTCAGTTTGAGGAAACTTACACCTGGTACAAAGTATTTTCTTAGAAAATAAATTGTCAAAAGTTCTGGTGAGAAGAAATGATAATAAATGTACTTACAGTTTAAGCACAACTTTATTATTTCAAAATTTAACATGGTAAAACAATTAACCAACTTGCATCAACCTTTAAGAAACTTTTTTATGATAAAATTGTAGCTGGTAATTACAGGCTGCCAAGTGTCAAAATAAATCACAAGATGTACACATTTATTTTTAAACTTTACAAATACAGTACAGTACCTTTAATGAATGATTGGAGGCCATGGAATCGCACGGTGTTGTTATTGAGTAGTTTTAATAACTAAACTGTATAGACATCAATAGGGAAATGAATGTGAGCATTGTGCCATAATAAAAGTACACTGTTCAACATTCTGTTAGTGGCATAGCAACAGATAAGGCACTTTATTCATTTGAAAAATGCTGAAATCTCTTATTTCTCAATGAAAACATATGTTGTGGGTACTCATTGGAAGCGCCTCAACGAGGCCCTTCCAATGAGTACCCACAACATATGTTTTTGTAGAGAAATAAGAAAAATATTATGTGGATACCCCCTCTTATCTGTAGCTATGAGTAGCTTTTTGTCTAACACTCCAGAAATAAACATCAAAATTCAAGGCTGTAAGAGAACGTTTTAGATATGAGTCAAGTTGTCTCCAGGGCATGTGCGAATAGTAATGGCTCCGTTTACCCTTCACATCTACCCTCTCCAAAAAGAAACACACTACTTATAGACAAACACAATGCTCACCTGAGCGAACTGCAGTAAAAGCTAATATTTTCAACTATTCTGCAACATTTCAGCTTTACCCGCCTTATAGCTTCTGAGGAGTTAATTTCTAATATTTTTTATTTTTTTTTCCCCAAATTTTTTGTTGCCATAGCAATCTATCAAATTCAACTGCTTGAAAAGAATTCATATTTTGGTAGAGGACTACTCAGGGAATATTTCTGTCAAACTTTTGTCAAAATATCTGAAGCAATATAGAATAAAAACATGAAATGATAATACATGTACCCCGCCAGTATCATGTAGCAGGCAGATAACTGTCAAAAATTGATGAAATTTGCCCAATAGCAATCCCAAACTAGATCTCCATAATATCAATGCACATACCAAGTTTGGGAAAATCCACTGACATTTACTGGCATTATCTTCCGAAAACGAAAATACAGACGTGTAGCAGCAACTGTCAAAAATTGAGAAATTTGCCCATTAGCAATCCCATATCAGATCTCCACAATATCAATGCCCATATGAAGTTTGGTGAAAATTTGTTGACATTTACTCAAGTTATCGTCATGTAATGTAATTTTTTTTTTAAGTGTGTGACATGGAGTGATGTTTAATGCATGAAAAATGAATATCCAATACAAAGTTTAATGTTCCATGTAGATTTCTGTGTCATATTTACAAATGAAAAATTCACAATTATTGTGTATCCTAGGAAATTATTTAACCCTTATAGCGCCAATCACAACTAAAGCAGACGACAATTTTATTTATTTTTTTTTTTTATTTTCAGAAGAAAACAAGTCTTGATATTTCATGTGAATCATCTGCCAAGCAGACGATTCACATGAAATATCAAGACCTGTTTTCTCTGAAAAATAAAAGAATAAAAATTTTAGAATGTTGTCTGCTAAAAATTTGGATTGGCGCTTTAAGGGTTAACACTTAAAAGTAACCACAACAGCAGGACAACATCCTGAAATTATTTAAGGCTTGATATTTCATGTGACTTGTCTGCTTGGCAGATGATTCACATGAAACGTCAAGTCTTATTTATCTCATAAAAAATATTAAAAAAAATATTGGAATGTTGTCTGCTACAATTTTGCATGGGGCTTCAAAGGATAAGCTACAACCAGAGTTATTCAAACAGCAAAGACTCTCACCAACAAGTTACTCTGTATATTTTGCTGTGCAAATTCACTTTTCACAGATAAAAATAACTAAATATATTTAGAATTTGGATAAAGGTGGCCCTGAGCAGACTCAGCAGATGTGTACGTAGGATATATTTGGCCTTAATTACGGCAATAACCCGAAGTATTTGGACAGACAAGCCTGAGCAAACAGTGTAGACCCAGATCAGATGCCGCAGAATGCAGCATCTGATCAGGGTCTACACTGTTTGCCACTTATCCAGCACTATTTTAGACACATCATAGTAAAACAGACTTCATAAAATTTTAGGATAAGTACGGTAAGGAGTTGAAGTGCCCCAATACTTAGGGTATATATGGTAATTTTCTCATCATGTAGCTAAATTCGATGTTGCGATTCACACACAGCAGATGTCCAGAGGAATGGAGAACCAGAGTGCCAGATAAGCGAGATATCCAGGGCCCAGTTGTTCAAAGCATTGTTACCATAACAAGCTCATTAATGACAAACTTGTAGTTATGGTATTTTCAGATACATTGATATGTTTCAGATACATTGATATATTTGCTGCAAAAATGTGAGTAGCAATGCAAAAGCTACTCACATTTTTTCAGCAAAAATATCAATATCAATGTATTTGCCATATTTCAAGATAGAAATTATAAAATCACGTTAGCTAACAACTTTGTTAAATTTTGAACAATTGGGCCCAGATTAATAGTTCTCTTATTTCCTACAGAAAAAATGTTGTGGTACTCATTAAAAGCACCTCTCTGAGGCATTTCTAACGAGTACCCACAACATATGTTTTCATGGAGAATTAAGAAAAATATCAGTACTTTTTGGATGAAAAAAAAATGTCCGAGTTCACATAAGAATGTTTTCTCATGAATTTTCCTCCATGTCTGCCTCTTGATCTTCTAAAGTATAAGGTTCAAGATTACGCAATGACACCTGGGTGAGTTTTGGACAGTTTGTTGACATAAGTTCCTGTATGTCTGGCCTGACTTTTGTTCCGTCAAGATTCAGTAGCTGGAGGCTTGGTAACACAAGGCTTTTCAAACCTGAAAAACAAGAAACTTTCCTAGCTGATTGCTAAAAATATGAACTAAAAAGATCCCTATTAAACCAACTTTCTATGCAGTCTAGCTGTGATCATCTCTTTGGGATACAGAATTTCATGTCGCAATACTTTCTTCTGAATCCCATTTGTATGCTGTGTTGTTGTAATTGTATTATTACCATATTTTTACTTATAGATGAATAAATACATATGTTCAAACCAAGGTGATCTCTGATTTCAATATCTTAACCTACTTAGGCTATGTGACACTGTTATATCATAGCTGTGGATAACCAGTTATCCACATACTGTTTTTCTTATTTCTCCAGAAAAATGTATGTTTGAGTTTTCATTAGAACAACAATTTTGTGTCTGCATGCGAGTTCAGTTATTACTTGCTCAAGATTTGTGAACTGTAGATTTATAATGTGAACAATTTTTAAGCCCCAGTGCAAACTACAGTAAAAACCCTGAAGACTCAAACAGCAATTGCTTGTTTACCTTGGATGATTTGAATAATTTTGAGTCCCTACAAAATTCTTCCAATAGCTTAAGAAAAATATTGAGGTAATTTTTCTTATTTATCATGAAATTGTATGTTGTGTGTTCTCACTAGAAACCATCATCGAGGCAATTCTAATAAGTACACACAACACACCATTATTGTATAGAAAATTGAAGACCTCTCTAAATTATCACCATTTGCTTCCTGACCTAGCACTATGATTAACCCTCAGTGGCTTGAACTACCCATATCTCGAACAATTTTCCATAATCCCAAAGATGTTCAAGCCATTGAAATTTGACTGAATTTAAATAAATGAAAGTCCTTGTCCCCAAGCATTTATGCTAGCTTTCAACAAAGATACTTTCTCAGATATACAATTATACATATACAGGTGTAACAAAAATGTCCTCAGTCATGACATGCTTACCTTTATTAGTGACTAAAGTTTTACTCAAATTCAATTTTGTCAGGTTTATACATTTATTCAGTGTACCAGAGAGAAGGAATCGACTTGTAACTCTGAAACAAGATAATATTATAGTAATTCAATTCACCTTCATTAGGATTCTGTCCACAAAATACTGTTTTGTAATTTGTTTTACAGTATTCTGTCCACATATACCCATAACTGTAACATCAAACTGAACTTAAATTTGACTCAAGACCCTCCAGCATAAAGAGAAACCTATATACGAGGGATGTTCGAAATGAATTGCTTATTGTCCTCTAGCTCGATATCCACGTGGGGCACGATAAAAACCAACACATGCCTGTATAGGGCTATTCAATATCTACACAATGGTGTATAAATGTACATGTTAAACTAAGTGTAAGGCATAAAATTTGCCATTTGAATGCACGCAGTCATTGACCACTGCAGTAAAAATGGTTGGTAGAAGCGTCGACAAAAAAGATGAAATACGGGCTTACATCAAAGCTCACTCAAAACTTGGTTGTTCTATGAAGAAGCTGATGACTGAAATTTCTACTGCTTTTGGACCTTCTTGTGTGTCTTATGACACAGTTCGGCGGTGGAAAAAGAAATTTGAGTCTGGTGTAGAGTCCATAAAAAATGCACCGAAATCAGGTAGGTCAAAATCTGCATCTCGTAAAGAAATCGTTTCCAAAATAAAGGAAATCATTGAAGGAGATGCCAGATTTACAATTCGTGATATTGCACGAAAGGTAGGCATATCACTATCAACGGTTCACCTTATTTTGAAGAAGCATTTGAAAGTCAGAAAGATTTCTGCTAGATGGGTGCCACATCCGTTGACTGACGAGCAAAAGAGGCAACGGGTTAAAGTGGCCAAAAAGCTGCTTCAAATGTTTCCAAAATATGACAAAAAGCAGTTGATACATCGGCTGAAACTTTGCATTTCTAACCACAGGGAGTACTTCGAGGGCATGAAATGAGTACTTTTGGACTAACTTGAAATTTGAAGTCTCTAGATAGAAATAAGCAATTCATTTCGAACATCCCTCGTATAGATATTGCTACAAAAGAAAAGTAAATGCAGAATGGCAAACAGTGAGTGACCAAAGGAGAAAGCTGAGACATCTCATCTAGATCAACACTGCATAGCACCCTTTTCCAATGTACTGTGTTTGATAAGATTAACTTGTTCCCCACTTACAACTTCATAATGAAGCATTGGATCTGTTTTTTTTTTTTTCAGAATATTGCGGCATTAACTAGAAACTAATTTTTTTTTATGAAATTCTGAATATTCACAATGCACAAAATTCATGGCATGTGGACTGTCTGATCATGAAAAAGTGACAATCTATGTCAATACTCAGTAATACATATAATTTATGCATATGCAGTTGATAGCTCTACAATAACTAGAATGTGCATGTGGGTGTGCACTTTTTGTGAAAAACATTAATCCTTGCCCTGCTGAACCCAGATATGCCCTGCCTTTGCAAACAGTGTAGATCAAGATCAGCTGGCTTCTGAAGAAGCCAACTGATCTGGATCTGCATTGTTTGCCCTTCAGTATGTGAATTTATATAAAAATATGGATCAAGGAATCTGATTGGCTGACACTTAAAAGTGGGTGTGGCATCTTTATTCAGCATGACAAGGGTTAAAATGGACATGGTTGCTGCCTTTATTGATATTTGCTGCATTTAACCCTTGTCCTGCTGAACCCAGATATATCCTGCCTTTGCAAACAGTGTAGATCCAGATCAGCTGGCTTCTGAAGAAGCCAACTGATCTGGATCTGCACTGTTTGCCATTAAGTATTTGAATTTATAGCAACAATCCAGATCAAGTAATCTAATTGGCTGAAAATTAGAAGGGGGAGTGGCATCTTAAGTTATTCAGCAGGACAAGGGTTAACACTCTTTGTCAGTTTGGCATGAATCTGAAAAGATAATCCAGCCATAGCTATTATTCGTCTCATCAAGGCGATGGCATTGCTTGTTGTCCTTGTTGTGAAGGATAAGCTGTCACATATACATACCCGGTTGATACCATACTGAGCTCTAGCAGATTTGTAAAATCTGAAAATATATAGGGACCAGAAACATTATAAATGAATATGATTTCTTGTATACTTGAAGTGCAATATAGTCAAACTTCAATGGCTTGAACATCGACCATGGAAGTGTGTTCAAGATATGGGTAGTTTGAGCCATTGATGCTTAATCATGGCACCAGCTAAGGAAGCAAATAGCGATAATTTAGGGAGATCACTTCGATTTTCTATGCAATAATTGTATGTTGAGTGTACTCATTAGAATCACCGATGAGCTGATTCTAATGAGTACATACAACTGACAATTTAATGATAAAATAAGAAAATTTCCCTAAATATTTGTTTTCTTGAGCTATCAGAAAACCTTTGTCAGGACTCAAAAATGAGTTCGAATTAGCCATGACAAACAATCCATCGATGTTCCAGTTATTGTAGTTCTACTGTAAAATCATTTAAGAGGAATGAATATATTTCCAGGGAGGCAACACAAAGTCAGAATCACTAACTGCTTGGCAATACTCCTAAGGGAGTCTAATCTGGGTTGAAAATTTTATCTCTGACATGTCTGTCCAAATATTCTTGGTAACCAGTAAAAAAAAAAAAAAAAAAAAGCAAAAAACAGCTCTAGACAAGGCACTGTTTAGTAGGCAGCCAGTATTGATAATTTTTCTTACTTTTCTAGTAAAAGTTACATGTTGGGTATTGATCTGAAGCCCCTGTCAGAGCTGCTTTTGTGCTAAAATAAGATACCATATTGACTATTTGACCTAATTACCGCACATACCCCTATAAGCGAACAGTCAACCAATTCCATAGTCTTCAGGTTACACCCAGTGTACCTTTTTGTCTACTTTATAAAGGCATATGTTGTGGGTACTCATTTGAATTTCATCGACTTGTCCATGCAATTCAAATGAGTACCCACAACTTATACTTTCATAAAGAAAATCAGAAAAACACACACACACACAAACATCGCATAAACACTGTTAAATATGTCATTTGCTGATATTGTTTTTAAAATGTTATTATGTTTTTACTTCTAGTAGGTGGATACACATTTCACTACAAGTTGTATCAGTAATTTTGAAAAACCTAAGTGCATAATGCAGTTATTAGGTAGAATACGGTAAATATTTTTATGGATACCCCATTTATCTAGACCTATGAAACAGGGTAAACATTGATTTGACAGACGAGCAGGCCAATCTGGATCTACGCTGTTTGCATAGAAAAAGTTGTGCCTTTTTTTTTAAACGGAACAACTCATATCCTATCGACAAAACCCTACTTCATATATACTGCATGGATGAATTATAAAGACTGACAGTTTGATCAAGATCTGAGTCATCTGCCAGGCAGTCAAATGGACTTGATCAACTATTGAGAATAAGTACGGTAAGGAGTAATGGTGTCTGATTATAAAGAGTGAGTTTGTATCATTGTTGATACAACATTTGAATTTCAAGAACCCTACACAGACAAGATCAAACAACCTGGCAAGACTTCATGTTAGCTAAACATGTTTGTTTGTTTGTGTTGAGCTTTTACAGCCCGGTCAACCCATTAAGGTCATGTCGAGTGTGGTCAATTTTCCTGACCACACTTTTTCCACAGCACGCTTAGTCCTCTAAGCAGTTAACCAGTACTTGTGCCAGAAACTGACAACTGCCCTTCTTGAATCAGCGGAAGGGAGAGAATGACTGTAGAAAATATTTCATGATCAGTCCCCATGGAAGAATGTTGCCAGACTCGGATGGGATCGAACCCATGACCTTCTGATCAACAGTTGGATGCACATCTGACTGAGCCACCAAGGCCATAAACAACTCTATTGTAACCAAGCAAAAATGTATAGATTATATAAAAAAATGACCATTTATGGTCATTTTTCTATATAATTAATGCATTTTTTGTTTGGATACAACTTTATGGTCATTTTTCTATATAATCTTTACATTTTTGTTTGCATACAACACTTCGGGGTCCACTTTTAAATGGTTTTGTATCCAAAATGATCTAATAATGAGCTGTCATATAGAGATTCTAGTATATTAATATTAGTACATACCTCCTATAACACTAGCACCATCATTTGTTACCAGAGTTCTGTCAAGATCCAACACTTCCAGATGTACGAGGCCTTGTAAAAACAACATCCCTTCATCTGTTAGCTTGGTATTGCACAGAAGTAGCTTCCTCAGGCTACAAAGTAAACAATAAATTTAACATCCATACATATCTTTTTTTCTAAAAATAATTCAAAATACATAGAACAGCATCAATGCAGAATCATAAAGTATACCAATCATTAACAGAAAGAGCTCAATAATATACCTGAAAAAAATACACCTTAAATATCTAAAAATTGACTTTTGAAGTGACACTCACAACTGCAGGAGATAACTCTTTAAAATATTTTTTGGTACTTTTCAGAGAAAATAAAGCTGGACATAAAGCTGCTAAGCAGACAATTCACATTAAATGTTGTCTTATTTTCCTTATTTTCTCTGAAAAAATAACAATATCAATTTTAGAAAGTTGTCTGCTACAATTTGATTTAATAGTGTTTTAAAGGTTAACCTGGACAGCCATGCAGTTTGACTAGTATTTTCATATTTTTTTTGAATATATTTCACTCTAAATATCATAATTACTCCTCTGTCTCTAAATTAAGCAAGTCTATTATTATGAAAAGGGTGTTTGATAAAAGCCACAAATTGGTAAAAACTGCGCACTGTATTACCCTAAATATTCAGAGAAACATGCCCGAGCAGACCCAGGTCAAAACTACTCCGAAGGAACAATTTGCTCATGTTCTTCAGTGTTTGCCAATTGAGCAGCATTTTTATACAGACATCAGTTGTAGTTAAACAGATGTGTTCAAATTTTGCGGTGAGTATGGTAAGAAGTCCAATCATTTAAATAACATTAAAGGAAAATGCAAATCAAATAATACACACATAGGAAAGAGCCCATTAAACTTAGCAGTTTGGTAAAAAGAAAACATAAATATGATCATAGGTTGAAAAATAACAAAGTTATTGACTGGGCTTTGAATATCTAGAAAATGCTGTCATGGATATTGCTTTTTTTAAGAAAGTGAAATCACAATCAATTAATTAAATATGCAGAAAAAAATGACATCTGAAATAATAAGATATTGCTATACACATGTAAATATGTTCATTTGCGTACATGTATGCTAACCAGTAGCTCAAATTGGCAGCATATTCCTGTCAACAAGCAGCTTTATTTCTGTCCTGAAAATAAATGTCTATTTAATTAAATATTAAAAATGGTAGCATCCATGCTCACAACTTAAAACTACAATATCTTGATAAGGGCCTTTGCTATCTGACAGCTGATGCTGTAAGCAAACAGTGTAGGTCAAGCTCAGACTACATGCACAGGCTGATCTGGACCTCTGCTGTCTCTTCATATGCCCCAGAGATTCTTTTCCTCCTATTAATGAATTTCAGTTATAAAAGTGTCAATAAAGGTTCATACCTGGTTATTTTGCCAATATGCTCCATTCCTTCATCACCAACAAAAATAAAATTTGTCAAATCCAGACTTACTAATGGAAAACCTATAAAAAAAACATTATTTTGCTTTCAGACAAAAATGTTAAACAGATCTCATTCACTTATCAACATGAACACAAATAGCCCAATTATGTTTACTCTTTTCTCTGATTAACTTCAGGGCCCATCTAAAGCATTTATACGCTTGGCCCTTGTCATGCTGAATAAATTAAGATGCTATGCCCATTTCTAATTTTCAGCCAATCAGATCACTTGATCCAAATTGTTGATATAATTTCACATACTTAATGACAAACATTGCAGATCCAGATCAGTTGGCTTCTTCAGAAGCCAACTGATCTGGCTCTGCACTGTTTGCTAAGACAGGGCATGTCGTGTTCAGCAGAAGGGTTAGAAGCACAAAAAATATTGATAATTATAAAAAGTATCTGCAACATGTTTTCATGGAAAACTGAGATAAATGATTATTCTGATATCCCTATCTGCAGTCTTTTTGAAACTACAAAATTAAGAATAAATGATGCACCGTGCAGGTAAAGGACCCAAAGGACACTGACATGCAACTACTGTCCTTTCGACATCCCTCGGAAAGACGTTTTTTGCTTGGCGTTTTATCTTAAGTGAAAATATTTTGTTCTGATTGACTATATCTTATCAGAAACCATTTGTCTTTTCTGTTTCTGTGTTTTATTTTCAAATATGTACCCTAAAATTAAATTTATCGCCAGAAATTGGTCTGACCTATGCAATTTCTATAGTAAAGTGGTTTTTTGGAATTTTTGTCTTGGTAAATAATTTTTACTTTTCTTTGCTGAATTTGAATTATTGATGTTTTGCAACAATATTGTGAAAATTTCAGAAAAATTAACAAGTGAAACTTGTTAAAAATCTGCCTCCAAGTTACCTACCCTACAAATTTCTGCATAATTTTCATTCATTTTTACTATGGGAAAAAGTGAAAATATTGGATTTTTTAAAAAAACACTGACTAGAATAAAACTTTTTGCACATAGGTAGTTACGACAAATTGTTTTGCATTAAATCATGACAAAAGTTTACAAATTTACTTCTTCTGTTTAAAGCACCGAGCAAAAAATGACTTTCTGAAAGATGTCGAAAGCACAGTAAGGCCCAAATCAGTATGTGTATTTATGGTCTGATCGCTTCACTGACAACTTTAAATACAGAATAAATGGATACTGAAGTATAAATTTGAAATAAACTAGAAATGTGTCAATATGACACAGATGCTCCTGCCCAGGGACCATCCTTGTCTGTGAAAAAGCACTTTGCAAAAATGAAATTGAAAAAGGGATATTGAAGTCCCATAATAATTTGTGGATTTTACCCTAAATCGAACCTGACATGTATTTTATGATTATAAACCTGTGTATAAAATATGAATCCAGTACACTATTTTTTCAAAAGATATCATACAGAAACCATTTTTCGAAGTTGAAAAAGGGCAAAAAATCCCGTAAAACTTTGTGGATTTCACCCTTAATCCAACCCGACCTATATTTTATGATTATATACCTGTGTACAAAATATGAATCCAATACACTAATTTTTTCAAAAGATATCAAACTGAAACCATTTTTCGAAGTTGAAAAAGGGCAGTAACTCCCATATTATTTGGTGGATTTTATCCTATATCTAACTTGACCTATATTTTATGATTATTTATACCTGTGTATAAAATATGAATCCAATACACTAATCTTTTCAAAAGATATTGAATGGAAACCATTTTCTGAAGTTGAAAAAGGGCCATTACTCCTATAATAATTGGTGGATTTTACACTAAATGGAAACTGACCTATATTTTATGATTATATACCTGTGTGTAAAATATGAATCCAATACGCTAATCTTTTCAAAAGATATCAAACAGAAACCATTTTTTGAAGTTTTGATTTTCGTGATTTTGTGTGTTCTTTGTTTCCAAAGGCAATCCTTTTTTACTTTTACTTTACCCTAAATCGAACTTGACCTATATTTATGATTATATGTCTGCGTGTAAAATATGAATCCAAGATACTATATGCCACCCCCCCCTACCCCATTTAAAATAGCGGGGGCATAAAAAAAAAAACAACAAAGAGACCCCTGATAAACTGCATGGGCCAGAGCCCATACAGTTTATTAGGAGTCCTTTTTTTTATGCCTCCGCCATTTTCAATGGGGGGGGGGGGGGGCGGTGGGGGGGGGGGGGGGTGCATATAGTATGCAAATAGTATTTTTTTAGCTCACCTGAGCCTTTAGGCTCATAGGTGAGCTTATAGTATAGGCAGGCTTCGTCGTCCATCTGTCTATCATCCACACTCTTCAATCATCTTCTCCTCAGAGACCAGTGAGCCAATCAAAGGCAATTTTAATATCGAGCCTCTATGGGTCAGGGGAACGAAAGTTTGTTCACCAAACCTGGGTCACATGACCCAGATGGCCATCATGCCCATATATGGTAAAAATCCTTTAAAAATCTTATTGTCCGGAACCAAAGGGCCAATGGCCCTAGGGCTTGGTATACAGCATTGGGGAACGGGCCCAACAAGTTTGAAAACATGATGACATTATGTTTTACCTTGACCTTTTTATGGAAAGGTCTATTTTTTTTTACATAGACTCCTATCGGCAAAACTTTAAAAATCTTCTCGTCTGAAACTATACTAGGAACAATATTTAAAGGAACCCCTTGACTTCTCAAGAGTATGTGAAAATTCAGTGCTGTTTTGAAAGCGGGCATTGGTATCGAATGCATGTTTATATACATATGCATCAATGCACTAGGGGCACAGACCAGATACTGATCCCATTTGGGTATAAACATTCCTTATGCCATTGAAGTTTTGCTTCTTTCTACTTGAATTTGGGTGTTCCCTTAAATACTGTCCCTAGTATAGAAAGCTCAGGCCTTTGATATTTGGTATGTAGCTTCATCTTGTGGACCTTTATCAAGGTTGTTCAATTCATAGCCCTGGGATCAAAGATGGCCCTGTCCCAGGGCTCACTTGTTTTACACAGACTCATACAGGGAAAAACCCACACTCTTCAAGTGTTTTCTCCTCAGAAACCACTGAGCCAATCAAAGCCAAATTTCACGTGCAGCCTCCATGGGCCGGGGAAAGGAAAGTTTGTTCCCCACAACAAGATGGTCGCCATGCCCATATTTGGTAAAAACACTTTAAAACTCTTCTTCACCAGAACCAAAATGCAAATGGCCCTGGGGCTTGGGATGCAGCATTTTGGGGACATGGGCCAAAAATTGACTGGAAAAAATGTTAACTTTGGGTTGACCTTGAGCTTTTTTATAGAAAGGTCAATTTGTTTACATTTACATAGACTGTTATAGGCAAAACTTTAAAAATCTTCTTGTGTGAAACTAGATACTCCAGGCCTTTGATATTTGGTATGTAGCTTCATCTTGTGGACCTTTATCAAGATTGTTCAAATTATAGCCTGGGGTCAAAAACGGTCTTGCCCCAGGGGTCTCTTGTTTTACATAGACTCATACAGGGAAAATTCTATGACAGT
This sequence comes from Anodontia alba, assembly GCA_964016985.1. Taxonomy (NCBI): domain Eukaryota; kingdom Metazoa; phylum Mollusca; class Bivalvia; order Lucinida; family Lucinidae; genus Anodontia; species Anodontia alba. The sequence continues at coordinate 2,788,402 of OZ024833.1, forward strand.
CCGCTTATCTGAAAGTAGAAAGCCTAGATCTTTGATATTTGGTATGTAACTTCATCTAATGAGTCTCTACCAAGATTGTTCAACTTACAGCCTTGGGGTTAAAAATGGCTTCATCCTGGGGCCCACTTGTTTTACATAGACTTGTACAGGGAAAAACTTTACAATCTTCTCGTCTGAATCTAGAAGGCCCAGGCCTTTGATATTTGGTATTTTGGTATATAGCTGTATCTAATGAGCCTCTACCAAGATTATTCAAATTATAGCCCTGTGGTCAAAAATGGCCCCGCCCCAGGGGTCACTTGTTTCACATACTCATATAGGGAAAAACTTTAAAAATCTTCTTGTCTGAAACTAGAAGGTCCAGGCCTTTGATATTTGGCATGTAGCTTCATCTATTGGATCTCTACCAAGATTGTTCAAATTATAGCCCTGGGATAAAAATGGCCCTGCCTAAGGGGTCAATAGTTTTACACAGACTTATATGGGGAAAAACTTTTAAAATCTCCTTGTGTGAAACTAGAAGGCCCAGGCCTGTGATATTTGGTAATGTAGCTTCAACAAAGCCATATTTTATGTGAAGTTTCTGTTTTGCCAAATTAAAGCTAAATTACATACCAAGTTACTGTAGGATAAAGATACCAAAGGTTGTTGTTTTTTTTTTAAAAAAAAAAAAACTACGCTGGCTAACATACCCATATGTTTCAGTCTTTAAAATTGTTACCATAAACTTGCTCAGTACAAATAGTCTGAGGTGAGCTACATTGGTCCTCTGGTCATAATATTCCCAGTAAATAGGGTCTGACACTTCCTAACAAGACAATCTATTGCTATCTTCTGGGAAAAACAAGAAAAATATCACAAAATGCCGTTTGTAATTTTTTAGCCAGAATTCAAAGTGTTAAACTACCTACCTGATAAATACTGCATCCCTAAACTAGTGGTTGTGTGTCTTGATGGAAGTGTTAATAACTGCAGATTTAAACCTAAATGTACAGAAAAACAGGAGTTAAGATACAAGTCTTACTACAGTCGAACTTCAATGGCTTGAACATCTTTGGGACCATAGAAAATTGTTCGAGACATGGGTGGTTTGAGCCACTGATGGTTAATTATGGTGCCAAGTCAGGAAGCAAATGGCGATTATTTAGGGATTTTTATTTTTGATTTTTTACACAATAATATCTACACAATAATTGTATGTTGAATGTACTCATTAAACTTGCTCGATGAGGCAATTCTAATGAGTACACACAACATACCATTTCACGATAATATAAGAAAATTTCCCTAAATATTTGTTTTCTTGAGCTATCGGAAGAATTTCGTTGGGACTCAAAAACGAGTTCGAATTAGCCATGGTAAACGAGCCATCGGTGTTCGAGCCATTGAGGTTTGACTGTATTTTATTTGTTTATCTGAGCTGCACCGAGAGAAGATACTCTACCAGTCTCTTTTATAACACTATGGTTGAGATTCAAGGAATAGCATAGCACTACAAAAGTTTGTTTGTATTGAGGTTTTACAGCCCAGTCAACCCAATGGGGTCATATCAAGCGTGGTTAGTTTACCTAACTATACTTTTACTGGGAAGGCTTAGTCCTTTAAGCGGTTAACCAGTATTGTGCACATTCTATCGCCAGAAACTAACAACTGCCCTTCTTGAATCAGCGGAAGGGAGAGAATGACCGCAAAAAATATTCCATGATCAAATCTCTGTGAAAGAATGTTCCTGATCAACAGTTGGATGCACATCCAAATGAGCCATAGAGGCCATAGAGGCTGGCAGCAACATAAATGAATATTATTACGAAGCTTAAATATTATACATTGCTCCACATAAGGAGAGTGTTCAGACAGCATTTTTGTTCTATACTCACATTATTTAAAAGTAGATATACATGTATGTTGTATTTCTGGGCCCAACTGTTCAAAACATCGTTAGCTTAACAAACTTGTTGATGACAAACTCATTAACTTTTGTAGCTAAGGTATTTTCAGATATATTGATATTTTTGCTGCAAAAAAGATACTCACATTTCTTCAGCAAAAAAAAAAAATATCAATATATTTTTGCTATATTTCAAGACAGAAATTTTAAGATCACATTAGCTAATAACTTCGTTAAGTTTTGAACAGCTGGGTCCTGAATGCCTACTAATTCATCCTAAGTTTAATTTATTACCATACTTGGCCTTTAACTGCACAAGTCCATTTAACGACTTGTTAATGTGACTGAAAACTGCTGGAATGGTGGCACACTACACTGTTTGCTAAGGCCTGTCCGAATACTGAGGGTATAACATTACCTTTGAGCCAGCACATGACAGAACCTACAATAAGACTTGTGTGACCAGTGAAGACTCAGATCAGCCTGTGTATCCGATCAGAGTCTTCGCTGATGGCATGTGCCTTCTACAGTCTCGGGGCTATCAAAAGAAGGAAGAATGAGGTTGCCATACTGGGTGGATGTACTGGCTGATCTGAGTCTTTGCTGGTCATAGAGGGCTTATTGTAGGTTTTGCTGTGTGCTGGCTCCTTTCATGGTGTACTTAAATATTTTAAATATGGCACTTGTTCACACACCTACGTTACAATCAGGGCCCAGTTGTTCAAAACTAACGATGTCGTTAGGTAACGATTCGTTAAAATTTTAATCGAGTGATACACAAATATGCTGAAATTTTTTGCTGAAAAAATGTGAGTAGCTTTTGCATTGCAAAAGCTACTCACATTTTTTCAGCAAAAAATATCAGAATATTATGTATTGAATCCCCTAGAACAGTTGACGAAATGACCCTTAACGAGCTCGTTAAGCTAACGACACTTTGAACAACCGGGCCCTGATTAGCACTGACAACTTGAAGTGACTTCTGAGTTCATAAAGAGTTACATTAGAAATGTTCTGAAACATCAAGTAGACACCTTTGAAATAAATTGTTATATTACTTTCTAACTGAAGGGTGAATTGGACTAAGAAAAATATTTTAGAATATGGTTTTCTGCTGTTTAAGTCCAGCAGGTTCAAGAATAATTACCTTTCAAATTTTGCAAAGCTTGATCTCCATTGACATTATCCGTGTTTGCTATGTTGAGTGACACTAATGATGGGTGATTAACCAAACACAGTAATGATTCAGTAACAATTAATGTCCTTGCAACATTCAACGACTCTAAGTGTGACAGTTCTTGAACACCTGTTAAACTTGCAACCTAGAAATACAGGAAAACAAAGTAACCATGTGACCCCCTTAAACACCACTTTTATATAGTAAAACTGGGATTTACAGGGGTATACATTATTTTTCTTATTTCTGCTCAAAAACATAGATTGTGGGTACTCATTAGAACCAACTCAATCCAGTGTTCTAAAGAGTACACACAATCTAAGTTTTGAGCAGAAATATTCAAAATATCAGAATTTTTACCTGAAAACTTTCAGTTTTTCGTTGTGAAATTTTCAAAATATATGAATAGGCTTGTTTTCATAATGCCGACAATACCTTATCTGGCACTTAGTGGAATATCCAGAATAATGTGAAAAAAAAGCAGTGGTAAACTGTAAATACACCAATCACCAGGTGTGACTGGGACATTTTCTACTCTGCAAAAAAAAATTTCTACAGCAGAGATTCACAGGGATTTTTTAACTAAATATAATCCATATTTTTCTTTCTTCTCCACAATAATCATTCAAAGTGCTCCAGTGAGGCATTTCTAATGAGTACTCCTGGCATGTTTTTGAGGTGAACTAAGAAAAATATTTCTCTGCATAGCCTTTTTATTTAGAGCTATTACAAAGGTTGTTCAAATGGATCTGGCTGGCTGGACAGTATGATCTACTGTGTTCTACCTAATTCTCACACATACCCCTGTAAGCGCACAGTCATGGAATTTCTTAGTCTTCAGAGTACAGCCTGTGTATTTTTATTTACTTTATAAAAGCACATGTTATTGGTACTCATTTGAATTGCCTCAAAAAGTCAATCTGTACAGACTAGATACATGTATGAGGTCTCCATTCTCATTGCGGGGTGGATAGGTGCCAGTCTGAAAGGTAAGAATATATTTCCTCCCAAATTCTTTTCTTAAAGTATAACCATCATTTTAAAAAGATTTAAATGTCATAAAATTTTTCTGCCTGTTCAAAATGGTGTCAAAAATCATCTGGGCATTTCTCTACCCTTAAAGGTACATGTAGTAAGCAGACAGTGCTTTAACTTCAGAGTGTAATTCAGCTAGTGTGAGACTGCTCAAATTCAGCTGGAGTTATGTTTGATCATGTGACAGCTCAATGCCCTGATGTTTTCTAACAATTGTTACATAATCAGCCAAATATTGTTGATGGAACACTCAAGTAAAATACCAAACACACTCAAAGGTCCAGATTAAGGCCCATCGATATTTTTCCACAAAAACATATGTTGTGGGTACTCATCAGAAATGCCTCAATGAGGCATTTCTAATGAGTAGCCACAACATATGTTTTTTGTGTAGAAGTAAGAAAAATATTTTCTTGATATTTCTCTCTTATCTAGAGCTATAATACAGAAAAATATAGTCAACCCTCTTTATATCGACACTCGATACAATGACAAAATTTGTTATAATGACAATTTGAATGTCACGAAACATTTGCTCAAGAGGTGACGGTTAATGAGAAATTATGCAAAAACACTGCATAAATTCTTCAAGCAACACGTTTTGGATATTTGTTAGAATTGCCTCAGAGAGGCTACTTCATTATAATGGCAATATTTTTGGGAACAAATGCTGTCGTTATAATGAGGGTTCACTGTATCTTAGCAAAACAGCTTTGTGGGGAAACAATTTTAGTATAAATGCAGATTGTGGGTATTAGAACTGCCTCAGTGAGGCAGTTCTAATGAGTACCCACAATCTGTATCTAGTCCAAGACCAATCAAGATGACAGACCATAATAAACAAATCCATACCTTTGTGTCTTCCAGAGATAAAGATTTCAATGTTGTAATACCTGAAAAAGACATATATTCATTACAAAACTAAGATAACACAGCATCAAAACAGAAATCATCAAACATAGTATGGTTGTCAAATCCTCTACAAATGATGGATTGATTGTGCTGGGGTTTAACAACACATCAACCCTTGTGGGTCATTTTTGTCGTCTCCCAGAGGGAGAAAAGAGATAGAATAGTAGAGGAGATGAAGAAAGGGACAGGGAAGAAAGAGGAACTGGAATGACAGTGAAGAAACAGAAGAAATAAAAATGTTCCCCTCTACCCTTACCTGCAACAAGGATAGCAAGCCTTGTCCAACTGTAAGCCAATATTAGTTGGACGCCCCGGTGACGTAAGATACACAACACCTTCGCCACACCCGACCACCCCCTACAAATGATGGAATCACTTCTGATGAAATGGACAATCATCATTACCAACATGTTTTAAAGCTTTGTCAAAGTAAAAATTGTACAACAAGGCATTTTTTTTATGTTTGTCTTCTATCTCCAAATCATGTAAGCCATGCCAAGCATTTTCTTGAGAACAATTAATATCCAGATCAGCCAGAAAGTGACACAGCTTTTGAATGACATTGGTATCTTCTGTAATATCCTGTATTTGTATGAGCTGAGTTTTACAGCCCAGTCAACACTATTACGGTTGTGTCGAGACGGTCAGTTTACCTAACCAAACTTTTACTGGGCAGGCTTAGTACTCTAAGCAGTTAACGGGTACTGTAAGCTGATAGCTAAAGCCCAGGTCAAATTGCACAGGTTGACCCAAGCCTTCACTATCGACACATCCATAGGCTGATCTGGCCCATATGACCCTTATGTTCTACGACATTACCAGTGATCCAGTGACCAGTGAGGCAATTTTAACCAGACCACAGAACAGGTTTTTAACAATCAATTAAAAAAAACAATTGTAGTTCATAATTCACTGAGGGTAAATAGTGCAGACTGTGCCCCTCAGAGACTGTTTAATCTGAGTGTTTGGACGGAGTTCATCTTGGCATTTCTTACCAATATTTAAGGGGAATGGATACACTCTGAAGAGTTTCCTTCCATTTTTTTCAAAGGAAGACAACTTCTGCTGACAGAATTTGAGTTCCCTAATACTAGAATAATTCGAACTTTTAAGGAAATAATTTGCTTCCAAGGGAAGTAAATTAGTTTGTCTATGAGTAGCCCTCTATTGAGAGGTCCGGTAAATATTTTCACCTTGAAGGTGTCTATCCTTTTGAGGATTATACTATTAAGTTCAGTTCTACTCACCAGTAAGTTGTTAGTTTCACTCACCTATAAGATGTGATATGATGGCTTGTGTGACTTCAGTTCTGTTGAGGTTAAGATATTGTAAGTGCTGCGGTTTTGTAGAGAGGAACTCTATCACACCTGTGTCAGTAACACCTGTACCCTCTAGATTCAATGCTACAAGTTTTGGCATACCTAAAATAAACTCTAACTATTCAACTACAGATTGTAATTTATCCATCCCCTGATAAATCTATACATTCTTTATTATAATGTAGACATTATTTCTCATATAGAGATTATTCTATCATATCCAAACATCCTATCAATAAAGAGAAAATTGTGCAAATGTTTGTGACATGGAAAGTAAATGAGTATATCATTTATATCATCCCAGAAAAATTAAAAAAACAACCCTTCAAATGCAGTAGAACACAAAACAGTAAGTAAACTAAGAAGCACATATACAACTTTTGACACTTTAAAAGATTTCGAATCCATCAGAATCTCTGACAGTACTATTTGGTCCCAAATGCTTCTGAATGTAAAGTATTTGAAAACCTGGGCCTAGTTGTTCAAAGCATTGTTAGCTTAATGAGGTCATTAGTGGTCAAAATGTTAACTGTTCTAGTAAGAACAATATCTACTTCACAGGTATTTTTGCTGAAAAAATGCGAGTAGCTTTTGCATTTTAATGTATATGCCATATTTAATAATCAAAGATTTAACGATATGTTAACTAACTACATCGTTAGTTTCAAACAACTGGACCCTGGTTTTCAGTTCTCAAAACATAGTATGCAAAAAAAATTTAAACCTTGCCATGCTAAATAAATTAGGATGCCATGCCAACTTCTAATTTTCAGCCAATCAAATTGCTTGTTCCAGATTGTTGCAATAAATTCACATACTTAATTGTTTGTTTGTGTTGAGGTTTTACGGCCCAGTCAACCCAATGGAGTCATGTCGAGCGCTGTCAGTTTACCTAATCACACGTTTACTGGGCAGGCTTAGTCCTCTAAGCAGTTAACCAGTATTGTGCACATTCTTTCGCTAGAAACTGACAACTGCCCTTCTTGAATCAGCGGAAGGGAGAGAATGACTGTAGAAAATATTTCATGATCAATCTCCACGAAAGAATGTTCCCGACCTCGGCTGGGGTTGAACCCGCGACCTCCTGGTCTCCAATCGGACGACGCATCCAACTGAGCCACCGAGGCCGGCTACATACTTAATTGCAAACAGTGCAGATCCAGATCAGTTGGCTTCTTCAGAAGGCAAATGATCTGGGTCTACTGTGCTTGCAAAGGCAGGGTATATCCGGGTTCAGAAGGACAAGGGACAAGCCTTTATAGCACTAAGCAAAATTGTAGCAGAATACATTCAAAAATTGATTTGGGTTATTTTTCAGAGAAAATAAGACTCGACCTTTCATGTGAGGGCAGACAATTCACTTGAAGTGCGAAACCTTATTTTCTCTGAAAATGAAAAAAATCAAAGTGTCATCTGCTGCAGTTGTGATTAGTACTTTAACGATTACAACTTTCTAGGCATATTCAGTAGACAATAATTTGAAGATATTTTTCTCCAAAGGAAACAATTTGCATGAAATGTCAAAGCCTATTTTCTGGAAAAAATAATAAAAATATTTTAAAATATCTGCTGAAAATGTTTCCCAGCATGCTAAGCATTAAGTGTTCAATGTATCACATTAGTTAACAAGAGCTGTCGTAGGACAGCGTAGCTCGCCTGCTAGGTACATTTTATATTGTAACATTTTTATCATTAAGCCATATAATATAGATGTATTTGTATGTAAATCATTTTGTCACATAGATATAATAATCCAGGTATGACAATTCTCCATGAAATAGTAATAAAAATAAAAGGCAAAATCAATGAAGCATGAAATATAGGTCACAATGACCTAGATATAGTAAGTGGTCATTCATTGGGTCACATGGAACTAATATCCCAGGTGTGACATTTATCCAACAAATAGTATTCAAGATATAAGGCAAAATCACTGAACCATGAAATATAGGTCACACCAACAGAGATATATTTTGACGTCAATAATCGGGTCACAAGGAACTAATATCGCAGGTGTGACATTTATCCAACAAATAGTATTCAAGATATAAGGCAAAATCACTGAACCATGAAATATAGGTCACAATGACCTAGATATAGTAAGTGGTCATTCATTGGGTCACATGGAAGTAATATCCCAGGTGTGACATTTATCCAACAAATAGTATTCAAGATATAAGGCAAAATCACTGGACCGGAAATCTAGGTGACCTGGACCGTAAAATGTAGGTCACCATGACCTTCACTCTCTTACACTTAAACGATGTCACATAGTTAGCTGATGTATAACCAGTTGTGTCTATAACCTGTAGGCATGTAAGATTTTACAAATGTGTCCTAGATTTTGACCCCTAGCCCCACTCCAAGGCCCACCCTGAGGTATGAACCCAGGGGTATGTTCTTTTGGAATCTCAGAAGACTCCTCCAGGTACCCAAATTCTAAATATGAATGCTCTATGAGGAGTGAAAGTCAAGATATAAGAATTTGAAAAACTTTAACACAGTACATGTATTACAAAGGTGTCCTAGATTCTGACCCCTAGCCCCACCCAGGGGCATGAACCCAGGGGTTTATTCTCTTGGAATCTCAGAAGACCCTCCAAGGTACCTAAGTTCCAAATTTGATGCCTCTGTGAGGAGTGACTGTTGAGATATAACCATTTGAAAAACTTTAACGCAGTGTGACGGGAAAGGGAACGCAAACGCAAACGCAAACGCAGACAACCGGTGTGACTACAATAGCTCTCCTTGTACTTTGTACAGGTGAGCTAAAAAGCTACAATACAATCAGTTTTTTGGTACCCAGCTTTACCTGTATATCTATGCCCTAATACACTTACCATTCAACATAGGAACCAATTTATTAGTTAACTGTCTACAACAACTCAGGTTTAATTTCTTCAGCTTCTTCAAAGCTAAAAAACAAATATACAAGTATTCATGTACACTTTCATACATCAACTTTTCTGACATACTAGAAAACCAGTGCACGACCAGATCAGAATGCTCCTGTTTGCTATTCTACCAAGTATTTTCTGAAACATGCATAAAGAACAACATTTTTTTGCAAAAAAAAAAGCATGGAATAAGAAGTTCAAATGTTTAGGATAAAATCAATCAATCAATCAATCAGCTCACACACCTGTGCAATCTGATCAAGACTTTCACTGTTCACTTAATTCGGCAACAACTGTGGAATGTGAAGACGTATGGTACACTGCTGGGCTAGGGGCATCTTGTCACTCTTAGCTGACTATATACATAATCTGAGCCAGTTTGGGTTTATTTCTGGAGGAGGAATATTATCATAACAACCACTTTTTTTGCATGTTCATATATAACAAACAAGTGGCAAACTTATTTAGTCTAATACGGTTTCCTATTTTATTATACTGTAACTTATCAACATTAATAAAAGAAAGGGAAATCACTCAAAGTATATCAGAAAGATTGTTACTGAAAAAAGTGGGCAGTGATGGGCAATAACTCTGTCCAAGCAAGCATATACTCACTGGAAAGACACTGTAGACCTTGATCTGTTATCAATGAACAAGAACTCAGACTGAGCTGTGACAAGTTGGTGTGTAATCTGCAACAAGAAATAGAAAAAAAAATGTCACAAGCATTTTGTTGGCTAATGAGTCATTGACTCTGGAAAACCAACAGAAATACATGTTTTTCTTATCAGGATTAACCCATAAGGGGAAGTGATACATTTTCAGGGGAAGCAATTCTGTCAAAATTATGTTATGCCTCTCTTTTGAAAACTGAAAATGAGTTTACTCTAAGAGGAAAGAATTGTCAATTTCAACCATAAGTCTTTAAGACATTTTCAGAATCTTTTTTACCATTTTTTCCCAAACAAATTAAACCTCAATACTTTCAGATTTTTAAGTGCTTTTACCACATGAGGGCATGGCAGCCACCTTGTTCAACGGTGCAGAACCATTTGAACAAATTAATAATACCCTTTTGACAGAAGGCCCCGTATGAAATCTAGTGAAAATTGGTCAAGTGGTTTCAGAGAAGAAGACTTTTAAAGCTTACACTGTTTGCCACTCATCCAGTATTATTTTAAATGCATCAACGGGTAGTAAAATAGACTTTTTCAAATTTTAGAACAAGTATGGTAAGAAGTTAAGGTGTCCCAATACTTAGGGTAAATACAGTAATATAGTTAATCTTCCATGAGGCACTCAATATATTATACAAATGTACATAATTATACATACAAATCAAGTGTAATATATTGTCCTACACTACTAAAAAGGTAGGTCATTAGTCTTTAATACATTTTGAGAAAATGATTTTTCAATACTTTCCCCATATAAAAGCATAGGGACACAAATTTGACCTGGCTTTAAAAAGGTCAAGGGTCAACCTGGGGTCATCAAACGGTACTTCAAAAAGAAAAGCAGGTAGTTACATGCAGTTCTCACTGTCTTAAATTATTTACCCTATATAAAGGATACTTTAACTCATTACCATATGCAATGAATTAAGATTCTTAAAGGCTCCATATTCCTCAAAAACAGACTTTTTTTTATCTAAGAAAGGTTTAATAAATTGATATATGGTATTAATACGATCATAAAATGTGGCATCTGACATCCTGTAAAATTTCAGTTAGTCTCTAGTTTTTGAAATGGATCAAAAGAGAAATGATTCTTCATCGTATCTCTGAATTAATGTTGGCAACATTAATTCAGAGATACAATAAAAAATCATTTCATTTCAAGAATGAAAGACAAACTGAAATTTTACAGGCTGTCAGGTGCCACATTCTATGATTGTATTAATACCATATATCAATTTATTAAACCTTTCTTGGCTAATAAAATGTCTATTTTTGAGGAATATGGAGCCTTTAAGATAGCAACTTTACCTGCATTTCAAATGAACAATAGTTGTCTTTATTATTTACAGGAAAGTAATCAATAAGAAGATTGCAGGAAAATGAAAGACAGATAAGACTGGTATAGACAAGTTCATGGAAAAAGAGATTTACATATGGTAAATGTCCTAACATTTCGAACACTTGATGTCAAACTTTTTGGGCCTAATTTCTTATTTTTGTGCAGTTGTTTCTTAAAATACTTAGAGGAATGGCAAACAGTGTAGATCCTGATCAGACTGCTCCCAGTCTGACCTGGGTCTGCATTGTTTGTATATGCAATTTTGTCACTTAGGTGTACAAAATTTTAGGACATTGTCCCCGTTTGTGTTTTTAAGTGTATCATATTTGAAACAGACTGACACAAACCGGCAGACAAAAAACAATGGTACACCGAGTCTCATCCAAGAAACAAATAGAACAATAAAATCTAAAAGACTGCCTTTGGAAACCAAGAACACATTACAGATAAAAAAATTGGAGTCTTGATTTTATTGAGATACTTCACAAGCAGTAATGAAGTTTGCAATACTATTTATGCCCTCTAGCCTACATATGAGCAGAACTCCATTTTCAAAGATACCACAATGGGCCCAATGGTTCCAAAGGAAATGAAAATAAAATCGCCACTATAATGAAGTAAGGGAAGATGTTCTACAGCCACCACACAGCACTAACACTAGCTGCAAACCACAAACCTGACTGATGCCACAAACCTGATTGATGCCAGTAGTTCATTGGTAACATAAGGATAGCAGTCTAACACCAATCGCCTCAAGTAGCTGAAAGGAAACTAAAATGTGGTAAATGTCCTGTAATTCCGTACACCAAAGTTTCTTATAAAATGGCTTATGCAAACAGTGCAGACCCAGATTAGACTGCTCCTGAAGAAGCAGTCTGATCAGGGGCTACACTGTTTGCCATTAAACTAGTACTTAAAGAAGCAACTGCATAAAAAGCAAAATTTAGGCAAAAAAAGTATGGAATAAAGCGTTTGAAATTTTAGGACATTTACATGACATAAATCAATCTTACAACAAAACTATATGATGAATAATAAAAATATCTAGAATTGCTTTACCAGAGATTAGTTTTGAAATAATAGTCATATTCTTGGAAGAATAATGGTGTGCAAAGTTCAGAGAAGAAATGAATGCCAAATCTTCCTTATGAGGTGGTGTTCAGATAAGACGTTAAACATGGTTAATACTCGCATGAAATCAAACCTCCACCACTCTACCATTTAGATCAGAGTCTTGACATTTCATGAATCAACATCCTTGCAAAGAAAAGTTAAGCCTTATTTTCTTGGAAAAAAAAAAAAAATACTTGACCTCATTCATATATGATGCAACAAGGTTGCATTTGTTCAGAAATAAAGATATATACTATTCCCTATTTACCCGTAATATTTGGACTAACAGGAAACAGTGTAAATCCAGGTCAAACTGCTTTAGCATCTGCAGTTTGTGATTCAATCAGTAGTTTATACATACATCACACTGTCCTCATATGGACATGTCAATATATTTATAGGTATGGTAATGTCTTCATCTGAATTAATACTACAGAAACATTGCCACCATTTTGCAAAGGGAGATAATTTTTGCAGCAGGAAGTGGCTCCCCAGTATTAGAAACTTAAAAGAAAATGGGAGCTACTATTAAAGGAAAGAATTTGCTCACAGAGTGAGCAAATTCTTTCCTTTAATAGTAGCCCTCAATGAGAAAGAAGGCAAATATTTCTGTCAGAGTTCTTTCCCTTTGAGATATATCCAGACCTCTTAAGCTGTCCAACTAAGTAGGGTTAATCATGGATTTTTTTTTTTTTTTTTTCACATAAACTGCATATCTGTATTCATCCACATAACCTACCATGGAATAAATAAACTGTGTATTTCTATTCCTACACGTAACCTACCATGGAATAAATAAGCTGCACATCTATATTCCTACCTGTAACCTACCTTAGAATAAATAGATTGCATATCTATATTCCTACACGTAATCTACCAATGAATAAATAAACTGCATATCTATATTCCTACACGTAACCTACCACTGAATAAATATCTATATTCCTACACGTAATCTTCCATGGAATAAATAAACTGCATATCTATATTCCTACCTGTAACCTTCCATGGAATAAATAAACTGCATATCTATATTCCTACATGTAACCTACCACAGAATAAATAAACTGCATATCTATATTCCTGCATGTAACCTACCATGGAATAAAGAAACTGCATATCTATATTCCTACACATGCCCTACCACTGAATAAATAAAACTGCATATCTATATTCCTACACGTAACCTTCCATGGAATAAATAAACTGCATATCTATATTCCTACACATAACCTTCCATGGAATAAATAAACTGCACATCTATATTCCTACACGTAATCTTCCATGGAATAAATAAAACTGCATATCTATATTCCTACACGTAACCTTCCATGGAATAAATAAACTGCACATCTATATTCCTACATGTAACCCAGCACAGAATAAATTAAACTGCATATCTATATTCCTACACATAACCTACCATGGAATAAATGCATTCAGAGTTTTTGGTTTGAGCTGTTTTTCTTTCAACAGATGAGTAATAATGACTTGTGCCATGTCTTCTGACACTCCTGCCAGTGAGAGGATCTTGTGTCGAGGGTCGTTCAGCCGCTGTGTTGTATGTTTTAAGCAGCAGAGCAAGAGAGAAGGCAATGTGGTTTGGACAGGTTTAGATGAGGTGGCTGAACTTGTCCCCTGCACAGCAGCCTGGTGGGCATGAACTTGTCGTGCTTGAGCTCTCTCCACTGAAAACAAATTAATAATAATTCTAATATCAATAACCTTTGGGAGTAAAGTTTTTCAGTTCTATGATTTCTTATACTGTACTGGACAAATGAAGGGATCAAACATTTGTCAGTCCATTAGGATCATAAAATATCAGACAAATTAAATGTATGCCAGAATATTTGAAAACTTCCTCTTTGAAATGTCTGATAGGAGGTAAAATTCTCATGGCAAATCACAAACAAGATAAAATGGGCTCCAACTATCAACAACTTTATCATTCATCTGTATTAATATCAGTGTTACTTTACTTTATAGACTGATGATGTTTTACTGCCCAGTCAACCCACTAGGGTCATGCTGATTGTGGTCTGTTTACCTAACCATACTTTTCCTGGACAGGCTTAGTCTCCTAAGTGGTTAACCAGTACTTGTGCACATTCTTTCACCAAAAACTGACACCTGCCCTTCTTGAATCAGCAGTAGGGAGGGAATGACCATATTTCACAGTAAAGCATGTAAGAGTGTTGCCGGACCCAGCAGGATCTTACCTGCGACCTCATGATCACCATTCGGACGAGCATCTGACTGAGCTACCAAGGCCAGCTACTTAACTTGATAAGTACTTACAAGCAAGATCTCTCACAGATCTCTGATGGTGACTGTCATCATGACCAGGATGTCCTTCTGGCACAAGTCTCTGCCCTACTCCTCCAAACACTTGTCCTCCATGGTCAAATGGGTCATCCATACCAAATATACCATGCCCTCTGCCCCCTCCACCTGTAACAAGATCAGTGTTTTCAGATAAAACAAATGTGACCCCACTGATTTCCAGTTCAAGTGCACTACATGTATTGCTTAAATTTGACAGTTTTAGTCCAGCATCAGTTCATCATCTAGTCCCAATGATATACATGTATCCAAGCAATTTTGGTAAAAATCTACTAGCCTGTTCATAACATATCACACAGACAAGAATGAATCATGCCAACTTCAAAGCTGTCACCAACGAGATCTGCACCAATAACAATATGTCCCTCTCCCCTTTGGTGCAAGGGACACAAAACACATGCATATGCTTACAAAAGTGTTCTAACAGTCATGCCTGAGCAAGTAGTATAGGCCCAAATATAACTAGTCCTAAAGGACTTTGATCTGATACACTGTTTGCTCGGGCATGTCTGTCCAAATAATCAAACATTTACTGAACATCAAGTAATGGTAAATCCTCATCATAGTTTGAGAGGAACATTTTCTCATCTTACCCATTGCCATGCCTCCTCCAGGGAATGGCATGCCACCCTGTGGAAAGCCAGGGAATCCACGACCTCTGCCTCCAGGGAACATCCCACCTGGTACCCCTCCTGGTATCACCATATTGTCATCATCATCATCTGATATGTCCTCCTCTATTGGCTGGTTCTCAGCTTCAGGTTCAGCTGTTAACAGAAGAAAAAAAAATGACAAAGGAACAAAACTCACCTTTCACTTTTACCACTCACTGGGCAAATTCAGCAGATAACAAACTGCCAATACTTTTTCTTATTTTTCCCAGAAAATAGGCTTTGGCTTTTCATGCATATTGTCTCCTTAGGAGACAGTTTGAATGAAATGTCAAAGCCTATTTCCTAGGAAAATAAGAAAAATATTTCAAAATGTTGTTTGTTGAAATTTTTGCACAGCATGCAAAAATTTGATTTCTCCTGTTTAAAACTATGAATCCTCAATTTTAACTGGCTAAGTGCTAGTATTCTTACCCTTAGTACTCAGAGATAAATCAGATGCAAGAAAATGTGGCATATGACAAGCCTTACACTTTTTGTCACTCATCAAGTAGGATTTAGAAACATCAATGGACTTTTTCATATTTTAGGACAAGTATGGGAAGAGTTATGGTGTCAAATTTTAGGACAAGAAAGGAAAAAGTTATGGTGTCTAAGTTTAGGATAAGTATGGAAAGAGTTATGGAGTCTAAGTTTAGGACAAGTATGGAAAGAGTCATGGAGTCTAAGTTTAGGACAAGTATGGAAAGAGTCATGGAGTCTAAGTTTAGGACAAGTATGGAAAGAGTCATGGAGTCTAAGTTTAGGACAAGTATGGAAAGAGTTATGATATCTAAGTTAAGGACAAGTATGGAGAGAGTTATGGAGTCTAAGTTTAGGACAAGTATGGGAAGAGTTATGGAGTCTAAGTTTAGGACAAGTATGGAAAGAGTCATGGAGTCTAAGTTTAGGACAAGTATGGAAAGAGTCATGGAGTCTAAGTTTAGGACAAGTATGGGAAGAGTTATGGAGTCTAAGTTTAGGACAAGTATGGGAAGAGTTATGATATCTAAGTTAAGGACAAGTATGGAGAGAGTAATGGTGTCTAAGTTTAGGACAAGTATGGGAAGAGTTATGGAGTCTAAGTTTAGGACAAGTATGGGAAGAGTTATGATATCTAAGTTAAGGACAAGTATGGAGAGAGTTATGGAGTCTAAGTTTAGGACAAGTATGGGAAGAGTTATGGAGTCTAGGATAAGTATGGAGAGAGTTATGATATCTAAGTTAAGGACAAGTATGGAGAGAGTTATGGAGTCTAAGTTTAGGACAAGTATGGGAAGAGTTATGGAGTCTAGGATAAGTATGGAGAGAGTTATGATATCTAAGTTAAGGACAAGTATGGAGAGAGTTATGGAGTCTAAGTTTAGGATGACAAAAGATTTTTTGGTAAATAGGGTATAACCTTTTCTATTAATTATAAGTAGCAAATTAACATTTGTAATGCTGATTAATTAAGATGCCATGCCAACTTCTAACTTTCAGCCAATCAGATTACTTGATCCAGGTTGTTGATACAAATTCAAATACTTAACGACAAACAGTGTAGATCCAGATCAGTTGGCTTCAGAAGCCAACTGATCTAGATCTATACTGTTTGCAAAGGCAGGGTATATCCAGGTACAGCAGGACCAGGGTTAATCATGTTTATAAATTAAATCATGTCTTTAAATCCAGAAACATACTATGACATGGTGATGTGACCTTGACAACAGAATGACACATTTCTCTGTACAAAGAAGTTGATCTAATGTATTGTGATGCAAGCTGGAAGAGGCACATAATTTCTTATATTTTACTTGGCTTTTCATGCTTCATGCAGCATTCTGTCTGACTGAAAAAAACATAAACTTTTGTGCAGCACAGCGATCGCATTTTGAAAGAACTGGAAAGTTTATCATGTGATGGAGTCAATACGGCAGTTTGTAACAGGAAAATAAGCCTTATATAGAAATATCTTAAGTCAGATATTTGAACGATGTTTCACTTGTGGTGATAACAAAACTCACATACTGTTATTGGACCATCAAATCTAGGTTTGTTACAAGAACCTAAATAATGGTGATTTCAACTTGCTTAAGGCTTGCATGGAGGCAGCCATCTTGGTTCGAAAGTTATCAGAGAATAGTATGGTATTGTCACCTGACAATACTTGACCTTTGACTTCTCATAAATAATGCATAGCAATTGCCTTATTTAGTATGGTATTTGTGCACTTAGGAGCTTTTCAAATATGAAATGGCAACAATTATTTTGTTTGTTTTCATTTTTTTTCTCCATTTGTTAGTTGCCATCATTCGAAGTAAATATATAAGTACATACATAACGTGAAGCACAATTTTGGTCACAGTGCAGGTTGGTGGAGCTTAGCTGAGCTTCACCAATTTTTATTCCAGTCGAATAGGGTGATCATTTAAGATAACTTTTGTTAGTTCTAGACCAGAACATATCTTGAAGGCACCCACTGAAAGATCCCTTGATCATTCCAATAAGTATCCACACGGTCTGTTTACCTTCTGGGAGCCATGAGAAGTGTCATGATGAGATTCATAAGATTTTAAGTGGACTGGATACACTTGGTGCAATTTCCACCATTTCTGCCAAGGGAGACAACTTTTGTGACTTCCCATTTGCTTTACTTCACACAATATTCTGAAAAGTTCTACTCTATAGAGAAAGAATTTGCTCCCAAGAGGGGGCTAATTCTTTCCTTATAAAGTAAACCCTTTTTTCAAAAGGGGACAAAATATTGGGACAAAGTTACCTCCCTTGAAAGTGTATACAGTCCCTTAAACAAATTTGAATCAGTTGATCCAAATTCTTTACCTTCAATGTCTTGTCCTTCTCCCTCCATGACATGGCCCCGCCCCCAGTAGTAAGTAGGATCAGCATCATGTACATGAGGTGGTCGTAGTCCGGTGGTATCCATTGGAGTTTCCTCCCTTGCTTCCTCCTTAACATCTTCTGTTTCTGTTGAACTGGAATCTACAAAATGTAATAACCTCTCAAGGCTAGAAATTTCTATTTTTACAGTAAGCAAGCTGAGTGACATGGTGATGGACAGGAAAGACTTCAGATTTATATTTTAAAATTCTTCAATACCAGTCTGAAAAAGACTTTCCAGTGAAAATAAGGAATTTTCCAAAGAAAATACAATGACACATCTGCAGAGTTTGGTCAGTTTTCACTGTTAGACCAATGTAGCCCTAGCTAATTGACTATCCAAACACAGCTGAGTGAAGACCATAGATCTAGATAAGAGAGGGTATCAGGTAAATATTTTTCTAATTTCTCGACGAAAACATATGTTGTGGGTACTCATTAGAAGTGCCTCATCGAGGCGCTTCTAATGAGTACCACAACATATGTTTTCGTCAAGAAATAAGAAAAATATAGATACTTTTTGGTTGAAACAAGCACCTTATCAAGAGCTATGAAGACTGTGATCAAACTGATCTGAATCTTCACTGAGCACACCTATCTGAAGGTACAGTGTGGCTAAGGGAGAAACAAGTAAAACTGTGCTGTAAAATCCTTTCTCATTTAGAGCCTTGTATAGTTTACAAGGCCCAATGGATGTTTGAGCACTAATAGGCCAAAATTTAACATCAGAAATTCTAGTACTATGTTTACCCTAATACAGGGACATTTCCATACATGTCCTAAATATTTGAACAATTCCATTGTACTACCTTTTGATATAAAATGCTGGATGAGAGGCAAACAGTATTGACACTAATCAGACATGACAGCCGGCCACAGTGGCTCAGTCGGATGCATGTCGGAACTAGTGATCAGGTCATGGGTTCGATCCTCGCTGAGTCTGGCAACATTCTTCCATGGAGATTGATCAGAAATTTTCTATGATCATTCTCTCCCTCCTGCTGATTCAAGAAGGGGAGTCATCAGTTTTTGGCAAAAGAATGTGCACAAGTACTGATTAAGTCTGTCAAGGAAAAGTGTGGTTAGGTAAACTGACCAGCTCGACATGACCTTAATTGGTTGACTGGGCCATAAACCTCAACTCGATGAAGCAATCAATCAGACACCACAGTCTCTTTAATGTCTGATCTGGGTCTATCCTGTTTGTTCAGATTCCAAATACAAAGGTAAATAGGGTATTTTGCTTCAATGTTCTTATATAAAACAAATGTTCCCAACAGTGAATCATACTACACTATACTTCACTCTTTACTTTTACTTTCTAACCTGTAGACTGTGTCACACTTTTCTTCTGTAAAACCAGAGATCCTGTGGGTGTCAATCTGAGATCAGACAAGCTCTGTAACATTTCTTCTCTATTAAATTCATGGTGAGGAAAAGGCTGAAAGAATAGTATGCAACCTAAATATGATTTGCCTGTATGTTAGCAAAAAGTTATTAAAAATATTATTTAAACATACCAAATGTGAGTAAATAAAATTTAGCTGTGAATGGGGCAAACTATACATGATGGAAGTAGCTGGTTTCATTCCAATCCTAATGAACTCTCTGGAAGGGAAGATAGCTCAAAAGTGAGTTGTCATTCTTGTGTGAGACATATTCCCATTATCTTGAATCCACCTGTGAAGTTTCATGCTAATATCTCAGAAGGTTACAGTGTTTTAGCCTGCATACAAAATTTTGGAAAGGGGAATTAATTGTGTTCAGGTTTAACAACACGTCAACCCTTGTGAGTCATTTTAAGTCGTCTCTCAGAGAAAGGGAGAAAAGAGATAGAAGGAATAGTAGAGGAGATGAAAGAGAGGGACAGGGAAGAAAGAATAACAGGAATGATAGGGAAGAAACAGAAGAAATAAAAACATCCCCCTCTACCATTACCTGCTACAAGGATAGCAAGCCTTGCCCAACTGTAAGCCAATATCAGTTGGACGCCCTGGTGACATAATATAGCCGACACCTTTACCACACCCGACCAGCCCCATTGGAAATGGGAAATAACACGGAAATAAAGCAAGGATGAGTTGCTATTCTTGCCCCTGGCATGACATATTGTCACATCATACTGACTCCAATTTTCATGCCTATATCTTTAAAAGTTCAGCAGTAATAGTCAAGACCAAAAAGTTTGGTTAAAGGAGAAATCTCATAAACAAAGCAAGAAAGAGCAGCCATTCTCATGTATCAGAGAGTTAAATCTACCGATGAAGTTTCACAACTGTAACTTAAAGCTTAAAGAGTTACAGCTCAGAAATGAAATGGTTGGATGGCTGCAAGACATGAAGTTTGAGGAAAGAGAAACAAACTCCTAAATATAACAAGGAAGAGTTGTCATTCTTATGTGAGCAATATCATCACACTATGTTGAATCCTCCTGTCAACTTTCAATATTATATCTCTGAAGGTTGAGGAGTTATAACCAGAACACAAAACTTTGGGAAGGCTGGTAAAAACCAAGTCATCATTCTTCTGCATGTGCTTCATAAAAAATCACCAGAGAATAGCTTTCAAACTTGACATATTCACTGAACTATTGCCTCAATTATCCATATCATCGTTGAAACTCCTCTGTGTCATTTATACTAAGTGTCATATACTCAACTACTTTGTGCTTATATATCTATAATTCATCCAAAACAGGCTCAAAATTATTGACATGAAATAATAATTCTGACCAAATAGAATATCTTCCACATAAATGGTACCTGCTAGGATTTTATTATACCAATACAGGAGGCACTTGCCATTTCCAGGGTTTTGCTATATAACATATAAGCATATATATAACATATAAGAAACATTTTACACTGAGAAGATACCATAATGTATGTTGGTTGGTTGGATTGGAGTTTAATGTTCCAGTCAACACTATAAAGGTCAGGCTGAGCCAGTCAGTTTCCACACTTTTCCTGGGCAGGCTTAGTCCTCTAAAGGGTTAACCAGTACTTACACACATTATTTCGCCAGAAACTTACAATTGCCCTTCTTGAATTAGCAGAACAGAGAGAAGAACCTCAGAAAATGTTTCATTATCAATCTCCACAAAAGAATATTGTCGGATCTAGCTGGGATCAAACCTGCCACCGTCTGCTCACCAGTTAGACCGCATCCGACTGACCCACCAGGCTGGCTCATAATGTATGTATTTTACCCACCTGTATAAACATATAACCTGCCATTGTAGAAGTGACGTGTTCCGATGTGAAATTCCAGACATCTCTCAATGTAGATGATGCAGAAAATGAGTGACGTATGGATCTACCATCAGGCAACCGAATCTGAAGACAAAAAGAGCTCATTTAATAAGAAACAATAATGTCTGCTACAGTAAACCATTACCAGAAAAGTTATTAAACATAATTCTTGAGAAGAAACTTTAACCAGTATAACTCTAAAAGAAATTCAGCAGAAGACAAATCAATGGTATTTTTCTTATGTTTCTCAGAAAATAGGCACCAACATTTTATGCAGACTGTCTCCTATTAAGGGACAATTTTTTAAGAAATGTCAAAGCCTTTTTCCTGGAATATAAGAAAATGTTTCAAAATGGGATCTTCTGAAAATTTGATTCAACATCCTATGTGTTATATTCAGAAGTTAATAACTATTTTTATAAACTGATAAAATGCTGTTGACAACAACAAAAGCTAGGTAGGTTTCTGCATACATAGTCAAAAGAACAATATTAAAACACAACTTGTAATATTTGTTTGTGTAGAGGTTTTAGTCACTGCGGCACTTCTAATATGAGTACCCGCAATTTATGTTTACAAAGAGAAATAAGAAAAATCTTTGTCTGCTACCCACTTATCTGGGCCCAGTTATTCAAAGCGTCGTTAGCTTAATGAGCACGTTAAGGGTCATTTTGTTAACTGTTTTAGCAGATTCAATATACAATATTATGATATTTTTTGCTGAAAAAATGTGAGTAGCAATGCAAAAGCTACTCACATTTTTTCAGCAAAAAATTTCAGCATATACGCGTATCACTTGATCTAAATTTTAACGAATCGTAAACTAATGACATCGTTAGCTTTGAACAACTGGGCCCTGGAGTGCAGATACTCCTCACTCTAATTATTCCAAAATTTGAAGAAAGTCCATTAGAACTTTGAAGTGACCACAGGGGTGATAACTCTAACAAGTGCATCAAGTTGCCTTAAACAAAGAGCTTTTATGCAATGACTTACAATGTGAACTGAAATCTGATGGGATCTCAAACTATTGATGTCATGAGTTTTGACTCTAGTTTCATCAACACACAAATACCTGAAGTAGACAAGTAGAAGTTTTCTCATCCATTTTTACTTCTATCTTTTGTTCTTTAACCCCTTTTGTAGGAGATGATGCTTCTGTACTAGTGCTGGAAGGTCTAGATGTGTCTGTCATCTCAGTGGTGGCCTTTCCTGAGCCTTTTGTCAGTTTTTTCTTCTCTCTATCTTCTGCTATCTCTTTCAGAACCCTTGCATGCTCCTAAAATAATGTGAGAATAATCAATTAAATTTTTATTCGAGTTTTACGGTCCTTTCAAGAATATTTCACTTATATCGAGCCGATCATTCATCAAAGGTGGGCGAAAACTGGAGAACCCGGGAAAAACCACTTGACCATCTGTAAGCAGAACTTGGCTTTCCCACATGTGACCCAAGTGAAGCTCGAACCACAGAGGTGAGAAACCTAATCTTATCCACTAGGCTCTGGGGGGCTGCAATATTCAAATAAAATGTTTGAAAAATGTCTGATGGCATTACTATTTTTTTTTTTTTTTGTTGCTTTTTTGTTTTTGCATTTCTCAAAGGAAGTTTCTATAATCCAGTACTTGTGATGAAATGATCTGTCCATGTGCATTCTGATCATACTGCTTACAAAAGTATCAGAAATGAAACATTATATGATTTAAATGGTGAACCCAAAACTTGGTACTTCCAAAAAAGAACTGAGACATAATGAATACTGTAAAAATCTAATGTGGAAAAGTGTCTGTGCAGATGTGTAGGTTAATCTGAGCCTTCACTGTTTGCATAATTATGTGCTAAGGCCCCCTTTTACATGACACAGTGTCCAGAATTACCTTAAATATTCAGAGTAAGCAAAACCTTTTCCAAGTCTGACACCAGTCAGACAAATGATTAAAATGTACTTGAAAATTCTAAGAATTTTTGCCAGACCTAACAAATTTTTGTCTGACATGTATGGTGGTCCTACAGATATCACATAGACTGACATTAATCCTTGCCTTATTTTCAAAAAAAAAACAACAAAAAAACTGACTTAGTCCAGTTTGGCTACACAGTGATCACACTGATATGTTTGAATTGCGGTGACAGAATGGCAAGCAGGACCCTCCTCAAACTGCTCTTATGAGCTCTTTCATCTGTGTCTACACTGCTTGCTCATCATTTTGTCTGACTATTTAACCTTTACCACTCTCTGGGCTAATTCAGCGGATGACAAACTGATGATATTTTTCTTATTTTTCCCAGAAAACAGATTTTGACATTTCATGCAAATTGTCTCCCAAGAGACAATTTGCAATGTCAAAACCTGTTTAAAAATTAAGAAGAAGTGTCACCAGACAGGATAGCTTGCCTGAACTCGCACTTGTCAATCAAATAAAAAATACCATAATGAGGCCCTAAAAAGTTTGACATAGAATTTTAACATGAAAATTCTAAGTCTGTGACCTTGACCTTGACATGACCTGGTCAGGATGGTGCTGCACAAAATTTTGGACCAATATGTATAATCATACCAAAGATGAATCAAATTGGGATAAGGTTAGGAAATAATGAGGTCTTAAAAACTTTAACAAAATCTTTAACATTTGTGGATGCCGATGCCCATGCCATCGCTCAGGCGAGCTGAAAATATTTCAGTATGTCATCTGCTGAAAATTTTACCCAGAGTACTAAGCCTTAAATAAGCAAGGTGGATCATTTCACCTCTTTTTGTCTTTTCTTCTCCAGTACAGCTTGTTTTTTTGCTTCATCTCTTTTCTTCTGCTCAAATCCTTCCTTCACCTTCCTCTGCTGGTCACTCAGGTGGAGCCTACTCACAACTGCAGATTCTGATTGGTCAGTATCTGGCTGCATACTCTCTGATTGGCTGCTCTTGCTAGCTTCAGATTGGCTGATCGGATCATGTGATGAAGTGTTTACATCTGATTGGATGGGATTGGGCTTAAGAAAAGGCACTGAGGAAGATTCAAATTCTGAGGTTTGCTGAAAAATTATATTAAAAAGTTTATTATTGTGCAATTCTATTAAGATTTTCAACTGTTGATAAGCATTTGTTTGTTTGTGTTCAGGTTTTATGGCCCAGTCAACCGAATGGAGTCATGTCGAGGGCGGTCAGTTTACCTAACAACACGTTCACTGGGCAGGCTTAGTCCTCTAAGTGGTTAACCAGTATTGTGCACATTCTTTCGCCAGAAACTGACAACTGCCCTTCTTGAACCAGCGGAAGGAAGAGAATGATCGTAGAAAATATTTCATGATCAATCTCCACGGATGTTGCCGACCTCGGCGGGGGCTGAAGTCGCGACCTCCTGGTCTCCAGTCAGATGGCGCAGCCGACTAATTTGTGCATTTTAATCATGCTCATTTCATGATATTAAACTCTTACATTGCTCTCATGTAATATACATTTACGTTGTAAAAATTCTGATAGCACTAAAACATTTATTTTCAAGATAAATTGTATATATATGTACTTTACTTTCATAGCACTAGTAATTTGTGTTTCAATATTTTAAACAGGTTCAATAAGTGTTCAAGTACAGCCAAAATATGTATACATAAGAAATCAGTTTCTGAGACTGGCTGTGACAGAGTGAGGTTGTGGGAGTGGAAGGGTTTGCAATAGAGGGGTTTTCAAGACAGTAAGTGGTTAACAAAAGTCCTAATCAGGCCATGCAGTTGAGCAGCTTGATCTGGTCCTTCACTGTCCATATATGGAACTCTCTAACCACTCATCCGCATTTTCTCATGGTGTGGCTCATATCTGTTTGTTTGTTTGTGTTGAGGTTTTGTTTGTTTGGGTTGATGTTTTACGGCCCAGCTGAAACAATAAGATCATGTCAAGCGCGGGGTCAATTTTACCTAAACACTTTTACTGGGCAGGTTTAGTCCTCTATGCCGTTAACCAGCACTATGCGCATTCTTTCGCCAGAAACTGACAACTGCCCATCTGGAATCAGCGGAAGGAAGAGAATGACCATAGAAAATAGTTCATGATTAATCTCCATGAAAGAATGTTGCCAACCCAGTGGGGGTCAAACCCCCTGAACACCAGACAAACGTACATCCATCCGAGCCACTGAGGCCAGCATGTGGCTTATGTACGATAAAAATCCAGACTAGCCACAGAACATCGACATAGTCCAAAGTTTTTAAAACTTTTTTCATGCCTAACTCAACTGAGAATGAAATTTCCTCTGGTAATAGATATGAAAATGCCAACTAGTTGGCATTTTCATATTTATTACCAGAGATATTTTCATACTCAGCTATGTTCAGCAAGAAAGAATTTGCAATTGTGAGTAATCTGAGATATATTAGCATTAACAATTTCATACTCAGCTGAATTGAGCATGAAAAAAGTTTCTTGAGTGGACTGCATACAGTTGTAGATTTTTCACCATTTCTGCCAAATGGAACAATTTTTTGTGACATATTGTTTGCTGTAATGCATGGAAGCCCATTTTGAAAGGGGTCTATTTTAAAAGGAAAGAATTTGCTCCCAATGGAAGCAAATTCTTTCCCTTTAGAGAAGACCCCACTTCAGAATGGATAAAAATTTTGACAGCTGTCTCCCTTGAAAGTGTATTTTTCCCCTTAATTGCAGCTGCACTGTTACTGAATATATACCCAAAAGTTATGTTTTCATAACTCCAGATAATGCATTTTTTTTTCAAGCAAAGAGTACTGATTTTTTTCTTACCATAGTTCTTCATGAAAGCCTATGTTATGGTACTCATCAGAAGCTCCTCGAAAATGAGCTTCTAATAAGAGCTGAAAACATACATGAATGTTTTCATGTAGAAATGAAAAAAAAAAAAAAAAAAAATTATCTGGATACCACTTTTATCTAGAACTGTAGAGGGACCTGCAAGATGGTAAAAAAAATAAAAAATTTTGTCCTTACTGGTCTTAGTCTTAGACTGGCTCCCCCTGCATCTTGTGGTGGAACACTCCGGAAACCAGGTTTACCAGCAACCAGCCTGAAGATAATATACAAGCTTTATACACCACAACCTCTTTATAACACTATTGTTGGGGTCCAAATCATAAACCGTGTTAGTTAAAATGTATAGATTATATAGAAAAATGACCATTTATGGTCATTTTTCTATATAATCTATACATTTTTGGGGTCCATCTTTGAGCCGTGTTGTATCCAAAACCGTGTTATAACCAACTGTGTTATAAAGAGGTTAATGTGTAGTAGTTCCACATAAAGTGGTCATATTTAAAATTTACTAGAACTTCACTTCAATTGTTATATACTAACCCTTGTCATGCTGAATAAATTAAGATGCCATGCCCACTTCTAAATTCCAGCCGATCAGATTACTTGATCTGGGTTTTTGATAGAAATTCACATATTTAATGACAAACAGTGCAGATACAGAGCAGTTGGCTTCTTCAGAAGCCAACTGATCTGGATCTACACTGTTTGCTTAGACAGGGCATGTTGTATTCAGCAAGAGAAGGGTTAAGCTACAATAAGAAAACTATTCATACTTGGTCGAAAAAATGCATCTTATCTGTAGCTATGATAGAGCTACACCAACAGTCAGCCTTGCTGTGTCTTTGCAGTCCAATAAGGGTCTATGTGATTTGTTATTTAAGTAAAAAATCCTTTTAATGTGTGCACACAGCAATGATTCAGACCAGGTTCTATTCATATGTCTATAGCAGACAGTTCACATGAAATTTCTAACCTTATTTTCTCTGAAAATATAATAAAATGCTGTCTGCTACAAATTTGTTTGATTTTTTTTTTAGAATATTTCACTTATATTGGGCAGATCATTCATTAAAGTGAGCAAAAACCGGAGGAAAAACCACCTGACCATCCATAAGCAGAACTTGATTTTCCCACATATGACCCGAGTGAGGCTCGAACTACAGTGGTGAGAAACCTAATGGGTTAAGAGTCAGCTCTCTTATCCACTAGGCTATGGGGCCCGCACAAATTTGTTTTGGTGTTTTAGGACTAAAGAATACTTGCGTAGCAACATTCTCAAGCAAAGTGTCATCTCATTGTACAAAATTGCAGATCTTTTTGTTCTGTCTGATGTCAACGTTCTCTGTTTATCAATATACATGTATTTACTATGATCCTGTTAGTAGTGAGCAAAGTCCATGGTCATACTATGGTAAATGTCCTATAATTTTGAAAACTTTATTTCATATATATTTTGGCATAAATTTTGCTTTTTTTATGCAGTTGTTTCTTTAAATACTTAGTGGAATGGCAAACAGTGTAGACCCTGATTTTGTTTGTGTTGAGGTTTTATGGTCCAGTCAACCCAATGAGGTCATGGCAAGCACAGTCAGTTTACCTAACCACACTTTTAGTGGGCAGGCTTAGTCCTCTAAGCAGTTAACTAGTATTGTGCATATCCTTTTGCCAGAAAATGTAGACCCTGATCACACTGCTTCTTCAGGAGCAGTCTGATCTGGGTCTGCACTGTTTGCATATGCCATTATGTCAGAAACTTTGGTATACAAAATTTTAGGACATTTACCGTACATAGATGTGCAAGCTAATCTCAGCCTTTGTTAACTATGTGTGATATGGACCTCTTATCATGGAACAGCTCAGACAGCCATCAGAGTGAGGGGACTGGGAGCACTTGGTAGATTTTCTGCCATTTTAACAAGGGAGACAATTTTTGTGACGTCCAGGAAAATAATTCCTGCACAAAAAGCCCTTTCTTTTCTGATCCTTGGGATCAAATTCTTTGCTTTAAGAACGGACCCCTTTACAGAAGGGAGGCAAATAAACTTAACAGATCTGCCACACCTGAAAGCTAGTGAAAGGCACTCCCCTTTAAAAACCTAAGGCATTCCCCTTTAAGAAAGCTAAGGCATTCCCCTTTAAGAAAATTTAGGCATTCCACTTTAAAAAAGCTAAGGTATTCCCCTTTAAGAAAGCTAAGACACTCCCCTTTAAGAAAGCTAAGGCATTCCAATTTAAGAAAGTTAAGGCACTCCCCTTTAAAAACCTAAGGCATTGCCCTTTAAGAAAGCTAAGGCATTCCCCCTTAAAAACCTAAGGCATTCCCCTTTAAGAAAGCTAAGGCATTCACCTTTAAGAAAGCTAAGGCATTCTCCTTTAAGACAGCTAAGGCATTACCCTTTAAGAAAGCAAAAGCATTCCCTTTCAAGAAAGCTAAGGCATTCCCTTTTAAGAAAGCTAGCATTAAATTGTAATTATTTGTATCAAATCAAAGAAACAGTGTGTACTTTAAAATGTGAAAAACAAAAATAAAAAATCCTAGCTCTAGATCAGAGATAATCGGGACAATCATCTCCACAAAAATTGTGGCCACAACACAAAGATTCAAAAGATTCAAAATCTATTCTGCAATGAATCCAAAACAAATAGGATCGTAACAGATAAATATAACATATAACCAGTACAACACAGCTGACAATTCTTAAACTATTATTATATAACCAGTTGATAATAGCTTTAGCAATGTCATCAAAAAACACTTTTCTAAGAGCATCATATTTATCACAAACACATATTAAATGAAATTCATCTTCAATTTCTATTGAATTACAAATATTACAAGACCTTAAATGAACAGTAATTTTTGCATACTTCCCGTATTCAATATTCAATCTATGATTCAAAATTCTTTATTTTGTATATTTGGAAATAGACAGATTATCCGATTTCACTGCAAGATATTTTCAATATGGTAACTAGTTTTGAATTCACAGTATGACCTTAACTTATTGCTGGAATTTTCTTGGTGAAAAGAGCCCTTTATTGAAGCAAAAAGGAATTGTTCATATCTGTTATCTTAGCATGCAATAATTTTGGGATGCACAGTGCTGTTTTATTTTCCCAAACATGGTTAAAACCAAAGTATTTTAACAACAACAAATGGTTACTAAAGGCTGAAACAGCACCACTGTCCTTATGTATTTGAGACAAAAAAGAGAATCTACTGTTTTTTTTTCAATAGGGCTTTCATTTAGGTAAAGCCAGTATTTAATGGAATGCAATAAGGCAGATATAACAATTGGGTATCTACCAAGTTCAGCTTTAGAAGCAAGGTTAGAAGCATATTTGTTAACTCCAAGAATGAATTTACATAACCTTGAATGACTTTTTTTCAGGCAAGAAGTCTTCATAATGTTTCCTAATGAAAAATAAGCAGCATCAGTAGAATTTTTGGAAGAATTTATCTGGAAAACAGACCACAATTCAGAACCATATAGTAATATTGGTTTGATACATGTATCAAATAATTTTCAAAATAATTTGGAAAGCTTTGCATTATCATAAAAATAACTTTTAGAGCCTTGTGAGTTAAAAACTGAATTGCATGAGTGAAAGAGCCTGATGCTCTCAGTAGTATTCCCAGGTATTTGTATTCCCGGACATTTTTCTAACTGTAAATTCTTAAGAAAAAAATCTTTATTTTTTAAATACCGGTAATTTACCACTTTTGTTGAAAATAATAACTTTAGTCTTCTCTGTATTTATGTAACAGTAATTTTGAAGACAAGAGAGACAATTCTGTGGTCCTTCTTTTGACTGATAACAATACTTTGTCAGGCAATTAACATACAGCTCACCAAAAGCAATAGGAGCACATTTTTTCTTTTTCAAAACACTTGGGTAAATTGTTAACAAAAAAGGCTAAATAACAGAAGAGACAGGATACATCCTTGTTTGACCCCTATGTTGGCTATGAAAGGACAGGGGTCATCATAGAGGGCGATTTGGGAGAAAAAGTCTCCCTAAACTGGCTGACTTCTCCCTGTCTTGAGCTGAGAGAGAAGTGAAAATGTATAGAATGTATAGGGCAATCCAAAATTTGGACCAAAACTTCTCCCTGAAATCCTGAAATTGTCGCAAAACTTCTCCCTCTCTGAAAGCTCTAGGATGACCCCTGAAGGATCAGTCAGACCTGACTGTAGTTTGACAGAATATTGGACCTCAGAATACATGGCCTTTCAGGGATTATTCTGGCCCCAGATTTTTGTGAGAGAAAAAATCCCATTTGGACAAAAACAGTGAGAGATTTTCAAATTCAGTGAGATTTTTTTTTCGCTCGCTCAGATAAACTGAGAGAGTTTTTTTTTTTTTTTTTTTTGTAAAGGTCAGATTTTGTATCAGAATTGTATGTATAAGTACTTAGTATTATTATTGCTTATTTTGTAATGTACTCTAAATCAGGTTAATAAAATTGTTATATATAGGGTGTTTGATTATTTTAAGTATCATTATTTTCATGTTTACTGCAAGTGTTTATATATAAATTTGAACTTTCTGGAAAATCATGTTTAAAATAACAAGTTGTTTATATTCTTTTTTGAATTTCCAGATGGAATATTCTAGATTAAGCTATTTTTGGCATGTCACAGAACATTTAATTTTTTCTTGACAAATACTGGATAATAAGTGATGCCTCTAGTACTGTAATATTTTTAGAATGTGCTTTGATATTATATAAGGAGAGAAGATTTTCATATGAGCAACTTTGTACACTTTCATTCTTTACTGGATTACTTTAATGTTTCATTAATTCTGGAATTAAACTCTGAATTCAGGGACTTTAAATTGTGGGATCAGAAAACTGCAATTCAAAGGATTTGTTTCAGAAATACTTCTGGAATATTTCTCAGGAATTTTGTGACATTATCCAATGATTTTTTTACCTGCGAGTTCCGATTCATATACTCATAATTTTTCTCTGGGACTCACAAATTTTTATATAAGAGAGTCCCTGAGCTCACAAAAACAGTAGATCCCTGAGCTCACAAAAACAGTAGATATCTGCTCTAAAATATTTTACACTCATTATTTTATCATAGGATGGAATTTCAATTATGTGTCTTTGAGACTGGATAGAATTTTTTCTGTCTTGCACATTTTCTTATTTTTTGTTATCAACAAATACTGTAAATAATTTTAAAGCTTGTTGCTGGTTTCACTTTCATTTCTTTCTCGTTACGCCTGGCTCGTAACAAAATGCAAACAGCTGAATAAGGGCGTCATGGGATTGTTATTCATCAGGCTCAGTTCGGTCGTGTTTGATCGTCATCCGAATCAGGGGAGGAGAGCTTGGCCGCTTCAGTCGAGCTGGGTTGTGCTCGAACAAGAAACTTTAACATGTTGCCATCCCGACGAGCGGATAAATTTCTTTCTTTTTCCGAGTCGGCGGACATTTTTTTTTTTTTTTTTTTGTTGACTCGCGGTAGCGATCAAAAAAGCGCTTACTTAAACCAGAGACCGACAATGAAATTTTACGATAAAGCTTTTCAGTGATACAGATTAATGAATGGTTACCTGCGGTCGTATGCGTAATGAATTTTGGCGCCACAATAATTCAGAAACCGGTCAAACAGAACAGTCCGATAGTCTCGAAATGAACCGCATGTGCAAAATAGGAACTTAACGGCGGGAAATGAGAAAAACTCAGCATGCGATTTTTTTTCTCACTCCGGGAATTTTGATGCGATTTCTTGCAAAAAAATGCGAGAATATCGCGAAATCGCGCCAGAAAATGATCCCTGCCTTTAGAATATTATATAACCTTCCATGTACCCCACTTTTCAACAATTTATAGAATAAAGCCTCCCTCCAAACTGTGTCAAAGGCTTTAAGTAGCTCTATAAAGCAAATGTACTAATATGTTTTCAGTCTAAAGCTTTTATTAATAATGGATTTGAGTGTATAAACATGATCAGAAGGTCTGTAGGATTTCCTTAAACCAATCTGGTAGCCTACAATTATTCATTATCAGTAACATATGTATTTAATCTATTATATAAGACTCTTGAGAATAACTTACTTATGCAACTTGATATAGAAATACCTCTATAGTTTGCAGGATCATTCTCAGATCCTGACTTTAACAGAGGCTTTATAAAAATTTCAGACCACTGACTTGGGTACTGACCAGATTCATAAATAAGACTGAACAGTTTACAGATGCTGTGTACCATGCAAGAATGCATTAGCATTTCATTACTGATACAATTGTATCCAACACTGGTATTATTCTTTAAATTTTTTGTTCCATTCCTGATTTCCTTCAGGTAATAGATTCATTAAGAGAAATAAAAAATATCAACTTTTTGGAATCTTTTAGTCTGGAGATCTCCAAAAGCATAACTGGCAAACAGTGTAGACCACATTCTCTGGCATCTGATCAGGGTCTCCACTGTTGGCAAATAGTGTAGTCATTTTTCTCTTGGGATATCGAAATCACATAGCCTGACATACCTAAAATTGAAATTCAACTCTTCCTAATAGTGTGGGAGAGTTTATTAAGTCTAAAATGGGTTAACTGTAGCTCAGAAAAACATACCATTCCACAGCTGATTCCACAGTGTTCTTTCCAAAAGTGATGGCATCCTGGCAATCTGTGATGTCAAACCCCATTGACATCAATGACACAATCATGTCATCCATAGTCTGTAAAAAAGAACAAAACACTTAAACAGTCCGTATTTTACAATTAAATGATGAAAAACATTGAAAGTGAGGGAGAAGCCCTGAAAGTGAGGTGACAATCGCCAAAAGTAAATGAGATGACAAGGACTGAAACAGAGTGAGATGGCAAGCACTGAAAGTGACAAACTTAAGTGGGAAAACACACAGTTAAAGTGAGGTGACAAATTCAAATAGGAAGACACACACTTTGAGGTGACAAATTTAAGTGGAAAGACACACACTTAAAGTGAGGTGACAAACTCTGAAAGTGAGTGGGAAGGCACATACTTAAAGTGCAGTGACAAGCTTTGAAAGTGAGAAGACAAGCACTGCAAGTGAGTTAGATGACAAGCACTGATAGTGTCAGATGACAAGAATTGAAAGTAAGTGACCAGCACTGCAAGTGAGTTAGATGACACACACTGAAAGTGTCAGATGACAAGAACTGAAAGTAAGATGACAAGCACTGAGAGTGTCAGATAACAAGAACTAAAATTGTCAAATGAAAAGAACTGAAAGTGTCAAATGACAAGAACTGAAAGTGTCAAATAACAAGAACTGGAAGTAAGGTGACAATTAATGAGTGTGTCAGATGACAAGAACTGAAAATATCAAATGACAAGAACTGAAAGTGTCAAATGACAAGAACTGAAAGTAAGGTGACAAGTGCTGAAAGTGTCAAATGACAAGAACTGAAAGGGAGGTGACAAGCACTGAAAGTGTCAAATGACAAGAACTGAAAGTAAGTTGAGAAGCACTGAAAGTGCCAGGATATGAACTGAGTTAGACAACAAGCACTGAAAGTATCTTATGACAAGAACTAAAAGTGTCAGATAACAAGAAATGAAAGTAAGGTGACAAGCACTGAAAGTGTCAGATGACAAGAACTGAAAGTAAGTTGAGAAGCGCTGAAAGTGCCAGGATATGAACTGAGTTAGACAACAAGCACTGAAAGTGCCAGATGACAAGAAATAAAAGTGTCAGATAACATGAAATGAAAGTGAGGTGACCAGCGCTGCAAGTGAAGTGGATGACAAGCATTGAAAGTGCCAGATGAAAAGCACTGAAAGTGGGGTCACAAGAACTGTAAGTAAGGTGACGCGCACTGAAAGTGTCAGATAACAAGATCTGAAAGTGGGGTGACAAGGACTAAAAGTAAGGTGACAAGAATTGAAAGTGTCAGAAGACAAGCACCAAAAGAGGGGTGACAAGAACTGAAAGTAAGGTGACATGCACTGGAAGTGTTAGATGACAAGATCTGAAAGTGAAGTGACAAGCACTGTGTGTCAGATGACAAGAACTGAAAGTGCAGTGAAAAGCACTGAGTGTCAGATGACATGAACTGAAAGTAAGGTGATAAGCACTGAAAGTGACAGATATGAACTGAAAGTTAGATAACAAGCACTGTAGGTGTCTGATGACAAAAACTGAAAGTGTCAGATGGCAAGAAACTGAGGTGATAACTTGACATGCACTTAAAATAGGGTAACAAGCACTGAAAGTGTCAGATGACAAGAACTGAAAGTGTCAGATATGAGAACTGAAAGTGAGATTACAAGCACTGCAAATGAGTTAGTTGATAAGCATTGAAAGTGTTAGATGACAAGAACTGAAAGTGTTAAATGACAAGAACTGAAAGTGAGGTGACATGCACTGCAAGTGTCAGTTAACAAGAACTGAAAGTGTGGTGACAAGCACGAAAGTGTCAGATGACAAGAACTGAAAGTAAGGTGACAAGCACTGAGAGTGTCAGATAATGAGAACTAGAGGGTGGTGACAAGCACTGAAAGTGTTAGATGATGAGAACTGAAAGTAAGGTGACAAGCACTGAAAGTGTCAGACCACATGAACTGAAAAAAAGATGACAAGCACTAAAGTGTCAGATGACAAGAACTGGCAGTGAGGTGACAAGCACTGCAACTGACTTAGATTGAAAAGCACTGAAAGTGTCATCATCATCATCATCATATCCATTTTAAAGCTGGTTTTCCTCTACCAAGGGTTGGGCTTGTTTGACAAGTCTTTCTCTGAGACGTCCTCTCCACTCAGAACGGTTCTGGGGATCAGCAGAGTCCATTCCCAGCTTCTTTCTGTCGTCCATCAACACTTCATCCCACGTTTTCTTTAGCCTGCCAGGTCTCTTCTGTGCAACTACATTTAGCTTGTGTACCTTAGCAATCCAACCTATGCTGCGCTCTACATGTCCAAACCACCTCATTCTACTGGTGCAGAGCACCACATCCAAGTCCTGGATGCCAAGCTTTGAGAGAAGGGAGTCTGAGCTGACTTCATCCTTTGCCTTGACATTACACATCCAACGGAATAGTGTGAGGTCATTACGCCGCAGGCGGTTCAGTGTAGCTACTGTCATGGCCCAGGTCTCTGCTGCATGCAGCATCACACTCCTTACGCATGATGAATACACCCGACCTCTGATCAGAAGTGGCAGATTGCGGTTGGTGAGAAGGGGGAGCAGTTGGCAGAACTTGCCCCAAGCACATTTGCAGCGTGTTACGGCAGCCAGCTCGCAACCACCGCCAGCAAAGAGCATGTCCCCTAAATAGCAGAACTCCGGAACAGCCTCAAGCTTTTCATCATCAATCTTCACCTCTTTCACTGTTCTTCCATCTATAGGCCATGCCATTCCCAGGCATCGGGTGCACCTGAAATCAGGGTCAGGGCGCAAGGGGCCCTTTATGCCACTGCATTTCTTGTGTATCCAAGCAGCCCCCACAGAAGACTGAATTGCTACCAACTCCTGTCTGACAGACACCGCAGGGGTCCTTTCCAGATTTCTTCAATAGGTCCAAATTCATGCCAAACACCATAATCTTTGTCTTCCCCATGTTCACACACAAGCCTTTCTTCTCCATCTCTGATTTCCATGTCTTCAACTTTACCAGCAGTTCCTCCATGGACTCAGCACTGATCATTAAGTCATCTGCATACAGCAGCTCCCATGGACAGCCTGTACAGAACTCCCTGGATAGAGCCTCTAACATGATGATGAAGAGAAGCAGGCTGAGGACAGAGCCCTGATGAACACCAACTCCAACACCAAACTCCTCGCTGTACCCGTCGCCTACTCTTACCCTGCTTCTCATGTCCTTGTACAAGGACTGGACCAAGCGCACTAGCCACTTGTCTATTCCTAGCTTGCGCATTGCCCATCAGATGACATCTCGCGGAACACGATCAAATGCTTTCTCCAGGTCAACGAAGGCCATGTAGAGGGGCTTGTTAGCAGTCAAGTGCTTCTCCTGTAGCTGACGTACAATAAAAATTGCATCAGTAGTGCCATGTCCTGACATGAAGCCACAGATGACAAGAACTGAAAGTGAGGTGACAAGCACTGAAAGTGCCAGATGACAAGAACTGAAAGTTAGATGACAAACACTGACAGAGTCAGATGACAAGAACTGAAAGTGAGGTGACAAGCACCGAGTATCAGATGACAAGAAATGAAAGTGAGATGTAAAGCACTGAGTGCCAGATGGCAAGCACTGAAAGTGTTAGATGAAAAGAACTGAAAGTAAGGTGACAAGCACTGCACATCTTTTGGAGTTTTCATAACACTGAACACTATGAACTTTGATGAACAGCCAAACTGCCATGATTTTCCAATGCCCATCAGGGCTGACTGTGTTGATAGTTCTTCTTTTTACATTGCATGTCTGTTGGGAAATTTTTTGTTTGTTTGTGTTGTGTTTTTACAGCCCAGTCAACACAATGGGGTCATGTCAAGCGCAATCAGGTTACCTAACTACACTTTTACTGGACAGGCTTAGTACTCTAAGCGGTTAACAAGCATTATCCACATGATTTCGCCAGAAACTGACAACTGCCCTTCTTGAATCAGCGGAATGGAGAGAACGACCATAGGAAACATTTCATGATCAATCTTCAAGAAAGAATGTTGCCGACCCGACGGGAGTTGAACCCGCAACCTCCAGATCACCAGACCGATATGCATCCAACTGAGCCACCGAGGCTGGCTGTTGGGGAAAACTCTGATTTTTTTTTCCAACAGATGTCTGATAGAAAAATAAAAAAAAAAAAAAAAAAAAAAAAAAATGGTGTTATACTAATGTAACTCTGATCTTTATAGGAATTCATTCTCACCACAAAAAAATATAGACTGGCACCACGTGGACTACAGTTCTGTGCATACAGAGACGACAGTCGATAGCTTCAGAAGAGCTGTCTCTGTTGCATCAATGCTGAAAGACCCTGCAATGTACCAATCCAGATCCAGAAAAACTCTGACCATAAAAGGAAGGAAAAAAAAAACAAAAAAAAAAAAAACTCTTGGCACAAAATCTGTATTGAATGCTTTGGTGAGGTTGACACATACATGTGATATTTTCTGGGACACAAAGTGGGAGATCTGCAATTTTTAGGAGGGAGATCCTGGTCTAAAAGAGGGAGGTTTTTTCGCGTCCCAAAATATTCACTTTAGTAACAAGATCTTTTTTTTTTGTCACACTTTAGACCACTATAAAATGTTTTAATTGTAAAATGTATGGTGACTTTGATCACTGAATAATGTTAGTTTCTTTGTATAACATGTTCATCCTTCAATTGTCCACATATGACTGAAATACTGTTGAAAGGCTATAACCATATATAATATTCACCCTATTATGAACCATGTTCATCCTTTAATTGTCTTGATCAATTGTCCATATGACTGAAATATACTGCAGAAAGGCTTTAACCATATACACTGTAGATCCAATATATCGCGGTGCTTGGGGTCCAAGTTCCGCTAGCACAATATATCTAGATCGGGATGTAAGTCATTGTGGTAATTTGCCAAGACGCTGCAAATTAATCCACACCAAATGACTGTCAGTAAAGCTATCGGCCATATTTCTCCATTACAGTAGGTTCAGTATTACTCAGTGGCAGTATATACACTGGGGGACTATGTCTACCAATTAACTTTAATCGAGACCAGCTGATATATTAGGTTTGAAAACATTTATTCTCCGAAATAACAAATGAGGACACCATTTTGGATGTACTGGTTCCCTGTAACAGTGAAGGGGAGCAACTCATATATCCTAAGTGCTTAGACAATTTGAGTTGCTTCCCTTCGCTTGTTACGTCTGCTGCGGGCCCAAAAACTATCATTTTATTCATCTTTTGATTTTTTAGTCGGTGCGTGGACATCATTGACTGATAGAGCATTGAGTAGATGTAATCAGTTGTGATACTGTTTATGACAAGTGCGGCGATTAAAATTAATTGTTTGCCAATAATTAATCAATGCTTGTACTGACTGACGCCATTTGGATTGTTTGGTTATATTAAATGCGTGATGCGCGACTTCGCATCTATATGCGAAAAATCAAGACCGGAACTAATTACAGTCCGTTACTTTTTCAAATTAAGTAAAACAACAAACATACCATAAGCTTTCTTTTTGTTTAGCTCCTGGTAAATTTGGGGTATTGGATCATCATTACAGTAAACCTTGAAATGGTAGGTTGAGAAAAACCAACAAAGGATTTTTTTCTTGGCGGGAGATTCTGCTTCCTTAGCGGGAGATCGTAAAAAGAGGCGAAAAATCGGGAGTTTTACGCCAGATCGTAAAAGATCACATGTATGGGTTGACAAAGATAATACAGAGGTCCACATTTTGTTCTTTGCATTTCTCCCGGAGTTCTCAGGCTGTAAAATTTATGTTTATGATTCCTCTATCCTTCCTGAATCCACACTGACTATGGAATAAAGTCTATTCTGGTCAAGATTCACCGATTCATGAGAGTACGAAATATAAGCGTGACGAATCATATTTTCGCTGCGTTGGCATTTAACATAGCTAACCATATCCAAAAATTTGTGGAATAAAAGGGACTAACAACTGAAAGTTTACTGGAATGACTGGGTGAATAACGGTGACAAACTACTGGAAAATGTTTTCCAAATAAAAATGTTTACCTCTGCGCCGGCCATTGTAAATCTTGTAGATTAATATAAAGCATAATTTTTAGAAAATATTTTATTTGACACTTCATACTAAAAACATGAATAAATATTTTTAAGATCTCAAAATGTAATTTAAAAATTAAGAAGTAAGAAATAATTCTTAAATTTTGAAAAAAAAATTGAAAACAATATCAAATATTTTTATGAATTATACAACGTATTCTGTAGCCTCATTCAGAAACGAAAGTAGGAAAAAAACAAAACACAGATCAAGACGAAATACGACGTTGCTGTATACAGCCTCATGGAACCAAGCCAAGCTATTCCTTGGTAAAATCTTAATTGAATCTATTTGTGTATATGTCGAAATTCATTTTACCCAGGGATTTTTTTCCTGTAAAAAACGATAGTAGATAAAAATATTGCATTGTCATATGTTTTCGTGGTTAACTGCAGCAGAAATAAGAAGGAAATCAAAGAAAAATGGAATAGGAAATTTACACTGCTGGTCGTTTGCTAGAGGGTTTTCGGAGGCGGGAAGTAGCTCAGTGGTGAGAGCACTGGCCACCAGCAGTGTTCAAGCCAGGCCGCGTCATTGTGCCAATGGCACGTTTTCACATTTTGGCGCAGAAAAAATAAGTTCTGGTGCAGAAAATAAAAAAAAACAAAGCTGAAAAATCACCAGTTTCGCCAGAGCTCGGCAAACTACATTGTTGGTTTTTATACAGATCTGTGTATTTATACTTGAGTAACAGCTTAAGTATAAGATACACTTCTATTGCCTTGCGGTAGAAGCCGGCTCTTATAGCGATGTGGTAGAGTGCAGGACTCTGAATCCTGTGGACCAGGTTCGATCCCAGATCGGGGAAAAATGTGTCCTTTCCTATTACATTTGGTGGCCAGTGTGGGGGTGGCAGCCTTGGCGCCTGACTGGCAAAGCAAGTGCTGGGTTGTCACTCGGAGCTTGCGCGACATTTGTATTGGCATGGATGCACACAAATGTCTCGTTATAGGAAGGAGGAATGTAACAGCTTAGGTATACTGCGTTGTTGTTGGTTTTTATACTGCTCTGTGTATTTATACTCGAGTAACAGCTTAAGTATAAGATACACTTGTACTGCCTTGCGGTAGAAGCCGGCTCTTATAGCGATGTGGTAGAGTGCAGGACTTTGAATCCGGTGGACCATGTTCGATCCTGGATCGGGGAAAAAAGTGTCCTTTCCTATTACATTTGTTGGCCAGTGTGGGGTGGCAGCCTTGGAGCCTGACTGGTGAAGCAAGTGCTGGGTTGTCACTCGGAGATTGCGCAACATTTGTATTGGCATGGATGCATACAATTGTCTTGTTATAGGAAGGAGGAATGTAACAGCGTAGGTATAAGATAAACTTCTACTGCCTTGCGGTAGAAGCCGGCACTCTTATAGTGATGTGGTAGAGTGCAGGACTTTGGAACTGGCAGACCGGGTTCGATCCCCGGTTGGGGAAAAATGTGATTTGGATTTTTTCTCCTTTCCAATTAGAAGGTGGCTGTGAACTTTCGGCCACAACACGTGTGAAAACCGCCTGGAAGAAGTTCAAGGATCTGCTACCAGTCCTATCTTCACGCCACCTCTCTTTCAAAACGCGTGGCTATGTGTACAGCTCTTGTGTGCAGAGCGCAATGCTCCATGCCAGCGAGACTTGGCCATTGACAAGGCCGAACCTCCAGCGTCTGCAGCGAAATGACAGGGCAATGATCAGACAGATCTGCAGTGTCAGGCCGCAAGACATTGTCACCACCAGGTCCAATGATCTACTTGTGCGGCTTGGCATTGAGGATCTGGACCTCATTCTGAAGGAGAGAAGACTTCGATGGTATGGACATGTGGAACGCTCCAGTGGTGCAATCAAGACAGCCTTTGACATACAGGTTGATGGAAAGCGTGGGCCTGGGAGGCCCAAAATGACATGGAAGCAGCTGACAGAGAGGGATTGCAGAGAGTGGAAGCTCTCAGCTGTCAACCCTCTTGATAGACGTACCTGGAGATCTGGTGTGAGATCTGCCATGCGTGCAGCAAGCCAGCTATCTGGAAGGGGGCCCACTGATGTGGATGTTGCCCCTGTACCTGCACGTTAATCAAAAATCCGATTATGATGATGATGATAATTACACTTGTGCTGACAGAAGTGTTCAGGATAGCAACTACAGATAATATCATGCCTTCTGATTGGATATGGAGATCTAATCAGCATTCATGTTTCATGTATTGAAAGCACATGGTCTGATGCCCAATATTGTTGATAGGTTGTCATGGCTGAACGCAAAAGGAAAGAACGATCAATACTGAGCTTTTTCCCCAAGCGATCAAAGGGGGAAACCACAGAATCTTCGACCGATCTACAGTGTAAGTGAAGAAGGCCCCTCCCAGTCGACAAGCGATCAATCTGATCCTCAACCTCCAGCTGCCGCGGCAGAAAGCGATCATGACAAACCAAAAACAAGTGAAAAAGAAAGTAGTCAAATAAATCGTGGCTTTCAAGAATAAAAAATTATGTTGTCCCCAGATTTTTTCAATTGTCCCCAACGTGGAGGGTAGGGGCCATTGGGCCCCAAAACTGAAATTCCTGGCTTGAACACTGCTCTAGAGCTAGAGGGATCAATCCCAGGCTTAGGCAGGGGAATTTTCTGTGTCCAAACAGGCTTTTCTTCATGTCATTTGCAGCCATGACACGTAAACAGTGTGCCATTCTTCGGATCAGGACGTTAAATGGAGGTCCCCTGTGCAGGGAAAATCACACCCTGTGCAGGTTAAAGAAACCTACTGTACCGTAATTCAAACTGGTTACTTGCAGGCCTTCATCTTGCAACCTGGCATGTACAATGTACACTGTCTGTGTCCTCCTAGGAGGTTAATGAAGAAAGGAACAAAGAAAGGGAATTGAAACTGGTTTGGAGAAAGGAACTGTCTCCAGGTATAGTACTGTACCCCTTAACTGGAAAGCTAGGGATACGGAACTGTATCTAGA
Organism: Anodontia alba; assembly: GCA_964016985.1. Taxonomy (NCBI): domain Eukaryota; kingdom Metazoa; phylum Mollusca; class Bivalvia; order Lucinida; family Lucinidae; genus Anodontia; species Anodontia alba. Next base: position 2,830,323 of record OZ024833.1, read on the forward strand.
GACAGGCAGGCTAGGGATATGGAGCTCTAGCTGGTGCTAAGAAGAGCAATTAGGTAGACTTTAAATTCTTACTCTAAATTTGACAGTGTAACTTAAATGCAGATTCAACTACTCTCTTTATGACACTGTTTGAAAACGTGTTTTCATTAGGGAAGACTTTATCAAAGCATCAATATGTAATAAACTATAGCCTTACATATTTGAAACCTTTTGTCATCCTTGGAAAAGCATATTTATATCTCTGGTTTTGTTTGAAAAAACTGTTATTCTTATTTTTGATTCTGACATGCCTAAGGTCAGGCTTTTCCATTGTTTAAAGTGCTGATTCAAAATGGCGTCGTTGCTCTACGATGTCATCACCGGAATAGTACATTTTCCGTAAGGGATGTCATGACTTCTGTTTATTTATATAATATTGTTTTACTTGCTAATTATGCTTATTTTGTTATAGTTGTCAGTTATCATATAATCCATTTACCAAAGTCTTAACCTCAGCTCCTCTATGATCTTTTATTCTCGTAAACAAAAAACATGCTAACAACACTTGTAGAAGACCCCCACATTCTAAATAGTATGATGCTGGATTCATCATCATCATCATCATCAGATTTTTCATTAACATGCATGTACAGGGGCAATATCCACATCAGTGGGCCCCCTTCCAGGTAGCTGGCTTGCTGCATGCATGGCAGATCTCACACCATATCTCCAGGTATGTCTATCATTAGGGTCGATTGCTGAGTTTCCACTCTCTGCAATCCCTCTCTGTCAGCTGCTTCCATGTCATCTTGTGCCTCCCAGGCCCAAGCTTTCCATCATGTATGTCAAAGGCTGTTTTGATTGCACCATTGGAGCGTTCCACATGTCCATACCAGCGCAGCCTTCTCTCCTTCAGAATGAGGTCCAGATCCTCAATGCCAAGCCGCACAAGTAGCTCATTGGATCTTGTGGATTGACATTGCAGATCTGTCTGACCATTGCCCTATCATTCCGTTGCAGACATTGGAGATTTGGCCTTGTCAATGGCCAAGTCTCAATAGCATGGAGCATTGCGCTCCGCACACAAGAGCTGTACATACACATGTGGCCACGTGTCTTTAGAGGTGGTGGGAAGAGAGAATTGGTAGCACAGAAAACATGGCTGTCATATTTGTCTCAGGCAGACGCATTTTGTTTGCACTGAGGAAATGTAATATGTATTTAGACAAGTTTTAAGATTCATGTTGGATATTATATAAAACAATGGAGAAATTCTAAAATGACAAAATGATTACATAGAAGCCAGGGAGGGTTTTTACAAGTTTTCTTTTAATACACAATTTGACATGTATATAGGGAAAACATCTTTCCAAACGATGTCGAAAAGGGAGTAGGTTTAGGACTTACGAACAGAGGAGTGCACAAAATGATCATGCTTTATAAAATCATGCATGGACTTTTGTCTTTTTCACTGTCTTCATATTTCGAACATTCCAGTGTGATGACAAGGCATTCTAAAAGCCATCATTTTCCACTGTGTCAGATACTTACAAGGTATTGCTAATAATCATTTATAAGGTTTGCTTCTCCCCTGGAATAGACATATACTGGAACCAGTTACCTCCTTTTTTTACACTGACAAGCAGAACAACTCGTATTGTCAGGGTTAAAACAATGTTGATTGATTGTGTTGGGATTTAATGACACGTCAACCATTGTGGGTCATTTTGTGTCATCTCCCAGAGAAAGGGAGAAAAGAGATAGAAGAGATAGTAGAGGAGAGGAAAGGGAGGGATGGAAAAGAAAAAGGAACAGGAATGAGAGTGAAGAAAGGATAGCAGCCTTGCCCAAACTGTTAGCCAATATCAGTTTGATGCCCCGATGACATAAGATACATGACACCTTCTCCACACCTAACTACCCCCCATTAAAACAATGTAATGAATGCTAAAGTGAGGTTTATTATTGTTGTGTAAAATAGGTTCATTTATTTGACTTCATTTGATGCTTTAAAAAAATGCAAAATCCACCTTGGTCTTGCTTTTTAACTCACCTCATGGTGAGCCATTGTGATCAGTCAATGTCTGTCTTGCGGTGTCAACAATTTGCTCAGTTAGCTCAGGTGAGCAATATAGGACCATCAGGTTCCTCTTGTTTATATTAACCCTAGTCCTGTTGAACCCCGATATGCTCTGTCTTTGCAAACTATGTAGCTCCAGATCAGTTGGCTTCTTCAGAAGCCAACTGATCTAGAGCTGCGCTGTTTGTCATTAAAAATGTTAATTTGTATCAACAACCTGGATCAAGTAATCTGATTGGCTGAAAACTAGAAGTGGGTGTGGCATCTTAATTTATTCAGCATGACAAGGGTTAAGACAAGGGTTAATTGTAAGCTGCTGTTTACAATATTTTCAGGGATAAACCAAGAATCACAATGGCTCTGTATGCAAACAGCTCCAGATAAGAGAGGTATCAGCTAAATAATTTTCTTAATGTATCTCTCCAGGAAAACATATGCTGTGGATACTCATTAGAGGCACCTCACTGAGGCACTTTTAATGAGTACTACAACATACCGTATTTGACCTAATTAACACACCGTGCACTAAGGTTTTTCAAGACTAATGGGAAAACTGGTGGTAAAATATGTATTGACCTATACTAAGGGTATACTAAAAAAAAGATCAGCCAAAACTTATCTAAGGATGCTTATGCGATTTTTTTTCTTCTGATTTTCTTTATGAAAGCATATGTAATGAGTACTCATTTGAATTACATGGACAAGTAGATGCAATTCAAATGGGTACCCACAACATATGCCTTTATAAAGAAGTAGACAAAAAGTACACTGGCTGTAATCTGAAAACTAGGGAGTTGCTTGACTGTGTGCTTATAGGGGTATGTGCAGTTATTAGGTCAAATACAGTATGTGTCCATGGAGAAATAAGAAAAATAAGTACTTTTCTGTTGAAAAAAACATGGTGTCTGGAGCTGTGTGCAAATGTATGGTAGATTGCGTGTACACTGAACAAACTGAAAATGACTGTATTTACCCTAAGTATTGGCACACCTTATCTACTTACCATATTTGTCCCAAAATTTGAATTAGTCCATTCTGTTACCGCTTGATGTGTTTAATATTGCTATATGTATGGCAAACAGTGTAGACCTTGATCAGATGCTGCATATTGCCACATCTGATCTGGGTCTACACTATTTGCAAGGGCCTATCTGTCCCAGTACTTAGTGTTATTATTGTAAGAAACTTTTTATTGTTGTATTTTAGTGTTAGTGGATATATGGCAAACATTATACATTTTCTCATCTTAACTGCATAGTATACTGTAATAATGTCCCACCAACTGGTAATATTGATCTATGCCAGCCTCGGTGGCTCAGTTGGATTCGCATTCGACTGGAGACCAGGGGGTCTTGGGTTTGACCCCTGCCGTGGTCGGCAACATTCTTTCATGAAGATTGATCATGAAATATTTTCTACGGTCATTCTCTCCCTTGCGCTGATTCAAGAAGGTCAGTTGTCAGTTTCTGGTGAAAGAATGTGCACAGTACTGATTAACCGCTTAGAGGACTAAGCCTGCCCAGTAAACATGTGGTTAGGTAAACTGACCACGCTCGACATGACCCCATTGGGTTGACTGGGTCATAAAACCTCAATACAAACAAACAATATTGATCTATAGTGCTCTGTGGGCAAAATCAGCAGGCTGGCATTATTTTCTCATTTCCCAGACTTGGGATCACAAGGTCCTGGGTTCAGATCCCACTAGAGGCAGAATTTAGCTTCAAAAATACCTCTTTGCAGTGCTTCATTACACTGAGTGTTTCATTATCAGCCCTTCATCAATTTAGTAATGGCTTAAATGCTGTTGAAAGAAACATAAAAACACCAAATCATCATCAAACAGCAAATCATCATCATCATAATCAGAAAATAGTGTTTGACATTTCATACATTTTCTTCCTGTTCATGGAATTGCTTGCCAGACAGTTTACATGAAATGTTGAAACTTATTTCAAAATGATGTTTGCTGCAGGTGTAATTGGCACTTTAAGGGTTAAAAGTTTTACCAAGGCTCAAAGTGTTTATGAATACTGATGTGTGCAGACTTGTACATTTTGTGTTTGAAAATAATAATAAATTTGTGTGCCCCCACACCCCCTCTCCCATTCCTTGGTCATTAAACTGTTTTATAGGATTTGAGTAAATGAGGTCTATGATTCTTTATTTGTAGGAACAAAAAAGGAAAGAATGGAATCAACTGCTTCTTCTCCGAGGAAACCTACTGCAAGTTTCTCGAAAAAGATACATTTGAAAGCAGATTGGAGCGAAACTTGAAGAAACTTGGTATACATCTTCCCCCATCACTGGAAACTATTCAGCAGGTTGTCACTAAAACAGATGGCGAAGAGGATGTGAAAACTGAGCATGAAGATAAAGATGTTGACCGGTCACATGACCAGTCACATGATACCAGTTTACATCCCAGCAAAGATACTGGGCATTCCATTTTAGATTCAAAGACAGTGTCTCAAAAAGATGCGAATAATCTTGGGACAGCTGGTGAACCCCATGTAAGTGGTGAAGATATTTCAAGTGTAGAACCAGAGTCTGAAACAGCTGCTAAAACACATATATTGGTAGCTGAGACTAAAGAACATTTGGAATCATCCAGTCAATTGACAGAAAATAAGGAACCGTCCAATTTGTCAGCCAGTAAGTTAGCAGAAACTAAGAATTCTTCTGAGTCATCAAACACTAAAACAGAACAGTTGGAATTGTCCGAATTACATGATGTAAAAGTAGAACTATCAAACTCGGAAAAGAAAACTGAACCACTACCTATTCACAATGAAGAAGACGTTGTTATTGGAAACAAGAGATCAGAGCAGTCTTTTGAAGAAAAAGATGCAGCAAAAAGTGAAATTAAGAAAAAAGAGAAAGAGAGAACCCCAAGAGAGAGGTTTTACGACAGAAAGAGAGAGTCTTCATTCTTGCATGAAAGAATTAAGTATGTATTACTTACGCACTTATCTTGTGTGTGCCCTTCCTGTACAGTTTTGATATAGTGAGAACTCGGGCTGAAAGAGCAGTTTAAGAGAAATGATCTCTATGAAATTGTGCGCCACAACCTCTTTATAACACTATTGCTCTGAACCAAAGAAAAAACCATAAATGGTCATTTTTCTATATAATCTATGCATTTTGTTTTGGATACCATAGCTACACATAAGAGAGGGTATCCACATAATATTTTTCTTATTTCTCCACAAAAACATATGCTGTGGGTACTCATTAGAAGTGCCTCAGTGAGGCACTTCTAATGAGTACCCACAACATATGTTTATGTGGAAAAATTCAAAAGATATTAGCATTTTTTGGATGAAAAAAGCACCTTATCTGTTGCTATGGGATACAATACTTTTGGGGGCCACCTTTAAACTGTCTTATATCTAATACTTTCTTATTAAGGGGTTCCAGTGTAAATTTCTTGCTAAGAAAGTGTTGTACAAATCATAACTTCAGATAAGGCATTTTTTTTCAACAAAAAAATTTTGATATTTCTTTTTTATTTCTTCATGAAACTATATGTTATAGGTACTCAGTAGAAGTGCCTCACCAAACTGAAAATACCCTTAGTCCTTAAAATGCCAAGAAAACCTGCATCTGAAAATGTCGTCTGTTTATGTCGTCTGTTGAATATCCTTGCAAAATTTTCAAACCTATTTTTGCATACAGGCAAACACTGTGGACCCTGATCAGACTGCTCCTAGAGGAGCATTCTGATATGGGTCCACACTGTTTGCAGAAATGACTTTTAAAATCACAAGCAGATGACAAAGCAGGCGGCAATTGTTGTGATTGGCAAAGATCACAAGTAGATGACAAAGCAGATGGCATTGACAAAGATCACAAGCAAATGATTGACAAAGATCACAAGCAGATGACAAAGCAGACGGCAATTGTTGTGATTGGCAGTTTAAGGGTTAACAATTAGCATGCTGGATAAAAATTTCATCAGATGACCATTGAAAATACATGTATTTTTCTTATTTTTCCAGATCATAGGCTGTGATATTTCATGCAAATTGTCTTCTCAGGAAATGTCAGTGCCTATTTTCTGGGAAAAGTAATTTAAGTTGGAGATGTTATCATGTATCCATTCCCATTCCATATATATCTAAAACACTATAATCAGCTCTTCTGTTAGTTTTAGACAGTCTCACACTCATCTTGGTTTCTTATGGAGTTTCTTTTGCAGTGATTTCACAAAGAGCACACTAATTTTGCAAGGAGTTGTGTTCTTTGCACTGATTTCACCAGGATCGTATTGCATCAGTAGTAGTGCGGCAAAGCAAAGTACAAATAATCCATGTGTGTGTAAATACATGTATATATAGGGTGCATAATTGACAAGTCTAACTGGTTCGGACCTTTTAGCCTCGTGGTTCAACGCTTAGTTACAGAGCCAGGGGCACCGATTCCCGGCCAGGGCACTTGACAGGAATATTTTCTTTACAGGTCGATTTCTCCTCCTACTCCACATCATACTCTTCCACCCAGTGATTTTGTTGCAGAATAAAGCATTTATTTCTTTGCCATATCTAGCAAGAATTCTTTTTATAATATGACACTTCTTTTATGGCTGCATTTTGTTGTAATTTTGTTTCAGATATGACAAACTGGGCAATTATATCCCGTGTATTTTGTCTATGAAGCCAAGGCAGTGGTCTTCACTGATGTATCTTGAACAGCACCGGTACCTCAGTCTCACACACAAGTACCGAAGGGGATTTCCCAATTACCCATCAGAGAAAGAAATGAATGAGGTGGAAGAATTTAAGGTACTATATTTATTACCATAATAACCCTAAGTATTGGGACAGATAGATCTTTGCAAACTGTAGACCCAGATCAGATGCTGCAGACTGCAGCGTCTGATCTGGGTCTACACTGTTTGCCATATATACTTTAATATTTAAGACACATCAAGAGGTGTTAGAATGAACTATTTCAAATTTTCAAACAAATATGATAAGTAGATGAGTTTTTCCAATACTCAGGGTTAATACGATACTCTAAATATTGGAACAACACTCTGTACTATCATACTTGTCTTAATTGACTCCTCCGTCAAGTCATTTGACCACTTAGCTGACATCCGCAACTGACCATTCAAAATAGCTAATAAGGAAATTGTCAATGTTTTTAGTTAGACAAACAAATCAACATATGCTCTTTACAGGTAAGCACAGGTATATCAATACAAAGTTTGTCTAAGGAAATTCACGTGGGTGTGGTTATAACTGCCTGATTGAGGAGTCAGTTGTTTTACAAGTCCATTTAACTATTTGTTGCTATGTCTGAAACTGATGGATGAGTGTATACCCTGATCAGCTGCCATGTCCTCCACATCTGATCTGGGTCTTAATTGTTTGCTCAGACCTATCTGTACCAATACTTAACCCTTGTCCTGCTGAACCCGGATATGTCCTACTTTTCCAAACAGTGTAGATCCAGATCAGTTGGCTTCTGAAGAAGCCAACTGATCTGGATCTGCACTGCTTGCCATTAAGTATGTGAATTTACATCAACAAGCTGGATCAAGTAATCTGATTGTCGAAAATTAGAAATGGGAGTTGCATCTGAATTTTTTCAGCAGGACAAGAGTTAAGTTTATTACAGTACAGAAAAGATACTCTGGGAAATTTACACTGTTTTGTAGACTGCAGTCTGGTTGGTATCCATGGAATGGTATATAGCATGATAACTGAACAGCATTGCAACTAGGCTTAAAATTTTGCTTTATGCTCTTAACCTTAGTCCTGCTGAACCCGGATAGAAGAAGCCAACTGATCTGGATCTGCACTGTTTGCCATTATGTATGTGAATTTATATCAATAATCTAGATCAAGTGATCTGATTGGCTGAAAATTGGAAATGGACATGGCATCTTAATTTATTCAGCATGACAAGGGTTGATGCTATGGCTTAAATTCTTGTAACATTAACTTTTGCCACTCTCTGGGCAAATTCCGAAGATGACAAATTGATATAATGTTTTGAGAAAATAAAAGTTTGTCATTTCATGCAAATTGTCTTCTTAACCTTTAACAATCTCTTTGCAGGTCCAGCAGGTGATAAATTGATGGTTTTTTTTTCTTATTTATCCCAGAAAATAGATAACATGCTGAAATTTTTTTCCAGCATGCTGCTGGCCTCAGTGGCTCAGTGGGATGTCCTTCCAACTTTTGATCATGAGGTTGCAGGTTGACCCCCACCAGGCCGGCAGCATTCTTTTGTGGAGATTGATCATGAAATATTTTCTACAGACATTCTCTCCCTTCTGCTGATTCAAGAAGGGCAGTTGTTAGTTTCTTGTGAAAGAATGTGCACAATACTGGTCAGCTGCTTAGAGGACTAAGTCTGCCCAGTAAAAGTGTGGTTAGGTAAAGTGACCCCTCTCGACATGACCCCATTGCGTTGACTGCGCCATAAAACCTCAACACAACACAAACAAATTTATCCAGCATGCTAAGCATTAAGGATCATAGTTTCCTGAAAAATATTTCAGGGCCCAGTTGTTCAAAGCATCGTTAGCTTAACAAGCTCATTAGTGGTCAGAATGTTAACTGTTCTAGTAAGAACAATATCTAATTCTGAGTTAGTTTTGCTGAAAAATGTGAGTAGCTTTTGCAAATGCAAAAGCTACTCACATTTTTTCAGCAAAAATATTTGCATATATGCCATATTTAATGATCAAAGTTTTAACGATACATTAACTAACGACATCGTTAGCTTCGAATAACTGGGCCCAGAATGTTGTCTGCCAGTTAGCTAAGCATTAACAAACTATTTATTGGAGTACTCCATGTTTTTGAACCTCCATTTTGTTTTTATCAGGAGCTGGAGAGAAGAGTGAAAAAAGAGCAGAGAGAATTTAACGACTATCTCAAAGACATATCAGTTAGATGTGCAGAGGATTATGACTATATCCACCAAGACACTCAAAGATATGTAGAGGTAGGTGTAACATGAGACTACCATATCAGCTAGATAAGGCACTTCTATTTTAATGAAGTACAGTCAACCCTCGTTACACCGACACTTGTTAGAATGACAAAATTCGTTATAATGACAATTTGAATGTCTCAAAACCTTCACTTAAGAGGAGACAGTTAATGAGAAATTACCAGTATGCAAAAATATTGCATTAAAACTTCAAGCAACATATGTTTGGGATATTTGTTAGAATTGCCTCACTGACGTGATTCTAACAAATATCCAAAACATACGTTATGTGAGGAAACAAGAATAAAACAAGGTCTTTTTTACAGATCACTCTGTCCATATAGAATTCTTTACAACAGCAAACTCATTTTAATGGCAACATCTTTGGGAACAAATGCTGTCGTTGTAAGGAGGGTTCACTATATTGATGTTTTTCTTATTTCTCAACAAAATCATGTGTTGATGGTACTTATTTGAAATGCCTTGGTGAGGTGCTTCTAATGAGTGCCCACACATGTTTTTGTGGAGAAATAACAGAAATTTTTATCAGGTACCTCCTCTTATCTGGAGCTGTAAACTGCACCCTTTTTACAGTCGACTCTTGTTATTTAAGAGTCCAAGGGACTCTCTGAAATACTTCGAGACATATCAGATTTGCAGAATTGGGGAAAAAATAAATTGAACAACCACATTTCACCAATGAATATGTAATATGACTACTAAAGTTAAAGGTATATAGAAAATATTGTGGAAAAGAGGAGAAATTGCTCCTTAGGAGCAATTTCTCCTCTTTTCTACAATATTTTATTACCTGTTGTTAGATTTTCATGTTGAAAAAGGGACCAGATTTTCGCTTTGAATTAAACTGTTATTCGAGATAAAGGAAGTTGAGATAACGAGAGGCCGGCCTCGGTGGCTCAGTTGGATGCGCCGTCCGACTGGAGACCAGGAGGTCGCGGGTTCAACCCCCGCCGAGGTAGGCAACATTCTTTCGTGGAGATTGATCATGAAATATTTTCTACGGTCATTCTCTCCCTTCCGCTGATTCAAGAAGGGCAGTTGTCAGTTTCTGGCGAAAGAATGTGCACAATACTGGTTAACCGCTTAGAGGGCTAAGCCTGCCCAGTAAACGTGTGGTTAGGTAAACTGACCGCGCTCGACATGACCCCATTGGGTTGACTGGGCCATAAAACCTCAACACAAACAAACAAACAAAAGATAACGAGAGTAGACTGTATTCATATTGACAGGCCTGAACAAAGAGTGCAGCAAGAGAATGTGGCATCTGATCAGGGTCTACACTGCCACTCCTCCAGCAGTTTTTTGACACGTCATGAAGTAGTGAAATATTCATTACCAATTATACGGCTGATTATACTCTTCTGTGCAAAAAAAAAAAAAAAAAAGACTATATGTGACAAATATAACTAATTACATAGCTATACAACTTTTTAACGGGTCATTTTGACTAACGTTATTAATTATTGACTAACTTCTGTGATTAAAGCACATCTCAAATACTAAAAACATTGTGCTATAGATCTATATTTGTGGTATGACTTTGATGTCAATTTCTTTTTTTTTCTTTTTTTTTTTCTTTTTTTTTATTTATTTATATAATTGTCTCATCATTCATTTTCTTTCTTCTGCTTTTTTCTCTTTTAATCTTAATCGTAACTTACCCATTAATTCCACGTATTTGTAATATTTGCTAGTTAATGTGTATTGACATGTAGTTCATCTATTGTGTGTACTGCTTATATGTTTTCTTCATCTGTCACAGCACCCTGGGAAAGGATAAATATAGGCCTAGCCTACATCCAATCCCTTATGTATATTTGTTTTTGTCAAATATATGTATTTATGTCATAAAATTTGAATAAATAAATAATTTGCAAAAAAAAAAAAAAAAGTAGTGAAATGAAGTTGCATTTGTTGTTGTGGGTAAGAAAAGTAATTATACTTTTTAGTATAAACATACATCTTATTTGGGGTATGCTTAAGTTTTTTGAATTTTTTTAGGAAAAGTTGTCACAAACCCTACCAAGAGTTAATGGCTATCCACGCTATTACAATCTCCAGGAAACTATATCATTGAAAGTACCAAACCAGCAGACTGGTCCAGTGTTACAGTTCATAAGACCTCTTCTAGAACTGGTAAGTTTCTGTGATTCTTTCAGTTAAACAGTGAAACAATAGACTGGTCTAATGTTACATTTACAGGCTATATAATCTCTCCAGGAACTGGTAATTTTAGGACCCTTCAAAATTTTAACTGTTCTTGTAAGCACAATATAATTCAAAGGTATTTTGGCTGCAACAATGTGAGTAGCTTTTGCAAATTAACAATATTTTAACTGACAGCATCGTTAGTTTTGAACAACTTGGCCCTGTCCTGTTGTTGTAAATCAAACTTGGGTCTCTTTATATGCCTGTGGCATCATAGTAAATGGACTTTTTGGTGTCTTGTCATGGTCTAAAATGCAAATTGTTACTTTAATAGGACTGGATATACTTGGTAGATTTTCAGCCATTTGTACAGGGGAGACAACTTTTTGTTGTTTCCTGTTTTTGTTAGGATAAGAAAATATGATAGAAGTATCATTTAATACTATCTTCTGCTTATCTTTCTTTTAAGTGTGCCCTTGAAAGGTAGACATGTTACCAAAATGTTTTGAGTAAACAGTATCATTTAACCCTTATCCAGCTGAATAAATTAAGATGCCATGTCCACTTCTAATTTTCAGCCAACCAGATTACTTGATCTGGATTGTTGCTATAAATTCACATACTTAATGGCATACAGTGCAGATCCAGATCAGTTGGCTTCTTCAGAAGCCAACTGATCTGGATCTACACTGTTTGCAAAGGCAGGGTATCCGGGTTCAGCAGGACAAGGGTTAATACTATTCTCTGCTGATCTTTCTTTTAAATGTGCCCTTAATAGGTGGACATGTTACCAAAATGTTTCTGAGTAATTTTGAAAAAGCTAACTACCCCGTGCAGTTAGATTGAATACAGTATATTATAAGGTTTTTGTGTACTTGGAAGAAATTAAAATATTTTTGTTAATTTTTGAAGGGGGTTGTTCCAAAAGCTGTGTTACCAAGCATGTTACCAAATGCCCCACTACCAGTCACAGCGACAACCTATGCACAAGTAGATGAGAATTATCCTGCTACAAGACAAGTGGTGAAGGGAGAACATGTCTGGAACCATGAGGTATGAGACAGGTGCCTTATATTTGCTCTTGATTTAATCTTTGCCATGTTGTCTTCTATGTAAGGAGGTTTCAGTGGACTTGTTAACACTGTGGAGTTTAGGTGTCTGAATATTAACCCTGGTTCTGCTGAACCTGGATATGCCCTTCCTCTACAAACAGTGTAGATCCAGATCAGTTGGCTTCTTTAGATCTGGATCTGCACTGTTTATCATTTAGTATGTGAATTTGTATCAACAATGTGGATCATGTAATCTGTTTGGCTGAAAATTAGAAGTGGGCATGGCATCTTGGATCATGTATTATGATTGGCTGAAAATTAGGAGTGGGTATGGCATGACAAGGGTTAAGGGTAATACAGTAATTCTGTACAAATATTATTATGGTGAATGGACACGCCTCTACAGAGAATATAACCTCTTTACTCCAAGTATGCAGACAGACAGGCCCGGTCAGACAGTGTAGACCTAGATCAGATGCTGCAGGATACATAATGGGGTCTTTACGTTTACCTTCCATAAGTCCATCCATCCATATTTTGGTTAGTTCCTTCTGAAAGGGCTTAGCAGATGGACTCCATAGCGCAGTCCCTAGTGTGTCTGATTGCAGAGCCAGGGGTCACAAGTTCCATTCTCAGCTCAGCCATATGACTTTCATGGAAAATTGAAATAATTTCTACAGTTTTCCTCTAATTTAAGAAGGGTGGTTGTCAGTTACTGGCAAATGTGTGTGCACAAAGAACTGGTTAACTGCTTAGAGGACTAATCCTGCCCAGGAAAAGTGTGAGTAGGTTAACTGACCAGCTCAACATGGCCTTAGCAGTGTTGATGGGGCCATAAAACTCCAAATCAAACAAACTTAACACTTAGATAGCTGGGTTAAATTTTCAGCAGTGACATATAGATGTATTTTTCCAGGAAACAATGTGTGTGTGGGTGGGGGCAGGGAGGGGGGGGGGGTGGGGGGTGGGGTTGGGGGTGGCGGTGGTTGGGAAACAAGAAAAAATATTAATCAGTTTTGTGTCTGCTGAATCAACCCAGAGAGTGATAAAGATTAATCCTGAGATTCCTGCTGGAACCTTACATATTAGAAGAGGGCAGTCAGGTGGTGCACATTATATTGATTCATCAGTCAGACAAATATTTTGGTTAGCTGTGGCCTTATTTTCTCTGTAAAATAGAATATTTCATAGTGTTGTCTGCTGTAGTTGTGATTAGCCATTTAAGGATTAATGGTTAATAGAGTTTTAAGATTTCTAAAATTTGTAAACATTTAATTTTGATACAGATGAAAAAATATTGTAAAGTAATACAGCGTTCACTACTGGCTTGTACCTTGATATTTCATGTGAATCATCTGCCTAGCAGATGATTTACATGAAATGTCATGTCCTATTGTCTCTAAGAATAACAAGATCAATTTCAGGATGTTATCTGCTACAAATCTGCATAGCACTTTTTAATGCTTCAGATTTTGACTTAAGTGACTCAGGAATTAGGAAAGCCAACTTTAAACGTTAATAGTAATAACACACTGTAGACTAAATATATTCTGCATTGATATATTGTTTTCTTGCAGCCCTGTAGTAAAGATCCAAATGCAGAAGAATTAGCAATGAGAAATGCTGTCAACTTGGTGATGTCCGCAACTGCACTAAAATGTCTTATTGATACTCAAGACACAGAGTGGGGCAAACACTGGGAGATTCCTGTCATCGTCAAGGAACATGATGTATTTGGTAAGATATCTTCTGTTGTTGGTCACTATTGCAAACTGCTTAGGAATTGTAATCTTAAGTCAAGCATTATTTAGAACTCTTGATAACACACTTTTTAGTAAAAAAAAGAAATGTTAATGTTTCAATATAAATTGGGGTAGTATACAGATATTTTTCTCAAATCACGAAAACATGCCTATATAGTTTTTACCCCCTTTAAACTCACTTTTATGCAGTAAAACTGCGGTTTACAGGAGTATACATTAATTTTCTAATTTCTGCTCAAAAACATTGATTATGGGTACTCATTAGAACCACCTCACCAAGGCGGTTCTAACAACTACTCACAATGTATGTTTTAAACAGAAATATGAAACTACCAGAATTTTCATCTGAAAGTTTTCATTTTTTGGTGGTAAAATTCTCAATATATTTGAATAGGCGTGTTTTCGTAATGTTTATCCTAGAAAACATATGTTGTATGGATCCATTAGAAACATTAGGTATGTTGCTTCTAATGAGTGTCTCAATATAATTGTTTTTTCTGTTTGTTTGTTTTTTTGTGTTTTTTTTTTTGTGTGTGTGTTTGTGTGTTTTTTTTTTTTGTTTTTTTTTTTTTAATTTTTGGTTGAAAAAAGTATCTTATTAACCGATTTATGCCTGAATATTTTTCAATAAACTCTCCCATCATGAGCTTTTGAAGGGTCCATTATATAGTCAACTGGGTGTTATATAGAAATCATCATAGTTGCTTTTATTATTAAAGCATTCTATCTAATGTTATTGCAAACAGAGTAGACCCTGATTAGATGCCACATTCTGCAGCATCTGATCTGGTTCTACACTGTTTGTCAATGTCCCTTTTATGGGAGCTAGGCATCAATGGGTTAAGAGCTGTGTATTTTTTTTTCATGACAGCAGATGAGTTACATAGCATCTAATTTTCTCTAAAAAAAATAATGAAATCAGTTTTAGGGAATGCTCTCCACTACATATTTGCTCAGCATTCTAAGGATTAAAATTTCATACAGAAACAACTGAGTTGATACCTGATTTTATCCATTTTTTAATCAGATGTAACTATTAAATTGCCTAGCTTTTCAAAAAAGCTTGCCGTATCCCACTTTGAAAATTTTGTTTGTGGGTGATTCAACATGTGGGTAAACTTGTTTACATTTCTTTTATTTTCAGATGGAGAAAAGAAGATCAAACACAAAGTTGTCTACCTTGATAAACCTTTCTATCAAACAAGACTCATAAATACAAGAGAAAAGAATTCAATTTTCTATAAATATGCTTTAAAATCTTTAATAATTCGACCCAAACAGAAAGGACATGTGTTCACAAACATCAAAACTCAACAGGTATTACAAAAAATAGGTACTGTGGGAAACTCAAAATCAGACAGAGATTTAACCGAAAAACTAAACACTCAGTTACATAATAATCAGAAAATTGCTGGTGAAGATGCAACCAAACATGGAGCTGAAGCTGATGTGATGGAGGCAGTGAAAGAGCATCTAAAGAGGAAATTACTAGATAGGAATAAAACTGAGGAGAAGTTGAACATAGTCAGTACAGTCACTAATGAAAGTGACACAGTAGAAACTGATGATAATATATTTAGTAGTCAAGATATGGAAGTGGAAGATACTGCAGAAGGAATGGCTGAATCTAAAAAAAATGAAGATGACACAAGTGAAATCAACAAAAATGAAAATCAGAAAAAATCTTCTTCTGGTTTGTTTGACCTTGACTCTGGTGCAATAGATGACCTTGAGACATTTGGAATGGAAACAAATTGGAAGTCAGTGATGAAAGGAAAACAACAATTGACTGTGGGTGCAAGTACAGTAAAAGCAACTGTGAAAGAGAAAACAAGCCATGGTGGTGATATTTCTGAACTGGAAAAATTAAAAAGTGAATTGAAAGGCTTAGAAAGCAAAGCTAAGAAAGAAACAGAAAAAGTTCACAATCTTAATATCACAACTCCCACAGAAAAACTTTGTTCAGGTGCAACCACTAAGAGACCTGGTGTAGCAGTTGGATCGGCCATACCAGATGCTTCCTTGAATAAACATACAAATGTCAGATCTGAAGTGTCAAGAAATGTTGAGACACCATCGTCAGATAATATTTCACAAAGCACAAAATTAATGCATGATTCTGTGGAAACAACTGCTACTGTTGGTAAAGAAACAGAAACTGAAAGCACTGCAAAACAAGTTTTAAATTTGAAAACAGTAGAAAAGCTTACATCAACAGGTATGCAGTTATCAAGTGGACTTAATTTAAGAAGAAATATTCCCATCTGTAGTACACATGTATCTCAAGAAAATCTTTCCAAAACACATACTATTGTAAAAGATCAGCCTCAAATATCAGCTTCAGATTTTACTGATTCAAAAGCAAGCTCAAAGATGTATTCTTTGAGAAGTAAGACAGTGAAAGGCATAGATTCTGCTGTGCCTAAGATGAATATAAAAAACGTACGAGAAGATGAAGATATGTGTGATGATGATGATGATGATGGATTAGTTATAGATATACCCGATTTGCCCAAACAACAGATTGAATATAAATGCCATAATGCAGCTGGAGAGAACACACCAGAAAGTCGTCCTGCAAGTCCTCCAGCCAGTCCACCTGGTAGTCCAACGACAGAGAATCCTGCAAGCCCAGTGATTGAAACTCCTGTAAGTCCAGACAAAACTGGCATGTCACCATTTGCTGCAGGTCTGCACAGAACTTGTGTCATTATACCTTTAGGTGATGACTCTGAAGATCAAAATGTCATAGATCATAGCAGAAACACAATGGACCTTAACATTATTAAACAAGAAATAAAGGTTGAAAATCAAAGTGCTCTGGAAGAGACAGAATTCCTTAACAGGACAACACCAAGTGTGACTAATGAACAGAAGAAAGAACATGAAAGTGCAAATATATCTGACAATATGTCTGAAAGTTCTGTAGTCAGTAGCCTTGAAAAAACATCTGTTTCTAAATTTGAGTTAGTTTCTGAAGTTCCAAAGAGGAGAATGTCTCTGAGATCAGCAGGTAAAAGTTTAGAAGAAAGTAATACTACAGAAGAAGTTAAACAAATGGTTCTAACCAGACGTAGAACAAGGCAGTCACTTGTAATTGAGCAGATACAGGCAGAAGGTATGAAACATAAGAAGGATTCTGTTGAGGATAATTCTGTTGAAAGTTTAGAAACTGGTCCACATACTAAAAGACAGGGTGAGATGGTGCTAAAACATAAAGGAATGAAAGAGAATACTAGGTAATATTTTTTTGCATCACGAAAACATGCCTATATAATTTTGACCCCCTTAAACCCCACTTTTATATAGTAAAACTGGGGTTTACAGGGGTATACATTATTTTTCTTATTTCTGCTGGAAACATAGATTGTGGGTACTCGTTAGCAAGGCAGTTCTAATGAGTACCCACAATCTATGGTGAGGCGGTTCTAACGAGTACCCACAATCTATGTTTTGAGCAGAAATATGAAAAAATATCAGAATTTTTATCTGAAAATTTTCAGTTTTTGGAGGTGAAGTTTTCTATATATTTGTGTAGGCGTGTTTTCGTAATGGACATACAACATGTTTTTTGAAAAAGTACATGCAAAATATGTGCATGAGATCATGCTCTGTACATAATAAAGTCCTGTGATGTTGACTATTTTGACAGCCAGAGCAAACAGTGCAGATTCAGATCAGATGCCACAGACTGCAGTGTCTGATCAGAGTATTCACTGTTTGTCACTTATCCAGCAATTGTTTGGAGACATATCAACAGGTAGTCAGATGGACTTGTCAAAATTTTAGGATAAGTATGGTAAAAAGTTAAGATGCTTGAATACTTCAGGACACAGTTGTTCAAAACTAACGATGTTGTTAGTTAATGTATTGTTAAAACTTTGAAAATTAAACATGGCATATAAACTTATAGTTTTGCTGAAAAAATGTGAGTAGCTCTTGCATTTGCAAAAACTACTCACATTTTTTTCTGCAAAAATACCTGTGAATTAGATATTGTACTTACTAGAACAGTTAACATTTTGACCACTAACGAGCTTGTTAAGCTAATGATGCTTTGAACAACTTGGCCCAGGTAAATACTGTACTTGCTGTTTATAGTAATAATACTGATTTGTGACTGTAACACGCTTTCTCAGTGTTTTAGATAAGAGCAGTATCAAGGTAGATATTTTTTTCTAATTTCTCATCTCACCACTTCTAACCCATTGTAGACTGAATGAACTCACCCACACTATATATTGGAAGATTCTAATTTTGATTTTAAGTATGTCAGGCTATGTGATTTAGATATTCTGAGAGAAAAATGGTTCAACTATTTGCAAACGTGGGAGATCCTGATCAGATGCCGCATCCTGCGGCATCTGATCTGGGTCTGCACTGTTTGCCATTTACACTTTAAGGGGTTTCCAGACTACAATGGGTTAATGAGTACCCACAACACATGTATTTATTTTGATAAATAAGAAAAAAAACATCAGGGCCCAGTTGTTCAAAACTTAACGAAGTTGTTAGCTAATGCCATTAAAATTTCTATCTCAAAATATGGCAAATACATTGATACTTTTTGCTGAAAAAAATGTAACGCAGCAAAAATACCAATGTATTTGAAAATACCTTAGCTACAACAGTTAACAAGTTTGTCATTAATGAGCTTGTTAAGCTAACAATGCTTTGAACAGCTGGGCCCAGTACTCTTTGGTTTGGTTGACAGTTGCATCTTATCTAGAGCTATGCTTTCTGACAATTTTCAAAAGGTATTTTATGTGTAAAAATGGATGGAGCAGTTACATTTGACCGCCAGAACATAAACAATTGAAAATTTACATAGTATGTGCAGGAGTAACTGCAGGAAAGACAAAGATCATGATCTGCAGTATGGGACTGGACCTCCTGCAGAGTTCAGGCAAGTTTCCATGCGCTGTCTGTCGCATTGGAGTAGGCAGCAACAGCATCTTCTGCAATGGCTGCAAGCACTGGGTGCACAAGAAATGCAGTGGGCTCAAGCACTTGAAAAAGGACCCTGACTATAGATGTACACAGTGTCAGGGAACTGCACGCCCCTTGGATGGCAGACCACAGAAGGAAGTCCAGGTCAGACCTGACAAGCTTGAGGTGGTAGCTTCCTTTTGCTACCTAAGAGACATGCTCTCAGCAGCAGGTGGCTGTGAACTTTCAACCACAACACGTGTGAAAACTGCCTGGAAGAAGTTCAAGGATCTGCTACCAGTCCTCTCTTCATGCCACCTCTCTTTCAAAACACGTGTCCATGTGTACAGCTCTTGTGTGCGGTGCGCAATGTTCCATGCCAGCGAGACTTGGCCATTGACAAAGCCGAACCTCCAGCATCTGCAGCGAAATGACAGGGCAATGATCAGACAGATCTGCAATGTCAGGCCGCAAGACATTGTCACCACCAGGTCCAGTGAGCTACTTGTGCGGCCTGGCATTGAGGATCTGGACCTCATTCTGAAGGAGAGAAGACTTCGATGGTATGGACATGTGGAGTGCTCCAGTGGTGCAATCAAGACAGCCTTTGACATACAGGTTGATGGAAAGCGTGGGCCTGGGAGGCCCAAAATGACATGGAAGCAGCTGACAGAGAGAGATTGCAGAGAGTGGAAGCTCTCGGCTATCAACCCTCATGATAGACGTACCTGGAGATCTGGTGTGAGATCTGCCATATGTGCAGCAAGCCAGCTATCTGGAAGGGGGCCCACTGGTGTGGATGTTGCCCCACTACCTGCACGTTAATCAAAAATCCGATTATATATATATATGTGTTTTAAGCTGATTGTATAGACACAATGATAAAGCTTATGAGAATTACACAACCAAAGGCTTCTATTGAGTTATCTCACATTTCACACTGCTAGTTAAGAATATAGTAATAGGGCTTAGCATGCTAGGAAAAAAATTCGGAAGACATTTTGAAATATTTATGCCCCCGCCTGCCGAAGACAGCAGTGGGGCATATACCCAGCGGGCACATGACGTAAATATAACGTCGCTTCAACGTCGATGCAACGTCATGACGTTGCATTGACGTTGAGGCGACGTTATATTTACGCTGGTTATATTTACTTCATGTGCCTGCCGGGTAGTGTTTCGCTGTGATGTTACATCCGTACGAGCGTATGTCACTTTCGTAACTAGACTCTTACAAATGTTTAAGTTAACATTCAAATTTACATTGACATTTATGTCTGTGTTTCTCTTGGAGGTCATGAAATATGCCTGGAAGTTGAAATTTAGTATGCTACATACCCAGACCTAAACCAGCTCCGTGCTACAGTTGCCCCTGAGTCATGCCCTGGGGTGGGGCTAGGGGTCAAAAGATATAACAGATCAGATGGAGCATAACAGATCAGATTGAGTATTTGAAAAATTGTTGAAATTTACGCATGCAGATGTTGTTGCAATATGGGCAAAGACCAAAGGGCGGAGGCATTTGTGTACTTCAGACTTATGTCTAGTTTTTGTCGCACCTGCTTGTAGCAGGGTGTGATATAAGCGTCCGCTTTTCAGCCCGTCCGTCCGTCCGTCTGTCAACATTTATGTCGACGTTCGACATTTATGTCAAAGTTAGTATCCTAATCAACTACAAGACTAAACAACCATCAAACCTTGCATGAAACATCTCCCTGACCTCCTGACTTTGCGACATAGGCGTCCGCTTTTCCGTTCGTCCGTCTGTTCGTCCGTCCGTCTGTCAACATTTATGTCGAAGTTCGACATTTATGTCAAAGTTAGTATTCTAATCAACTACAAGACTAAACAACCATCAAACTTTGCATGAAACATCTCCCTGACATCCTGACTTTGCGACATAGGCATCCGCTTTTCCCTTCGTCTGTCCGTTCTTCCGTCCGTCTGTCAACATTTATGTCGAAGTTCGACATTTATGTCAAAGTTAGTATTCTAATCAATTACAAGACTAAACAACCATCAAACCTTGCATGGAACATCTCCCTGACCTCCTGACTTTGTGACATAGGTGCCCACTTTTCCGTTCGTCTGTGCGTCCGTCCGTCTGTCCGTCTGTCCATCCGTCTGTTAACAGTTCTGTTATGTCGAAGTTCGACATTTATGTCAAAGTTAGTATTCTAATCAATTACAAGACTAAATAACAATCAAACCTTGCATGAAACATCCCTCTGACCTCCTGACTGCAACATAGGCATCCGCTTTTCCGTTCGCCTGTTTGTTTGTCTGTCCGTCTGTCTGTCAACATTTATGTCGGAAGTTTGACATTTATGTCAAAGTTAGTATAGTTATCAATTACAAGACTGAACAACCATCAAACCTTGCATGAAACATCTCCCTGACCTCCTGACTTTGTGACATAGGCGTCCGCTTTTCCATTCGTCTGTCTCTTCGTCCGTCCGTCTGTCAACATTTATGTCGAAGTTCGACATTATGTCAACGTTAGTATTCTAATCAACTACAAGACTAAACAACCATCAAACCTTGCATGAAACATCTCCCTGACCTCCTGACTTTGCGACATAGGCATCCCCTTTTCCGTTTGTCTGTCCGTTTGTCCGTCCATCCGTCTCAACGTTTATCTCGAAGTTCGACATTTACGTCAAAGTTAGTATTCTAATCAACTACAATTCTACAACAACCATCATACCTTGCATGACACATCTCCTTGACCTCCTGACTTGGCAGGTACATTGACCCAGTGACCTTGACCTATATTTTGCGCTCCAGTGACTTCGAAACAATTTACGTTGACATTCCAGATCTTCTCAACTATAAGGCGTACAACTACCAAACCTTGCATAGTGCTTCTCCTAGATGTACTGACTCGGCAGGTACCTTGACCCGGTGACTTTGACCTATATTTTGCGCTCCAATGACTTTCACACATTTTGCGTCGTCATTCGATATCTCCTCAACTATAAGGCCTACAACCATCAAACCTTGCAAGTGCTTCTTCTCAATGTACTGACTCGGCAGATGCCTTGACCTATATTTTTTGCTGCAGTGACTTTGACATAATTTACGTCAACGTTCCAGATCTCTAGTGTAAGACCTCTAGCCACCAAACCTTGCATAGTGATTCTCCTAGATGTACTGACTCGGCAGGTATCTTGACCCGGTAACCTTGACCTATATTTTGCACTCCAGTGCATTTTACACATTTTACGTCGACGTTCAATATCGCCTCAACTATAAGGCCTACAACCACCAAACCGTGCATAGTGCTTCTCCCTAATGTACGGACTCCGCAAGTACCTTGACTCTGTGACCTTAACCTATATTTCGCGCTCCATTGAGTTACACCTTTTACGTCGCCCTTCCTCAACTCTAAGGCCTTCAACTACCAAACCTTGTATAGTGCTTCTTCTCGATGTACTGACTCGGCAGGTACTTTGACCTGGTGACCTTGACCTATATTTTGCACTCCAGTGATTTTGACACATTTTACGTTGATGTTAGGGATCTCTTCAAATATAAGACCTACAACCACTAAACCTTGCATTGTGCTTCACCTCATTGCACTGGCTTGGCAGGTACCTTGACCCGCTGACCTTGACATATTTGACACATTTTACATTGATGTTCGATAACTCCTCAACTATAAGGCCTACAACCACCATATCTTGCATAGTGCTTCTCCTTGATGTACTGACTTAGCAGGTACCTTGACCCGGTGACCTTGACCTATATTTCATGCTCCAGTGACTTTTACACATTTTATGTCGATGTTTCATTATCATTGGGCTGTATAATACGAAAACTCAGTGCTGAAGATATAGCCATTAGAGGGAATGGCACTGGCCTGGAATATATGTGCCCCACTAGGCACTTTGTCTACATTTTTTCAACCCAGTTTTCCAAATTAGCACTGCTAAGAATGAAATAAACTTATTTAACAACCACATTCTGATTGTGGCTCCAGTGACTTTTGCCCCAGCAGGTGCGACGACGCCTTCCGCGGAATTCTTGTCTTATTTTCAAAGAAATAGGCTTTGACATTCATGCAAACCGTCTTCTAAGAAAAACAGCTTTTGTTAGCTGAAAATAGGCGTTGGCATTTCATGCAAACTAGCACTTTGCATGAAATGTCAAAGCCTGTTTTCTTCCAAAAAAAAAGAAGAAATTGTCATCAGTTTGTTGTCTGCTGAATTTGCCCATAGAGCGGTAAAAGTTAAAGCCATATTTTCCAAATAAGTAGATTTCTTTTCTTTTTGAATTCCTAAGTAAAAAAAAAAATATTTATTTGCACAAATGAACTGCACAACATCAGGTATAGTATAATATGATGTTAAAGCTTTGTCAGATAGGAAAACATAATACTCCAATAACTAAAGTTATTACATCAGTTACTAAAAATAGTAACAAATACTTTGTTTATGCAGTCCAATATGGCTCATGGTACATTAACTATATACAGCCCACTCATGAATCCTTATTGACCCTCTCATGAAGCCATATTTACCCACCTGTGTTCCATATTGCCCTATTACAGTGACTTCATAGTGTGAGGGTGGTTGGGTGAGGCAAAGGTGTCCTGTAGCTTTTGTCACCAGGGCGCCCAACTGATATTGGCTTACATTGGGCAAGGACTGCTGTCCTTGCAGCAGGTAAGGGTAGAGGAGGAATGTTGTTATTTCTTCTGTTCCCTCACTTTCTTTTGTTTCCTTCTTACTTCCCTATCCCTCTCTTTCATATTCTCTACTACTGTCTCTTCTATATCTTTTCTTCCTTTCTCTGGGAGACGACACAAACTGACCCACAAGGGTTAACGTGTCGTTAAACCCCAATAGGAGATGATCAGTATAAGGAGATGATTAGTATAAACAAGTTTGCTTGTTTTCAAATCCTGTTGATCTTTTCTTGTCTATTACTTTCTTGTTATGTAAATATAATTGAAAAGAAGTTAATAAAATAATGTTTACACTAAACCCCAACACAGTCAAAAAATGACTTCATTCGGTGTGCATTTTACGGCATTTTTTCGGCATAATGTCGACCAGAAAATGCTGTTTATTCCAGCTTTTGCTCCAGTGGAACATTCTATCTATTTTCATGAATAGGTTGTAACTGTAAAATGTAAGTACATATAATGAAAATGTTGTGACACATCTAGTGTTGTGATTAGGCATATCAGTCCAGTAACTATATGTTAGCCCTCAGGCCTAGAGGTGACTGGGCCAATATGAAGCTATCTAGACTGATATGCCCAGTAGCACAACACTAGTCATATAGCGCAACACTAGTCATATAATAATGACTAAAAATTTATTCTTGGATGAGAGAATGTTAACCCTTGTCATGTTGAACCAGGATGTATCCTGCCTTTGCAAACAGTGTAGATCCAGATCAGTTGGCTTCTTCAGAAGCCAACTGATCTGGATCTGCACTGTTTGCCATTAAGTATGTGAATTTATAGTAACAATCCGGATCAAGCAATCTGATTGGCTGAAAATTAGAAGTGGGTTTGGCATCTTAATTTATTCAGCATGACAAGGGTATTGTGGTCTCTAATACTTAAATGTGTTATGTGTTATGTTAATCTGATCATTGCTTAGGATGCCAAGAAGCAGATCTTCTGATGACAAAAATGAAGAAACCAGTACTAGTCCAGGACCAGAGAGAAAACTTAGTAGATATAGTCTGGATAATGAAGACACTAGAACCAATCAAAGTCCAACATCTGAGAGAAGAATTACTAGGCACAGTCTGGATAGTGAAGAAACTAGAACCAATCTAAGACCTGATAGAAGAAAAACTAGACACAGTTTAGACTCCTCACACAGTAAAGGTATATTAAGGGTGAGATAAGGTAAAAAGGTTTACCATAGGGGTATTGGCGGTTAAGAGTCCACCATGTCCTAGGCTACAGCATATTAAAGGAGGAGCCCAATCCATTCCTTTTAACATTCCCCCAAGTGGAATCCATTTACTGCTGGATGAACAGAGAGAGTTTTTCAGTAGATGGTCTGAGCTGGGCTTGAACTTGCAAACTTCAATACTGCAATCAGATGTCGGCTACACCTCTCTTAACCCATTGTAGACTGAATGAACTCCCCCATACTATATATTGGAAGAGTCCAATTTCAATTTTAGGTAGGTGAGGAAATTTAGATATTCCTAGAGAAAAATGGCTGAAGTATTTGCAAACAGTGAAGACCCTGATCAGATGCCGCATTCTGTGGCATCTGATCTGGGTCTGCACTGTTTGCCAATTACCCTTTTAGGGGTCTCCCAACTACAATGGGTTAAGTGTGTCCAAAAGTTAAAAATTGGCTCTTCCGAAAATTTAACTCAACAAGGCCCTTTAAATGAATACCTCCAACATACATTTTCTTGGAGAAATAAAAAGACATTTATATTTGTGAAATCCAAGAAATCATAGATCAGCTGATGTGAAAATGGCACATTCACATCAGTTGATCTATGATTTCCTGATATTCATAATTTGCTACTATTTCTGATAATATGAATGTGAGCAACAAAATGGTAACTCTGAAAGTGGCAGCAGAGCTCAAGTTTTGAGAAAGAGTATGGATGCATTTGTCATCTTGATTATTGTGTGCAGAAACAAACAAAAATGAAATTGGCAGGGATCAAGCTGGCTCAGAAATTTAGGGAGAAGTGACTTCTCCCTCCAGACAAAACACGGAGAAGTTTTATAGGATGAGGGAGAAGTCAAGACTCGGTTCACCTATCGCCTTACTGAAAGCTCGACTCACTTTACCGCATTGTCTTGGGAATTTTTACTGTATTGTCTTGGGAATTAACAAAGAAGGAAACAAATTTTACTGTAGACCTGTTCATTCTTACTTCTAAACCAATTAAATGATGCAAAGTAACACAGACATGAGTAGGGCAAATACATTATATCTGGACACATAAGTTCATTCATATCTTTTTGGAAATTGACAATTCTTTTGAGTAGATACAGTCAAAACATCAAGGTCTGGTAAGTAAGCTATAAACATAATGATAATGATAAGAAATTTGTTAACTAAAGTGTCTGCCAACTTCTAAACTTATTTTTTTGCACTTTTCATGCTGTTTATGGCCAATTTTCAGCATATAAATGGTTCATTTATGAAAAAACGGACGCCCACAAAAACTAATGACATTGATGAAAACGATCTTTTGGTCACTTAATAGGCAAACAGTTTTCCTCCAAAACTTGTTAAATCACATCAGACTTTCATTCAGTGGCATTTCTGATACATCTAACAACATTTTTCAACAGATTTTTACCTTTGCATGTTTGCTCAATTTTTACTGGATTTCTCCCAACAAAAAGTTCGTTTTGCACAAGTACTAGCTTTTTCAAAAGTTGCAAAAACGGAGGGCGAAGTTTTTGTTGCCCTCTGGGCTTCCCAGGGCGACTTTAAGACCTCCAGGGCGACTATTTCGCCCCAGTCGCCCTGTAGCTTGACCCCTGATTGGGCCATAGAAATAAAATAAATTTTGGTGCTCTATAATCATTACCACTGATTTTTGCAGGCCTCAGTGACCCAGTCAGATGCAGATTCAGTCCCTGCCAGGTCTGGCAAAATTGTTTAGTGGAGATTGATCACAAAATATTTTCTACAGACATTCTCGCCCTTTCTTTGATTCAAGAAGAGCAATTGCCAGTTTCTGGCAAAAGAAAGGGCACAAATACTGGTTAACAGCTAAGAGGACTAAGCTGTCCAGGAAAAGTGTGGTTAGGTAAAATGACCGGCTCAACATGACCCTAAAGGGTTGATTATGCTGTAAAATCTCAACTCGGTCAATCAAAACCATTGATTCTGTATTGGATAAGTCACCTTTTTTTTTGGCCTAAAAGTATTGATATTCTTTCATGTTTCTCCCCACAAACATATACTGTTGGTATCTATTAGAAGCTCCCACATGTTTTCTTGGAGAAACAAGAAAAATATATTCTGGATATCCCCTCTTATTTGTAGCTATGATGATAGCCTAAGCCTTCCGTCAGTTATTTTCCTGAGGTTATTAATATCTACTGTTATTATCTTGGTGGTTTATTTATTAGCTGTTTGTATGGTTTACTCAAACCTGTTTTAAAGGCCAACTGTATGAAACAATCACTTTATTAAGAGGTCACATTTTTGGTTCCCTAAAAGCTCCAATAAATGTAAATTTACCTGCATTTAGCATGCATTTGTCTTAAGCAAACATGTTTAGGCATTCTTTAGTTCTTGCTTAAAACAGGTCTAACTTCTATATGTTTGTATGGTTTACTCAAACCTGTTTTAAAGGCCAACTGTATGAAACAATCACTTTATTAAGAAGTCACATTTTTGGTTCCCTAAAAGCCCCAATAAACGTAAATTTACCTGCATTTAGCATGCATTTGTCTTAAGCAAACATGTTTAGGCATTCTTTAGTTCTTGCTTAAAACAGGTAGACTCTAACTGTATATTCTTTGTAAAGTCTAAATGTATAAATAAATAATTTAGTATGTTTAATGTAAACCTCACTCTTGTTTGTTTTGTTTTTTTCTTGTAGATGAAGTAACCAAAATTCAAACTGATTTTTCAATAGCACAAAAGAGAAGAAAAACTTGTGTTCTAGAATCTGATGAAGAAGAGACAGAGGCTACAGTTGAGACAGTAACCAATCTGTCTGCCAAAGAAAAAATAGCAGCAAAATTGGAATGTGCTGTGGAAACAAAAAAGCCTGCAAGGAAAGGACGTCCACCAAAAAAGAAACCTCAAAATGATGCCGAAGCTGACAAAATAAAAGAACTGGCTGAAAAATTAAAGAAACAAATGAAAGAAAAACAAACCAATGAAAGTAAAGAGAAGTCTGCTAGTGGTACTAAAGTAAATATAGAAGGGAATAATGAATCATCTGATACTGCTACCCACCCTCATTCACTGACTAATAAAGATAAATTGATTTCACATACAAATGAAAAAGGTTCTGTCAGTGTTGCAAGTGAAACTCAGAAAAATAAACATGTAATAGGAACAAAACCAAGAAAAGAGGAAATTCAGGGTGAATCAACTAATTTGAAACCACCAAAGAATGAAACAGAAACAGTAACTGTATCTTCAAAAACAAGGTGTGGCAGCAAGGAGAAATCTTCTACCAGTTTAGACACCATTTTAAACTTGCAGTCAGAGATGCTGAAACCAACTGGTCCTCTGTCATCACAAGGTAATAGAAGGTTTTGGTTTTTAAGGGGAATTACGAGGGCAAGTCAATAAGTAATCAGCCTATCCCATTTCCAATTGACCGAGACACCCAAGATTTTCATGCCTTGTTTCAATACATGTTTTAGTCCTCAGGGCAAAACTGCACCCTTATCGTGTCATTCACTCATAAGATACTGAATGTCAAACATGGCTAGCGATGCAAAAGTAAGCTTTTCGTCAAAAGTTGAGTACCGTGCTGTAATTCGGTACTTGTATTTGAAAAGGAAAACAGATCAGGAAATACATTGCAAGTTGACCAATGTTTATGGGTCTTCTGCACCATCGTATGCACAAGTTAAATTCTGGGTTGGGGAATTCAAATGCAGTAGAACGTCTTTAGAAGACGAAACCAGGTCTGGACACCCATCAGATGCCACCGATGAAGAAATGTGTAACAAAGTTTGGGATCTGGTGTACTCTGATAGGCGAATTAAGGTGGAAGAAATAGCGAATGCATAACACATTTCACATGGTAGCATTTCAACAACTTTACATGATCGCTTGGGTATGCACAAGCTAACAGCCCGTTGGGTCACAAAATCCCTTAGCGACGCGCAAATGGCAACCAGAGCATCAGTATACAGCGCATTGTTGAAGCAGTTTAGGTCCAAGGAAGACGATTTCCTTTCACGTCTGGTGACCATAGATGAGACCTGGGTCCATTATTATGAGCCAGAGAATAAAGCTCAAAGTCCCCAGAGTGCAGGGCCAGGGTCTCCGAGGCCAAAGAAGTTCAAAATGCAACCCTGTGCTGGCAAGGTGATGGCAACTGTATTTTGGGATGCACAAGGCGTTATTATGTTGGACTTTCTAGCAAAGAAAAGTACAGTAATAGGTGCGTATTATGCAAATTTGCTCGACTAACTGAGAATTGTGATCCGTCAAAAACGCTGAGGTAAACTCTCCAAAAGGATTCTTCTCCAACAGGACAATGCGAGAGTCCACACTTGCAAAATTGCAATGGATGCTGTTTGGCGGAATGGGTACGAGCTAATACCGCACCCCGCCTATTCTCTGGACTTAGCTCCTAGTGACTATTTCCTATTGCCAAACTTGAAAAAGGATATCCATGGATGTCATTTCCGGTCCAACGAAGAAGTCGTGGCGGCAGTTGAGGAGTGGGTCGGAGACAAGGACCCTGGCTCCTTCAGTTCTGGGCTGATGGCACTGGAACACCGTTGGTCCAAGTGCATCATTCTAGAGGGCAATTACATCGAAAAAGAAGAGATCGATCTCACCCAGAAATAAGTTAGGCTGGTTTTTTTATTGACTCACCCTGGCAATACACATTCAAGAGCGGTAACTCTGTCACCTTTCTGATGTGGGTCTACTCTGAAAGGAAAGGGAGCAAATTGATTCCTTTTAGAATAGACTCCATTTTCTGAGGGGGGGTTTGATGTGCAGGAAAGCAAACAGGACATCAGAAAAGTTGTCTCCCTTGTAAAAATGGAGGCAAATCTACCATGTCTCTAGTATCATGACAAGAAAAAATCATTTCTTATTTATGATTTACTGTTATATTTGATTGAATTCAGATGTTGTTCGGTAAAAATCTTCAAAGCTGCTAGCTACTGTGCAGCTGTTTTATGTTTGTTTAATCCATTTATGCCAAATGGACTCTTCTACCTAACTCTTTAAATCGGCCTCGGTGGCTCAGTTGGATGCGTCGTCCGACTGGAGACCAGGAGGTCACGGGTTCAACCCCCGCCGAGGTCGGCAACATTCTTTCGTGGAGATTGATCATGAAATATTTTCTACGGTCATTCTCTCCCTTCCGCTGATTCAAGAAGGGCAGTTGTCAGTTTCTGGCGAAAGAATGTGCACAGTACTGGTTAACCGCTTAGAGGACTAAGCCTGCCCAGTAAACGTGTGGTTAGGTAAACTGACCGCGCTCGACATGACCCCATTGGGTTGACTTGGCCGTAAAACCTCAACACAAACAAACAAACAAACTCTTTAAACTCTTTTTTTTTTTTTTTTTTTTAATATATATATTTTTTCAAAGAAAATAAGGTTTAACAGTTCATGTGAATCATCTGCTTGGCAAGTCTTATTTTCTCTGAAAAAAAAAAAAAAAAAAAAAATGACAAAATGAGAATGTTGTCTGCTACAGTTTGCTTTAATACTTGAAACCATTTTGTGGTTAAAAATGATGTGGAAAAATGCCTAACCACCTCATCATTATAGTTTAAAAGGGAGTTTACTACTTTAGTTCACTAGATGCATCAGCAAAGTTCTCAAATTGTAATGGTGCAGTCTGTTGGGGGTAATGTATTTACCCTATGTATTCTGACAGATAGGCCTTAGCAAACAGTGTAAACCCTGATCAGACACTGCAGAATGTGATGTCAGATCAGGGCGTACAATGTTTGCCCTCATCCAACAATATTTTTGACACATCAACAAGTAGTAATTGACTTGTCACATTTTAGGGTAAGTGTGGTAAGGGAATAAAGTTGTCTCAATAATTGGGGTAAATATGGTATAAAAATTGTTATGATTAACCCATTGTAGACTGAATAAACTCTCCCACAATATATATTGGATGAATCTAATTTTGATTTTAGGTATGTCAGTTCTGTATCATTTAGACATTCCTAGAGAAAATGGTTGAACATTTTGCAAATAGTGGCCTCTGATCTGAGTCTGCACTGTTTGCCAATTACCTACCCGCTATTTAGGGGTCTCCAGACTAAAATGGGTTAAAAGCAGCTCGCTATGTTTTTTGTAGAAATCAAGAAAATTATCCCAGAGTTATTATCAACTACTCTACAATTCCTCTGTCTGTTCAGATTCAGGTATTTCTTTTCAGAAAATTTTGCTGCAAAATCTGGCCTGACTAACTTAGCTTTCCCGGTATCTGGAAATGTTATCTACACTCAGTGGAATCTTGGTGGTCTTAATATCATGATACGATGCAGTCAACATGGAAATATCAAGGATGCTACTCATAAGGTAAAGAATATGCAGCTTACAGCCTTTTTATTAAAGCTGGCACAATTAATCGGATAATCGATTAATCGTGGATGAATGGCAAACAGTGTAGACCCTGATGAGATGCCACATTCTGCGGCATCTCATCTGGGTCTACACTGTTTGCTCAGGCCTCTCGGTCTGAATACATATGGTAAAATAAAACATATAGTAAGTCATGCTCAGACAGTAAACCGAAAGGTAAGATTATGACCAGATCTTCAACGATTACTAATCGATTATCGACCAAAATGGCAGGACTGATAATCGATTATCTTTTTTGCCCTGATTAGCCAGCCCTACTTTTTATCCTTAACACTTACCGCTATAGGTAGATTCAGCAGACGATAAAGAGGTGATATTTTTCTTATTTCCTAGAAAATAGAATCTGACACTTCATGCAAATTGTCTCCTAAGGAGATAATTTGCATGAAGTGTCAGATCCTATTTTCTAGAAAAAAAATAAGAAAATTTCAAAATGTCGTCTGCTGAATTTTTCACTCAGCATGCTAAGTGTTAAAGCACTGAGGAATATTTTAGCAGACATTCTGATTGCTTTTATTATTATTTTCAGAGAAAATAAGGGTTGACATTTCATTCAAAGAGCCTGCAATCTTCATTGCAAAGAGCCTTTCACTATCATCATATGACTTAATGCTTTGCTGATCTGGGCCTATGTTGTCCACAAATTTGTTAAGGGCCCTTCTCCTGCAGTGTGCATCATGTTATAGATATCTATTGGTATTGCCTTATGTTGTGGCTTCTAGTGATCACTCAGATGATTCACAGAAAATGTCAAGCTTTATTTTCTCTGTAAAATAAAAATAAATTTAGAATGTTGTTTGGCAGCTGCTATGACTGGCTCTTAAAAGTTAACCCTGGTCGTACAGAAACAACAAACACCCAGATCAGTCAGCAAAATTTGGTAAGGATCTGTTTGTGTTAGTTCACCTGAGCGCATTGTCTGTTGTCTATGCATCTTCGTCCATCTTTTAGCTTTGACATCTCCTAAACAACTTGACCAATTTTGACTAAATTTCACAGGAATGATCCCTGGGTCATACTGACTGAAAGTTATTCAAAAATAGGAAATCCATGCAGAATTCTAGTTGTCATGGTAACCAAATGGGAAATCCTAAAAAGCTTCTTCACGTCAAATATTCCTATCCAGATTCTAAAATTATTTGACAGAAATGATTACAAGGTGGTACTCCAGAAAAAATTGTTCAAGCCATATACAGTTGACTCTCGTTATCTCGACCTCGCTTATCTCGAATAACCGCTTATCTCGAAGTGGAAATCTGGTCCCTGCCTAAACATGAAAATCTAACAACAGGTAAAAAAAAATATTGTGGAAAAGAGGAGAAATTGCTCCTAAGGAGCAATTTCTCCTCTTTTCCACAATATTTTCAATATATCTCTAACTTCAAGAGTCCAATTACACATATATTTGTTAAATGTGGTTGTTCGAATTATTTTTTCCTCAATTCTGGAAAGCTGATATGTCGAGGTACGAATATCTCGAAGTATTTCAGAGAGTCCCTTGGAATTCGAGATAACGAGAGTCGACTGTAGTTTTTTCAAAATACATGGATGGTGCCATTTTTTCCTATCTTGGCCCACTTGTCATAATAAAATAGCAGAATATTTTGAAAAAATAATATTCCAAAATGTTTTTGTTTAGAATGGCTATGTGTATGTTACACCTAAACTTGAGTACCAGCCAACATTTGGAGTGGAGCAGGAAACCATCAGTGAGATAGCCAGAAATTGGATATCAGTCTATGTCAGGCCAACTTGCAGCTTGCTAAGAGGTAAGGAATATTTTAGAAGTTTGAATCCAGGGCTGAAAGTAAGTGAGCCAATTCATGCGGAAAGAGTTGTTAGAATATGCCCTAACACTTACCACTCTATTGGCAGATTCATCAGACGACAAATTAGTGATATTTTTTTTTTTATTTTTCCTTGGAAATAGCAACTGGCACTTCAGCAGACAACAAATTAGTGATATTTTTCTTATTTTTTCTAGAAAATAGGACCTGACACTGCATGAAAATTGTCTCCTAATAAGAAAAATATTTTAAAAATGTTGTCTGCTGAATTTTTTTACCCAGCATGCAAAGTGTTGATGACCCATTAATCATACCTCCATATCAGAGGGATATCCAGAAAAAACATTGCTTCCTTCTCCATGAAAATATTCGTGGGTACCCATTAGAAGTGTATAAGTAAGGCACAGCTAATGAGAACCCTTAATATGTTTTAGTGGAGAAATAGGAAAAAAAATATCATCATTTTCTGGTTTAAATTAGAACCATATCTGAAGTGGTTTGTAAAATATTTGAACATCTTAGATGTATCCTAAAATGTGGCCAGAATGCAGTAATTCATATTTTTATCTGGGTCTTCATGGTTTGCTACGACTGGCTCTCTGAATATTTATGGTTAATATGGTAGGTAAACAGCAACGTAGCTCCAGATAAAAGGGGGTATCCACGTAATATTTTTCTAATTTTTTAACAAAAACATATATTGTGGGTACTCATTAGAAGCGCCTCGCTGAGGTGCTTCTAATGAGTACCCACAATATATGTTTTTGTTGAGCAATAAGAAAACTATCAATACTTTCGACAGAAAAAAAGTGCCTTATGTGGAGCTATGTAGCAGTTGGCCAAATCAGGCTGTGTGCTTATATGTGGTCTGCCCAGGGCCTTCAGGTTTTGCTTCTGCTTAACCTGTTTACATCATGCTTAGTGGTTTCTTCAACTACAACTCTTTGGACTGGTCCGTTTCCAATAGCAGATTGTCTGGTTAGTTGTTATTATTATTGTTGTTTATAGAAATTTCTGTTATACATGTAAACAGTGTAGAACCTGAACAGGTGCTGTGTTTTGTCATTTACCCATTTTAGGGTCTCCTGACTAAAATGGGTTAAGCAAGGTGTAATATTGGTGTTCAGCTTTCCATCCCACCATCCACCAGTTCATCTGTCAGTCAAGATTTAACTTGAATATTTGGACACTTTAACCTTTAACATTCTCTGGGCTAACTCAGCAGACAACATTTTGATGATATTTTTCTTTTTTTTCCAAGAAAATAGGATTTGACATTTCATGCAGATTGTCTCCAGTGGAGACAATTTGCATGAAATGTCAAATCCTGTTTTCTGGAAAAAATAAGAAATTATTCAAAATGTCTTCTGCTGAAAATTTTACCCAGAGTGCTAGGCGTTAATTTTATATCATACTTGTCCTTTCTTTTGAGCAAGTCCATTCTACTATCAGGAAGGCTCAGTAGCACAGTCGGTTCCATTCTACTACCAGCTAGGCTCACTAGCACAGTCGGTTCCATTCTACTACCAGCTAGACTCACTAGCACAGTCGGTTCCATTCTACTACCAGCTAGGCTCACTAGCACAGTCGGTTCCATTCTACTACCAGCTAGACTCACTAGCACAGTCGGTTCCATTCTACTACCAGCTAGGCTCACTAGCACAGTCGGTTCCATTCTACTACCAGCTAGGCTCACTAGCACAGTCGGTTCCATTCTACTACCAGCTAGACTCACTAGCACAGTCGGTTCCATTCTACTACCAGCTAGGCTCACTAGCACAGTCGGTTCCATTCTACTACCAGCTAGACTCACTAGCACAGTCGGTTCCATTCTACTACCAGCAAGGCTCACTAGCACAGTCGGTTCCATTCTACTACCAGCTAGGCTCACTAGCACAGTCGGTTCCATTCTACTACCAGCTAGGCTCACTAGCACAGTCGGTTCCATTCTACTACCAGCTAGGCTCACTAGCACAGTCGGTTCCATTCTACTACCAGCTAGACTCACTAGCACAGTCGGTTCCATTCTACTACCAGCTAGGCTCACTAGCACAGTCGGCTCCATTCTACTACCAGCTAGGCTCATTAGCACAGTCGGTTCCATTCTACTACCAGCTAGACTCACTAGCACATTCGGTTCCATTCTACTACCAGCTAGGCTCACTAGCACAGTCGGCTCCATTCTACTACCAGCTGGGCTCACTAGCACAGTCGGTTCCATTCTACTACCAGCAAGGCTCACTAGCACAGTCAGTTCCATTCTACTACCAGCTAGGCTCACTAGCACAGTCGGCTCCATTCTACTACCAGCTGGGCTCACTAGCACAGTCGGTTCCATTCTACTACCAGCAAGGCTCACTAGCACAGTCAGTTCCATTCGACTACCAGCAAGGCTCACTAGCACAGTCGGTTCCATTCTACTACCAGCTGGGCTCACTGGCACAGTCGGTTCCATTCTACTACCAGCTAGACTCACCAGCACAGTCGGTTCCATTCTACCACCAGCTAGGCTCACTAGCACAGTCGGTTCCATTCTACTACCAGCAAGGCTCACTAGCACAGTCGGTTCCATTCTACTACCAGCTAGACTCACTAGCATAGTCGGTTCCATTCTACTACCAGCTAGACTCACTAGCACAGTCGGTTCCATTCTACTACCAGCTAGGCTCACTAGCACAGTCGGTTCCATTCTACTACCAGCTAGGCTCACTAGCACAGTCGGTTCCATTCTGCTACCAGCTAGGCTCACTAGCACAGTCAGTTCCATTCTACTACCAGCTAGACTCACTAGCACAGTCGGTTCCATTCTACTACCCTCAAGGCTCACTAGCACAGTTGGTTCCATTCTACTACCAGCTAGACTCACTAGCACAGTCGGTTCCATTCTACTACCAGCAAGGCTCACTAGCACAGTCGATTCCATTCTTTTACCAGCTAGGCTCACTAGCACAGTCGGTTCCATTCTACTACCAGCAAGGCTCACTAGCACAGTCGGTTCCATTCTACTACCAGCTAGGCTCACTAGCACAGTTGGTAGCATGTCTGACTGCAGATCCAGGGGTCACAAGTTCAAATCCAAGCTTGGCCACATATGTTTCGATGAGATTGATGGTGAAGCAATTTCTGTGGTCATTCTCCACCATTCACTGATTCAAGATGGACAGTTGTCAGTTACTGGTGAAAAGATGTGCACAAAGTACTGGTTAGCCATTTACAACATTTAAACAGTACATTTCAAAAAATGAATCTATTAGTGATCCAAAAGGCACACACCAGTTTTCTGACAATTATACCACTACTTAAAAAATAGGGTATAGTGATATTTCTATAAAATACTTCTTGCTAGTCCTTGTTTGTTTTTAATAAAAAAAGAATGTGTATAATCCATTGGCCTTGTTATCTTGCAGGAACTTGTCCATTTCAGTGAAATCCTTTCCTTGTAGAAAAGAATGTTTTGTTTAATGTGACATTCCAATATTTTCAGCAAGAATCAATGTTTTTACCTCTGAGATTCTCCTGATAGAAGAGATGGATTACCAGAGTTTGATTCCTCCAACCACAGTCTTCAGGTAAAATTATCTGACACCTACAAATGTTCCATACATAAGATTAAAATTCCAACAGATTACATTTTGAAACATTTTTCTTACTTAGCCCAGAAAATATAATTTCTTGCAGACTGTCTGAATCTATATGAAATGTCAAACCCTTGTCCCCTGGAAAAATTAAGAAAAGAATTGCCAATTCCTCTGCTGGTGAATCTGTCCAAAGTGCACTAAATGTTAAGTAAAGTAAACAGCCAAAATACATGTACCATATGTTAATTTAATTTCTGTTTTAATTGGGGATTGTAACTATACCAATACTGGATAATTATTTTCATAACTGTAACATGCAGTAATTTAGAATCCTCAATGATGCAAATCTGGATTATTACTTTTGTTTACAGAATCGATTTTGGAACATATGTGCTGCTTTGTAATATACAAGTATCCTGGGCTCAGTTGTTCAAAGCATCATTAGTTTAACAAGCTAATTAGTGGTCGAAATGTTAACTGTTCTAGCAAGTACAATATCGAATTCTCGGGTATTTTTGCTGAAAAAATGTGGGTAGCTTTTGCAAATGCAAAAGCTACTCAAATGTTTTCAGCAAATATAATAGCATATATACCATTCTGGGCCCAGTTGTTCAAGGCGCCATCAACTTAACGAGCTCGTTAGTGGTCAAAATGTTAACTGCCCTAGTAAGTACAATATAGAATTCTCAGGTATTTTTGCTGAAAAAATGTGCGTAGCTTTTGCAAATCTACTCAGATTTTTTCAGCAAAAATTATAGCGTATATGCCATATCTGATGATTAAAGTGTTAACGATATGTTAAATAACATCATTAGTTTTGAACTACTGGGCCACGTTCTCTTCTTTTACAGCCAGTTTAAAGCCTTCAGTCAGCTTCACAACATATGCCAGAAACTTACAGGGTACGTCTATAGGAACATCTTTATAACACGATTCATTATAGCATGGTTTCCAATAAAACAGATGGACCCCAAAAATGTTGTATCCAAACAAAAATATAAAGATCCAAACATTTTTGTTTGGATATAACATCACTGTTTAGCCAAGGCCAGAGAAAATTAATTATTAGATTCTTTCTAACTGAGTAAAAAAAATTTGAAGTGTGATTTTTTTTTCAGAAACAGACTATGCTGAAAACAGCTCTTATAGCACTTTTAAGAATTGCAAAAGAATTATTTGTTATGAAAAGGATATTGAAATAAGGTTTCCATCTTTTTCCACACGATAGTTGTGTCAGTTAACTTGTTTTGCCAGGATTTACCTCATCATTGGGACCAGGAATAAAAAATAAAATTCACCCACCCACTCCATCTTTTTCTAAAATCTGATGAGAATCTAATAATTAATTTTCTCTGGCATAACAATTTTTTCTTAAGATTCTAGCAACACTGTTATAAAGAGATTGCCATGTATTTCTTTTCTCTTTCCTTGTATAAAATCACTGCTTTCATTTCATTTCTCCCAGACGAATTGTTAAGAAGGAGTATTTGGTGATAATTCTGGGATAATTTTCTCCTGTTCTCCATAAAAACATATGTTGTGGGTACTCATTAGAAGTGTCTCAGTGAGGCACTTCTAATGAGTACCCACAACATATATTTTTATGGAGAAATAAGAAAAAATATCCCAGAATTATCACCAAATACTCCTTAACAATGCCTCTGTCTCCTCATGGTAAATCAGTTTGATACAACAGAATACTTCTGATGGATACAACAGGGGAAAAGGAGCCATAGTCTGAGAAAATGACCCTTGACACATATACTGAAGTGTCCGGATGGCTGAGTGGTTAGCGCTCCTGCCAGGATCACAAGGTCCTGGGTTTGAATACTGCTGGAAGTGGAATTCACCTCATGGCTTCATTGCACAGAGCCTTTCATTATCACCTTTCATCTCAATATGAATTTATATTTTAAATAATGTTGAAAGGGATGTAAAAACATCAAATCACCATCATCATAACATATCGAGGGTTGAGCGCAAGACTGGCGTAAGACAGATGGTTGTTTTTCCCCAAACCTAATCTCCTCACCATGAAGGCAATATGAAGATTACAACATTTCTTTCTGTAAACAATGAAAATTTAGGTGCCATTGCTCGTATGAGCAATGGCACCTAAATTTGCATTGTTTACAAAGGGGTCCAAGTTGCCCCTAAACAAGGGTTTCAAAAATATGTTTGAGTTACTATAGTCTTGCGCTCAACCCTCGATATATACAAACAGGCTTTTCAGCATCCCATAAGTTCCTATTAATTTGCCATCTCCCAAAAGTCTCACCACATCCCCACCTCACAGAAAAAGAAAAAAAAAAAAAAAGAACATTTAAATAGGCCAGATTCATGAAAAAAAAAAAAAAAAAATAAAAAAAAATAAAAAAACCCCCCAAAAAACATGAACTAAATTCCCAACAACATGTTCATGTGAGTCAAGTTTATGAATTTCTTTTGTTACAGACTGTTTTTGTTGCAGCTGAGTTGGCATGGGCAATTTAGGCATGCAAGTTTCCGTCCATTCATCGTGTACTTTCGTACACCCTAAATGAAGTCTATAAAATATAAAACTTTATAGTGAGGTAAAACAGTCAGTGAAGTGAAATTAACTGTTAAGTTTTGCTGTTTTTAGATCTCATTTAGGGTGGTCATTAGGATTGATGGTACACTGACGAATAGAAACTTGCACACCGAAGTAGCCCATGCTAACTCAGGTGTGACAGCAAGGATGACAACTCTCACTCTTCTGGTGCTTGTTTTCTCAATTAAGTACGAAGGTGTGACATTACCTTCAACAGTTCTTTCTCTTTTATGAAATACTAAATACCATATTGCAGAGAGTGGAAGCTCTCAGCTATCTACCCTCATGATAGACATACCTAGAGATCTGGTGTGAGATCTGCCATACGTGCAGCACGCCAGCTACCTGTAAGAGTGTCCACTGATGTGGATGTTGCCTCTCTATCTGCACGTTAATAAATCCATTGATGATGATGATGATGACATATTTACCCTGATAAAGAATTGGATCAGGCCTGAGCAAAGAGTATAGACTCGGATCAGAGATGGCAGCATGCAGGTCTGATCAGGATCTTGAAGTTTTGCAACACATTTGTTTGTGTTGAGGTTTTACGGCCCAGTCAACCCAATGGGGTCATGTCGAGCGCGGTCAGTTTACCTAACCACACGTTTACTGGGCAGGCTTAGTCCTCTAAGCGGCTAACCAGTATTGTGCACATTCTTTCGCCAGAAACTGACAACTGTCCTTCTTGAATCAGCGGAAGGGAGAGAATGACCGTAGAAAATATTTCATGATCAATCTCCACGAAAGAATGTTGCCAACCTCGGCGGAGATTGACCCCGCGACCTCCTGGTCTCATGATCAATCTCCACGAAAGAATGTTGCCAACCTCGGCGGGGGTTGACCCCGCGACCTCCTGGTCTCCAGTCAGACGGCGCATCCAGCTGAGCCACCGAGGCCGGCACACAGTCAGTACTACTGACCCAGCCAATTCACTTACACTTTTCCTGGAGGGGCTTAAACCTTGAAGCAGGTCTATATTAGGAGTTTATAGACACATGAATAGGGAATAGGCCAGAGCAAACACTGTAAACTCAGATCAGAGGCTGCACAATGTAGACTATCAGGGTCTGCACTGTTTGCCACTATTTTTTAGATTAGCAGTTTTTAGATGCATGAATAGGGAATAAAATGGACTTGCTTGAATTATTGGACAAGTATGGTATTAAGGAGTTAACCCTTGACCTGCTGAATAAATTAAGATGCCACGCCCACTTCTAATTTTCATCCAATCTGGTTACTTGATCCAGATTTTTGCTATAAATTTGCATACTTAATGGCAAACAGTGCAGATCCAGATCAGTTGGCTTCTGATCTGGATCTACACTGTTTGCAAAACAGGGTATATCCGGGTTCAGCAGGACAAGCGTTAAGGTATCAGTGTTTTAGATAATTATAGTATTAACCCCATAACAACTAAGCATAACTTCAGCAGACAACATTCTATTATTTTTTTTTATTCTTATTTTTCAGAAAAAATAAGATTTGGCAGTTCTTGTGAATCGTCTGCTTAATGTCAAGCTTTAATTTCCCTGGAAAATGAAAAAAAAAAAAAAAAATAAAAAATAAATAAATAAATAAAAAATTATCTGCTCCAGCTATGTTTAGCTCTTTAATTCTTCTCATGCTGAATAAATTAAGATGCCATGTCCACTTCTCATTTCCAACCAATCTTATTACTTGATCCGGGTTTTTGATAGAAAGTCACATATTTAATGACAAATAGTGCAGATCCAGATCAGTTGGCTTCTTCAGAAGCCAACTGATCTGGATCTACACTGTTTGCTAAGACAGGGCATGTCGTGTTCAGCAAGAGAAGGGTTATGGGTGAATTCCTTGTTTTGTTGCAGGTTGTCTTCTGGAAACTATTTGCTGACATACACTCCAGGGGATGAAGAAATCAACTTACTGAAAAATACTGAGGGAAATAAGAGGTACGTAAGTTGTTATTTTTGTTTACAATTTTTTTGTGGAAAGTTTTTTTGTTTGTTTTTTTTTTTCACACTTAACAGGGTATTTCTAATTTGATCCCAGATTATTTTGAACAACATTTACAGAACAGGGTCACCCAAGGTTATTTGAATATGCAGCTTCTGGCTTTTGACACATGGATTTTCATGCCCCTTAGCCCCCCCCACCCCCCCCAAAAAAAAAAACAAAAAAAAAACGTAAGGGGAGGGTGACATATTGTTTTGATGTGGATCCCAAGTAGATTTTTATCTCCTGAGGGGGGTTGCATATTGTTTTGGTGCAGATTCTGTTGGCTTTGGGGTCACACTTTCTTGTCTGCACATTATCTTATGAACCAGTGGTTGGATCCTTACCAAATTTTCTTGGATATATAATTGGGACATAACAAAGAACTGATTAGATTTTGGCAAGTTTTTTTTTTTTTTTTTTAAATTTTCCATTTGGTTGCTAGTGGTCCATGACAACCGGAATTTTGCTTGGGTTCCATCTTTTAACAAGTTTTAAGTCAGTACCACCAAGGATTATTCCTGTGAAATTTGGTTAAAATTGGCCCATTAGTTCAGGAGGAGATACCAAAATTTAAGTCAGACTCCCTGGCCCCTTAAATATGATGTGCTTAAGTGAGCTAAAATAAAAAAAATCAAGTGTTGGAGCAGTCATTAAGTATTTTTTTCTTATAGAAGTTCTACTTGTAATAAAAGACCCATCTACAGCTTTAGGAAAAGTTTAGTAATAATAGCTCAATGTACGAAATATCCCAGGATTATGAAACTTACCCTCTTCTGGGTATGTCCTTTTAGGATTAATGAAGTTTGCGCTTGCAGTCTGACAATCTTGAAACTTCTTTGTAGGCAAGCACAACAAAACAAGATGTTGGTAGCTTTGATGTTTAGCATGCTGTGTAAAAATTTCAGCAGATATTTTGAAACATTTTTATAACCAGAAAATAGGCTTTCAAAATGTCAATGCCTATTTTCAAGACAAAATTTAAAAAAAAGTATGTATTATCAATTTGTCATCTGCCGTGTTTGCCCTCAATAGTAATGGTTAAATTAGCTGTACAGAGTCCCCGTTCTGACCGATGTGTGGCTCTTCATTTTTATTTTTAAAAGGGTTTGTCTAATTGTTTCGAATTCTTGTTTAATGACACATCAACCCTTGTGTGTCATTTTGTGTTGTCTCCCAGAGAAAGGGACAGAAGAGCTACTAGAGGGAAGGGGAGAGAGAGAAATAGAGAAAGATAAGGGAAAAATTGTTACATTGTGAACCATCACTCTTGATAAGATGCTTTTTTTCAATCCAATAGTACTACTTGTAGCAGGGTGCGACATAGGAGTTTAAATTTCTGTCAGTTCATCCGCCTGTCAACAATTTACGTCGAGTTTAGCATTAAAGTGAATTTCTTTGAAGCAGTGATAGCCGAGTGTCAAATCTTGTGTAATAATTGTCCTTGACATACTCTTCAGGGACGCACTATGAACTGGTGCCCTTGGCTAGATTTTATGCTTGAGACTGTCATGATTTTATGTCTAGTCTAGCATTATTCACGTAGAGTCTAGCATTAAAGGGTACTTTTCTGAAGCGGTGATAGCTGTGTGCCAAACCTTGCTTAGTAATTGTCCTCGACATTCTCTTCAAGCATGCACTATTACCCGATGCCCTGGACCTAGATTTCATGCTTGAGTGACTGTCATGATTTTACCTCAAGTCTAGCATTATTCACGTCGAGTCTAGCATTTAAGTGTATTTCTCTGAAGCGGTGATAGCTGTATCGAACCTTGCATAGTAATTATCTCGGCATGCTCTTCAAGCACGCACCATTGACTTTGTCATGATTATATGTCAAATCTAGCATTAAAGTTTATTTCTCTGTAGTGGTGATAGCTGTGAGTGTCTAACCATGCTTAGTAATTATCCTCGACATACTCAAGCACTCACTATAACTCAGTGCCCTTGGCCTAGATTTCGCACTCCATTGACTTCGTTATGATTTTGTCTCCTCTAGCATTGCAGTGTGTTTCTCTTGCTGCTGTAGTAATTGTCGACATTCTCTACAAGCACACACTATGACCCAGTGTCCTTGACCTAGATTTCATGCTCCATTGACTTTGTCATTTTACATCGAGTCTAGTGTTAAAGTGTGTTTCTCTGTAGCGGTGATAGCTGCGGGGGGGTGGGGGGGGGGGGGGTCATTTTGTCATTTTTTTGGTGGGGGGGGGGGGGGCGGGCGGTTCATTTTTTTTTTTTTTTTTTTTGTAGCATTCATATAGAAAATTGTGGGGCATCAGGTATGGGTCAACACTGTTTGCCAGTGCCCCTTTTAAGATATGCTGGGCATAAATGGGGTATGTGAGTCAATGATTGTTTCATCTTTTAGGGGAGCATATGACCTTCACTTTCGTCACACAGATATTATGGGTGCTGACAGTAAGACTACAGTACGCCCATGGCTGCCTATTGATCCTACCATCTTGACAGCACAGCATCGGAAAATGGGCAGAATACCACTTACATTTCAACCAAAAGGTAACTGAATTTAAAGGGAATTGGTACATTTCAGGAGGTAACTGTCAAAAATTGTTTTGCCTCCCTTCTGAAAAAGAGTCTACTCTAAAAGGAAACAATTTGCTCCATGAGAGCAAATTCTTTCCTTTTAGAGAAGACCCCATTTTAGAAAGGGCTTGGTGTTCAGACAGTAAATAGGAAGGCTCAAAAGTTCTCTCTCTTTAACCCATTGTAGTCTGGAGACCCCTAAAAAAGGTAATTGGCAAACAGTGCAGACCGAGATCAGAGGGTCTCCGCTGTTTGCAAATAGTTCAACCATTTTTCTCTCGGAATATCTAAATCACATAGCCTTACATACCTAAAATCGAAATTAGAATCTTCCAATATATAGTGTGGTGGAGTTCATTAAGGTTACAATGGGTTAAACATGGCAGAAATTCAACCCAGTATAGCCAGTCCCCTCAACAGTTTTTGGTGTATTGGTTTCAGCCTAGGCCATTGGTTGAGACAAGTTTGTCTTGTTTGAATGATTGGCAGTCCCAGACTATTCTTTTTCATATTCAAAGGATGGAGACATTCAGTATGTTGCAGGAAAAAAGGTGGTAGAAATCCCAACATTATGTGGATGTTTTTCAAGGTTTTCATTCCTGTGCTTTTTATACACCCATTTAAAAAATGGGACGTATTATGTAACGGGGTCTG
Source organism: Anodontia alba (assembly GCA_964016985.1). Lineage (NCBI taxonomy): Eukaryota > Metazoa > Mollusca > Bivalvia > Lucinida > Lucinidae > Anodontia > Anodontia alba. The sequence continues at coordinate 2,874,630 of OZ024833.1, forward strand.
GTGTCCATCTGTCCTTAAACGTTTTTGTTTCCGGCGAACTCCTCCTAGAGTTAACATCCATTATTCTGAAACTTGTTATATAATTAGACCATGATGTGGAACAGTGCATATTGTTTCGGGGTTACATTCCACCAAATATGAGCAGTTATGCCCTTTTGAAAATTTCTGAAAACTTTTTGTTTTCAGCCAACTCCTCCGATCAAGCTGAAACTTCAGTTCTAGTTAAACCATAATGTGGCACAGCGCACATTATTTGGAGGTTACAGTCCAACAAATATGAGTTATGCCCCTTTGAAAATTTCTGTAAATATTTCATTTCCGGCTAACTCCTTGTTTACATTTGATCAAGCTGAAACTCCATTTATAGTTAGACCATGATATAAAGCAGAGCACATTGTTTCTAGGTTACAGCCCACCAAATATTAGCAGTTATGTCCCTTTGAAAATTTCTGTAAATTTTTCGTTTTCAGCTAACTCCTCAATTTACATCTGATCAAGCTGAAACTTCGGTGTTAGTCTTACTCTTTGTTGCTTTGTGGTTTATTCTGTGAGGCGATTTGTTTTATGTCTTACCTTGTGTTATTTGTTCTTGTGGTTTTCAGTCCTTTTAGCATTGTAATCACCTCACTTGGGGAAGAGAGAGCTAATCTTAGTGCTTTTCGTATGTTTGTTCGATTTGCGCTTGTTTGGTTTAGTCCATTTCCTCTCCCTGTCAGTGTCTGAGAAGGGCTGCGGTTTGTGATTGTGGCACTCGCTGGACTTTTCTCTAACCTTTTTTTTCGTAAATAGTTACTCGATAATGTGGAGCAGCGCATATTATTTTGAAGTTACAGTACACCAAATATTGGCATAGTAATGTTCCTTTGAAAATTTCCATAAACTTTTCATTTCCGGCCAACTCCTCCTACAGTTTACATCTGATCAAGCTGAAACTTGATTATTGTGATATAATGACCCTGATGTGGAGCAGCACGTATTGTTTCGAGGTTACAGTCCACCAAATATTAGCAGAGTTATGTCCCTTTGAAAATTTCTGTAAACTGTTTGTTTCTGGCTTACTTCTCCTATAGTTTACATCTAATCAAGCTGAAACTTTGTAAATAGTTATACCATGTGGAGCAGCGCATATTGTTTAGAGGTTACAGTTCACCAAATATCAGCAGAGTTGTGCCCCTTTGAAATTTTGGTAATTTTTTTGTTTCCAATTAACTCCACAGTTTACATCAGAGCACTGAATTCTAAAGGAGTCTATTTGTGCTACATCTTATTACTTGCCACGGGCGTATAATGCCTTCTGATAAATTAGAATTATAATAATTTTACTAAAACTAGGTGTTTTTTCACAATAGGAGTGACATTTTATTTTTGGCATGACAATTGCATGGATAATATTTGATTCATGTAAAGCAAATTGGTATCTGAAATTGACTTCAGAATGTCATGATATGACATATTTTTACAGTGGCAAGCTCATATTATGTACATGTAGTTATTGGGAACCAAATTCAAAGATTCAATTTCTTCAATTACTGACTAATGTTTGTTACAAAATTTATGGTCTGCATTTACTCAAATTATTGGGGCAGACAGGCCTGATAAAAAAATGTTGACCAAAATCAGATGCCACAGATTATGGTGTCTGGTCAGGTTTGCAAAGTAACCTACTCATTTACCTGGCCCCGAGATTTTAAAACTTTTTTCATGCTCAACTCAGCTGAGCATAAAATTTTCTCTGCTAATAAATATGAAAATGCCAACAATAGTTGGCATTTTCATATTTATTAGCAGAGAAATTTTCATGCTCAGCTATGTTTAGCAAGAAAAAATTTGCAATTGTAATTTGAGATTTATTAGCGGGAAAAATTTCATGCTCAGCTTTGAGCAGGAAAAAAGTTTTATAACCTCAGGGCCTGGTTTTATGTAGATCAACAGGGTAAAATGGGCTTGTTCAAATTTTAGGACAGGTATGGTAAAGTTTTATATGTTTAATCGTCTTCAACTTTGAATCTTGTCTGCAATGATTTTGAATGGTACTTGAGGTAGCACTGCTTATTGATATTTCTTGTTTTTAGACTGTCATATGGCCAAGAAAGTAGCGGGGAAAAGCAGGAAAAAGAAGAAACAAAGACTTTCTGATTTATAAGTACAACAACACAATTATATACAATAAATTCAGTGGTTGTTGTTTATTTAGAAACAAATTTGGGCAGATCCTGAAGTTCATTGTTTGAACTTTCATGTGATATGTACGTTACTAACGTGATCTGATGCTCTGATCCCAGATCACAGACCGCACATCCAGATGCTTACATCATGTGATCCAGAGATATTGTAACATCCACCAGACCCAATACAGAGCATATACCCTGGATATTAATTCTTAAAATGGCATTCAGCAGCAAGGGACACCAATTCCTACTAGTTTTCCTGAGATAATAAGGCTTGACAATTCATGTGAAATCATGAAATGTAAATATAATTTTCTAGAGTATATAAGAAAAAAAATTGTTTGCTTCACATTTTAATGTTTATTGGCTGCTTGGAGCAGTTGAAGAGATGAGAATGTTATGCTCAGGTCATTTGGACTCAATGACATCAATGTAAACAAATCTTGTTCGAGAGGGTGTGATAATGATCTGAAAAAATCAACTCAAAACTCTTCTGATTTTCAGATCAGACTATGACCCACCCCACACCTCCATCACATGCCAAGCATTGTCCGCTATTACCTGACCATGGCCACTGCTTGGATATCTAAAATCAGAAGCCATCTGATCTGGATCTACACTGTTTGCAAGGCAGGGTATATCAGGGTTCAGCAGGACAAGGGTTAACTGGTGCTCACTGGAACTCTTTTGGCCCCAATTTCTAGAACTTTCAGCCTTTTGTCAACCAGTACTCAGTGGAGTGATTCTGGCCTAAACTGGCTGTTGTTGCACAAAACTGGATGGAATAAACAAGACAAGAAAGACTTCAATTATTTCACTGTATTACAATGATAATAACACAGCATAAAACAATGACAAGTACAGTTAGTAATGTATGTGGCGATGATCATGGCAATAACGCTCAATCCAGTAGTCCTCACTGTCATAACGTCTCGGCAACAGGAAGCCTATAAAATAATCTTGGGATACAAAATGGTGGCAGACATATGAAATGGTCTAATTCTCAGTAACCTATGTTGAAGCTGGTCTCAGAGCTGGATAAAAAAAAAAGCATCACAAACTAAGGCTTTCTACATTTTTTAGATCACACAAACCATATCAAATCAAGAAAAGTGGAACATGAAAATATTTAAAAAAAAAAAAAAAAAAAAAAAAAAAAATCTGGTACTAAGGTATATTTTGTAGTTCAACCAAATTTTACCTTCCATACAAAATTACAGTTTGTTCACCCCTTTTAAAAAAATATCTCATATTTTAGGAGATAACAGTTAGGCCAAGAAAAACGGGTTTCTGGTTCACTGCAAATAATATATATGGTCAGTAGGTTGCTTTAATTTTTTTCTTTTATCTTTTTTTACTTTTTTGTTTGCGTTGAGGTTTTACGGCCCAGTCAACCCAATGGGGTCATGTCGAGCGTGGTCAGTTTACCTAACCACACTTTTACTGGGCAGGCTTAGTCCTCTAAGTGGTTAACCAGTATTGTGCACATTCTTTTACCACAAACTGACAAATGCCCTTCTTGAACCAGCAAAAGAGAAAGAATGACTAGAAAATATTTCATGATCACTCTCCCCAGCAGGGGTTGAACACGCAACCTCCTGATCACCATCTGGACACACATCCAAATGAGCCACTAAGGTCGGCTTAACTTTTTCTGTGCAGTTGGGAGCTAAAACTCCTGGGCCCAGTTGTTCAAAGCGTCGTTAGCTTAACAAGCTCATTTAGGGTCATTTCGTTAACTGTTTTAGCAGATTCAATATACACTATTCTGATATTTTTTGCTGAAAAATGTGAGTAGCTTTTGAACTGCAAAAGCTACTCACATTTTTTCAGCAAAAAATTTCAGCATATTTGCGTATCACTCGATGTAAATTTTAACGAATCGTTAACTAACGACGTCGTTAGCTTTGAACAACTGGGCCCAGATTGAATAGTTTTAATGATGTTTCTCCGCGGACATCAAGATGATGCTCATAAAAACTCCCTCTACCATTCCAAACTGATGCCATTAATATTTTTCATGGTCCCAGTAGCTGAATATGAGAGTAACCAAGAACACAGCTAGAAAGGTACTGTCTTAGTCTTGGTAATTAACCCAAATGAGCAGACTGAATCAAGCCCAGTCAACCCTTAAGGTCATGTTTGAGTGCGGTCAGTTCACCTAACCACGCTTAACTGGGCAGGCATAATCCTCTAAGCAGTTAGCCAGTATTGTGCCAGAAACTGACAACTGCCTATCTTGAATCAGCAGAAGAGAGAAAATGGCTGGAGAAAGTATTTTGTACTCGATCTCAAAGAATGTTTTCAGCCCTGCAGGGGTCCAACCTGCAACCTCCTGATCACCAGTTGGATATGCATCCAAGTGAGCCACCAAGGCCGGCAAATAGTACTGTTACATTTCCTAAACCTTTTGATAACTGGGCATAACAGTTGCACATCTTCAGCCCATAGAAAGTTATTCCTTTTTTGAATGGTATGTTGTCCAGTAAGGTCTGTTTAAGCAACAAAAATACTGACAATTTACACAAAAATATTTTAGAAAAAAAATGAGCTGCATAAAAGGAAAAGCATTAGTATTATTATTTTTTTTTTTTCTTTTGAAACAAACTCTGCTTCTATCATTAAACTGTTCATGAAAATTTTTAACTGCGTTTTAATGCTAAGGATGCTGGTTAAAATTTTAAGCAGACATTATTTTGCTGCAATATTTTTCTCTGAGAAAAAAAAAAATCTGCATGAATTGTCAAACCATTTTTTCTGGGAAAAATATATCAATTTGTCATCTGCTGAACTAGCCCAGAAGGCAGTAAAACTTTAAATGTCTGAATAAAATGCCAATGGCTGAACTACAAAGTATCAGATTAATGAAGAAAGAAAATACAAATATTCATGTGCATTTCCTTTGTTAAAAAAATAAAGTTTGCAAACTCCAGCATACTCACCTTTAGTAGTAAATGTTTAATTTTCAAGGACAGAGGGCTGAGCCATACCATGGGAAAACCTTCTTTATGTTGTTCTGGCTTAATCAAGCGAGAAGATGTTTGCAATTATATGAATAATAATAGATCTTTTGCTTCAGTACATTCTCATCAGGGCCCTGAAGTTCAGATTCATTTGGCAGTTGCCAATTTTATATCGTAATGATTCTGTTAGAGAGCACAGACAAGATGATCTGGGATCTGTATATGTCTCGAGACACTTTTTCACATGGCTCACATGCAGTATGCTGGTGATGAGTTGTTTTTGTAACTTTAGGCTTTTTTTTATAGTAATTTTACACAAAGTATAACCTTTTAGAATACTGAATTCATCCTCAGCATTGGGTCAGTCTGTTCCAATGCTGAGGATGAATTCAGTATTTTAAAAGGTTATACTTTGTTGGGACAGACTGACCCCAGCAAATGGTAAAGGCCCAAGTCACATGTAGCATATGATCTGGGTCTATATTATTTGCTCAGGAATCCAATTGCTCAGGAATTCCAATACTTAGGATAAACAAGGTACGCTTATTTTGGAAAACTTCAGTACTGTGCGACAGAAATGTAAAATCCAGACTAGTCAAGTCAGATTATTCATCAATGAACAAAGTTTTCCCATGGCATGGCCTGCATGATAAAGATTGGAAACTTTACAGAATACTCTTGAAATTTTAACCAACCACATCACAAACCAACTTCTCCCCTTCTTTCTTCACATTTCGTCTTTCCAATCCAAATCTTCCCTTTTCCTCTTCTAATTTCTATATTTTTTCATTCTTCTTAACGTTTAGATTTTCTTTCTTCAAATTTCAACAATTTCTTCTTTCCATTTTCATCATGACACCAAAGATGAAAATAAAATAGGAAAAAACATCAATATCTTTTTTATCAATACTATATAAACATAGTATGTTAAACTTTGTATTCTTGTATTAATTTTTGAATTTTTAAATAAAGTCTGTAATCTTTGAAAGAAGGAAATATATGCTACAGAAGTAGACACATTACCGAGAAAATCTGAATTTACTGTCGACTTCCGTTGCACTGGCTAATAATGGCCACTAGTTGAATGCTGATAAGCAAGCACTAGTGCTATGAGGACCTAGACTGATGGGTATGTTTTTTCCCCCTATAGCGACTACAGATAAAAGTTATCCAGATAAAATTAATATATATTCTGAAATGAGAACATGTTGTGAGTAGTGTTTTAATGAAGAAACAGATGTAGGTGCAATGTGACCGGGCATTTCCAACAAGGTTGCTTTTAGATGATTATCTATGTTTTGGTGAATTAGGGGATAACTGCTTTCAAATTTGGCATTTGGGGAGGTAAATCGGCGGTTTTACGGTCGGAAATTTCGTTTTACGGCGACGCGTCAGCGGAGCCGTAAAACGTAATTTGCGACCGTAAAACCGCCGATTTACCTCCCCAAATGACAAATTTGATGCAGTTATCCCCATTCTAATGCATTTATTCATTTTTTCTTTTGAAAAAATGTACTATTTGCACAAAACGACAAGTGCTGTGAGCTGCGTAAAACCAAATGCCAGCCAATGAGAAGCGACGTTACGTGATGACGTCGGATTTGCGACAGTATATCGCAGAATATACCGTCGCAAATTTTTGACGTTATCCAGTCAGACGTCGCGTTACATACGCGAGTGCATTAGAATATCTGATCAAAACCAAATAAAACAAAAAATATGAAGTCTGAAGAGTTCAAATTTGCTATCATGGGCAACAGAGGAATTGTTAAGGAGTATTTGGTGATAATTACGGGATAATTTTCTTCAATTTTCCATGAAAACATGTTGTGGGTATTCATTAGAAGTGCCTCCGTGAGATGCTTCTAATAAATAACCACAACATGTTTTTATGAATAAGAAAAATTATCCCATAATTATCACCAAATACTCCTTAACAATTCCTCTGGGACATCATGAAAACATGCCCATATAATTTTGACCCCCTTAAACCCCATTTTTATATAGTAAAACTGGATTTACAGGGGTATATATACATTATTTTTCTTATTTCTGCTCAAAAACATAGACTCAATTGAACCGCCTCAGCTGTTTTGAGCAGATATATGAAAAATATCAGAATTTTTATCTGAAAACTTTACGTTTTTGGTGGTGAAATTTTCAATATATTTGAATGGGCATGTTTTCTTAATGCCTCATCATTCCGAATATTAAGCAAGATTTTATGACATCATAAAACCTTGATTAAAATGTGTGACACTTAACCCGTGCCTTGCTGAATAAATTAAGATGCCACACCCACTTCTAATTTCCAGCCAATCACATTACTTGATCTGGGTTTTTGTGGAAATTCACATATTTAATGACAAACAGTGCAGATCCAGATCAGTTGGCTTCTTCAGAAGCCAACTGATCTGGATTTACACTGTTTGCTAAGACAGTTCAGCAAGAGAAGGGTTAATTAACATACAGTGTGTATACTGACACTGATTTCTCATGGAAACAATGTTTAATTGTTTGTTTTTGTTTCCGTCAAAAAGCGTTCATACTTTTAGTTATTTCTTACAGGAACTCTTGATGATAGTGTTACAATCTTTAAACCTGTATTATTTTTTATTCATTTTTAATGCATTTACCCTAACTATTGGAACAGAGAGGTCTGAGCAAAACGTGTCTGATCAAGGACTGCACTATTTGTCACCCATCCAGCAGTTTTTAGACAACTCAAGAGGACGTAAAATGGACTTTTTTTTTCAAATTTTTGGACATCTGGTATCCTCCATTATTTAGGGTAAATACTGCATTTGATTTTGCTCAAATGTATCAGTATTCAAGGTTTGACAAGCTCTTAATTTTCTTTATCAAGACTTAAAGCAAGAGTCAAACAAATCTTTACAGCAGCACCCATGTAAATATATGTGGTACGAAAGATGGTCTTTAAACTTCAGTATGCCAGAACAAGCTTTAGGTGACTTGGTAGATTTTCCCGTAATTTTTTTTTTTTTTTGTAACTTATGCGAGGTCCTGTTTGCATTCCTGCACACCAAATCCCTGCTTTCAGAAATGGGATCTACTCTTAAAAAGAGAGAATTTATTTCCATCAACATTAAAAGGAAAGAATTTGCTTTTCTTTCTACTCTAAAAATTGAGTAAATTCTTTCCTTTTAGAATAGAACCTTCGTCAGAACCGTAAACAGATCTGAAAGGATTGTCTCCCCCGAACAGTATCTATTCCCCTCAACGGTATATATTCCCCTCAAATGAATATTTTTTTCAATTTTGTTACTTAAACTGGTTGTTTATTATGTAGTTTTGCTTTTTTTTTTTTTTTTTTTTTTTTAAACTTTGTAAAACTCACTTTCCTTTGTTATTTGTTCATGCATTTGTGTAAGTATAAGCTCTGTTTTTGTCTTAACTGCATGTAAAATTGCTAAAAAAGTTGTGTTACACAAAAATAAACGTACAACAGTAAAATACTGCTTATGATTAAACTATTTCATGACCATAACACCAAAATTACCTCTGACTAGGAACTCCCTTTTCACAACTCTTCCACGCCCAAAGATTCTTCAATCTTTAATCCCTACTTCCCATTTCCCTAATTCTTCTTTTCCTATTTTCGTTTTCTATTTAACTGATCAATTTTCCCAAACTTCTTCGATCATAAACCCAATTCTCAAACTTCTTCCATCTCAAACAAAATCTTCAAAACTTCATCCCTTCTTCAAAAACTTCATTTTTCTATCTTCATTTATCCTATCTTCATTTCAAATTTCTATCTTCTTATCTTTATTTTTCTTTCTTCAAAACCTTCATTTTTCTCTTCTTATACCTTTTTAATACAAAACAGACACCATTAGCTTCACCCATGTTATTGCTTTGCATGCTGGGAAAAACATTAAGCAGACAACATTTTATTTTCTTTTTCTTACTTTGTCTCCAAAATAGGGTCTGAAATTTCATGAAATGTCAGAGCCTATTTTCAGGAAAGAAAAATAAGAAAAATAATTTTTTTTCTGCTGAATTAGCCCAGAGAGTGGTAATGGTTAAGTATGAAAGAAGTTTTACACATACATGTAACCTTAAAAGCATATTTCTTGTTCGTACCCATCTTAAAATCACACATGTGAACAAATGAAACAACAGGACGTGACAACTAATACCAGACTCCAGATAAATTATTTTGACTTTTTTCTTATTTTTTTTTTTTTTTCAATTCCACAAAAGTATGCAAAAAATAAAGCATATTCTGGGGATAGCAACAAGTTCCATGTCAGAAAAGTGGAAATCTTTTGTGTTAAATTGGGACAATGTTTATCAAAAGCTATATGTTCTGGCTTGCTTGTTCAAATTGGTTTCGTTTCTTTGTGTTGAGGTTTTATGGCTCAGTCAACCTATTAAGATCATGTCGAGCGCAGTCAGTTTACCTAACCACACCTTTTCTGGGCAGGCTTAGTTCTCTAAGCAGTTAACCAGTACTTGTGCACATTTTTTATCTAGAAACTTACAACTGCTCTTCTTGAATCAGCATAAGGGAGAGAATGACCATAGAAAGTATTTGATCAATCTCCACAATAGAATGTTTCCGACCTATTAAGATCATGTCGAGCGCAGTCAGTTTACCTAACCACACCTTTTCTGGGCAGGCTTAGTTCTCTAAGCAGTTAACCAGTACTTGTGCACATTTTTTATCTAGAAACTTACAACTGCTCTTCTTGAATCAGCATAAGGGAGAGAATGACCATAGAAAGTATTTGATCAATCTCCACAATAGAATGTTTCCGACCCAGCTGGGACGGAACCTCTGACCTCCTGATCACCAGTCTGACATGCATCTGACTGAGCCACCGAGGCCGGCATTCAAATCAGTTAACATCTGTATAAGAATATATCCTGTTTAATAATAACTTTTATTAAAAATTATCTCAAATAATTTTTCTATTTTTTTTTTTTTTTTTTTTTTTTTTTTAATTAGAGTCATACGTAAATCCCAGAATATTACATTTTTTAAAACAAGAAAACTATTAATCAAAATAATTTATGAAGCCTTGGAAGTAATGTTTGTAATGAAATCAACTTAAAAATCCAAACAGCATCATTTATAATTGAGCCAAAATGTGAGAAAATGTACCATTCAATGAGTACCAGTTATTAAGTATTTGGCAATAATTTCGAGATAATTTTTCCTATTTCTCAATAAAAACATATGCTGTGGGTACTCATTAGGAGCGCCTCAGCAAGGCGCTTCTAATGAGTACCCACAACATATGTTTTTATGGAGAATTGGAGAAATTATCCCAGAATTATCACCCAATCCTCCTCTTTACATAGCAACAGATAAGAAGGGGTATCCACACAATATTTTTCTTATTTCTCGACAAAAACATGTTGTGGGTACTCATTAGAAGCGCCTCACCGAGGCGCTTCTAATGAGTACCCACAACATATGTTTTTGTCGCACCTCCTCTGTGTATACAACGTAAAGCTTCTGATCAGCCAAGAGAACTTGCCAAGTCGGACTATTTCGTGATAATTCTGGTATATTTTTTTTCTTATTTCTCCATAAAAACATACTGCTGGCTCTCATTAGAAGCGCCTCTCAACATGTTTTCATGGAGAACTGGAGAAAATTATCCCAGAATTATCACCAGAAACCTTCTTAACCCTTGCCATGCTGAATAAATTAAGATGCCACGCCTACTTCTACTTTTCAGCCCATCAGATTACTTATCAATTCATATACTTAATACAAGAATTCCGTGGAAGGCGTCATCGCACCTGCTGGCGCAAAAGTCACAGGAGCCACAATCAGAATGTGGTTATTAAATAAGTTTATTTCATTCTTAGCAGTGCTTACTTGGAAAACTGGGTAGAAAAAATGTAGACAAAGTGCCTAGTGGGGCACATATATTCCAGGCCAGTCCCATTCCCTCTAATGGCAATATCTTCAGCACTGACTTTTCGTATCATACAGCCCAATGATAATGGAACGTTGACGTAAAATGTGTAAAAGTCACTGGAGCATGAAATACAGGTCAAGGTCACGGGTCAAGGTACCTGCTAATTCAATACATCAAGGAAAAGCACAATGCAAGGTATGGTGGTTGTAGGCCTTATAGTTGAGGAGTTATCAAACATCAACGTAAAATGTGTCAAATATAGGTCAAGGTCACTGGGTCAAGGTACCTGCCAAGCCAGGGCAATGAGGTGAAGCACTATGCAAGGTTTAGTGGTTGTAGGTCTTATATTTGAGGAGATACCGAACATCAATATAAAATGTGTCATAGTCAGTGGAGTGCACAATATAGGTCAAGGTCACCAGGTCATGGTACCTGTCGAGTCAGTACATCGAGAAGAAGTGCTATATAAGGTTTGGAGGTTGAAGGCCTTACAGTTGAGGACATATGGAAGGGTGACGTAAAAGGTGTAAAAGTCAACGGAGCGTGAAATATAGGTCAAGGTCACCCAGTCAAGGTACCTGCAGAGTCCGTACATTGAGGAGAAGCACTATGCAAGGTTTGATGGTTGTAGGCCTTATAGTTGAGGAGATATTGAACGTTGACGTAAAATGTGTAAAAGGCATTGGAGGGTAAAATATAGGTCAAGGTCACCGGGTCAAGATACCTGCCAAGTCAGTACATATAGGAGAAGCACTATGCAAGGTTTGGTGGCTAGAGGTCTTACACTTGAGGAGATCTGGAACGTTGATGTAAATTATGTCAAAGTCACTGCAGCCAAAATATAGGTCAAGGTCACCAGGTCAAGGTATCTGCTAAGTCAGTACATTGAGGAGAAGCACTTTGCAAGATTTGATGGTTGTAGGCTTTATAGTTGAGGAGATATCGAAGGTCGACGCAAAATATGTCAAAGTCACTTGAGCGCAAAATATAGGTCAAGGTCACCAGGTCAGGGTACCTACCAAGTCTGTACATCTAGAAGAAGCACTATGCAAGGTTTGGTAGTTGTACGCTTTATAGTTGAGAAAATCTGGAACGTCAACGTAAATTGTGTCAAAGTCAATGGAGCGCAAAATATAGGTCAAGGTCACTGGGTCAACATATCTGCCAAGTCAGGAGGTCAGGGAGATGTGTCATGCAAGGAATGATGGTTGTTGTAGAATTGTAGTGGATCAGAATACTAACTTTGACGTAAATGTCGAACTTCGACATAACAGAACTGTTAAGAGACAGACGGATGGACGAACGGACAGACGAATGGAAAAGCTGGCACCTATGTCACAAAGTCAGGAGGTCAGGGAGATATTTCATACAAGGTTTGATGGTTGTTTAGTCTTGTAGTTGATTAGAATACTAACTTTGACATAAATGTCGAACTTTGACATAACAGAACTGTTAAGAGATGGACAGACAGACGAATGGAAAAGTGGGCACCTATGTCGCAAAGTCAGGAGGTCAGGGAGATGTTTCATGCAAGGTTTGATGGTTGTTTAGTCTTGTAGTTGATTAAAATACTAACTTTGACATAAATGTCGAACTTCGACATAAATGTTGACAGACGGACGGACGAATGGACAGACATACGGAAAAGCGGACGCCTATGTTGCAAAGTCAGGAGGTCAGGGAGATGTTTCATGCAAGGATTGATGGTTGTTTAGTCTTGTAGTTGATTAGAATACTAACTTTGACATAAATGTCGAACATCGACATAAATGTTGACAGACTGACGGACGGACTGACGGACGGACAAAAAATCGGACGCCTATATCGCACCCTGCTACAAGCAGGTGCGATAAAAAACAGTGCAGATCCAGATCAGTTGAAGCCAAATGATCTGGATCTACACTGTTTGCACGAGCACGACATATCTGCGTTCAACAGGACCAGGGTTAACAAGACCTCTGGATCAACTTGTACATCCATGAGGAGCGATCAATCTTGTTTGGTGTTCAGTAGATATACAAGGATCCAATGATTCTTCAAAGGAATCAAAAGTGAGACAAGACTGATCAGAATGCAGATATATAGGCTGTTGAAAGTCTTCACTGGGCTCACTTGTCAGAATATGTATTTTCACACATTATGACTTATCACTGATGACGAAAAACATAAAACATAGGTCCAGATAAGAGGGAGTATCAGGTAAATATTTTTCTTATTTCTCCATGAAAACATAAAATTGTTGGTACTCGTAAGAATAAGAAGCACCTCGCCAAGGTTTTTCTAAAGAGTCTAACAATATAACTTTTTGAGGAGAAATAAGAAAGATCTTTTTCTTTTTTTTTTTTGCTGAAAAAATGCCGTATCTGGAGCTATGATACAGCAGCAAACTTCAGTAACAAGAACACACCTTAAAAGGCCATAGCTCTTGATAAGATGCTTTTTTTCAATCCAAAAGTATTGATATTTTTCTTGTTTCTCCACAAGAACATATGTTGTGGGTACTCATTAGAAGTGTCATTGTGAGGTGCTTCTACTGAGTGCTAACAACATACCTTTTCATGGAGAAATAAGAAAAATATTTACCTGATAACCACTCATATATACCTGTGAAGGCCGTCACTTAAACATGGTTCAGTTGAAGTTTGACAGCATGGAGAAAATTACATAGCAGTCCGAAGTGAAATGGCATCATACCCCAAGTAAAACCCTATCAGAATGAGCTATACTGCTATCTGATTTTGGCCTGGACAAGAGAAGCAGAATTTTTCTAGCAGAAGATTTGTGTACAGATTGGATGGTGTGATTTCTTTGAAAATAAAATACATGTATTTACCAGGACATCCCTCTTAAATTGAGTGGTAAAGGTCGATCTGGCTTTGTAAAACAGAAAAAAATCTACATTTTGCAGAGTTCAAACCACCTGTACTGTAATTCTTTGCAAATGAGGGTCACCTGGTGATAGGGTACTTTTTCACCTGACAAGTCTTGATAGTAAACTAAATCCTAGGAATACCATAAAAGCTTGCCAAACTATGCCATGTCAAGCAAGAAGGAACAGTCCGTATCTCTGCATTATCTTGGAGGTTCCATAGTTCAGACAGGAGATAATTGTAGCTCAGGAAAGAGAGGTACCCAGACAAATACAGAGCTCTTGATAAGATGTTTTTTTTTTCTTGTTTTGTTTTTTCAAAACCGAAATAACTGATATTTTTCTTATTTCTCCACAAAAACATCAGTCCTGTCTGTCCCAATATTAAATATGGTATATAGTCAAAAGACATGTTCCCGGCATGTATAGTTTGCACATGCCCTCTGACAGATTTGTCACGAAGCAACTCATCTGACTGCATACCTTTTTGCTTGGCACGGTACAAACTTTCCCCCAAACTAATAATAAAGCAATAATACGGATGTTAACAGCAGTTAAACATTTTCTTTTCCTCCTAAATCAATAGGTTAATGGACTAACAAACATGAAATGAATATGAAAACATGAGATATACCAACATGACAAAATGGATAAAAATACTGTTCACAGCTGCAATTTGTTCTATGAAAATGATTCTTGTTCATTGAAGTAAACAATTCTTGTTCACTGTAGTAAACAACTTAAAAAACTTCCGAAGCTATAAGAGCTCCTGATGTTTTTTGTTATCAAATATTAACATGTATTTAGAAAATCTAAAAATATTTGTATGAGCAAAGCTATAACAAGAGGACTTGTTAAGGAAGAGTATTTGGTGATAATTCTGGGATAATTTTTCCTATTTCTCCATAAAAATGTATGCTGTGGATATTTGATGAGGAGTTCCTACTGAGTACCCATAATGTGTACTTTTACAGTTGGTTTGGAACTTAACGGCCCAGTCTATACTATCAAAGTCGTGTCAGACCTGTCAGTTTACTTAACCCCACTTTTTGTGGGCAGGCAGTCCTCTAAGTGGTTAACCAGTACTTGGGCATTCTTTCTCCAGAAACTGACAACTGCCCTTCTTAAATCAGCAGAAAAGAGAGACTGACCATTAAAAATATTTCATGATGAATCACCATGGTAGAATGTTGCCAGACCTCGTGGGATTGATCCCGCTACATCCTGAACACCAATCGGATGCATATACAACTGAGTCACCAAAGCCAGCCTTGTTTTTTTATGAAGAATGAGAAAATTATCTTAGAATTATCCTCCTTAACTTGTCCTCTGTATAACATATAACAGTAGCAATGAAGACAAAAATATACATGTTAAATAAACAATGTTCTCTTTTTGTCTCAGGAAAAGGCCAGAACGACCCTTATTCAAATGTACATGTAAGTTTAAAACTAAGTGGAATAGTGTTCATTAACTTTACATCTGTTTTACCAGTTGAACAAACATGAAAAGCAATGATGACAATGAGTCAATGATAGTTACAATGATGATGATGATGAAAATGTGTTCCTTTACTGATGTTCTTTGCTCGTCAAGTTTTACCTCAATAGCGACCTGCCAAAGAAAAGATGATAACAACACAGGGTAAGGGATATGCAATAAGGAATATCAATAAGGAATATCAGTCACAATTATCTACAAGCTAACTTGCATGAGATTTACATAGCTACAGATAAGAGGGGGTATCCACATAATATTTTTCTTATTTCTCAACAAATACATATGTTGTGGGTACTCATTAGAAGCGCCTCATTGAGAAATAAGAACGATATCAGCATTTTTCGGATGAAAAAAAGCCCCTTATCTGTTGCTATGTGAGAATTGTTTGAGTTGCAGATTTAAGATGAAACTCATAGCCCTGGGGAAGGTGAAGTCTTTCAACCCAAAAGTATGAATATTTTTCTTTTTTCTGCTTGTTTTGTTTGTGTTGAGGTTTTACGGCCCAGTCAACCCAATGGGGTCATGTCGAGCGCGGTCAGTTTACCTAACCACACGTTAACTGGGCAGGCTTAGTCCTCTAAGCGGCTAACCAGTATTGTGCACATTCTTTCGCCAGAAACTGACAACTGACCTTCTTGAATCAGCAGAGGGGAGAGAATGACCGTAGAAAATATTTCATGATCAATCTCCACGGAAGAATGTTGTCGACCTCAGCAGGGGTTGAACCCGGGACCTCCTGGTTTCCAGTCGGATGCGCATCCAACTAAGCCACCGAGGCCGCCTATTTTTTTTTTTTTTTTTTTCTGCTTGAAAACGTGTTATGGGTACTCATTAGAAGCACCTCTTTCAGGCACTTCTAATGAGTACCCATAACACGATTTCGTGCAGGAATAACAAAAATATTTATGTAATATCCCCTCTTATCTAGAACTATGTCACCTGTGAAACTTTGTACTGCCACCAACTTGTTATATTACCACATATCAACCCTAGTCCTGCTGAACCCGGATATGTCCTGCCTTTGCAAACAGTGAAGATCCAGATCAGTTGGCTTCTGAAGAAGCCAACTGATCTTGATCTGCACTGTTTGTCATTAAGTATGTGAAATTATATCAACAGTCTTGATTATTTTTTGTTTTGTGTTGAGGTTTTACAGCCCAATCAACCCAATGGGGTCATGTCGAGCGTGGTCAGTTTATCTAACCACACATTTACTGGGTAGGCTTAGTCCTCTAAACGGTTAACCAGTATTGACCACATTCTTTCGCCAGAAACTGACAACTGCCCTTCTTGAATTAGCGTAAGGGAGAGAATGACCGTAGAAAATATTTCATGATCAATCTCCACGAAAGAATGTTGCCGACCTCGGCGGGGGTTGAACCCGCAACCTCCTGGTCTCCAGTCGGACGGCGCATCCAATGGAGCCACTGAGGCCTGCAACAACAGTCTTGATTAAGTGATCTGACTGGTCGACAATCAGAAGTGGGTGTGGCATCTTAATTTATTCAGCATGACAAGGGTTAATGAATTTCTCCCTTGCAAATGTGTCCATGTTTTATTGCCTTACTCAATAACAACCTCTGTATCTGAAAAAATAGTTCAACTACCCTTGACTTTCCACTGTCACCATCATTAAATTTTTTTGTGGTGTACTTTGATCCTGCTTGAATAGACTTCGTCAACAGGTCATGAGAAATCAGTGCTTGTTTTGTCAGCTCCTACATTTTAACCCTTAAACAACAATTGTCGTCTGCTTTGTCATCTGCTTGTGATTTTAAAAGTCATTTTTGTAAACAGTGTGGACCCAGATCAGACTGCTCCTCTAGGAGCAGTCTGATCTGGGTCCACACTGTTTGCCTGTATGCAAAAATAGGTTTGAAAAGTGCAAGAATATTCAGCAGACGACATAAACAGGCAACATTTTCAGATTCAGGTTTTCTTGGCGTTTTATGGGTTAAAATATGCAAATACCAAAATGAAAAGCTGGTAAAACACACGAGGATGTACACTTCACAGTAATAATTCCAGTCAAAACCAGGTAATGCACACGTCTACTGCAAATGCCAAACAGTTGGTGACATTAACAGCACCACCTCCCAACAACAGCAGCCCTTAGGAAAAAAAAACAAAAAAAAAAAACTGGCAGTTATAGGACAGTGGCTGTCAAAGAGGTTAATATCTAATAAAGCAGCCTTTTGTGAGCTTCAAAAAGTGGCTGTTTCAGGCAGGTGACTGTTGTAGGGAGGTAATCCCTAGTTGAGGTTCCACTGCATATGCTTTTACACATTATCAAAACAAGATAATATACAAGTATCAGTAAAAACACTGCTTCATCAGCTGCATATAAAACATCACTGCTATGCATAACCAGGTTACCATCAACATACCTATATAATTTTGACCCCCTTAAACCCCACTTTTATACAGTGAAACTGGGGTTTACAGGGGTATACATTATTTTTCTTATTTCTGCTCAAAACAGAGATTGTGGGTACTTGTTAGAACCGCCTCGCCAAGGCAGTTCTAACGAGTACCCACAATCTATGTTTTGAGCAGAAATATGAAATTTTTTTGAATTTTTCATCTGAAAACTTTCATTTTTTTGGTGGTAAAATTTTCAGTATATTTGAATAGGCTTGTTCTCGTAATGATGTGTAGAAAACCCTATACACAGACACACCTATTAAACAGACAAAAACCTTCATCAAGAAAGGTGGTGACAATATAACAAGGTTCTACTATAGGAATGACATTTATTTTTGTATTGATGTGGTGAATCATTTGTCAACTGAATAAATCCCTTCCTATATTAGTTTTTTGAGAGATTTATCTGCTTTTTCACATCTATAAAATCCATAAAAATAATATTCATTTCATAATTCCAACTCAGACATGTTGACATTTAAAACATGAATCAAAACAGCCTGTTTTAGAAAAAATCAACATGAAGAAAATAGTTTCATGATTCCTGCACAGTGGATATATTGTAGAAATATTCATTATCAGTGAAAATATAATCAATTTTGAAAACTAAGGTGTTTACAAAGTTCATTCCATGAACAAACCATACTTTTGAAGAACTTTATTATCACTCATACTTAAATAAGCAGGTGTAACACAAGAGTCCCATTTGCAATTCACTTGTTTATTCATCAGTCAACATTTGCATCTACCCTAGTATTAAGCTCCATTTCTGATAAGCTTTAAGACCTGCAAACAAGGCCAACATATCCTTCCTGACATAAATTCAAATAATATGCAGTATCATTCTCAGAACATAAGTCTAGATAAGAGTTGGTATCAGGTATATATTTTTTCTTATTTCTCCTTGAAAACATATGTTGTGGGTACTCATCAGAAGTGCCTTACCAAGGTGCTTCTGATGAGTACCCACAACATATGTTTACGTGGAGAAATAAGAAAACTATCAATACTTTTGGATTGAAAAAAGCATCTTATCAAGAGCTACATGAGACCTTGATCTATATTTCAGTCTAACGGCTTTGCCATTCTTTGAGTCAATACTAGCATGTAGTTCCATTTTAATTAACTACATACACAAGTGCATGTATATGATATGCAGTAATAAAACCAGGGCCCAGTTGTTCAAAGCATCGTTAACTTAACGAGCTCGTTAAGGGTCATTTCGTTAACTGTTTTAGTGGAGTCAATATACAATATTCTGATATTTTTTGCTGAAAAAATGCGAGTAGCTTTTGCACTGCAAAAGCTACTCACATTTTTTCAGCAAAAAATTTCAACATATTTGCATATCAATCGATGTAAATTTTAACGAATCGTTAACTAACGACATCGTTAGCTTTGAACAACTGGGCCCTGGTTTTTGATTGTTGAGGTTTTACAACCCAATCAACCCATTAGGGTCATGTGGAGAACGGTCAGTTTCCCCTAATGCCACACTTTTCCTGGACATGCTTAGTCCTCTAAGCGGCTAACCAGTACGTGTGCACATTCTTTCGCCAGAAACTGACGTCTGCCCTTCTTGAACCAGCAGAAAGGAGGGAATGGCCGTAGTAAATATTTCACAATCAATTTCCACGAAAGAATGTTGCTGGACCCGGCGGGGATCAATAAAACCTGGGCCCAGTTGTTCAAAGCTTAACGAAGTCGTTACCTGATGTGACATTAATATTTCTATCCTGAAATATGGCAAATACATTAATACTTTTTGCTGAAAAATGCGAGTAGCTTTTGCAAATGCTGCAAACATTTCTGCAGCAAAAATGTCAATGCATTTGAAAATACCTTAGCTAAAACAGTTAACGAGTTTGTCATTAAGGAGCTTGCTAAGCTAACGATGCTTTGAACAACGGGTCCAGGCCTAGTTGTTCAAAGCATTGTTAGTTTAACGAGCTCATGAGTGGTCAAAATGTTAACTGTTCTAGTAAGCACAATATCTAATTCACTGGTATTTTTGCTGAAAAAATGTGAGTAGCTTTTACAAATGCAAAAGCCACTCACATTTTTTCAGTAAAAATATTACCATATATGCCATATTTAATAATCAAAGTTTTAACGGTATGTTAACGGCATCATTAGTTTTGAAAAGCTGGGTCCTGGCATACAATTCCTCCTTAACAGACTCTCAACATTGCAGTATCATTTTATGATCATGCTCCATATTTCATGGTTTAGCGACTTTGTCATTTCTTTTATGATTGTTTGATTTGAAGTTTTGTGGCCCTGTCAATACTGTTAAGGTCATGTCGAGCCAGTCAGTGAACCTATGAAAAATATAGTCAATTTGACATCTGCTAAATATGTCCAGAAAATTGGTAATGGTTAAAGTACTAGTCACAACAGCAGTAGATAATAATCTAAATTATTGAGAGAAAATATGCCTCGACATTTCACAACTTATCTGCAAGGCAATTGCCTGCTGTGTTGTGAATGGTTTTTAAGGGTTAACATGTAATTGCCAACTCTTACGTGATCAATAGCAACAGATAAGGCGCTTTTTTCATCCGAAAAATGCTGATATCTTTCTTATTTCTCAACAAAAACATATGTTGTGTGTTATCTTCTCTGCCACCAAGACTAGCTGCCTGAGCCCAGAAGTTTTAGCAGGAAAATTAAGTCATAGATGTTTTTCTTACAGTATGCTAATGTAACAGAAATTGTGGCAGCACATTACATGTACTTTAGCATAGCTCTTGATATGAAGCTTTTTTCAATCCAAAAGTATTGATATTTTTCTTATTTCAAAAACGTATGTTGTGGGTACTCATTAGCAGCGCCTCACTGAGGTGCTTCTATCGAGTATCCACAACATTATATGTTTTCATGGAAAAACAAGAAATGTCAAAAAGCATTGCATAACCGAGAACCCTGCTATGCACTTTATGGTCATGGTAAAGCTACTTTTCCAAAAGAACAAAGGGAATTAATTGTAAAGGAATGAACCCATAGGCCCTTATTTTTCTCCAACAGCATCATAGCAATATCAACATTTATACAAGCTATAATTTGTTTGTGATGAGGTTTTACGGCCAAGTCAACCCAGTGGGGTCATGTCGAGCGCGGTCAGTTTACCTAACCACACGTTTACTGGGCAGGCTAAGTCCTCTAAGCGGTTAACCAGTACTGTGCACATTCTTTCGCCAGAAACTGACAACTGCCCTTCTTGAATCAGCGGAAGGGAGAGAATGACCGTAGAAAATATTTCATGATCAATCTCCACGAAAGAATGTTGCCGACCTCGGCGGGGGTTGAACCCGCGACCTCCTGAATTTATACAAGCTATAAAATGCTTTCTAAACTTGTTTAGCAAGCTAGGAAGCAGAAACTAAAATGCCTTTTCAAGAATTACAAAGCGAAATAATTCTAAAGGAATTGACCCCTAGGCCTTCTTCTGTCTTACAGCAATACTTCATCAATATCAATGTTTATGCAAAATATGAAAAGATTCTTTGAATTATTCAACAAAAGAAGCAGAAACCAAAACACCTTTTCAAGAATTTCAAAAGGAAATAACTCGTATGGAATTTATTCCTAGGTCCTTACTTTCCTACAGCAATGCCTCATCAATATCAACATTTATGCAAAATATGAGAAGATTCCTGAAATTATGTAATGAGAAGAAGTAGACACCAAAACACCTAAGGACAGACTGACATCGTGAAAACAGTCTACTCCCCCCCCAACCCCCACCACATGGCATCTGTCCAGGGTCTATACTGTTTGCATTAAAAACAGGAATTTCTTTCAAACATAGTGATAATAAATAGTAGCCAGGCATTCTGCTATTGGAAATAGACCGGTCCAAAGTGTTATGGTAGAAGAGTCCACTAGACCTAAATGGGTTAATGGTACAGGATACTTTGAAGATTTTCTGCCATTTTGTTTACTTTCAGCTTGCCTCCCTGCACACCAAGACCCTTTTGAAAAAGTATCAACTCTATAAAGAAAGAATTTGTTCCCAAGGGTAGCAACTTCTTTCCTTTCGGAGTAGAGCCCTTTTCAGAGGGGACAGAATCCATTTATAGTTACCTCCCTTGAAAGTGTATATAATTTTGGCTTTAACCCTTGTCCTGCTGAACCCGGATATACCCTGCCTTTGCAAACAGTGCAGATCCAGATCAGTTGGCTTCTGAAGAAGCCAACTGATCTGAATCTGCACTGTTTGCCATTAAGTATGTGAATCTATATCAAAAAACCTTCATCAAGTAATCTGATTGGCTGAAAATTAGAAATGGGCGTGGCTTCTTAATTTATTCAGCAGGACAAGGGTTAACATTTGTTTGTTTGTGTTGAGGTTTTACGGCCCAGTCAACCCAATGGGGTCATGTCGAGCGCGGTCAGTTTACCTAACCACACGTTTACTGGGCAGGCTTAGTCCTCTAAGCGGTTAACCAGTATTGTGCACATTCTTTCGCCAGAAACTGACAACTGCCCTTCTTGAATCAGCGGAAGGGAGAGAATGACCGTAGAAAATATTTCATGATCAATCTCCACGAAAGAATGTTGCCGACCTCAGTGGGGGCTGAACCCGCGACCTCCTGGTCTCCAGTCGGACGGCGCATCCAACTGAGCCACCGAGGCCGGCACAAGGGTTAACATATTAACTGATAGGTAGACTTGCAATGTGAGAATACGGTTCCTATAAATATTAGGTTCTGTTAGAAATACTTACGTGGGGAATATGATCTTGACCTTGACCTTGAATATCGACTTTTTCTGTAGTAAGGAGAAGGTGAGCGCCTGCGACTATAACCTCCTCTATCGTAGCCACCACCACCACCGCCACCACCACCACCACCACTACTACCACCACTGTAACTTCCTCCATAATCACTGTTACGACTGAAATGTACAAAGTTAACATGTAGATACGCTTAAGCCCACATGCCCCCCCCAAGGCTTTATGAATCACCATCTACTAAAGACTTTTATCAACAGGTTACTGTTTTTCTCTGCAAAGAATTAGTTCAATACATGTAACTATGAAACTCAGAAATAAAGGTATCTATATTGGAATGTTGAAAATTGTATCAGACAAAATTCTAAAATGTTTTTGTTTTTTTTATTTCTCTGAGCAAATAAGACTTATTATTTTATGTAAACTGCCTAGCAGAGGATTCATATGAAATGTCAAGCCTCATTTTCTCAGAAAATAAAAATATACTTTGGATTGTTAGACCCCTGCTGTTGTGAATGGCATCTTATGATTCTTCTTTCATGCTAGTCTTTTTAACCAAGAAGTACTGATATTTATTTTTACTTCTCTACAAGAACATATTTTGTGATTATCCATTTAACAACAGTGCCTTCCTGAGGTTATCTCATCTAATGGATACCCACAATACTAGTATTCGGACAGATAGATCTGGAGCAAACAGTGTAGACTCAGATGAGATGCTGCATTCTGCCGCATACTTGTTCAGTTTTTATAAAATGTATGTTAATGAGTTATGGTGTCCGAATACTTGCGGTAAAAATATGGTAAACGTTTTCCCCCCAACCCCCACTTTTTTTTAAATAACAAAAACATTTATCTGGAAACCACTCTTTTCTAGGGCCATAAATATGCTAAGAAGACAATATGTTACCTATTTTCCCCCAAGTATTGAGACACCCTTATCTACATACCATTCTTGTCCTAAATTTCAAACAGTCCATTCTACCACCTTTTGGTGTGTCTAAAATATTGCTGTATGTATGGCACATTCAAAAGCACTGAATAGTTATACAGCTCTTAATAGCTATAATAATTTATTTATCTTTGACTGGAAAGTAAGTTTGCAAATATCGCTTTGTCCGCCATTATTCTAACATGTGGATGATGTACTTGGTACTGTTCTCATGAGAGTTCAGCAAGAATATGACATAGATGTTCTCGGTACTAATTATCATCCGATCAACTGGCCTTCTTGCATTGTCAACTGTCCGGAAAAGACCAATTTCATCGATATTTAACAAACGACAAAGGAAACTTAAATATTTACAAGCCAAAATACGCACTAAATGAACCGAAATGCGTCACATTTTTGCAGAACGCGTATCCTACTAGGCATTGTAATGCAGATTAAGTGTCAAGGCCTTAAAAAGCATGAAAATCCTGCAACTCCGCGCCCTAGAATCAACTTTGAATCTATATGGAAGTTAAGGAGATATAAAGCAAAAACATAAATTTCTCAACCAATCACCTAGACAATAGTTGGCATTTTCAAATTTATCAGCAGAGAAATTTCACGCTCAGCTACATGTAGTAATAATCTGCAATTGTTAGTTATTTTTATTAGCAGGACAAATTCCATGCTCAGCTGAGTTGAGCATGAAAAAATTTTTATAACCTCGGGGCCAGTCTGTACATCCAGTTTAATCAATATTTGCTGGGTGTTCGATGGATAGCCACTGATCCTAGGTTTCTTCAAGACAACAGTAAAGCCTGAACAGATAGCGTGGATGATCAAGCTGATATGAGCCTTTATTGAATGTATATTTCCAATGGTACCTTTCTGACATAGGATATCCTGAACTGTAATGCGAATCCTTTCACCAGCACAACACGAAAGGGAAGCTGTATTTATACGAATACTTACTATGTAGGAGTTCCCAAATATATACCAGGTGTAGGCGTGTGTGCTCGACGGGTTATTGAATAATCCACTCGTATACTCCTTCCGTCAATTTCTATTCCTCGACAGCGGTCCTTTGCCTGTTGAAAGAATACCGAACATTTAACTCATACTATATGCTATAAAGCTAAGCAACTTACTGGTAGGTAGGTCTCCCGAGATAAACTCCGGGGGTGGGGGTGTGAGCTCTTCGAGTGATGGAGAAATCACAGCGAATTTTGTAGCCGTCTATCTCCATTCCTGCACATCTATCTTTGGCCTAAAATATTAAAGCAGTCAGTGCCGAAAAGCTTTTATCAGCTGGAGTCACAAGATTCAAACACAGCTCCAGATAAATGGGGGTATCATCAGGTAAATACAGTTGACTCTTTATCTCGCTTATCTCGGATAACCCCTTATCTCGAAGTGAAAATCTTGTCCCTGGCTAAACATGAAAATCTTACAACAGGCAAAAATTATTGTGGAAAAGAGGAGAAATTGCTCCTCAGGAGCAATTTCTCCTCTTTTCCACAATATTTTCGATATATCTATAAATTTTAGAGTCCAATTACATATAAATTTGCTAAATGTGGTTGTTCGAATTATTTTTTCCTCACTTCTGCAAATCTGATATGTTGAGGTATGGATATCTCGAAGTATATCAGAGAGTCCCTTGGAATTTGAGATAACAAGAGTCGACTGTATTCATTTCTCCACAGAAACATACCTTGTGGGTAGTCATTACTAAGGCCCCGGCGAGGTATTTCTAATGAGCACCACAACATGTCTTTGTGGAGAAATATGAAAAATATCAATAGTTTTTGACTGAAAAATACCTTATCTGGAGCCACAAGATTCAAACATTCATAACTAAGTTCAGCAACAATGTACATTATTGTAGCTACCTGTAGGACTAACTTGCATAAAAAATATCATATCTGTTGCATATCCTCATTTTAATCCTTCTTACAAGATCTATTTCATTCAGTCAGGTCTTTTTACCAGAAAGCCAGGGCCCAGCTGTTCAAAGCATCGTTAGCTTAACAAGCTTGTTTGTGGTCAAAATGTAAACTGTTCTAGTAAGTACAATATCTAATTCACAGATATTTTTGCTGAAAAAATGTGATATATTTTTTTCAGCAAAAATCATCATATCATAATCATAATCGGATTTTTGATTAACGTGCAGGTACAGGGGCAACATCCACATCAGTGGGCCCCCTTCCAGATAGCTGGCTTGCTGCACGCAAAAATATTAGCACATATTCCATATTTAATGATCAAAGTTTTAACGATACGTTAACGACAGTTTTGATTAACTGAGTCCTGATATTCTTCTGACATAAGCAAGTAGTACAGACCAAAATAATTCTGCTCAGTATGTTCATGGTCCAATCAGGGTCATGCTGTCAGTTGTATAGATTTTACAAGGTCAACACAATACTCCTGATAGAGAGAATCCAGATAATATTTTTCTTATTTCTTTACTAAAGCGTGTTGTGGTTACTTGACAGAAACGCCTATGTAAGGCACTTCTAATGAGTCCCCACAACAGATGATTTCATAGGGAAATAAGAAAATATCAGCGTATTTTGGCTGAAAAAGTAGATCATGTTCACAAACAGATCTTAATCCATTTTAGCCATGTACACACTTAATATTAAGATAAAATTTCAGACAGTTTGATCAGCATCTGAACTGTTTGCTAGCACTATTTACTCTCCTGTTTAAATCAGGCAACCAAAATATGTTCAGAGGTATCTTGTACACAAGGTAAAGTGTGATGAATGAACAAAAAGACAAACAATCAAAGCAAAACCCCCCACCCCCTCAGCTTTTCCAAAGTTGTGGGGCATAATAATGGGTCAATTCTACAAAAGCACTGGGATGTCAATACAACACAACAGTCCTTTACACCTAGTATCAATCAAATCTAATCAATGGTTACAGAGACGTGACTTCAGACTGACAGATGGACAGAATAATTCTTAGTTAAATAGGTCAATTCTAATTAAATTGTTAGGATGTTGAATGATCAAAGCTATAATCATTTAGTATGTATCAAATCTGATCAATTGTTACAGAGATATGACTCAGGTGTTCAGATATGATCCTCCAAAAAATTTAACTAAAATCTTACAAATTAAATTTCGAAGTTGGTGACTTGAAATGAAGGCCATTATTTTGTTTGTGTTGAGGTTTTACGGCCCAGTCAACCCAATGGGGTCATGTCGAGCGCGGTCAGTTTACCTAACCACACGTTTACTGGGCAGGCTTAGTCCTCTAAGCGGTTAACCAGTACTGTGCACATTCTTTCGCCAGAAACTGACAACTGCCCTTCTTGAATCAGCGGAAGGGAGAGAATGACCGTAGAAAATATTTCATGATCAATCTCCACGAAAGAATGTTGCCGACCTCGGCGGGGGTTGAACCCGCAACCTCCTGGTCTCCAGTCGGACGGCGCATCCAACTGAGCCACCGAGGCCGATGAAGGCCATTAGGTTTATGGGCAATACTGTGTTAAAACTTTAGATCAGTATCAAGCTGATTATTCAGTATCAATTAAATCAAGCCATAAACTAAGGCCAAGAAAAAAAACTGTTCTGTTTTCGATTTCATCAATTTGACATAGGCTTACCACTTTTTTTTTTCCAAGTCAAATTAGTCGGTGAATCGTAAATGGAATCTAAAAATATTTTGACTTCTCTTACTGCACTTTGACTGTTTTTGAATACCGATGATAAAGGGGCATTGTGTTAAACAGCTTTTATTTTACTTTAGGCCCAGATGTGGCTGCATGCTTTGAAATTAACTGCAATAATGTGCTGGGTCTGGCTTGTAAGGGCCAGCCATACTGGAAATAAATAAACGAAAGATGAAGACCGAAAATATCCCAAAATCAGTCGGACAAATTTATGCAATGAACGTATATAATGGCACGATTGTTCATGGTCCATTGCAGATTTTTTTTCTGTCGTGTGCAAAATAATTACAGTAGGCATATATTTTGACCAACTGGTCGAGAAATCTGAAACAGAACATTTTTTTTTCCCCCCCAAGTGAGACTTGAGTTTCTATAAAATCTTCAACACTCTGTCGTCTGCTGACTTTGCCCAGAAAGTGGTTACGGTTAACTGGAAACTTTAACATTGAGTCTGATGTGGACACAGATGCTGGGATGACTGCTATAGTTTTTCTGTCCCTCTGTACAGGCAAGCTAAAAACTAAGGAAAACAAATTATCCTACACCATGTTGGGCACTCATTAGGACTACCTCACTCATTAGAGGTTTGTATGTCCATAATGATTTCTAGTGCACAAAATAGCAATAAATTATTCCCAAGAATGGAGCTATCAAAGAATCTGACAAGGAGACAAACTATTCTAAATGCAGTCAATTAAATCAATCCAGAAGCTCTGATAGCAACATCTTCAACTGACTTGAAGTAAATAAACAAATGCAAGGCAAACTGTTTTAAAAACTAGTATACAGTCAAACCTGTCTTAAGCAGCCACCCATGGGAAGCTTAAAATGTGGCTGCTGAAGGCAGGTGGCTGCTTAATACAGTTCAAATATATAGGTCTATGAATTTTGGGGCAACTTTCCTCTGGCTGCTTAATACAGGTTGGCTGCTTAATAGAGGTGACCACTAACACAGGTTTGATTGTACATACCTCAATAGCATCATCAACTGATTTAAAGTAAACAAACGCAAACCCTCGAGATCTTCCAGACTGAAAAAAAGACAAACCAAAACCTATCTTTTAAAACAAGCACCCTATTTCAGCGACATCAGCATTAAGATTTATCCCTTAGCGTACCAAGGCGTATGTAGAAGACAACATTTTGAAATATATTCAATCTATTTTTTTTTTTACATTATTTTTTTCAAGAAAATAAGGCTTGACATTTCATGTAAACTATCTGCAAGGCAGATGGTTTACATGGAATGTCTAGCCTTATTTTCTCTGAAAAATAATATAAAATATATTTCAAAACATCATCTGAAGATGTGATAGGCACTCCAAGAGTTAATGCTCTGCATGCCGGGTAATTTCAGCAAATGACATTCTGAAATATTTTTCTAATTTTACCAAGAAAATAGACTATGACATTTCATGCAAACTGTCTCCATAGAGAAAATTTGCATGCAATGTCAAAGTCTATTTTCAGGGAAAAATAAAGAAAACTCCACTAATTTGTCATCTGCTGAATTAAGCCCAGGGAGTGGTAAAGGTTAACGTGCTACTGAGCAGGACTTACAAGGTCCAGTGTAAGTCTTCCATTTTATTTGACACAGATTCCAGAAAGTATACACTGACTTTGTAAAGAGTATTGCCCCAGATAAAAGGAACAATCAAACAAACCACAATGTGAGAAAAAATGAACCTCTGGAACCATGCTGTCTTATCAGTCTTTACTAGGTGAGCCATTAACACTCATGGATTCAAAGCTTCTACAGGCCTGTCGCACACATCTAAAACTCTGATAAGGACATGCCAGCAGGCTTGAGTCTTGCCTGGCAATATTGCTCTTGTTAAGATGCTTTTTCAATCTAAAAGTATTGGTATTTTTCTTGTTTCTCCACAAAAATGTACATTGTGGGTACTCATTAGAAGCGCCTCTCCGAGGCACTTCTAATGAGTACCCACAATGTATGTTTTTGGGGAGAAAAAAAGAAAATTATTTACCTGATACCCACTTTTACCTGAATCTAGGTGGGGACGCTGAAAGGTACAGTCGACCCTCTTTATAACGACATTCGATACACGACAAAATTCGTTATACCGACATTCGATACACGACAAAATTCGTTATAATAACAATTTGAATGTCACAAAACCCTCGCTCAGGAGATGACAGTTTGTTTGTTTGTGTTGAGGTTTTACGGCCCAGTCAACCCAATGGGGTCATGTCGAGCGCGGTCAGTTTACCTAACCACACGTTTACTGGGCAGGCTTAGTCCTCTAAGCGGTTGACCAGTATTGTGCACATTCTTTCGCCAGAAACTGTTTGTTTGTGTTGAGGTTTTACGGCCCAGTCAACCCAATGGGGTCATGTCGAGCGCGGTCAGTTTACCTAACCACACGTTTACTGGGCAGGCTCAGTCCTCTAAGCTGTTAACCAGTATTGTGCACATTCTTTCGCCAGAAACTGACAACTGCCCTTCTTGAATCAGCTGAAGGGAGAGAATGACCGTAGAAAATATTTCATGATCAATCTCCATGACCTCGGCGGGGGTTGAACCCGCGACCTCCTGGTCTCCAGTCAGGTGATGACAGTAAATGAAATATTATGTAAGAATATTGCATTAAAACTTAAGCAACATATGTTTTGGATTTTTGTTAGAATTGCCTAACAAATACCCAAAACATATGTTCTATGAGGAAATATGAATAAAACAAGGTCTTTTTTTACATATCATTTCTTTACATCAGCAAATTCATTTTAATGGCAACATCTTTGAGATCAAATGCTGTCGTGGTAACGAGGGTTCACTGTACATTTTCTAAGGTTGCTGCCCATATGTGGAGCAACAACAGTTAATCTAAAGATTCAGACACCTCATCTCCTTACCATACTTGTCCTAAAATTCAAAGAAGTTCACATGACTGCCTGGCTTGTGTCTAAAATTGCTGGATCAGTGTCAAACGGTGAAGATCCTGATCAAATCCACATCCTGAGGCATCTTATTTGAGTCTCCACTAACTGCTCAGGCCCGTCTTCAGAACGCTTGGGATAAAACATATGGTACTCGCTGGAAAGGTATCTACTCCCAAGAAAGCAAATTGGAAAGGTATCTACTCCCAAGAGTTTACTTTTCAAAAGGGGCTGTCTTCTAAGTAGTTACACTTTTTTCTTGGCAAGTTTAGTCTTCTAAGTGATTGTTTTGTTTGTTTGATTTGGGCTTAATGTCGCTATCAACAATCTTTCAGTCATATAGCGACACTGTTGGATGTGGCAAGGAGCTCAATGTTCACTTTTAGAGTGCTGCCTCACTGAAATATCACGCCCCAGACACTTTGACATGATATTCCACCCAGTCACATTATAATGACACTGCGCTGACCAGTTCTAGCTCTACTTTCTTAATGCTGAGCGCCAAGCGAAAGAGCATCTAGTACCATTTTTAAAGTCTTTGGTATGACCAGGCCGGGGATGGAACCTACAACCTCCCGGTCACAAAGCGGACACTCTACCACTGAGCCACTGTGCGGATACCCAGTACTTGTGCACATAGTTTTGCCAGTAACTGACAACAGCCCTTGAATCGGTGGAATATGACTGCCATATCCACTAAACATTTTTCTCAACTCTCTATACATACTCCGAAGAAAAACTATCTACCTGTAATACAAACATGTTCTTCCATAGGTCTAGATAAGAGTGGTTATCAGGTAAACAGTTTTCTTATTTCTCTAAGAAAACATATGTTGTCGGTACTCATTATAAGTGCTCGCCGAGGCGCTTCTAATGAGTATCAACAACATATGTTTTCCTTGAGAGGTAAGAAAAATATAGATACTTTTTGGTTGAAAAAATGCCTTAGTAGCTTCCAAATAGAACTATTTACCTGTCTGTCATAGACTATATTACATTCATCTAGAGTGCCATATCGACTGAAAACTTCTCTCAAATCTCTCTCTTGTGTGTACAAACTGAGACCAAACACTCCTAGACATTTCGAAGGTTCAGGATCATCCTGAAAAATAAAATACATTTTTATTATGTTAAAAAGATCCAAAAGTGTTGCAGGTTAAATATTTCTACATAGACGTCTGGGTAAAAAATTATTGCACTCAGAAAAAATCTCATTAAAATACACTGAAGCACTGCAAACTTTTAGCCCCCTAACTTATTTGCTTAGTAACATAGACACAAAGGCAGTCAGACACACTGACAAGAAACAGAAGTATAAGTAGGCACAACAAAAACATTTTATCTGAAATTTCTTAGATATTACAAAAAATGTTATTGTTTTTTTGCTTTTTTACCATGACATGTTTTTATGGTCAGTGAGTGCTTCTGATGCACAGCCACAACATATGTTTTCATGGAGAAGCACGAAAAATATCAATATTTTAAGGTTAAAGGAAAAACATTGCCTTATCTAGAGCTATTAAGCATTACAACTCTCTGGACAAATTCAGCAGACCTCAAACTGATACACCGTATTTACCCTCAGTATTTGGACACCTCAACTCCTTACCATACTTGTTCTGAAATTTGAACGAGTACAATTTATAACATGTCTAAAAATCGCTGGATAAGTGGCAAACAGTGTACACCCTGATGAGATGCCCGCATTCTGAAGTATTTCATCTGGGTCTACACTGTTTGCCCAGGCAGGTCTGTCTGTAAACATACAGTAAATACGTTATTTCACAGAAAACAGGCTGACATTTCTGCAAACTGTCTCCTCGTGAGATAATATGCAGAAATGTCAAAGCCTATTTTCCGGCACAAATATTTCAAAATGTTGTTTGCGAAAATTTTTTGTCAGCATGCTGCCATAGCTCTAGATAAGAGTATTAGGTAAATAGTTTCCTTATTTCTTGACAAAAACATATGTTGTGGGTACGCATTAGAAGCGCCTCGACGAGGCGCTTCTAATGAGTACCCACAACGTACGTTTTTGTCAAGCAATAAGAAAAATATAGATACTTTTTTGGTTGAAAAAAGTGCCTTATCAAGAGCTATGTAAAGCATTTAGAAGGCTAGTACAATGAGCTGGACCTACCCTATTGCCCGCATGTCTACGTCGTGAGGACATTGGCGATCTACTTCTGCTTCTTTTTCTGCTGCCACCGTAATCTCCACCACCTCTGCCATAGCTGAACATAGAAGATAAGAAATACAGGTGTATCAGGGCTACAAACAATTTCACAGTTCCAGATAAAGTGGGTTTTTTGTTTTGTTTTTTTTTTATCCTAAAATACTTATTTTTCTTATTCCTCTGTGTAAACATATGCTGTGGGTACTCATTAGAAGAAATAAGAAAAATATGCATTTGCAGCCTGCACTCTACTACTCTGCTGCCACATGAAGTCAGAATGAAACTGAGAATCCGATTTTCATTTTTGTTCAGTTTTCCCAAGGACAACCTTAAAAGGTTATTTTTCACTGCAACCCCAGCTGGCACTCAATGTTGAATCAATGTCGATGCAAAGTCATGACATTGCATTGACGTTGATGCGATGGGTATAATGTCTGCTGGGACCGGTGGCACTAATGAAATTCCTAAACTTTCATCATACTGTAGTTTTTATTTTCCTTGGGATCATTGAATCTATTCTGGTATCTTAGAAAACTGAGTTACTGTAATAACCCTCTAACTATTCGGACAGATAGGCCTGTGCGAACAGAGTAGACCCAGATCAGATGCCACAATTTGCGGCATCTTATCAGGTTCTGCATTGTTTGACATACAAACAGCAATATTTTAGACGTTGATTGTGTTGGGATTTAATGACATGTCAAACCCGTGAGTCATTTTGTGTCGTCTCCCAGAGAAAGGGAGAAGAGAGATAGAAGAGATAGTAGAGGAAATGAAAGAGAGTGGCAGGGGACAAAGAAGAAAATGATTGAAAGTGAAGAAATAGAATAAAAACATACCCCCTCTACCCATACCTGCTGCAAACATAGCAGACCTTGCCCAACTGTAAGCCAATATCAGCTGGATGCCCTGGAGGCACAAGATACACGACACCATTATATTCTGATATTTTTTGCTGAAAAAATATGAGTAGACTGCAAAAGCTACTCACATTTTTTCAGCAAAAAATTTCAGCATATTTGCGCATCACTTGATGTAAATTTTAACGAATCATTAACTTACGACATCATTAGTTTTGAACAACTGGGCCCTGGTAAATATAGTAGCCTTCAGGCAGTGCTACGTGCATATGCAGCCCTGCAAACCACATTACTTGCCACACGAAGAGTAGAAATGAAACCCAGGGTCCAGTTGTTCAAAGCGTCGTTAGCTTAACGAGCTCGTTAAGGGTCATTTCGTTAACTGTTCTAGCGGATTCAATACACAATATTCTGATATTTTTTGCTGAAAAAATGTGAGTAGCTTTTGCACTGCAAAAGCTACTCACATTTTTTCAGCAAAAAAATTCAGCATATTTGCGTATCACTCGATTAAAATTTTAACGAATCGTTAACTAACGACATCGTTAGCTTTGAACAACTGGGCCCAGACTCTGTTTTCTTATAATGAATTTTAGTCTTTGTATAGAGTATAAAGAGGGCTGACTGTGTTATGTTTAAAGTATTTCCAAGGGCAACCTTTACAGATTTTGTTTGTAAAGGAGTACCTGAGAAGAAGTCTGGGTAACTTTGTCTCCCATCCCTCCATAAAAAAAAACAATACATTCTTAAATAATACATGTGCATCTTAAAACGTTCTTATTAAAAATTCTAACCCTTCCTGTACAATGTCACCTACCTTCTACTTCTGGACCTGAAAGGAAAGAAAAAAAGCTACTGTTAGTGGAAATTTCTCATATTTTCAAGTAGACAAAAGTAAAAAAAGAAATCTGCTTTTTTTCATTTTTTGAGGAAATTTCTCAAATTCTCAAGAAGACAAAAGTAAAAAGAGAAATCTGCTTTTTTTTTTTTTTTTTTTGAGGAAATTTCTCAAATTCTCAAGTAGACAAAAGTAAAAAGAGAAAACTGCTTTTTTTTTGGGGGGGGGGGGGGGGGGGGGGGAAATTTCTCAAATTTTCAAGTAGACAAAAGTAAAAAGAGAAATCTGCTTTTTTCTTTTTTTGAGGAACAAAGTCAAACCTTTGAATAGGTCTAGATAAGAGTGGGTATCAGGTCAGTATTTTTCTTATTTGTCCACTAAAACATATGTTGTGGGTACTCAATAGAAGTGCCTCGCTGAGATGCTTCTATTGAGTACCCACAACATATGTTTTTGTGGACAAATAAAGAAAAACATCAATACTTTTGGATTGAAAAAGTGCCTTAACTAGAGCTATGCCTTTGTTTACAGTAACCATCTCCCTAACAGTCAGTTTTCTGATTTCTGAGTGCTACTTTCCTGTATGATTCACATCTTTCTAAAAAAGCCAACTCGATACAACAGTGTGTCCTGTGAAGATATCAGACTATGGATGCACAGGCTGATCTGTGTCTTTGCTGCATGCACATGCAATCTTGTAGGAAATTTTGTGTGGATACATTTTTGTTCAGATACAATATTTAGAATAAATGGGGTACATCTGAAACCATATATTAACTAGTAACGGTGTTTTCAGAGATTACAGATGTCCCCAAATGTTAATTTTCAGTTTTTCTACCGCTGTGATCCTGAAATTAGGTCAAGGTCACAAAAATTTAATCAGTTCTTTGTCATGTTCCAATTATATAGCCATGAAAATTTGGTAAGTTTGTTTGTGTTGAGATTTTACAGCCCACTCAACCCAATGGGGTCATGTCGAGCTCAGTCAGTATACCGAACCACACTTTACCTGGGCAGGCTTAGTCCTCTAAGCACCAGTATTGTGCACATTCAATTTGCCAGAACTGACAACTGCATTTATTGAATCAGCAGAAGGGAGAGAATGACTGTAGAAAATATTTCATGATCAATCTCCACGAAAGAATGTTGCCAACCCAGCGGGGTTCAAACCTGCAACCTCCTGATCACCAGTCGAACGTGCATCCAACTGAACCAATGAGGCCGGCAAAATTTGGTAAAAATCATACCACTGGTTCACAAGATATTGTGCAGTCAAAAAGGTGTCATGCCAATGCTGACACCAATGGGACACACACCAAAATCAATATGTCCCCCTCACCGTAGGTTGGGGGACACAATGAGCTGTGTTGTAAAAAGTTCCTGTGTACATGGACGTTATGAATCAAAGCTCTAAACAAAAATATCTAAAGGTTTCTGTTGGAAAAGAATACCTTTTCTGGAGCTAAGCCACAATATAGGGATCAAACATGGTTTTTCATGCATAACATATGCCAGGTCCTGAGGGAGGTGTTGAAAACCGAGGCCGGAGGCTGCGGTTTTCAACACCTCCCTAGGGACCTGGCGAATGTTAATGCACGAAAAACCATGTTCGATCGCTATTATTGCATAAAAACTGAAAACATTTGCTACAAGCTATTTCTTGCACTATTTTGTTTTGGCTTTTCACCGATGTCTCGCGAACGCAATTTCTACGGACTATGGTCGTTCTAGGGCCGGATAGTACACATCTCATAATGGCAGCAAATCTGTGGCCCCGGTATGATCGTATTAAAAGATGCATTGCCATGCATTAACAGCGCGTGAGTTGCCTTGTTAATACACGGCTTTTTTGGCGGTTAATGCACAGTTGTTAATAACGTGTGACACTGCTTTTTATGCAATAATATATGTGATTTCAGATCAAAGGTTATTAGGAATAGACATGTTTTGGTGCAGTCAGTGAGAAGACAAGATTTCTGTTTGATGCCCAAAGTCTGATGGACTTTCAAAATCTGTGACATGTTTCTCTCAAAGAGCAATAACAACTTGAACTGCTCGCCTTTGGCAAACACCATGAAGTGAGAAAGATATCAAGCTTAAGAAAGAATTGTAGTTACGCATTTTGCATCATCATAATGGGTACATAAATGTGGCCTAAAAAGAATAACAACAGCAAACTGCAACACCCACCCACGAACACACACACTAAAGTCCTCTGATGACAATCATTTTTTTAGGTAATTATTACTACTTGTGAGTGTATATTGTTACGAGCCAGGCGTAACGAGAAAGAAATGAAAGTGAAACCAGCAACAAGCTTTAAATTATTAACAATATTTATTCACAAAAAAATAAGATAAGATTCAAAACAAAAGAATGTAAGTAGACAGTACCTTTCAAGTTTATGTCACAAAGTCCCTCTGAACTAATCCATGAGAATTTATAAAACAAATCCTTTGAATATCAGTTTCTGATCCCACAATTTAATGTTCCTGAATTCAGAATTTAAGTCCAGAATGAATAAAATAGTAAAGTAATCCAGTATAGAATAATTTCCAGTGAAAGTATACAAAGATGCCCAGATGAAATTCTTCTCTCCTTATATAATATCAGAGAACGTTCTAGAAAAAGAATTTACTACAAGCATCTCTTATTTTCTAGGTTCCTTCAGGAAACTTCTAAATCTTCCATGACATGCCAAAAATAACTCAGTCCAGAATCAAGGCTGTAAACATCATGTTATTGTAAACATGTTGAACATTCCAGAAAGTTATTTTTGGAAACATAGTAAATAAAGCTATTTATGGAAACATAGTAAACATGTTGTTTAAAATAATTGAACACCCTGTTATATAACACTTCCCCTCTTCAGGGAAAAGAAAGATTTATGTAATAAAGCTTTCTTTTGCCATAAAATTATCATAAAATAAAATACTGATAAAGGCAATTATTATCTTATATACAGCAAGTTACAGGACACCACAGATCAAGACATCATGCTCTGGACAAGGCATCAGGAATAATATTATCTTTTCCCCTGATATGCCTGATGTCAAGATTGTATTCCTGTAACAACAGGCTCCATCTGAGCAACCTCTGATTCTTGTTTTTCATCTTATGGATGAAAGTCAGTGGATTGTGATCACTGAAAACAACAATAGGTGAGGACGAAGAAGTCAGATAAACTTCAAAATGTTGAAGAGCAAGAATGAGAGACAAACATTCTTTCTCTACTGTAGAATAATTCTTTTGATGTTTGTTAAACTTTTTGGAAAAGTAACAAACTGGATGATCCACACCATTGTCATCCTCTTGCAGTAATACACCACCTGCACCAACATCACTCGCATCTACTGCTAACTTGAATTCTTTATTAAAATTTGGTGCCAAGAGAACTGGCTCACTTCTCAGTATGGCTTTCAGTTTATCAAAGGCATTCTGACAATCACTGGTCCACTTAAACCTCATTCTTTTACTAAGTAAATTAGTCAGTGGCTCAGCAATGACAGAAAAATTATTACAGAATTTTCTGTAATAACCGGCCATACCAAGAAACCTCATCAGTTGTCTTTTGCATGTGGGCACCGGAAAATTTGAAATAGCTTCAACTTTAGCCTCTATAGGTTTAACCTGACCATGACCCACAACATGTCCTAGAAATGTTAAAGTTGCATGACAGAATTCACTTTTAGCAAGGTTTATTGTCAATTTTGCTTCACTTAGTTTATCAAAGAATGCTTTGATAGTTCCAAGATGGTGATTCCATTCATCACTGTATATGATGGCGTCATCGATGTAAGCATCGCAATGCTCGATTCCAGCTATTATGGTGTTGATTAAGCGTTGAAATGTTGCTGGAGAGTTTTTCATTCCGAAAGGCATTACTTTATAGTGATACAATCCGTCAGGAGTAACAAATGCTGAGATCTCTTTAGCTCTTTCTGTGAGAGGAATTTGCCAAAATCCTTTCAGAAGATCAAATTTAGTTATATATTTTGAATTTCCAATTTTGTCAATACAATCATCCATTCTTGGGATGGGAAAAGTATCTGTTTTACTCAAATTATTGACCTTCCTGTAATCGGTGCACATCCGATATGTTCCATCAGGTTTTGGCACAAGAATGCAAGGTGAACTCCATTCACTTTGACTTGGTTCAATGAAATCATTGTCCAGCAAATACTGAATTTCCTCCTTAAGATATTTTTGTTTTGTTGGATTCATTCTATATGGATGTTGTTTGACAGGTTGTGAGTCCTCAACATTCACATCATGATAAATTTTGTCAGTCCTTGTAGGAATGTCCGGAAATAAGTGTTCATACTGATAAATTAACTGTTTCAGTTCCTTTCTTTGGACTGGATCTAGGTGTGAAAGTTTCTGGTCGAGATCCTTTAGAATGTCAGAATTCTGGAGTTTTGATGAAGCAGGATCAGATTTGATGAAGTTCATGTCTTCAGAGTTCATTTCACTTTGTTCCTGAGGGACTGAACTAACAACACTAATTGGTGTAACAGAAGAGCTATCCCTATCTATGTATTGTTTAAGCATATTAACATGACATAACTGTTTTTGTTTGCGTCTCCCAGGAGTGTTAACAATGTAATTTACATCACTAATCTGTTTATCTACAGTGTAAGGGCCGTAATACCTGGCTTGCAATGGTTTGCCAGGAATAGGCAAAAGAGCAAGTACCCTGTCTCCAGGCATGAATTTTCTTTCTTTTGCATTTTCATCATACCAACGTTTCATTTTCCTTTGTGCTGACTTAAGATTGGTCCGAGCAGCCTCACAAGCTCTAGACAGTCTGTCTTTAAAATCTGATACATACTGAAGTAAGTTCAGAGAACTGTCATCAACTGAGAGAAATTTTTCTTTCAAAAGTTTCAAAGGTCCACGCACAGTGTGGCCAAATACCAGCTCAAATGGACTGAAACCAAGAGATTCCTGAACAGATTCTCTAACAGCAAACAACAACAAATGAATGCCTTCATCCCAATCTTTTTCAGTGTCAAAGCAGTATGATCTGATCATATTTTTCAGTGTCTGATGAAATCTTTCAAGGGCACCTTGACTTTCAGGATGGTAAGGTGACGATTTATACTGAGTAATGCCCAACTCATGCATGACCTGCTGAAAAATTCCAGACATGAAATTTGAGCCCTGATCCGACTGAACAGACTTTGGGAGACCTACAAATGTAAAAAACTTTACCAAAGCCTTAACAATGTTCTTAGTTTTAATATTCCTAAGTGGAATGGCTTCTGGGAAACGTGTAGAAGCACACATTATAGTGAGAAGATATTCATTACCTGACTTTGTTTTGGGCAAGGGACCAACACAGTCAATAATTATTCTGCTAAAAGGTTCATCAAAAGCAGGTATGGGCTGTAAATGAGCTTTTGGTATTGTCTGGTTGGGTTTTCCTACCATCTGACAAGTATGGCAAGATTTACAAAACTGAGAAACGTCAGATTTTAACCCTGGCCAGTAAAAATGGTTTAGAATTTTGTGATAGGTCTTGTTTACACCTAAATGACCTGACATGGGAGTCTCATGGGCCAAGTTCAAAATTTCAGGGCGATAAACCCTTGGAACCACTATTTGGTGGTTAACAGTCCACTCGTCTTCTGCTGAGACATCAGGAGGACGCCATTTTCTCATTAAAATGTCATTTTTGACATAAAAACAGACTGGGACTTGATCTGTTTCTTTCTTATCTAAAGCCCTTTCAAGCAAAGGCAAAATTTCAGGATCATTATGCTGTTCCTTACAAAGTTGTGACCTTGACACCAAGTCATGACCTTGACCTTGGTCATTTAATACTGAAGAGTAATGACTGGACTCTGACTTGTCACTTAAGTCTGTCTGCTTGCCAGACAGGCTGGGTGAAAGAGAATTTATAATCTCGTCTGTAAAAGACTGACCCAAAAAGGTATCAGTTAAATCAATTTCCCCATCATTCTGTTTTGCTTTCTTTGCCATGGCCCTTGTAACAGCACAAGATGGGTACAGATCAGGGATTTCCTGTTCAATGGGATCAGGTGGCTGATCAAGACAAGGTATAGTAGTCAAAAGTGGATTTACCACAACCTTATCTCCTGCTAAGTCATTGCCTAACAGTAAGTGAACACCTTTAAAAGGTAAAGAAGGTCGAATACCGACAGCCACTAAACCAGTTACCAAGTCTGAGGATAAATAAATGTTATGAAGAGGAACATTAACAAATCCACACTCTACACCCTGAATAAGGACACTTGTCCCAGAAGAAGTCTTCTCAGAAAAAGGCAGAGTATCTGCTAAAATAAGGGATTGAGAAGCTCCGGTATCTCGT
Source organism: Anodontia alba (assembly GCA_964016985.1). NCBI lineage: Eukaryota > Metazoa > Mollusca > Bivalvia > Lucinida > Lucinidae > Anodontia > Anodontia alba. The sequence continues at coordinate 2,914,917 of OZ024833.1, forward strand.
AAGATTTTAATTGGGGTAGATTGGGCATAGTCACTATTTAGTGACACAAAACCATCTGATAAGAATGGTTCATAAATCTCCATAACAGAATCAGTCTCAGGCCTTTTGGTCTGGATAGGATCTTCCTCCTTAACACATGACTGTGGTTTTGACCGTAAAGAGGTAAGGCCTGTAGGTTTAAGCCCCTCTTGTTTTTCTTTCTTTCTTTTCAAATGTAAACATTCAGATATAATATGACCTGTCCTTTTGCAATAATTGCAAATTGGTTGAGATAAGGGATTTTGATCTTTATTTTCACCAGAAGGTTTGGGTTTGGGAGTAAATGTTTGGCTATAATTGCCAGATGGATTACTGGGACTATGTTTGGATCCTGACTGTGGGAAAAATGGTCTTCTAGATGGATTAGACTTATTAATAAAGGAAACCTTATGTGTTAAAGCATAATCGTCTGCAAGTCTAGCTGCAGCTTCCAAAGTTTCAACCTGTTTCTCATCTAAAAAGGACTTAATGTCTGAATTTATGCACCTTTTGAACTCTTCTACAAGCATGAGCTGCCTAAGTTTTTCATGATCGGAGCCAATTTTCTTCGAAGAGCACCACCTATCAAATAACTGTTCTTTAGTTCTAGCAAATTCTACATGGGTCTGCTCATTTTCTTTCTTACTGTTCCTAAATTTTTGCCTGTAAGCCTCAGGGACCAACTCATAAGCCTTAAGAATTAATTCCTTTACAGTATCATAACTGGAGCTCTGCTCGACAGTCAGCTGAGTATAAATTTCTCGAGCCTTCCCAATTATAACACTTTGCAAAAGCAAGGTCCAATGCTCCTTTGGCCACTTTAAATTTTCTGCTACTTTTTCAAAATGAAGAAAATATTTGTCAACCTCTTTTTCCTGAAATGGAGGAACTAATCTAATGTGTTTGGTAACATCAAAATGAGAGCCAGACTCTAAAGGTTGCCGTTTTACTGTCATATTTTGCATTTCTAGTTCTTTCATTCTTAAATTAAATTGTCTCTCTCTTTCTTTTTCTTCCATTTCCATTCTTTCTTTCTGCATTTGTCTTTCTTGTTCAATTTTAAGTTTTTCCTGCTCTAATCTTAATTTTTCTAACTCAATTTGCTTCTGAATTTCAAGTTCTCGCATTTGCAAACCTGTATGTGTAATGAGAACAAGAGACAAAGCAGAAGAATCTAGTAATTCCTTATCAACCAAAAATTGGACCAAAACATTTTTTATTTCCTGTTTTAACATGGACTTGTTGACGTTAGTCAATTCATAGTGAGCAGCAATATCCAACAAATCTGACTTTTTGGCCAAATTTAACAGCTCCTGCGAAGGCGCAGCAATAAAAGCTTGAAGGTCAAATGACATGATTGCTTTTTGCTGGTTTTATCAAGTAAATTTATCAATCAGAGTTTATTTACTGATATTTTTCAAAAGTCAATACTTGCTTTTTTTTTTTTTTTTTTTTTATTATTATTATATTTTTTGTAAGTCAATACTTGTTTTTTATTAAATAATTTTTTTTTATCTTTACTGAAATCTTTTACAAGTCAGTACTTGTTTTATAGCAAACAAATATTTTTTTTCTTTAAAAATCAATATTTGTTTTCTTTAAAAAGCTCAAACTTGTTTTAGCTCAAGAAAATGTTCGATCCCGGACGAGCCCCCAATTTCTGTTACGAGCCAGGCGTAACGAGAAAGAAATGAAAGTGAAACCAGCAACAAGCTTTAAATTATTAACAATATTTATTCACAAAAAAATAAGATAAGATTCAAAACAAAAGAATGTAAGTAGACAGTACCTTTCAAGTTTATGTCACAAAGTCCCTCTGAACTAATCCATGAGAATTTATAAAACAAATCCTTTGAATATCAGTTTCTGATCCCACAATTTAATGTTCCTGAATTCAGAATTTAAGTCCAGAATGAATAAAATAGTAAAGTAATCCAGTATAGAATAATTTCCAGTGAAAGTATACAAAGATGCCCAGATGAAATTCTTCTCTCCTTATATAATATCAGAGAACGTTCTAGAAAAAGAATTTACTACAAGCATCTCTTATTTTCTAGGTTCCTTCAGGAAACTTCTAAATCTTCCATGACATGCCAAAAATAACTCAGTCCAGAATCAAGGCTGTAAACATCATGTTATTGTAAACATGTTGAACATTCCAGAAAGTTATTTTTGGAAACATAGTAAATAAAGCTATTTATGGAAACATAGTAAACATGTTGTTTAAAATAATTGAACACCCTGTTATATAACAATATGTCTGACATGTATGCTAAAAAAAAAAAAAAAAAGAGCTGTCGCAGGACAGCCTAGCTCGCCTGTATCGCTCTTTGCCTCTAAATACTTTAACCAAAACTTTGAAATAATTTTTTCCCAAGTCCGTGACCTTGACGTCAATTTCACTCATGTGGGTCTGGATGGTACAGCAAAGAAATTTCAGACCAGTATCTAACATCAGGGCAAGTGTGAACTATTTCCATCCAGAAGGTCCTGAGATATAGCCTTTTAAAAACCAAGGCCCAGTTGTTCAAAGCGTCGTTAGCTTAATGAGCTCGTTAAGGGTCATTTCGTTAACTGTTTTAGCAGATTCAATATACAATATTCTGATATTTTTTGCTGAAAAAATGTGAGTAGCTTTTGCACTCACATTTTTCAGCAAAAAATTTCAGCGCATTTGCGTATTACTCGATGTAAATTTTAACGAATCGTTAACTAACGACATAGTTAGCTTTGAACAACTGGACCCAAAACTTTAACAGATGCTTAGAATGCTATCTGCTACAAATTTTGCTTTACGTTTTAAGGTTTAATATGAGGTAGAATTTCTTCTGCTACAGAGATAAACATCATTTTAAGGAAGGAGGCACAGATCTTACCTTCTGGATGAACGTCTGTAGGGACTTCTGGATCGGGAACGAGAATATCGCCGACGACTTCTACTTCTGGACCTACAGAAAAAAAATTAATGTTTTTATTCAATAAAGAGTTAAAAGATGTGTCCAAATTTTGGTGTTAAGTTAGAATCAACAGTTTTGATTCGAAACCAAACATGGTTGACCCATTCTGACCATTTTAGTTTTGACATAATTAATACCTGAAGAGAACAACACCAGCAAGTTTCAATGGAATCCTTTGCCTTAGAGGATATGCGATAAAATTGCAACACTGGAAGCCAATGGTTATTTTCAGATTGCAAGATGATCCGATGACAGACGTTTCAGTTGAACACACTGAGGGGACATCCCTGGCAAGTTTCAAGAAAATTCACCCAGTGGAATCAGAGATGTGAAAATGAACAAAATGTTTTTGAACAGACAGCTGGAAGCGGGATACTCCCTCTCACAGAAAAGTCCTGTACAGGCAAGTTAATAAAAATTACTGAGATGTCAACACCTTAATTATCATGCAAACTTCACTGATACCATGTGGTGGTACATGCAGTTTTATTCTTTATTTATTTTTTTTTCCCCAGGTTGACCCAATTCAAATCCCCTTACCTTGAATAGGATCTTCTCCTTTTTGAATGTTTTCCATGTGACCTTGATCTTGATCTGGAGTACGACCCCGACCTTGACCTTGAGTGAGACTCTGACCTTGAACGTTTTGAGTCACCAGACTTTACTGATCCAGTAGGAGAATGATGTTTGGAATCATGTGATGGAGACCTTGAGGCCCTGTCCTGTAAAACAAACATATTTTAATAATTTAATACGGTTTTATTTGTGTTGGGGTTTAAGGACATATCAACCCTTGTGGGTCATTTTGTGTCGTCTCCCAGAGAAAGGGAGAAAAGAGATAGAAGAGATACATGTACATGTAGTAGAAGAGATGAAAGAGAAGAACAGGGAAGAAAGAGGAACAAGACTGAAAGTGATGAAACAAAAACATTCCCCCTCTCCCTTACCTACTACAGTATAGCAGGCCTTGCCCAACTGTTAGCCATTATCAGTTGGACGCCCCGGTGACGTAAGATACATGACACCTTCGCACCACCCGACCACCCCCAATTTAGTATGGTAAAACATATTTTTAGTTCATGTTTTAAGTTTACTGTACAGTAAGGCTGGCTTATCAGAGCTGAAAAGATAATCGATTATCAGTCATGGCATTGTGATCGATAATCGATTAGTAATTAAGACAACAGCAGATAATTCAAAAATGAAACAAGAATTGTCTTCCTTTTTCATGACACATCATCTCAATGTCATGCATGCACCTGTAAAGTTTCATAAATACATTCCATACGGTTAAGGAGTCATGGCCCGGACACAGTTTACTATATGGAACTAAGTAAAGGGCAGATAATTCAAGAAGCAAGAGTTGTCTTCCTCTTTCACGACACATCATCTCAATGTCATGCATGCACCTGTAAACTGTAAAGTTTCATAAATATATTCCATACGGTTAAGGAGTTTTGGCCTGGACAGGGTTTACTATATGGAACTAAGTCAAGGGCAGATAATTAAAAAAAAACAAACAATGAAGAGTTGTCTTCCTTTTTCATGACACATCGTCTCAATGTCATGCATGCATCTGTAAAATTTCATAAATATATTCCATATGGTTTAGGAGATGGCCCAGACACGAATTGGGATGGACAGACGTGCATACGGGACGGATTGACAGGGTAACACTTAATGCCTTTCCGCGATTCTTCGAATAGGCGGGGGCATAAAAATACAGCGTTGGGAAGCAATTTGACTGTTTCAACGATATTTTTCCGACATCATCAGGCAAGCGCTCAACAGTAATTTTGCTTCGTGATGACCACTTTTAACGCCTAGTTTTAGCTAGTATTTATAGTCAAAATATGAATGAATAGTGAGCACAGCTCACAAGGTGCAAAGCGTGTCGCGAACGAAGTGAGCTCTATGGTAGGGAATATGATCAAGGAAAAGTAACATACAACGATATATACTTTCAGCAGAAATCGCTCTGACCAATTTTCTTCCCGTTTTCTTCCCTAAGTTGTCACCGGAAATTGACAGGACTGGAGTGGATTTGATACTAATAAGTGCCACGAAGTGACAAGAAACGAGGGTCAATAAGTGTCAAGAACACATTGTTGATTACTTTTATTATTTATTATTGATTTAGATATACTTTTATATACTGATAGTCATTCTTTAATGATGCTGTGAAGGACTTTTGAAGAGACTACAGATAGGTCTGTGCTGTGCTCGCATTTAGGCTAAGCCTATTTTCATATTATTTGTGGTTGTGACATTTGAATGATTACTTAATGAGAATCTCTTCTGAAAGAAATGTTTGATGAATGGAAATGCTTTATTTTACTGTCCAATAAATGTAAACAACAACTTTCTGCCATCCAATAGGTACGAGCCCAGTATGTACTCTGCATAAAGACTGAGCGGTTCCGGATGATTTTAATCGTGTAGTGTTTAAAAGGTCTATAGCCCTAAATAAAAAAGGAAAAAAAATGTCATATTCTGCTTCATATTAGCTTAGAACTACTCATCTGCATTTACGTCGGGTACATTATTTTGCTCCTCTTAGAGCTCATGTTCTTAAGTCAGAGTGTCACACATTACATGCCTATTCAAATATATTGAAAACTTCACAACCAAAAAAGGGAAATTTTCCGATAAAAATTTGATATTTTTCATATTTCTGCTCAAAACATAGACTGTGGGTACTCGTTAGAACCGCCTCGGCGAGGCGGTTCTAACGAGTACCCACAATCTATGTTTTTGAGCAGAAATAAGAAAAATAATATATACCCCTGTAAACCCCACTTTTACTATATAAAAGTGGGGTTTATGGGTTCAAAATTATATCGGCATGTTTTCGTGATGCAGGCGAAAATCATCAACAAAATGTCTGTAAAAATGACGCTACAAGGACGTTGAAAACCTGGAAATGTCTAGTATTTTCTAGATAACCGAGCATTTCAGTGGCGAAAGGCCTAGTTATAGCATCAGTTTGCTAAAATATATAAAGAACGATAAATGGTATGCAGACACATCTTCTTACATTGCTAATCCCGTTTTCGCTCATTTTTCTTTGTTTTTTCTACCACGCTTCTTCGATTTTCATGAAAAATGGCCACCGAAGGAATTCTGGGATGGATGTGACTTGCTGACTCGGCGACCGTGTAAATGTAGACTATTGACTCATGCGCCGTGTATCTGAAGCGTTGTACATAGTATATTAAAAAAAAAAAAAAAAAAAAATCTAAACTTTGGCTACAGTTAGAATAACAAATCAGAGACTGCTGTGCTCAGCTGCTATGATCTTTAATGTACATTGAAATTATTGCACATACGTTTGTTTTGGGTATGGTGATAAAAACATTGCTGAAAGTCTATAAATAATCATCAGACATCAAGGTACTTCCCCGGGGGAGTAATTAGGTTTATTAATGACATTGTTTAACAAAAGTGATGCTTATATTACACGATAGACATCTGGGGTCGTTGGATTGCCTATTTAAGCATCGGTAAAATCTCGGTTGAACATTCGAAGGCTACTTGTCAAGTTAAAATTAATCATCTCTTTCGGGCGACGTTTCGTAACTCGTTCAAACGACATTGGATATTAATTCGAGCGGCGTTGGGTATTAGAACGACGCTGGCCTGCTAATTCGAACGACGCTGGATACTCCGTGTAAACGACGTTGGATAAACCCCGTTGAACGACGCTGGACCGCAGTTTGAGCGACGCTAGATCGTATTTGAACGACGTTGAATAGCCCAGTTTAACGACCTAAGATGTCTCAACACAGTTTCTTGAAGCCTGCATGTAATTAAGGATAAGCACAGATTTTGTTAATATGGATTGTATAGAATGAAAGACTTAAACTTGTAAAAATAAGCGCAGTTACAACGATACTAAATGCCCTGCGCTCAAAACAACCTACGCCTCGGCGGTGGCCCTTTATAGGGTGGTTATCCTACCGAAAGAAAAAGAAAAAAGAAAAGTATAAACCCTGTCGGAAACTGTAAGAAAAAAATTAAGGAGTTTTTTTTTTTTTTTTTACATAGGAAGACATTGAGACCCTTATTTTTGCATTATCGAAAAAAAGGATACTTTTGTTAAAGGCTACAATTTTGCATTTTAAACATCTATGAAATCAGTGGCAAAATCATGGAGCCGTGGCTTTCGCTTTTCTCGATGCTCACCAACCACATGTTGTGGCTATTCAAGAAACAAAGATTGACAGCACAATTACAACTTAACTGTTCCCAGAAACTTGAATGTATAGTGTGTACAGAAAAGACAGAAATACTCATGGTGGCGGGATGATGCTACCCATTCATAGAATCATCTCTCACATGCCAATCATGGAATTGGATAATAAATCTGAATCAGTTTGGGTAAAAATACTCGTATTAGCAAATAAATCTTCTCACTATGTAGCAATTTAAGTTGGTATCGACAGCCAAATGGGACCGTCGCAGACTTCTTTGGATGGTGATGTTCCTCGTGCGTGTAATGACTCAACTGATGTAGTTTCTTACATATTTAATGACATAGAGATAGTACAACATGTAAACAAAGACTGTATCCAAGCAACTGACGTTACTGACGCCAACGTCATTGACGTCGACTGGTTTTAGGATATTACATCTCTCCCTCTTTTTAAATAATCAGCCCATGCAAATGAAAAAAAGAAAGAAAACAAGTCCTCATCTTACTAATAGTGTGTTTTAGTGTTAACTGAAGACACCAAACGAAAATAGTTGGTTTTGTCAACTTTATAACCTTGATTTAGCTGTACATGTACAATGCAATAATTCGTACTGTGCACTCAGATTCTCACATTCCTTAAAATATGTATTTCTACTTTTAATCCCAAGTTACTGATACACGTGCATTGTCTTTCCTTTCTCTCTGAGACTGTAATTAAAATGCGTGCCCTGAGATTGTATACCATCTGCATATACCCTTAAGTTTGGATTGGATAATGGCTACAGTTTTCTTCAGATGTAGGTATTTGTTCTTCCACTTGTGTACCTCCTTTACACGTGGTTTCAACTTCTGTGTGTCTGTCTTCTCCAGCTTCAGTGTGCTTATTGTCATATTTGTTGGATCGAAGTCTTTACAATATACTGTCTTTGATTTTATATCATGTGACGCATGTTTACTTTCTTCCGCAAGTTTTACTCCTTTTATTCTACAATGACCTATTCTCTTCCAGCGAGTCTGTTTGTCCAAATTTTCTGACTTGTCTTGTTCTGTAGAATTCCTTTCTCTGTCACTGTTTTGCTTGGTTTTATGCCGCATCATGACTGGTCTGTATAGCAATGATTCCTGGTACCTCTTTGTTCTGCAAACAATGGCGAAATGGTCTATCTTCTGACATTTGTAACACCTCTTGCGGTATGCTGGACAGCCTTGACCTTTTGGATGAACACCACATAAGCCACAGTAACTACATGCCATCATAGTTTCATTACTGTTTTCATATCTTTGTCTAAAATTCAATTTTCTACCATATTGCATCTGCTTTATTCTTGCTCCTCTGTGCATGCTTGTCAAATGGTCCATACAACTCATCTGCAGTGACATCTCTTCAAATTGTCTAACCTCTGCCAGAAACTTTGATAAAGACCATTCTTTCTTGATGCATTTCTGTATAAGTGTTTGGTTGTCTGTTGTTTGGATCAAATGTTCCAAAATTCTCTCTTCACAAGCATCTCCAAATTCACAACTCTGAGCTTGCAAACGTAACCTGGTTGCATATGACAGTGTTGTTTCTCCAGTTTCTGGTTTCATTTTAAGGAATACATACCGAGAATAGAATATGTTCTTCTTCAATATATAATATCCATTCAGTTTCTCTCTCAGTAATTGATATTCATCCAGTTTTCCATCTGCACATGTATCAGGCAAAGTCTTTTCAAGGTGAACAATTTCTCTTCCACCGTATATAAGTAGAGCATCTTTCTTGTCTTTAGGACTCTTGATTCTAAAATAGCGAAATTCCCTTTCTATCTCTTCCAGACATTCTTTCCAAGCTTTGCTAGTTGATAATCTATTTTGTGTTGGTCTGAAAAATGATATTGGTAAGTTCTTTGTAGCTGTTATTACTGTGACTGATCTATTTTGTGCCATAGCTAGCCCCGTTTGATCTCAAATGTTATGCACAATTACTATACCGCTTTATCTGACTTGCTGCTATGTTTTATCACTGTTTCTTCACCATTTCTTTCTCAACAATAGCTACTCAGTAGTTCTTCTCAGGTACCTTGTCTTGTTGTCCGCAGTCTTTTCTATATTCCTTGCTTACTGTTCTTAATTTCTTCTCCTCATCATCAGCTTCATTAACTTATCTCATCAGAGTCTTTCAAATCTTCTATCCCCGCGTTCTGTCTGCCATTTTTCACCTCGTCGCCAATGTAATGACTCAACTGATGTAGTTTCTTACATATTTAATGACATAGAGATAGTACAACATGTAAACAAAGACTGTATCCAAGCAACTGACGTTACTGACGCCAACGTCATTGACGTCGACTGGTTTTAGGATATTACAGTGCGGAATCCTACGGTGTTAATATTTCACAATAAATTCGATTTGCCAGAGTGTCTAGTCATGTAACTGACTTCAACACTCGTAATAAATTGCTAACTGCTAAACTTCTTAATCAGGGTTATCGGTATCATAATTACGTAAAGCCTTTTCTAAGTTTTATAGACGTCATTCCGATTTAGTTTCAAAATTCAATGTTGGACTAAAATCTCTTCTGCAACAAGGCCTATCGGAAACCGAATTTTATGGTGACTTAGTGTATAAATTTAGAAAAATATATGCTTGCAATGACTTCAGTACCCAATTTCGTAAAATCATTATTCGATAAAAAGATTGGGTACAGCATAAATGTTATACGACAGACTGCATGCATGATTGTTAACCCAATCACGGTTAATAACTTTGCTTCCCTCTTTAATTGCACGCCGGCGGGTTAGGCCTCAGATTCTATGATGGTTCCAGCGTAAAGGCTTACTTGAAATTTAATTTTGGGTAATGTTGGTTGGTACCTGATGCTCTATCTTTGGTCCGGCCTACTGGAGTCTAACTGATGGTTTTCTTTTGCTCCAGCATTTCAATTGTTTCGTGCTGTCGAGTCCTTGTCGTTGTTGCATCTCTGTAATTAGTTGATTTTTTGTGTTCTAGGAGATGTAGCACTGATGAGTTAGGAAGCCTTCATGCGGACTGAACAAATTATGTGTCTAAACCGCGGCAGAAGTAAGGGCGAGGATTGTGGCCACGTAAAATCGATTTAAGCCCCCGCCCCTCCCCCCAGGGAAATACTTTTCACTGACCGTTCCAAGGCGGTTCTTCTGTCATGGTTTACTTTTGTTATAGTTCGTCTTTGAATGTGTGTGTCGCTTACTTTTGTTTTGGATAGCCATTTGGCCACTTTGTGGGAAAGCAGTTGTCCGTTTGGCTTTCCGCTAGTGATATTTCCATTAGGGTCTAGTTATTTCGTATTTGCGTTTCTTTCCCTTTGATGTCTCTGTTGGGAGGTGTGGGATCATTGCCTTCCCTTCTATTTTCCAGTTGTTTCGAGATCAGCTTGATCATATTAAGTCTCAGCATATTGTAAAAAAAAAAATAAATAAAAAAAAAAAAAAAAATAAAAAAATAAAAAAAATAAAACAACAACAAAACAACAAAACTTCGATCAGTCCATGTACTAGGTGACTTCAACTTCTAAGAATTTGTCTGGCCGATCAGGAATCGATACAATTACCTAACACCTTCCGTCCAAGACACCAACGGAAAAGAAGGACGCACCCAAAGACACATTTGTTTCCTTCTTTGGCTAGAACCGCCCCGCCCCAGCCGCCCCCCTCTCATGATATTATGAGGTGATTATAAGGATGTTGAGTCTCCTTAGGTGGGGCCCTATAAGGGGTAATTCATATAATTGAGAAGTATTCAATATGTTTCTTTAGAACCAAATAAATTCATTTGCAAATTTTGTATTTTTGTTGATTTGTATTGTATCACTTTATTTATTTACTTATTTTTAGATTTTTTTTTTCAAAATACAAAAATGTTTTTTTTTTCTAGCGTTGTGAAAAATACAAATAAACTGAAATAGAAATATAAAATTGAATTTTTATTTATTTATTTATTTATTTATTTATTTATTAAAGTAAATAAGAACACTTCACAATTATTCCAAAGCTGCCTTAAAGCTAAATATTTTGGCTGCAATCAAACTGAATCTGCAAATATTTTGTCTTGAGACTAATTATAAGAGTTCACTTGGAAAGAACAACAGAGGAATACACTAAATGATATTTATTAATGAAAGTAAAACATAATGGAATTATCAGAAAGTTTTCTTTAAGAGCATAGCTCTTGACACGATGTTTTTTTTTTTTTTTTTTTTTTTTTTTCAAAGTATTGATATTTTTCTTATTTTTCCATCAAAATTTATTCAGAGTTCAAATCATCATTTGAAATATAAATACACCGTTTATGAATTTCACAAGACGCACATTTTGACACAAAGAAATTAATCTTACTGATGGAGCACTATATAATAAATCTGGTATGGAAATTAAAAAAAAATAATTGTATCCAAAAATGTGAATATTTATTTTCCTGCAATCACACAAACTGAATTTTCTGAAACACAGTTATTTCTACAAAAAAAAGGTAAGAGAAAAGTCCAGGGAGTGCCACAATCAATAACCGCAGCCCTTCCCAGACATCAAGAGGAAGAGGAAACCGACAAACCCAAACAACCACAAATCAATCAAACATACGAAAAGCACTAAGATTAGCTCTCTCTTCCCCAAGCGAGGTAATCGCAATGCTAAAAGGACTGAAAAACACAAGAACAAAATGGCACAAGGTAAGACATACAACAAATCGCCTCGCAGAATAAACCACAAAGCACCAAAGAGTAAGCCTAACACCGGGACCACCGCCTTAGAACGGTCAGTAGAGTAAACCACAAGCTAGTCTGTATGCTGTGAAGATTCAGATTACCCTGCGCACCTGCACAGTCTGATCAGTCGTCACCACTTGCTCTATAAGACATACTGCTTCTTCGTCCAAATAGACTGATCAGGCTGCGGGGATGCGCAGACTGATCCTAGTCTTCACTGAGCGTGCATGGGTAAATATTTAATTACGAGACTTTTTGACGTATATTACTTGCTAAAATCAACTTATTTGTTTTCCATTTTTTGGTGACAAATAAGAAAGTATGACTCTTGAAGTACAATATTCTTAAGTAGACACTATTTCTAATACAAACTAGAGTTTCCATAGCAACCGGAAGTGCCCCGTAACGGTGAAATGCCCAATCCCGTTACGGGGTAGTCCTTGAGCTAAGCTTTGACTTGCTTCCTTCAAGCTGTATTTATGCTGAATAAGTATAAAATGCTTATGCAGAGTATTTCTAATACTTATTAAATCTAAAAAAAAAATGTTTCTTACTTCAGGTTTTAGTACATAAAATACATGAATGGTATGGACAATTATGAAAAATAATGAAATTAGACAAATTTTTCTCTGTGACTATCAAAGGAGGTGTCTTGTAAAGTAACACTTGCTGTGGTCAACATGCCATTATGTATACGTCTATTTAGTCATGAAAGGAAATCTAGTAGAAAATATTTCTGTTTGAAATAATTAATTCTTATTTTCATATGTAAGGGAATGGACAGTCGTAACGGTACACGATAGCCGTAACGGTAAAAGTATAGTAACTTCAAAATAACATCTTGGCATGTTAACGTGTATGTCTCAGACCCATTTACTCTATTTCAGTGGATGAGGGCTTCTGGACATTTTTAACGCTGGCAACAAAACTACTGATCCAAAAAACATAATATGAACACAGTTACAAATGGGATGGGTATCCCTGAATTGGCATTAAATTCGAAAAACACTGATGATAAACCTGTTGATCAAACATAAAAAAAAAAGGTAAGAGAAAAGTCCAGGGAGTGCCACAATCACAAATCGCAGTCCTTCCCAGACACCAAGAGGAAGAGGAAACAGAGAAAACCAAACCAGCGCAAACCGAACAAACGTACAGACAGTGAGAAACAGTTTATATCATCCCCATTTAGGAGGCCCTCCCTTGAAATATTTCAGCATTTTTCCTTGTTCCCCAAAATCAAAATCTTAATTTTCTATGTTCCCTGATCCCCCAAATTTTATTTGTTTCCCCCATGTTCCCTTCATTTTTAGACTGATAGTCCCCTGTTTCTCTGAAATAAATGACATTATTCTGCTGTTCCCCATAACCCATGGGGGGGGGGGGGGGGTGGGGGGGGGCTCATTTAGGTCAAAATGGTTTCATATGAAAAGGCTTTACGTTTACGTGAAAAATAAAATGGACGGTGTGGACGCATAATAAATGTAACATGCAATATTTTCATTCAACAGTCAATTTTCCTAATATTGTTATGTTCTTCGGTTGCGTTTCCACCTGTAAACTGAATAATGCAGTTACATGTATAGAAGTGTTACTGAAGTTCAACCGTGTCCAATTCAAATGTAGGGGCTTCATGACAAGATAAGTAAGTAACCAAAATTCTAGCATCACAACACAACTAGTAAAACAGAAAGCAAAGTGGGCAGCTGTTGAAGACGGTGACCACAATGCTAGCGTCACAACAAATATACAAAACAAAAAAACAAAACAAAAAAAAAAAACAAACAAAAAAAAACAACAACAGAAAAACAAAAAAAAACAAAAAAAAAAAACAGAAAGCAATGCAGGAACCACAGAGCTACAAAGAGTAAGAACAACACCAGGACCACCGCCTTAGAACGGTCAGTAAAATAAACTACCGAGGGGTTTAAAGCACTTTTACAGCTAGCCAACTTCACCCTGGGTCCCGATGCTGCTCTTAATACAGAAATACATAAAAATTCGGTTCGCATAAAGGCTCCTCAGTCAATGCATCAAAGCGAAAACATAAAAATCAAATTAATCACAATGACAAACAAAGACAAGTACTCATGGCTAATTCTACTGTATGCCAGAGTAAATGAAAACCAGTAGTTGAACCATGGCGGGCCAAGCCAAAGACATATCGTCAAGCCCCAACCCACTGGTTAAAGTTTTACGAAGAGGCCATTATTGAGGCTGAGGCCCGAACCGCCGTCGTGCAATTGAAGAGTGGAGCATAGCCATCGACAACGATTGGGTTGCCAACTAAGCATGCAGTCTGCCGCATAATATCCAGGCTATAGCGAATTCTTTTATAACGGTTAATTAGTTTTCTGAATTGGACATGTGGAACGCTCCAATGGTGCAGTCAAGACAGCCTTTCACATACAGGTTGAGGGAAAGCGTGGGCCTGGGAGGCCCAAATGACATGGAGGCTATCAACCCTCATGATAGAAATGTGTGGAGATCTGGTGTGAGATCTGCCATGCGTGCAGCAAGCCAACTATCTGGAAGGAGGCCCACTGATGTGGATGTTGCCCCTGTATCTGCACATTAATAAAAAATCCGATTATGATGATTATGATGATGATGATGAATTGCTCCGAAAAGTTAGATTTTCCCACATTTTTTCTAAATCTGTACACTAAGTCACCGTAAAATTCTGGACCCGATATACCTTGTTGCAGAAGCGTTTTCAGACTGACGCTATATTTTTCTATCAAGGCACTCTGTCTGCGATAAAATTTCGAAAACGCCTTACGAAGTTTAAAATAACGATAGTTCGGCCTGAGAAGTTTGGCAGTAAGGGCTTTATTACGGCAGTTAAAGTCAGTTAAAGTCACTAAGATTTGAAGAAGCTCTGGCGAATCTAATAAGTTGAGATATGTATACCCCATATGAGGTACGCCGGGGGACATCGCCATCCAGAAAAAGGCAATTGATTATATCAAAATCAAAATCGTCCCGTTTATCATAAATTTAGGTGGAAACTGTACCATTATATATACATAGATTCAAATCCAAAAAAGGTGCCTGGGTATCGGAAGAATTCGACTACGTTCCTAATAAAATATTAAGCGTTGACGAGTTCTTAATATCCGATGGAGTTGTGTTCCATATAACTGGTCGAGAGTATGAGAAACTGTTTTTAAACAAGCTTAAATTCGGTTTGGGGTTATAAAAATTCTGATTCGAGACAGGTCGTAATGAGGTATCAGGTACTGTGTCCGCTCGTAGCTGAAAAAAAAATCCATATCATGTATCACTTTGTACATTATTTTTGCTTTGTTGACAAGTACATTTTGATCAAAAGACAAACTATTAAGTCGTCTTCAAGCTCTATCAAGGTCTGAATATTCAGTCCCTAAAATAATTTTGTAAACTCGCCTTTGAAGTTTAGTTATTTGTAAAACATTATAATTAGATGAATTTCCCCATACAATATTGCAATAATTAAAATGTGGTTGGATGTAAACTTTCGATCTATGCTCCATAGTTAAATACGAATGTATCTTTGATAGAAGCCAGATATAGTTAGTTTATTACATTTCACTCAATCCTTTTTACAACGGCAGCATGAGGTACATTGAAAAAAACATTATGATACGAGGCTTTTTGCACAATTTACACATCTAATAAACATTCAGCATTCGAGTTACATATTTAAATATGTCATATATTATTACTGTTCAATATACATATACTTATACATATACACACACACACACATATACATATACACACACATATACATACAAATACATGAGCCGACACAAACGTATACACATACACACATATGCATATACATATACATATACGTATAGTTATACCCATATACACATATACATACATATACACATATACATACACATATATACACATTCACATACATACATACATACATACATACATACATGCACACACATATGAATATATCCTTTTTATGGGAGGGTAGATTACAAACTTGCAAAAATACTTTTAATAAAGATACAAAGTTTTCGTAACTTGGCAGGATTTTTTGTATTTAGAAGCATTGAAAACTTCATTACATTAGGCCGTACAAAAAAAGTCCTGTCTATATACTGCCGTCTAAAATTAATGAAGTAGTTACATGTTAACAAGTAATGATACTCATCGCCAATATCTAAATGACATAAATGACATAGTCTGTTCTCATTTGGTATTCGCCTCCAACGTCCGGTCTCGACAGGTAACATATGATTTCTGGTTCTAAATTTTACTAAAAAATTTCTAAATTTGGCCGGTACGTTCACAAGATATTTTTCGAAACAGAATTGTGTTTTAAAAAGTCGGTAATTATAACAAGATGTATTATTTTCTATTTGAAATTTCCATTCATTCAAAAATAAATCTATGAGTTTTTGTTTCGTTGCTTTTATCAACCAGTTCCTGTTTGGAAATGTATGCATATCCCAAAAGCCACTGAAACCACATGAAATCAAAATATTTGTAACATTTTCTAACCATATGAATTTATTACTTATTGAGTGCTGGAAATGAGATAGAGCTACCGCATATAATTTTGACGATAAATTATTAGTAGTAGGGTATACTAACTTTGACCAGTATGAGATTATACGACATTGAACATCTAATTTAAGTGGCATGACTCCTGTCTCGCCATAAACCATACAATTAGGCGTCGATTTCTTTAAATTTAAAATAAGTTTCAAACATTTAAGCTGCACCTGTTCGAGTATATTAATATTACCCGTTCCAATGACTTCACACCCATAAAGAAGTATTGGTTTCACTGTCTTCTCGAACAAGTCAATTTGTGTATCAATAGGTAATAACAATGACCGTGCTTTCTTCAAAAGGCAAAACATTGCACGAGTTGCTTGAGCGGCAATAAGCTTCTTTGCAGCAAGAAATGAACCACTTCTACTGAAAAGTATACCCAAATATTTAAATTCTTTGACAATCTCTAGGGTTTCATTATTCAATGTAAAATTATAATTTTGAAATCGGCCCTTTGAAAGAATCACAATTTTTGTTTTACTGCTATTAATTAATAATTTCCAGGTTTCACAATATGAAGCATAAGCAGTTAAAGCATTTTGTAAGTCTTCGGCAGATTCTGCAATGATAACCGTATCATCGGCGTACAGAAGTACAAAAACCTTAAGAAAAATATACAGTGTATCATTTACATCACTAGCGCATGAAACGCCGTTAATATTACCATTTTGACATAAAAAATCTTCTAAATCGTTCAAAAATATTAAAAACAGCAATGGTGATAGATTTTCCCCTTGTCTAACACCAATATTACACAGAAAAAACCCCGAGCTTTTACCATTTACAGAAACACATGACTTAACGTTACGGTACATACTTTTTACAACATTATAGCATTTCCCATTTATATCAAGTAATTTCAATTTGTAAAATAACCCATCTCTCCAGACTGTGTCAAACGCACGCTTTAGATCAATAAAGGCACAAAATAACAAGATATATGATGGAATCTTTTTACAAACGTATTGAAAATGATTAGTCCACTGCAAATTCTGATCAACATTTACACCTAGTATTTTATCACCGCGGACGCCTGATTACACCCTTTATTCTGGGGTCCATGTCTGTTGGTCTGAACATTATGATTCGTCATTCGTTTATGGATTTATGAGTTTGGATTACGGCTTAGGTACCATGACCGCAACTACTGTTGTCAGTTGTAAATTGAAATCATTGTATGTTAAATTGAAAAAATAAAATTCATGTAGCCTTATAAGCTTCTGTCTGGCATTAATTAACATTATTTTTGTTTTTTCGGCGTTAAGGAGCATGTCATTTTGTTTACACCGTTTCTGCAGTTTAATAAGAGAATGTTGTAAAATAGATTGTAGTGTTTCTAAATCAGACTGCATGTCATAAATCGTTGTATCATCAGCGTATAAGTCAATCGAATGAAGTTTTCCAGATAAAACAAATGGTAAATCATTTATGAAAATTAAAAATAGCAAAGATCCTTACACAGATCCCTGAGGAACACCATACTTAATATCACATATCCTGGAAATTATTCCATCAATTGATACTACCTGAGTTCGTTGACAACGGTAAGAATCCATGAACTTAATAAAATGCTCGCTACATTAATAGACACCTAATTTCTTAGCAGTCAGAAATGAATTGTTTTCGAAAGGACTCTAACAAAAAACAAAAGATAATATGATTTATCATCTGTTCAAATAAATCTATTTTATGGAAGGGGTTCATGAATACAAATGAAAAGAAGTTTGAAATTTTGAAATTCGGACATTTTACCGTTACAGTGAATGTACAGGACACACTTTCTTGACACCTTGAATTTTCAAGTATCTTACTGTACAACATGACTGAAAATATTAGTACAATGAGAAAATGAATATATTTATTATACAGCATGCAATTTAGAGTTTTTTTTAATGAATACAACAGAAGCAATACTTCCGGACACGTAAAGTCCCGTAATTACACAGTCACCCATATGTTACTTTGCAGAAATTAATGTGATTTGTTTCTTTAGTACCTGTCAAAAACTGTGAAATTCTTTTTCCATTGTATATTGCGTTTTTGTGACACAACATTTTTTTCCAGCACTTTCAATAATCAATCATTATTTACTGAAAGCAGGAGGGCATTATTATTACACACTAAACTGCTGGGAAAGAAAGAAGAATAAAGACATATTTTTTTTTATTTTTCCCGGCACAATGGGATTTGACATTTCATGCAAAAAAAGGTAAGAGAAAGAATAAACCACTGCCTGATTAAAACACTTTTACAGCTAACCAACATCACCCTGGGTCTCGATGCTACTCTTAATACAGAAATACATAAAAATTCGGTTCGCATAAAGGCTCCCAACACAGTCAATGCAGCAAAGCGAAAACATAAAAATCAAATTAAGCACGATGATATGGCTGTAAAAGTGCTTTAAACCCCCGGTGGTTTATTCTACTGACCGTTGTAAGGCAGTGGTCCCGGTGTTAATCTTACTCTTTGTTGCTTTGTGGTTCATTCTACGAGGCGATTTTTTTAAAGGAATAAGAGAAAAGTCCAGGGAGTGTCACAATCACAAACCGCAGCCCTTCCAGACACCAAGAGGAAAAGGAAACAGAGAGAACCAAACAAGCGCAAATCGAACAAACGTACGAAAAGCACCAAGAGTAGCTCTGTCTTTCCTAAGCCAGGTAATCGCAATGCTAAAAGGACTGAAAAACACAAGAACAAAATAACAAAACAAGTCTTGCCTTGTGTAGATTTATAAATAATGCTAGCTGGGAGTGGACGACAAAACCTACAATAAGACCTGTGTGACCAGCAAGGATTCAGATCAGCCTCTACATCCACCCAGTATGGCAAGGATTTTCGTTCATCCATCTTTCGATAGCCTGTAGGCTGTAGAAGGCGCGATCAGCGAATATTGATCAGACTGTGCGGAAGCGCAGTCTGATCTTAGTCTTCGTTGGTCGCACGTCTTACAGTAGGTATTGGTCTATTACACATTTGGGTGAGGTTCTTTAAAATCAAGAGTTTTCGCATTACGAGAACACGCCTATTCAAATGTACTGAAAATTTTACCACCAAAAAATGAAAATTTTCAGAGAAAAAAAAAATCTGATATTTTTCGTATTTCCGCTCAAAACATAGATTGTGGGTAGATCGGCGAGGCGGTTTTAACGAGTACCCACAATCTATGTTTTGAGCAGAAATAAGAAGAATAATGTATACCCCTGTAAACCCCAGTTTTACTATATAACAGTGGGGTTCAAGGTGGTCAAAATTATATAGGCGTGTTTTCGTGATGCACTTCCAGTTCTTACACATAAGACCTTTTCCACTCTTAATACTAGCTTACCTCATAATCAGACTAAAGAAAAGCTTACTCACTTTAACGAATGGACGTTTACTCGATAAGGCACTCTTTATTTGGCCTGTAAAGAGAAACATGTATTATTCACTTTGAAGAGCACAGAAATTATAACTTGTGATGATGTCAAAAAGTTTGTGAAACAGCTCTTATTTACCTTTCATAAAGGCTTCACAAATGAAAAATATATCAAAAGTATGCATAATGATAATAGCAATAAACATAATTTCAATAAGACTGTCAAACAAATTTTCATGTAGCACTATATTGAAAACAAATTAACATTTTAATTCCCATTTTTCGGCGACATCATCATTAACGTCAGTAGAAATCTTAGATTTTGAAATTTTATACTATCTTGAACCTTAACCACCCTCTGGGCTAATTCAGCAGACGACAAATTGATGATATATTTTTTTCTTATTTTCCCTTGAACAGGATTTGACATTTCATGCAAATTGTCAAATCCTGTTTCAAGGGGAAAAATAAGAAGAAAACTAGAGCAAGTCCATGGCGCTCCATCGCATATTCCCGCGCTAGCGCAATCGCATATCTCCCTGTAATCAAAATTCCGAATGCGTTCCTCCAGTCCCCATCCATTGGGCTATTACCTGTGACAGTTTCAAGGTTCTAGCTAAAAAAGCCTAAGAGGAGTTGGGTGACAATCAAAATATCGGACCCAAAATCCTACTTTTTGACCTCTAATGACCCCTAGACATGCCCCCGGGGCAAACTTTTTGCATCACTATATTCTACTCTTCATTACTTCAATTTGATATGCAACATGACTGTTTGTACAAAATGAATTTTGGACCCTTCGGGGCCACACCCCTTGGCCCTGCCACCAGGGGTCACATTAAAATTCCGAATGTGTTCCTCCAGTCCTCATCCATAGGGATATTACCTGTGACAGTTTCAAAGTTCTAGCTATAAAAGCCTAAGAGGAGTTGGGTGACAATCAAAATATCGGACCCAAAATCCTACTTTTTGACCTCTAGTGACCCCCAGACATGCCCCGGGGCAAAATTTTTGCACCACTGTATTCTACTCTTCATAACCTTCGATTTGATATGCAACATGACTATGTTGGTACAAAATGGATTTTGGACCCTTTGGGACCACACCCCCCCCCTGGCCCTGCCCCCAGGGGTCACATGAAAATTCCGTATGTATTCCTCCAGTCCTCATCCATAGGGCTATTGCCTGTGAAAGTTTCGAGAATCTAGGTTAAATGGTCTAGGAGCAATGGTGTGACATTACAGACGGACGGACGGGGGTATTACAATATCCCCGCTTTTTCTTCGAAAAGCGCGGGGATAAAAAAACAAAATGCCTCCTGCTGAAAAGTTTACCCAGATTGCTAAGCGTTAAACACCTCCTCGGCAACTCTGCTGCACTGCATCTCGTGTCCTTTATGCACTGATTAATGAAGTGTAATGACACTGAAGACACTTTAAATAGTGACAGCTCCATTATCTAAAGGACAAAAATCATTTGATTTATTTGTATATTGCGTTTTTCTTTTAGCATTAACCCATTCATTTTTCGTGAACATGACTTCTTCGAGGTAATGTGCAGAGATTTTTTTTCAAGAAAAAAAGAAGAAAAAAAAAAAAACAATGTAGGAATGCATTGATTTTCATGGCAAATACAGTCAACCCTCTTTATACTGACACTCGATAAAACGATAAAAAATCGTTATAATGATAATTTGACTAACACTGAACATTCGCTAAAGAGGCGACGGTTAATCAGAAATATGCAAGAACATGGTGTTTAATACTTCATAAAACATACGTTTTGGATATTTGTTAGAATCGCCTCGGCGAGGCGATTCTAACAAATACCCAAGCCATATGTTCTGTGAGAAAGTAAGAACAAAACAATAACTTTCTTACATGTCATTTTGCTCGTTAAGGATTCTTTACAAGAGTAAATTTATTTTAATGGCAACATCTTTGCTGTCGCTATAACGGGGGCTCACTGTAATTATGCCCACGTTACGAAAACACGCCTATTCAAATATACTGAAAACTTTACAACCAAAAAAGGGAAATTTTCCGATAAAAAATTCTGATATTTTTCATATTTCTGCTCAAAAACATAGATTGTGGGTACTCGTTAGAACCGCCTCGCTCTGCTCAAAACATAGATTGTGGATATTCGTTAGAACCGCCTCAGCGAGGCGGTTCTAACGAGTACCCACAATCTCAGCGAGGCGGTTCTAACGAGTACCCACAATCTATGTTTTTGAGCAGAAATAAGAAAAATAATGTATACCCCTGTAAACCCCAGTTTTCCTATATAAAAGTAGGGTTTAAGGGGGTCAAAATTATATAGGTGTGTTTTCGTGATGAGTGATCGTACTGAAGTGACTTTATTAGTTTATTTATAAATATATATTTTTTGTGTAAAAGTACAATTCTCTTTTAAAGTACGGTCTACAATTTCCATCCCACAAAATTGATTGTTATCAAAAGTGTAAGGGTTAATGATAGGTTGCTAAGATTTTGTCAATTTTCTTTCATCGATGAAAAATACACGGACCGAGTTGGGTAAAATCTAACTACCTGGTCATAGGCGAATAACAACATGCGTGTGTGCAGTCTGGTCAGAAATATCGCTATTCGTATAACATGTATTCTATTATATTCAGTTATACGGTAAGCGAACAGCCAGAATACTGACCGGACTGCACACATGTACAGGATAGTCTGTGTCTCCGGTATTCATAAACGTGCTAAGGTACTTTCTGTTTGAGTTCGATCATTCGATGAATGCTCATTTACATTCTATTTGCAACTAGCCTTTAATCTAAACTGCCTAAATGATTGACGGGGAATCAGCACTGACCACGGCTCCTCGCCCGCCACTGGAAACACAACAGTTTACCACTGGTGAATAATAAAGGCATCAGGTAATTCTGCCCATCTACACAGGCTGATGAACATTATTTTACATATTTCCGTGCATTTAGGCAACGAAGACCAGACCCAGAATGCGCAAAGATGACCACAAGTCTGTTCCCTTATCCAATTAGAATGGCCACATTTGGGCTATTAGCTTTTAGAGAGATTAATTATCTTATGTATATCGATAATGTCGATGGTTCTGTCATTTTTCAATCGCATAAAACGAATCGCTAATAGAGTTATCTATCTTTTTCAATATATGCACGCTGACAAGTATCTGGTCCGCAACTTGGGAAAACGTACATTCTAACATATGCGCCCATTAATGGAGACTCAAATCAGCCTGTGCACCCCCGCGTTTGATCTGGGTCTTCGTTGTCCGCATGAAGAAACTTTGCATCCTTGGCTATCTAAATTGCGCACAGGGAAGATTCTGATCAGACTGCGCGAATGCGCAGGCTGCTGAAGATTCGCTGGGCGCAGATGGCCGAGGTACGTTTTATGACATTGAAGATCAGTTGATTCTCACCATGTATAATGAGTCTGCTTGTATGTGGATAGACTGGCTCCAGTCTCCAGTGACTATTTTTTTTTTTCTCACCAGCCAGACCAGCCTTTATAGTCATGATATTATTTTGGTTTTATTTCAGTGGATTATCAAACATGATTATAAGAGAAAAATAGTCACTTGAGACTGGAGCCAGTCTAGTATGTGGGCTGTATGTGCGTTGGTGCCTGAGTTACTTTTGATATAGTAACACACTATAGGATCATCAACTAACTGAACTCCTTTCAGTACTTGTCCTTAATTCTGAACCTCAATGGCTCAAAGATCTTTGGGACCATGGAAATTTGTTCTAGACATGGGTAATTCGAGCCACCGAGGGTTAATCATAGCGCCAGGTTAGAAGATTAATGGGAATAATTAATGTATGTCTTTTCCATCTTCTATGTAAGTTGAATGTACTCATTAGAATCGCCTTATACCTCAATGAGGCGATTCTAATGAGTACACACAGCCACACAGCATACGCATTCATGATACAATAGGAAAAATCTCCTAAAATACCCCTAAATATTTGTTTTCTTGGGTTGTCGGAAGAATTTCCTGGGGACTCAAAAGACAGTTTGAATTAGCCACGGTAAACGAGTCATCGGTGTTCGAATCATTGAGAAGTTGCTATATGAAGATATCCAGGTGGGGCCACAATCATGAAGTATCGCCTTCCCGAGACGCCGAAAATAGAAGATATGACGAAAAAGCAATAACAAGACATTACGACACAGTTGCAATAATCAGGGGCGGATCCGGGAATTTTAAAAAGGGGTTCAGCTTTGCTGAGGAGATTCGATTTGACCATTTTTGCCAGCATTTTCTCAGAATTCCCCTTGAAAATGAAATAATTTGGACTTCAACGGAGGTTCGACTGAAACATCCCTCCCCTACGAACCTCCTCTAAATCCGCCACTGAATAACCGACGTACAAGCAAGAGAGAACTGCAACAGAGGAACCGCCTTGCAGGGGCGGATCCAGGATGATTTCTGAGGGGCTTCGACTTGATCAAATTAACGTATTCGGAAAGACAGGCCTTAGCAAACAATGTAGACCCTGATCAGACGCCGCAGAACGCGGCGTCTGATCGGGATCTACACTGTTTGCCACTCATTCAGCAATTTTACACACATTTATAGATAGTAAAATGGACTATGAGGTAAAGAGGTAAGGGGTGTGAATATTACGGTAAAGACGGTATATCAAATTTAAAAACTGTATCCAAAATGTCGCATGAAAGTGAAATTTTGAGTCATAGGACACGTTTTCGTATGTTGCAGTCCATATATCTATTGAAGATTTTAACATTTTCTTACATAAGTAGTTGCTCTTCAAATTTGTTTAAGACTGAATACAGTCGTTATCTGGACTTCGCTTTTCTCGAAGTGAAAATCCTGGTCCCTGTTTAAAAATGAAAATCTAACAAGAGGTAACGAAATATTTAGAAAAAAAGGGGGAGAAATGCAATTTCTCATCTTTTCCACAATATTCTTAATATATCTCTAACTTCAGGAGTCAGATTACATATTCATTTGTGAAATGTGGTTGTTCGATTTATTTTATTGTCAGCGGTGAAATCAGTGTATATCGGATGAAAATAAAAGTGGTATCAATCACTAGTGAATTGATATCGTATCATTTCACTATAGTGAATGATACGATTTATATTTTCATTCTTCGCTTTGGACGACTTCGGTTTTCTTCACTGTTTCAGAAGTGGATGTTACCTGCACTTCAGATTTTTGAACACCTCTAACTTCTTTGTTTCTGAACTAAACTATCAAGTGTTGGTATACATTTTCTTAGTTAGAATGTAAGGAACATTATGGTATCAAAATTATTTTGATTCACCAAAACTTTTTTTTTCTTTTTTTTGTCTCTCCAGCGGTTCACATGTTAAGCACTGAGCGTCGACGCCATGGCGTTCATGATTTGTTTGGTGACGTTACTTATGACGTCAGAAACGCGCATTGACGTGTGAACAATAAAATAAAAAGAAAATTTACTCTTTTTCAGTGAATACCATAAAAATTTTCATCTCGTGTAATGAAAACATTCAAATTTTCACTCGTGCTTCGCACTCGTGAAAATACTGATGTTTTCATTCCACTCGATGACAATATTTATGGTATTCACAGCAAAAGAATAAATATCCTCTATTTATTTTTACTTAATTCTGCAAATCTGATATCTCGAGGTACGGATATCTCTCAGTATTTCAGAGAGTCCATTTGAATTCGAAATAACGAGAGTCGACTAACTTTAATTCTGCTGACTACTGAACATAATCATTTAAGTCATACGTAGCTTTATTTGAATCATTGAGACACACAACAATATTCAAAAGATACCTTGAGAGAGGTGACGTCAACAATCAGGCATCAAAAATACCTTGAGAGAGGTGACGTCAACAGTCAGGCATCAAAAATACCTTGAGAGGTGACGTCAACAATTAGGCATCAAAAATACCTTGAGAGAGGTGACGTCAACAAACAGGCATCAAATCTGGCGGTAGAAATTCTTTTCTTTAAAAGTAGCTCACATTGAAACGGGATTTTCACATACAAAAGAAAGAAAGTTTTTTTGTTTTTTTTTATACTAAAGTGGACTGCCTTTAAACACTTTCGGTATAGAGTGGTGTCGTTAACACTTAGCATGATGGGTAACAATTTAGCAGATGGCATTTTGAAATATTTTTTCTTATTTTTGCCAGAAAATAAGATTTGAAATTTCAAGCAAATCGTCTCCAAAATAGGATTTGACATTTCGTGTAAGTTGTCTTCTTCAGAGACAATATGCATGAAATGTCAAATCCTATTTTCTTGAAAAAAAAATAAGAAAAATCTCTTATCAATTTGTCGTCTGCTGAATCTGCCCGTAGCAGGGCAAGTGTTAAAATTAAATCCATGTTCATGCAAGGAACTTATCTCTATGTGTTAGCATCACGAAAACATGCCTATATAATTTTGACCGCCTTAAACCCCACTTTTATATAGTAAAACTGGGGTTTACAGGGGTATACATTATTTTTCTTATTTCTGCTCAAAACACAGATTGTGGGTACTCGTTAGAACCGCCTTGCCAAGGCGGTTCTAACGAGTACCCACAATCTATGTTTTGAGCAGAAATATAAAAAATATTAGCGTTTTTGTATCTAAATAGTTTTAGTTTTTGGAGGTGAAATTTTCTATATATTTAAATAGGCGTATTTTCGTAATGGGAACTGATTTGTACACTCAGAATTTTTGCCAATCAGTTAGATAGTGAAAAAAGTAGGTACTATAATACATATCTTGAAAAAAAGTACTTGTCGATTCTGGAAGTCTGATATCAAAAATGAAATGCAGCAATGCCTTGTACTCCCAGAAGAAAGTTGTATCATTCCTAACAAAATTAAATTTAAAATATGTCAACTTACCACATTCGATTTAAATTCTGCTTTTATTAGGTTGAGTTCAGAGTATAAGTTCGTATTTAATTGTATGTATCAATCCATGTTTAATTGTATGTATAAAATACTGTCAAGATTATTCGCTTATAGAGAATTTATTCTGAAAAGATCATTCACCCTTAAAGCGCAAATCACAACAGCAGCAGACGACATTTTTTTTTTTATTTTCTTATTACATTTCAGAGATAATAAGGTTTGACATTTAAAGTGAATCGTCTGCTTGTTTCACAAGAACTATCAATCTTTATTTTCTCGGAAAAATAATTTAAAAAATGAAAATGTCACCTGCAACATTTTAAGTTATGCTTAGTGCCCATAAACGGGACATTGGTAAACAGTGTAGACCAAGATCAGACGCCACAGAACGCAGTGTCTGATCAGGGTCTACACTGTTTACATTTAATACAGGAATTTCTATAAAACATGATAATAATAAAAACCAGCCAGACACCCCTTCTACTGAAAAATGTCCCGTCAAAATAGATGAGGTAACAGGCCACTCGGCATAAATGGATTAAAGAGTTAACCCATTTATGTGTAGTGGACTTCTACCATACCTCTTTGGACAGGTTCATTTCCCATATAAGTGGTGTCAGGTTAGTTTTTATTATTATCATGTTTTATAGAAATTCAAATGTTTAGGGAATCAGGGGACGCTGCGTTCTGTGGCGTCTAATCTGGGTATACAGTGTTTGCCGTCGCTAGGCTTAAATGCGTTAACATACATTGGATACGATCATCACATAGATCATATTGTTCGAAATACTTCCAGTTTGATATGTAAGTGATTTTTGTATGTAGTGAACCCTCTAGAGCATATGCCTTATCTATCAAAGTAAATAAGTGAACTCAGGAACTGATAAAATCAGATCCACATCAACATGACCAATCAGGCCCCGAGGTTATAAAACTTTTTCATGCTCAACTCAGCTGAGCATGAACTTTTCTCTGCTAATAAATATGAAAATGCCAACAATAGTTGGCATTTTCATATATATTAGCAGAGGAAAGTTCACGCTCAGCTATGTTTAGAAAGACAGAATTTGCCATTGTTAGTATTTTGGGATGCATTAGCAGGACAAATTTTATGCTCGAAAAAAGTTTTATAACCTCGGGGCCAGATCCACACCAAGTTCTCAACATCATGGCAAAGGGAAAGGCAAACAACCCTACATACTGGAATAATTTCTTTAGCAAAATTTCCTAAGCAGCAGAAGACATCTGTATGGAAACTGCGTCAGATGCAAAATGGGTAGTCTCTCATTCTTGCGTGCTTTGATTAGCAAATGAGCTATATTCTATTCTATTCCCAAGCATTTCCATTTCCCTTCACCCTTGTCCTGCTGAACCCGGATATACCCTGCTTTTCAAACAGTGTAGATCCAGATCAGCTGGCTTCTGAAGAAGCCAACTGATCTGGATCTGCACTGTTTGTCATTAAGTATGTTAATTTATAGCTATAATCAGGATCAAGTAATTTGATAGGCTGAAAATAAGAAGTGGGCGTGGCATTTTAATTTATTCAGCAGGACAAGGGTTAAGAGAGCAAATTCCTTCCGTTTAGAAAAGACCGCTTTTCAGAACTTTTGACGGATTTGCTTCCCCTGACAATTCCCCTTTAACCCATTGTAGACTGAATGAACTCTCCCACACTTTATATTGGAGGATTCTAATTTCGATTTTAGGTATGTCAGGCTATGTGATTTAGATTTTCTGAGGGAAAAAATGGTTGAACTATTTGCAAACAGTGAATACCCTGATCAGACGCCGCATTCTGCGGCGTCTGATCTGGGTCTGCACTGTTTGCCAAATACCCTTTTAGGGGTCTCCCGACTACAATGTCAAGAAGGGCAGTTGTCAGTTTCTGGCGAAAGAATGTGCACAATACTGGTTAACCGCTTAGCCTGTCCAGTAAATGTGTGGTTAGGTAAACTGACCGCGCTCGATATGACCCCATTGGGTTGACTGGGCCGTAAAACCTCAACACAAACTACAATGGGTTAATGGATTTGCAAGTCTCAGAAGGATTCAAAGCGGAAGTGGGTATATGCGTATCGCACCTGAACATAATGCAGACACCCATTCAGTACTCTGAACCCCGCACAGTCCTTTTAGTGGAATATGAATCGGTGCACAGGATTTTCTACAAGATTGTCTGTGCGCCCAGCGAAAACTCTGATCAGCCTGCACATCCTGATATTCTAAACAGAATCTTTGCCGTTCGTTTAAGAAAGCTTGGGATTTCGGCTACCTGTAGAGCGCAAAGCAATGACTCTTTGCCCAAGCTGATCTGAGTCATTGTTTGGCGGACGTGCGATCTTTTTGGAAACGCTGTGCCTCGGCTTATATAAATAATATTACAAGACATAGAATAGGGGTACTCATTAGAAGCGCATAAGGAGACAATTTGCATGAAATGCCAGCTTTTTTCCTGGGAAAAATAAGAGAAATATCGTCAGTTTATCATCTGCTGAATTAGCCAAGAAAGTGGTAAAGCTAAACCCATTTACTCCGAGTGGATTCGTCCATCTAAACTCTCTGATCTGGGTCTACACTGTTTGCCAATGTCCCCATTATGGGACGCCGGGCTTAAATGGGTTGATACAAACGGAACGCAAGACTCTACCGATGTCAAAGGATTTGTATACTATTAGCATTGTTTTAAATAACATTTGTATATAGTTCATTAACCTTACATTTCTGCAAGAAATATTGAAGGCATTATTATTCATTTTACGTCAGAATGTATATTTCATTATTGAATTATAAAGCGAGAAGCTTATTTCCTGTCTTTGAATGACAACTCTTTCCTTTTGTTTGTTTTTCTTGACCTATATGTAGATTTATCTAAATATTAATGGCTACCTAGGAAAGTCACGAAACACAGCCATTTCGAGGCCCACAAAGAAGAAATAAGCCTTTTAGTCTGGCTAGGGCCCTCCCCAGTAAGCATTCTTTATAAATCTATAGCAGGCCGTTATCGGCCCGTCAGGGTAGCTGAGGGGCCGATAACGGCCAGCTATAGATTTTAAAAGAATGCTAGCTGGGTCTACATAATCAGTGAAACACTGCAGCAAACACAAAACTGTGTACAAGGAAACAAAAAAGAGGGCTCAATTGAAATCTGAAGATTAACCCATTGATGCCGAATGGGCTCTTCTACCTTAACTCTTTGGACCGATCCATTTCCAAAAGAAGGGGTATCTAGTTGTTTCTATTATCATCAAGGATTGCAAAACTACCTGTATTTAGTGCAAACAGTGTAGACCCTGATCAAATGTCGCGTTCTGTGGCGTCTGATCTGCGTCTACACTGTTAGTCAATGTTCCTTTTAAGGGACGCCAGGCAAATTGGATTAAAAAAAACAACACGTTGGATCTCAGACATTACGAAAACACAATGTATAGAAAATTTCACCTCCAAAAACTGAAAAATTTCAGATCAAAAACTCTGATATTTTTCATATTTCTGCTCAAAGAATAGATTGTGGGTACTCGTTAGAACCGCCTTGGCAAAGCGGTTCTAACGAGTACCCACAATCTATTTTTTTTGTGCATAAATAAAAAAAAACAACATGTATACCCCCTGTAAACCCCAGTTTTACTATATAAAAGTGAGGTTTAAGGGGGTCAAAATTATATAGGCATGTTTTCGTGATGCTGGGTAGTGCCCAACTACAGACAGCAATAATCAAAAATAGATTTTGGAAGGAGGCGTCACTATGTTTTGGGCTCAATTTACTGTCGTACAGTTAAAGCGGGGCAAACATATCTGGGCCCAGTTGTTCAAAGCGTCGTTAGCTTAACGAGCTCGTTAGTCGTCATAATGTTAACTGTTCTAGTAAGTACAATATCTAATTCACAGGTATTTTTGCTGAAAAAATGTGACTTGCTAAAAGCTACTCACATTTTTTCAGCAAAAATATTAGCATATATGCCATATTTAATGATGAAAGTTTTTTAGCAAATTTGAAGTAGACGAAATTCTGATACTGATATTGTTATTTTTCAGAGAAAATAAGACTTGCCAAGTAGACGATTCACATGAAATGTCAAGCATTATATATTCTCTGAAAAATGTTCAAAGTATTGTCTGTTGTATTTGTGAATAGTGTTGTAAGGGTTAACATCACCAACGTTATGCGGAAGTTTTATCTTTAGAATGATTTCATTATCAGGAAGTATTAACCTTATCCTTTCTTTCTCTTGGCTAATTCAGCAGACGACAATGTGATGCTATTTTCTTATTTTTTCCAGAAAACAGGATTTGACATTTCATGCAAAATTTGCATGAAATGTCAAAGCCTTTTTCCTGGGAAAAATAAGAAAAAAATATTTCAATATGTCGACTGCTGAAAATTTTACGCAGAGTGCTAAGCGTTAAGTGATCGATATTAAAAACTATACTCTAACCCGCGAGACTGAAATCCAAATTTGAAACTTAAAGTCAAGTTATTAATTTATGGAAATCACAAATCTTTACAAAGAGCATTAAATCGCATATTTAAAAAATGCGACGTCATCTGCATTTGCACAAAACCATATTAAATCAATGTTATAAAGATATCCCTTTCTGCATCCTTCGAGAATTTTGTTCATCTTGCCTTATAAATTTCAGCAAATTGCTTCCAAACAACTATAAAAAATAACAAATTATAGAACACAGCTCGAATAGAGTTTCACCACAAAATAGCTCGATTAGAATGACACTGATAGTTTTCACTAATATACGGAAAGTTCTGAGTTGGTAGGGTAAAATAGTTGCATACGGTAGAAATTGTATCAGTATGGTTGTTAATATAAGCAGAGTGTCACACTGCTGTGTACATAGAAGCAGTGTCAGAAATCCAAATCAGTTTGGCTTGAAACGGCCTATGTACATACGAATTCATACACAGAAAACCCTATCCAGACCTAATGCTACGGACCCTGCCTGTAATGAACTGTTATTCGGGTAATGATCTCTAAGAAGGTAGCTTTCATACATATGCATTATAGGGACACACTGCAATATCGCACTCACTCAAACTCACCAGTCTAAGGAATTCATAAAAGGAAACAAAGAAAAGTCTCAGTACGTTTTAGTCCAGGCTGCGGGTAACTGAAATAACCCTACCACACTATATATTGGAAGATTCTAATTTCGATTTTAGGTATATCAGGCCATGTGATTTAGATATTCCTGAAGAATAATGGTTGAACTATTTGCAAACAGTGGAGACTCTGATCAGACGCCGCGATCTGCGGCGTCTGATTCGGGTCTGGATTGTTTGCCAGTTACCCTTTTAGGGGTCTCCAGACTACATTGGGTTTAATACAAACGTCTTACCCGACTGTAATGCCAAGCGGCTACTTTTAGAATAATCCAGCCTTTGTACTTCGACATGGTCCTTGACGCCTATCTACACAGCAAACATAAAGTCTTTCGAGGGAGCAGTAAAATTGTATTCAGAGAATCAGTTGAATGTTTAAGACTAAACTACCACAACTGAGTTTTAATCGTACTGCTGCCTTTTAAAACGCATTTGGCAATCCTTATATATTACTGTAGACTTTCTTAGTGTGGAGAACGTTAAGAAGAACTACAGATTTCGACAAACAAATGTGATGTTTAATTTTGCAGTAGTTGGTTTAAAACCCATAGAACGTTTTCTTAATTTCATCATCAACAACCTACATATACGTTGGCTTGACAATCTGTGCTTCAGCGTGGTCTTTCGGAAGGTATACTTCGTGGACACTCGCCATAGTCCGCCAAAAACTGTAACCACTGAAAATATATAGCCCATTGTATACAATGATCCGAGTCGAGCTAGCGAGACGATGTGGAATTTAATGTTTGCAAAAGTTTGCGAGTATCCGAGGACACTTTGCTGAACGCAGCCCTGATATCAACATAAAGTGTGTTCAAATAATGAAACTCACAAGCTGTTTGAACATGGATTTAGCTTAAGAATCTTCAAAACTGGACATAGCTTATCTCCGTGACTTTATCATGTTTATGTAACATAACGTTGCCGTCCTTGAACAAGCTTTTTGTCTCAACGTTTGTTGGGATCAAAGTCATCTTTTAGCGGAATGGTATCATTGTATACAATGGCATAAATTGTATTTATACAATTTATACAATGGCATAAGACGATTTTATGATTTACGGGGGATCTTTTCGATGTGATTTTCAAATTCACGAATAACATTCGCAAACGTTATTTTATTGTATTAACATTTGCCGGAAGATATTTTTAGCACTCCGCCTCGTCTCCGTGTTTAAATAACTTCCTCGGGACCTGGTAAAATGTTTATGCCTGAAAAACACGGAAAGATCCCTTTTTTAACCCTTTGAAATGTACTGTTCCATCTTTGAATTTTGACACGTACAACTTTTGTAAATACAGTCGAACTTCGATGGCTCAAACATCTTTGGGAACATAGAAAATTGTTCGAGACATGGAAGGTTCGAGCCACTGAGCGTTAATTATGGTGCCAAGTCAGGAAGCAAATGGCGATAATGTAGGGATTTTTGTTTTTCGATTTTCTACACAATAATTGTATGTTGAGTGTACTCATCAGAATCGCCTCGATGAAGCGATTCTAATGAGTACACACAACAAACAATTTCACGATAAATTAAGAAAATTTCCCTAAATATTTGTTTTCTTGAGCTATCGGAAGAACTTCGTAGGGCCTCAAAAACGAGGTCGAATTAGCCATGGTAAACGAGCCATCGGTGTTCGAGCTATCGAGGTTTGACTGTAGGGAGTAGTTTAATCAATTATCATTAACAAGAAGGCAAACCGTGTAGATCCTGATGAGATGGCTCAATATGAGCCATCTCATCAGGATCTACACTCATCACGAAAACACGCCTATATAATTTTGATACCCTTAAGCCCCACGTTTATACAGTAAAACTGGGTTTACAGGGGTAGACATTATTTTTCTTATTTTACTAAAAAAAACCCCATAGATTGTGGGTACTCGTTTGAACTGCCTCGCTGAGGCGGTTCGAACGAGTTCCCACAATCTACAATCTATGTTTTGAGAGCTGTACGTAGATATCTGATGTCAATGTAATGTTATACAGCTGCCCTGAAAATGCATTTCTAATGTAAACTGACGTCAAACCTTGTTTCGCGCCATACATCTGCAACACAATAAAGAAGATATACAGAATAGCTACAATCACAGAACGTAGCCTACCAGTGACACCAAGAGGAAGAATAACTAACTACAACCGAAAGCATATATATTACACACCGACGGCAGCCTCCTTAACTTCAGCAAGCACATAACGCTGAAACAACGTCGATTCAACGTTGATTCAGCGTCAAGACGTTGAATCAACGTTGAAACGATGTTGATTTAACGCTGTGTGCCCGCTGGGTTTTCTTCTAGACATGACCGTTCCTTTGTAAGTTAGAGTTGCATTCTGAACAAGTTAAATCTGATTCAATTTGAGTTTGCGAGACGAGAGGCCCTCCTGGCGGGGTCCTGGGGGTACCTGTTCCCTTGTTCCCCTGAAAAAATAGACATTTTCCCTTGTTCCTCAAAATCCAAATATTTATTTTCTATGTTTCCTGTTCCACAAAATTGCCTTTGTTCCTCTGTTCCCTTCAGTTTTAGACTTGTTTCCTTGTTCATCTGAAATAAATGGCCTCATTCCCTGTCCCCAAAACCCCTCGGAGGGCCTTAGACGAGGTGGACTTTTAACGTGAGAATACTGTACACAACAAACTTGTAGTATGACGTCACAGGGGGTTAAAGTAATTTCATTATTGCTTATGAAGCGTCTCAATAAAACCGAGACTCCCATTTTCTGATCCGTAGTGTGTTCTTTGTTTCCAAAGGCCATCGTTTTGACGTTTATTCCACGTAAGCTTATCAATGACACCATGAAGAAGAAGAAGAAGAAGAAGAAGAAGAAGAAAAAACAAAAACATCATTACGGAAACATGCCTATTCAAATATACTGAAAATTTTACCACCAAAAAATGAAAATTTTCAGATAAAAAATTCTGATATTTTTTATTTTTTCTGCTCAAAACATAGATTATGGTACTCGTTAAAAACGCCTCTATGTTTTTGAGCAGAAATAAGAAAACATAATGTATACCCCTTGTAAAGCGCAGTTTTACTATATAAAAGTGCGGTCAAAATTATATAGGTATGTTTTCGTGATTATGACAGAAAACACACAGGCTACAATCCACAAAAAAAAAAACAAAAACAAAAAAAAAACAAAAAAAAACGGCGGAGTAATCGGCTCCCTCTTCCCCAACATGACGATCACAATACTAAATATTAGACAAGATCCATGAAATACAACATTTAGACAACAAACAGACAGAACAAACATGAAAAAAAAAAAAAAAAAAAAAAAAAAGCCGTTAGCGTAGCCACGAAGCCACCCAAACCGAATTTCAGTTCTTTTCAACACATTCATATGAACCCGGCGAATGTAAAAACATGAAAAATCATGTTTGATCCTATACATTCAAAACTATAGTGCCTGCTGGGAGCTTTCTTATAAGGAAGCTTTCGTGATGACTGCAAGAAACATGACATGATGTTTTTGTATAAAGCTAAATTATTTGACAAAAAAAGACGGAGAACGGAATGGAAAACTATTCTCGTCAGAATGAATTCTACAACATATCAGCATGTCTGCCGCACGCACACGATTTCAGCAAAAATTATTTAATTATAGCACTTTTGAGACTCAGCCGGAAAACGAACAAAACAGTAATGGTCTCATAATACAGTCGCTTAATCTCATAATGACTTTTTCAATGGAGTCCGTTTATCGAACTTGAGATATGTGAAACAAATTTATATCTAGATTAGTCGTGCCATGAGAAAACATGCCTTCAGGGCATATGCAAACAGCGAAAGCTCAGATCAGCCTGCATCAGCGCACAATCTGATAGGAGTCTTTGCTGTCCGCTTACAGAATGATTTGAAATTTAAGATTGTATTGGGTAGCACGTTTGGACCCAGTAAATACACAACGTCGTAATAATGTTGTTTGGACATCACTGCGACGTCACGACGTCGTAGCGAGTCGAAATAACGTTATTATATATATAACGTGTGTTTGATGAGGACCTGAACAGATAGAGTGTATATGCAGACTGATCTGTTCCTTCATAATATGTTCCATATTCACCCGTAGTATTGCGACAGGCATACCTGAGAAAACAGTGTAGACCCAGATCAGACGCCGCAGAACGCGGCGTCTGATCAGGGTCTACACTGTTTGCCTCTCACACTGCATATTTTAGACACACGACAGGGTATTTTTAGGACATGTCTGGGTAGGAGTTTAAGTGTCCGAAAACTTAGAATATATTTCCTTCTAAGACTCCTTATCACATGGCGCGACAGGATGATTAACGAAACGTGATAAGAACTTTCAGAAAGAGGATTCCACAACTTCCTGCAACTCATTCAAATAATGCCAGAGACAAGTAAAAATGTTCCTTATTTCATATATAAAATACACCGGTCGAGGGAGTGGGAGATATGTGTAGATTTTAGGTTAAATGGTCCCTTTGTATCGAATGAAGCTTTAGCAAAGCGACAAACCTGAATTTTTTTTTATCTGCTTGATGCAGCCATGCCCTGCATACGCCTACAACCTGACATTTTTTGTCCGAACAGCACAGCAGTCCAAATACTAGTCAACTAGTTAATTCAATAACAGATCGACTGAACCTCAGAAAACGAGTAGAAAGATTACATTCGAACAATGGCTCGAAAATCTTTGGGACCATGGAAATTTGTTGTAGACATGGGTAGTTTGAGCCACTGAGGGTTAATCATAGCGCCAGGTCAGGAGGTAAATGGGGATAATTTAGGGATGTCTTTCCGATCTTCTATAGAATAATTGTATGTTGAGTGTACTCATTAGAATCGCTTCGATGGGGCAATTCTAATGAGTACACACGACATACATTTTCATGATAAAATAAGAAAATTCCCTAAAATACCCTGATTATTTGTTTTCTTGGGCTATCATAAGAATGTCCTAGGGACTTAAAAACCATCACGAAAACATGTCTATATAACATTGACCGACTTAAACCCCACTTTTATACAGTAAAACTGGGGTTTACAGGGGTATACATTATTTTTCTTATTTCTGCTCAAAAACACAGAAAACATCAACTATATATTATAGTAAAGTATGGGAAGACTTTTTACGGCCGCATTACGAAAACATGCCTATTTAAACATACTGAAAATTTTACCACCAAAAATGAAAATTTTCAGATAAAAAAAATCTGATCTTTTCCATATTTCTGCTCAAAACATAGATTGTGGGTACTCGTTAGAACCGCCTCGCTGAGGCGGTTCTAACGCATACCCACAATTTATGTTTTGAGCAGAAATAAGAAAAATATCAGAGATTTTCATCTGAAAATTTTCATTTTTTTTGGAGGTGAAATTTTCTATATATTTGAATAGGCATGTTTTCGTAAAAACACATTCGAATCAGCCACGGTAAACGAACAATCGGTGATCGAGTCATTGAATTTTACGGTATACGACAATGTCTTTTGAAGGTCCAATCGTACCTAGTGCTTACAAAGGATCAGAAAGCAGTAATACAAAGTAAGCTAAACTTACTTAGGTTCTTTAGACGTTCTAGTCACTTACAAACAACATTGTCCGTCTCAGTGTCGAGATGGTCCCTGTTCCACAGACCATATAAAATCCATTACTCGTCACGTGAGAATTAGGAGAATTAAAGTCTTCTAACTATTTTGGACACGCGATATTCGACTTTGAAGGCGTGAGAGAGGAGATTACATTTTACATTTTATATAGTAAAACTGGGGTTTACAGTGGTATACATTAACTTTTTATTTCTGCTCAAAAACATAGATTGTGGGTACTCGTTAGAACCGCCTCGTCGAGGCGGTTCTAACGAGTACCCACAATCTATGTTTTGAGCAGAAATATGGAAAAGATCAGATTTTTTTTATCTGAAAATTTTCATTTTTGGTGGTAAAATTTTCAGTATGTTTAAATAGGCATGTTTTCGTAATGCGGCCGTAAAAAGTCTTCCCATACTTTACTATAATATATAGTTGATGTTTTCTCGCCATTTGCGATCAATGAGTCCATTTCGGGCTTTTTGAAAATGTATATGAGGGTCACTGATGAGGCATAATGAGTCGAAACTAGCTAGTCTGGCTCAGAAAACTTTATACAGCTATTTCCAATTTTGTGAGTGTGTTCCTTGCTCTTGTTCCTTTTAGAATCTATCTATAGATTATTTTTGAAGATTTAACCTTTTCAACCGTACAGATCAAACCAGATACCTGTGCAAACAGTGTAAACCCTGATGAGACGGCTCACAATGAGCCGTCTCATCAGGATATACACTGTTTGCTATTGTGATTTGATTTTTGACTGACATTCATATTTGAAATATTCAAATGTTCCGATTCAATGATGGAAATGTCCATTCCAAAAACTTAAGGTGGAAAGTTTCAAACACAACAATAAACAGAAATCCTACATTTATTCAGAATTCTTGCTAAGCTCTCGCTAATTTACCATTTTAATAGAGTAAAAAGGGGAATGAGGGGCGGATGGGATGTGGGCAGAGATTATGAGACAATTCACGAGATGAAACCATATATGAGCCTGGGCACATCATTTCCTACAAGATTTCATATGCGACCAGTGAAGACTCATGCAGGGCTAACCCCAAGTATGGATTAAACGGTACTCTAAAGGGTTATGTTCATATGCAATTTAGTGTGTCTTACATGTGTTATACATGTCATCGTGTTCTCACACATGCAGAATAGCAGTCTGTTTATCTATGCAACTGGTTCGATATTCATAATTTTGTTTGAAGAAATTATGTAAATTTGTCTGTCACGATTAACGAACATCTGCTACCATGATAATCAGTTCCTATTGTATTTGGAATCGATCCTATATTTGAACTTTTGTGTTGAACAATACATGCCATAGATTAAATCTAGTTTAATAATAAAGTGATTAATGATATCAGTGTGTCATCTTCAGCTGGAATTAACAAATATATGGCCCATGATTACTGTAAGTCACCATGCACTTTTAGGTTTAAACTTTCTCATCTTGATTTGTATTTTTGTATATTGATAAAGAAATCTTTCCGGATATAACGCCTTCCTGCCCTGTTTTCTCTTATACACACACATGCACGCACGTGAAATAACACGCGAAAATGTGTAAAAAAAAGTATTTCGATTGATTCTATCCTTAAAATAGTAATAAATTTCATTTAGAGTCTCCATCCAGCGGGCGCAAGTCATTTATAAAACGTGGCATCGACGTCGATGCAACGTCATGTCATGACGTTGCATCGACGTCGATGCCACGTTGTCTCAACGCGCCCGCTGGGATCATGACTCAGTATAATCCGAGTCTGCTTTTTTGTTTCTGTGGTGTATTACTTGTTTCCAAAGGATTTGTTTTTATTTTATAGAAGTAGCCTAATACACCAGTTGATGACAAGTGGACTCTTCTACCTTAGTTTTGCACCTGCCTGTTTTTTTTTTCACTTTACGTTTCATGCAAGAATTGTAGACTCCGATCAGAAGCTTCTTTCTGGGGTGTCTGGTCTGGAACTAAATTGTTTGCCTAGGTCCCTTCTCTGGGACAGGTTTAGGCTGCTAGAAAATCAAAACTATTAATAAAATTCCTTTTGGAAGGTGATAGAATTACTATTATAGTAAGTCCGTTTGATGCAGATTTTATGCCTTTGGGTCAACCAAAGCTCCAGATGTCCTGACACTGTCTTGCCTCTGGATCCAGCTATGTCAGGATGAGAGAGTGAGGTTGACTCTGCGCACCTCTCCCTCACTATAATCCAATTCACAGCGCATGTCATCTTAATCAGCAACACACGTTCACAGCAAGCACATATATGCAAATCATACAAAAGCCCTGTGGCGATGGGCGAGCGGCGAAGCAGCAGGTGAGGAAACACTGGAAGCTGTAGTTGCAGACCTGCATACAGGCGGCTTGGTTCTATATGGTCGCTTTCCTTAAGAGCGAAGCAGTATGGGGAATTCGGCAGCCGAACTGAGCGACTGAGCAGACCTTTTTAGGATTGCACTGCTCACCCCCGTAGCGTGGGGAAGGGGCTAGAAAAGGTGCCCTAAACAATTGCCTGCCTCAAAACTCCTGGCTGGTTAACCGCGATCAGCGGGAATCCCACTTAGCGGTCAAACAAGAAAAAAGAAGATGACGGTGAAACTTTTAGTCCATCGGCGCTTGGAATGTGCGCACCCTAATGAACAGTTCTAGTTCTGGCAGACCTGAGCGATGAACAGCTCTAGTTGGTAGAGAACTTGACCGATACAAAGTCGAGATTGCAGCTCTGAGTGAGACTCGCCTTGCAGAAGAAGGGCTTTTCAAAGAAGTTGGTGCAGGCTACACTTTCTTCTGGAGTGGACGCAAGAAAGAAGAGCGGCGTGAAGCAGGAGTAGGATTCGCAATCAAGTCACACCTCGTCAGCAAGCTCTCAGGACTTCCCAAAGGCATAAATGACCGCCTGATGACGCTGAGACTTCCCTTATCTGGCAAGAGGCATGCAACAATTATAAGTGCCTATGCACCCACACTGACCAACCCAGATGAGGTTAAAGACAAGTTCTATGATGATTTGGATTCTGTGATTTCTGCAGCACCCCGGACAGACAAACTGATCCTGCTCGGGGACTTCAATGCCAGAGTGGGCACAGACCACCAGACCTGGGAAGGAGTGACTGGATCTGAAGGTGTAGGGAAGTGCAACAGCAATAGACTCCTCCTTTTAAGGAAGTGTGCAGAGCATTAATTACTGATCACCAATACAGTCTTCCGTCTACCAACTCGCAGAAAGACAACATGGATGCACCCTCGCTCCAAACACTGGCATCTCATTGACTATGTCATAGTGCGAAGGAAGGACAGACAGGATGTCAGAGTGACTAAAACTATGTGTGGTGCAGACTGTTGGACAGATCACAGGCTTGTTGTCAGCAAACTCAACCTGCGCATTCAACCTGTACGACGACCACAAGGCAAGAAGATGCCAAAGAAATTAGATGTCTCCAAGCTGAAACAAGACAGCAAGAGGCAAGTATTCGTCAACGATCTCTGCAGCCGTTTACATGCACTGGAACACAATTCAGAAGATGTAGATGAGAGCTGGACAGTCTTCAGAGACACCGTTCACTCTTCAGCAATGGATTCCCTAGGACCAGTATCTCGCAAACACCAAGACTGGTTTGATGAGAATGACAAAGAAATTCAGGGACTCCTTGAAGAGAAACACCAAAAACACAAGGCTTACCTCAGAAATACCAGCTCAGCATCTAGCAAGACTGCCTATTCAAACATATGCAAGACAGTTCAGATGAGGCTCAGAGACATGCAAGACTCCTGGTTGAGTAAAAAGGCTGATGAAATCCAGTCCTTTGCAGACAGAAATGACATGAAAAAGTTCTTTGATGCACTCAAGACAGTATATGGTCCCCAGAGCTCAGGAACCACCCCACTCCTTAGTGCAGACGGAACTAGTCTTCTGACTGACAAAGAAGCTATCTTGAAAAGATGGGCTGAACACTTTGATGGTGTCCTTAATCGGCCATCATATATGAATGATGAAGCTATCAACAGACTACCACAGGTGGAATGTAATCCGCTGCTTGATGAGCTCCCAACCGTCTCTGAAACAGTGAAAGTAATAAAACTCCTGTCATCTGGCAAGGCTCCAGGATCAGATGCAATACCTGCAGAGATCTACAAAGCAGGAGGTCCTCCAGTTGCAGAGAAACTGACAGAGTTATTTCACATTATGTGGAGAAAAGAAGCCATCCCTCAAGAATTCAAGGATGCAACAATTATCCACCTATTCAAAAGGAAAGGGAATCCTCAAGTCTGTGACAATCATCGAGGCATCTCTTTATTGTCAATTGCTGGGAAGATTCTTGCTAGGGTCCTACTGAACCGATTGAATGAACACCTGGAACGGTCAGGGCTTCTACCAGAAAGCCAGTGTGGATTCAGGAAAAACAGAGGAACAATAGACATGATCTTCACAGCATGACAGCTTCAAGAAACATGCCAGGAACAGATTGTGGACCTCTACATGACCTTTGTCGACCTTACCAAAGCATTTGACACAGTCAGTCGTGAGGGACTTTGGAAAATTATGGCAAAATTTGGTTGTCCTGTTAAATTCATAGCAATGGTGCAGCAGTTCCATGATGGTATGCTTGCAAGGGTCCAAAATGATGGCGAGTTTTCTGATCCATTTCCTGTGACAAATGGAGTTAAGCAAGGCTGTGTACTAGCTTCAACACTGTTCAGCATGATGTTTTCTGCCATGCTTACAGATGCTTTCTGGTATACCTATTAGGTATCGCTTTGATGGGAAACTTTTCAACCTAAGAAGGTTGCAAGCTAAATCTAAGATGCAGACAGAGGTGCTAGACGAGTTCCTCTTTGCTGATGACATGGCAAAGGGTGCTCCAACAGAAGAGAAAATGCAAAAAGGTGTGGATCAAGTATCTGATTCATGTGACAGCTATGATCTCACAATCAGCATAAAAAAACTGAGTATATCAGCCAGCATCTGGAAAGCCTTACAAGGAGCATTACAGTGAAAGGTCGACGACTGCAAGTGGTAGACAAGTTCACTTACCTTGGAAGCACATTGTCTAGAGTTTTACACATTGATGATGAAGTCAATGCTAGAATTGCCAAAGCTAGTGCAGCATTTGGCCGGCTACGTGGAAGTATTTTGGGACCGAAGTGGAATCAGACTTGACACAAAGCTGAAAGTATATAGATCGGTAGTGCTGCCAACACTATTATACGCATGCGAAACTTGGACA
Organism: Anodontia alba; assembly: GCA_964016985.1. Classification (NCBI taxonomy): domain Eukaryota; kingdom Metazoa; phylum Mollusca; class Bivalvia; order Lucinida; family Lucinidae; genus Anodontia; species Anodontia alba. Next base: position 2,957,514 of record OZ024833.1, read on the forward strand.
GTTTACCAACGGCATGCCAAAAGACTGAACCACTTCCATACAAGCTGTCTTAGAAAACTTCTAAAGATCAAGTGGCAAGACAGGATTCCAGACACAGAAGTCCTGAAAAGGGCAGGGATGCAGAGTATACATACTCTTCTGAAATTGGCACAGTTAAGATGGACAGGCCATGTTACCAGAATGCCTGATGAACGTTTGCCAAAGAAAGTCCTCTATGGAGAACTTCAAGATGGAAAACGCTCCCATGGTGATAAGAAGAAGCGATACAAGGACACCCTCAAAGCCTCCCTTAAAGACTTCAACATACCAACAGAGTCATGGGAACAGATTGCACAAGATCGTACAAAGTGGCGAGGCCTCATAAAAAGGGGAGCTAGTGAATACGAAGCAAAAAGAATCAGCGAAGCTGAGCAGAAACGTGCACAGCGGAAAGCCAGAGCGTAGGCATCACCAACAGAGCTTTCTTCCTCAGACCTTTCTTGTTCTATCTGCAACAGGCAGTTTAGAGCTAAGATTGGTCTCATCAGCCATCTTAGAACATACAAATAATAACACATCAAACAGTTCATTAGGATTGGTCATTGTCAGTAATGACAGACGAACAAGAGCACCGGTTTAGATCTAGCTCGATTTTTCAAGATAGCAGAATAATGATCTCTGAAAATAAAATTTGCGCTGTGATGAAAAGTTAGGAAGACTTGTTACGGCTGCCACATGATACTTAACATCAGCTATAGTAAAAATTATGGAAATGTCTATTGCCAGTCAACTGGTAACAGCCGATTTACGTTAAAATCGCTATTGACAGGCGACTGGTAATAGCCAATTTACGTTAAAATTGCTATTACCAGTCAACTGGTAATAGCAATTTTAACGTAAATCGGCTATTGACAGTCGACTGGCAATAGCCACTTTGAAAAATTATTGGTGAAGCTACTCAGGAAATGCCACAATCCCGAAGCACAACCTTGCCGAGGCACCAAAAGAAGGAGAGATGAGAAAAAAATAACGACAAAAAAAAAAAAAAAAAAAAAAAACCGCACATAAAAGCCCATTTAAGCCTAGCGTCCCATAAATGGGATATTTGGCAAACAGTGTATACCCTGATTAGGGTCTATACTGTTTGCATACACTAACTACAGAAATAGCTTTAAAACATGGTAATAAAAATAACCAGACATCCCTTATAATGGAAATGGACTTGTCCAAAGAGTAGAGGTAGAAGAGTCTATTCGGCATAAACAGGTAAACCCAAAGAGGAGCTGCAAAAGAGGAACCGCCTTGGAACGGTCAGTAGCAGACCCAGCGGGCACATGACGTTTATACAACGTCGGCTCAACGTCGATGCAACGTCATGACGACGTCTGCTCAACGTCGATGCAACGTCATGACGTTGCATCGACGTTGAGCCGACGTTGTATAAACGTCATGTGCCCGCTGGGAAAACTACTGTGGGGCTTAAACCTTGTCATGCTGAATAAATTAAGATGCCACGTCTACTTCTATTTTTCAGCCAATCAGATTACTTGATTACCAGGTTGTTGATACACATTCAAATATTTAATGGCAAACAGTGCAGATCCAGATAAGAAAACAACTGATCTGGATCTACACTATTTGCAAAGGCAGGGTATATCCGGGTTCAGTAGGAATGGGATTAAACAGTTTTACTCGCGCGAAATCTCACCTTTATCTCCTAATACAGTTCTAAAGAGTAAAGCATTGCAAACAGAAAGAAAACAGAAAGCAAAGAGGGCAGCCATTGAAGATGATGATCTCAGTCCTAGCATCACAATATGAAGACAGAAAGCAAAGTGGGCAGCCGTATAGCGGGTGACCACAATGCTAGAATTCCAGAATTTTTCATAAGACGACCATTTAATAAAGCCGGCCTCGGTGGCTCAGTTGGATGCGCCGTCCGACTGGAGACCAGCAGGTCGCGGGTTCAACCCCCGCCGAGGTCGGCAACATTCTTTCGTGGAGATTGATCATGAAATATTTTCTACGGTCATTCTCTCCCTTCCGCTGATTCAAGAAGGGCAGTTGTCAGTTTCTGGCGAAAGAATGTGCACAATACTGGTTAACCGCTTAGAGGACTAAGCCTGTCCAGTAAACGTATGGTTAGGTAAACTGTCCGCGCTCGACATGACCCCATTGGGTTGACTGGGCCGTAAAACCTCAACACAAACAAACAAACCATTTAATAAACTCATTCGCATAGAATATCTGAGGAATTATAATTTTACAGGCGGGGTAAAATCTGTAACAAGCAATAGCAGATGAAAACAGTCGCAGCTAGAATGCTAATGATTATCAAAGGGCTGCATTCATGAGCGTTCAGAACATGATACCCTAAAATCCCATGAGGGAGGAGATCTGTTGGCAGCTCAATGTCTTGAATTTTAAAAAAAACAAAATTAAACAGTATCTGACGAAATCAGGCTGGCCCTTTCCTGTTCGCATATGACACTTTATAGGTTTTCTGTACTTAACCTTTACCACTCTATGGGTAAATTCAGCGACTACAAATTAATATTTTCTTCTTTTCCCCGTAGAAAATAGGCATTGATATTTTATGCAAATTGTCTCCTGTGAAGACAATTTTGTTCGACATCTTAAGCCTATTTTGTGGGAAAAGTAATAAAAAGTTTCAAAATGTTGTCTACTGATATTTTTACCCAGAGTGGTAAGCGCATTAAATGCTTGTGAAAAGCGGGGCATCTTATTGAAAATTATGGTTATTACTTCTCAACCTACAGCTACTGCTCACTGACAAAGAAAAAAATGAGAGGCTAAAATACATGCAATTACATTCATTTGTGAATCGGTGGAAAGTACAGCTATATATTAGAAAGAAAGACGGAATCTAATTTTCCCTTAACGCTTAGCACTCTGGGTAAAATTTTCAGCAGACGACATATTGAAATATTTTTTCTTATTTTTCCCAGAAAACAGGATTTGACATTTCATGCAAATTGTCTCCAATGGAGACAATATGCATGAAATGTCAAATCCTGTTTTCTGGAGAAAGAAAGAATACGAAAAAAAACATCAACACTTTGTCGTCTGCGGAAGTAGCTTAGAGCGTGGTAATGGTTAAAAGCACCATCAGCCGACTTGAAGCGGAATCATGTATAGTTAAGGCGTATTTAGAGAAAACCACACTGTCCCACTTGACGGCAAAACCAGTTTGATCATTTGAAATATATACCATTCTGTAAAATTTAGATATTGGCAACATTGATGAAAATGCAGCGACGAGCTTAGACTATTTTTGTTTGCCAAACACGTAGTCTAAGCTCTCAACTGCATTTTTTTATGTGGAAGGTTCACGCTCATGTAATGCATTGTAGTAAGCACACAAGACTAAATGGGCCACGCCATGCGAAAAAAAAGTGTCTTGGGGCATATACGAACAGGAAGGCCCAGATCAGCCTGCGCATCCGCTCAATCTGATGAGTGCCGTCCCTGTCCGCTCACAGAATAATTGGATATAATAGAATGTATGAATGATGAGCAAAGGCCCGGATGATATTTTGCGTATGCGCAGGATGATCTGAACCTGCGCATTTGCGCATGTTCAAAGAGACTTTTTCGCTTGACGCGGCCCGCATTACTCCAGAGCTTAACTGGAATTTTCTCTTTTAGTAATGTTCATGTCAATTTATCTGTAGACTACGGCCTTTTCGTACCAAAAATTGGTTTCAGAAATAGGTTTAGCATGAAGAATTATGATTCCATACTCCTTATGATGCAAGAGTCCGTTTTCTCACAATTTTGTTGCTAAGTACTCGTGCAGATCGAAATCAGGGCCCAGTTGTTCAAAGCGTCGTTAGCTTAACGAGCTCGTTAGTAGTCAAAATGTTAACTGTTCTAGTAAGTACAATATCTAATTCACAGGTATTTTTGCTGAAAAAATGTGAGTAGCTTTTGCAAAAGCTACTCACATTTTTTCAGCAAAAATAATGGCATACATGCCACATTTAATGATCAAAGTTTTAACGATTCGTTAACTAACGACGTCGTTAGCTTTGAACAACTGGACCCTGGTTTTGCCAAAACATTTCGAAGTGAGATGTCAGCATCTTTGGCTCTTTTGAGTGTCTACAGTTAATAGCTGCATCTGAGATTCTACGGCACCTGATCAAGTTTAAAAGTTTGTATAACATGAATGCACTGACTGCTGGAAGCATAAACCGACGTAGCTTAAAATGTTAAGGGAGACAACTGTGCCAAAATTGATTTAGTTCCATTCCGAAAAAAGGTCTACTCTGCAATGCTGCTTTCACACCTGGACGAATATGTTGCGAATGGGCTTACAAATGCAGTTCGCCGCCAATTCGCACTGATCGGAAGGTGATCGCCAGATATTCGTAAGTATTCGTAAGCAATCCCGGTCGTTCACGGTGTGTTGAGAATATTAGAAACATGCTCCTAAAATTTGTTAGGAAAGCATATTCTCATTGCTTTCGCAACAAATTCGTAAACAATCACAAGCCAGTCTTATTGATGACAAGGCCTTTGTAGTGATGGTAAGATATTTGTTGAGATTTGCTAGCGTTCGTCTTGACTTTTCCTATATGTTTGGTGTCGTAGATGGCAGGAGTCTGTTCCAACCATTTGAACATGGTGTCTTGCTAGACCTCAGTTAGCTTAGCACTACGCCTGTCGGGCGTCTTGACTTTTGAAGGATGAAGTGCAGTCGAAGTTTTGTTCTTGACATTTGAAGCCGCAGCCGTCTTGGTCTAGCCATCAGTAGATTCTGCGCCATCAAAAGTAGAGTCTCTGTGTTCAGGAGAGGAATGGGACTTTCCCTTGCACCTGCCTCTGCCATCAGCGCTCTTTCCTCCGCCCCTGGGCATGATGAAGGATAACAACTTGACTTTTTGAAACTAGAAGTTCACTCGGTGGATGCTGATGAATAAGTGACAAAGAGAAGACACACAAGTACACGTTGTGTAGTCGTTTCATTCATAAGGCGTTCGCAAGCATTCGCAAGATTTGCAATGGAATGTGTAAGTATTCGTAACATCCGGAAAAGACTCGCAAGCAATGCGGCAAATTGATTGTTAATAGATCGTAAGGTTGTAAGAAATTCGTAAGGACTGGTAAGGATTCATAAGGACTTCACAGGCATTCATAAGACTTCACTGTTTTTTTCAATATTTCTGTCGGCCAATCATATCATTTCGGCAATTTGGCCTCGAATTTCAAATTTTCATATTCGCAAGGGTATTCGCCCAGGTGTGAGAGCAGTATAAAGAGAGAAGGAACTCGCTGTGCGGGAAAGCAAACAGGAAGTCACAAAAATTGCCTCCCTTGTAGAAAATGGCAGTAAACTACCAAAACGTATCCAGTCACCTTGAAGACTAAGAATTTGCGGTGTGCTCTTTGAATTAGCTAAATACAAAATGTATCCAAACTTTCTTCAGGCGACAGCGAAGACTCAGATCAGACTGCGCGGATGCGCAGTCTGATCTGAGTCTTCACTGTGCGCACATATCAAAAGATACACTAATTCACGGTGCGACCCACTTATATTGTATAGAAACCTACTTACCGTAGTCACTTTTAACATTTACAACAAATGTGATTAAAACCGGCAGAATAATACTAATACTGCGATTGGAAAAGTCAATATGACACATTTTACAGTTGCATTTGACGGTAATAAAAGTTTCATTTGCAATTTTCAAACATTTTCCAAGCTAAATTGCATTTAAATCCATTAAAAATCTCTGTGGAATAACAGATTGCAGTTTTAAGTCAATGTAGTCAATTAGGAAGCTCTCTGTGCACTGATGGTGATAATCAACCACAACAGTTTGTTTGCAATCCGCTTTATGTTCATTGAAAAGTGAAAATAAACAGGGCCCAGTTGTTCAAAACTAAAGATGTCTTTAGTTCATGTATCGTTAAAACTGATCATTAAATATGGCATATGTTAATATTTTTGCTGAAAAAATTTGAGTAGCTTTTGCTACTCACATTTTTCAGCAAAAATACTTGTGAATTAGATATGGTGCTTACTAGAACTGTTAACATTTTGACACAAATGAGCTAGTAAGCTAATGACGCTTTGAACAACTGGGCCCAGATCATTACAGCCCGTGATGAATGCCAAAAAAACATTTTTTTTGTATCAATTCTTGTAAATGTATCAAAAAATGTTTGGGATAAGCGATGGGTTGAGCGATTATAATCGGAAGCATTTGGTATATGCATTCCAATTACGATTATCGAATGATCACAATTAATTGTGATAAAATTTGCTTGAAACAATGATGAATGACATTTTGTGAGGACAAGTAAATTGGCTGAACAAAGACAGAAATAGACAATAGAGGATGTTGCCATGGTTTCTATTTTCAAAATATTTTAGTAGTGTACCAGGGAAAGAAAGTGCTTCGAGCAATCCGTGTAGAGCATCACCAAGTGAACACGGGTCTTTAAATCATATGAGAGCTTAGCACATATCAGTCTGTACGTTGGCGCAATCTGATCAGTGCCTTCGCTGTCCGCTTACAGAATCATTGCATACTAATTACGAAAACACGCCTATCTAAATATATTGAAAATTTAACAGACAAAAAAGGAAATTTTTCAGATAAAAAATTCTGTTATTTTTCACATTTTTGCTCAAACCATAGATTGTGGGTACTCGTTACAATCTGCATTTTTAGCAAAATAAGAAAAATAATGTATACTCCTGTAAACCCTATTTTTACTATATAAAAGTGGGGTTTAAGGGGGTCAAAATTATATAGGCGTGTTTTCGTGATGTTTGAGATTTCACGCGGGTAAAACGTTTTAGCACCACCTCCCTGCCCCGTTCCCCGTCCCCCGTTTGTATGTCAGTTATTGCAGTCGTACTGGTGTGTTGTTATTGTTTATCATCTCTTCTTCTTTAGTTTCCACCGGTGGGCTGTGATTCGTAATTGTAGCCGTTTCTGGGTACTTCATTTACATTAGAGTCAGGGCCCAGCATTTCTTACCAGACTGCATGTACGCGCAGCGAAGTCTCAGATAAGGCTTCTCAGACTTCTCTGTCCACCTGAAGAGAGTTTTGATCCTTGGCTACCCACAGTGGCCTGCGAATGTATCTGATCAGACTGCGCGAATGCGATCTGATTTCTCGGGGCTCATATGCAATCTTGCTGGAAATGCTGTGTTCGGGCTCTGTTTTTTTTTAACGAAAGATAAAAACACTGCTGGGAGTGTGCAGATCGGAATTTTGCGCATGTCACATGTAGCAGAGGAAGCAGGGTCCATCTACAGTAAAAGTTGCAAACTTCATTACTGCTTGTGAAGAGTCTCAATGAAATCGAGACTCCCGTTTTCTATCTATATAAATGTGTTCTTTGTTTCCAAAGGCAACCTTTAGATTTGTATTAAATGATTCGAACACCGATAGCTCATTTACCGTGGTTGATTCGAACTCGTTTTTTTTTGTGTCCCTAAGAAATTCTTCCGATAGCTGAAGAAAACAAATATTTAGTGATATTTTCTGGAAATTTTCGTATTTTATCATGAGGAGATTCTAATGAGTGCACTCAACGTACCATTATTTAATAGAAGATCGAAAAGAAAGTCTTAATTATCCCAATTTTGCCTCCTGAACAGACGCCATGATTAACACTCAGTTTGATTTGAGTGACTCAAACTACCCATGTCTAGAACAAATTTCCATGGCTGCAAAGATGTTCGAGTCATTGAAGTTCAACTATACAGTGAACCCTCGTTACAACGACAGCATTTGTTCCAAAACATGTTGTCATTATAATGAATTTGCTGTTGTAAAGAATCCTAAATGGACAGAATGATATATAAAAGACCTTGTTTTATTCTTATTTCCTCATAGAACATATGTTTTGGATATTTGTTAGAATCGACTCGTTGAGGCGATTCTGACAAATATCCAAAACATATGTTTCTTGAAGTTTTAATGCAATACTCTTGCATAATGCCTCCTTAACTGTCACCTCCTGAGCTAAGTTTTTTTGGACATTCAAATTGTCATTATAACGAAATTGTCGTTGTAACAAGTGTCGGTATAAAGAGGGTCTTTTTTACATATCATTTTGTCCATTTAGGATTCTTTACAACAGCAAATTCACTATAATGGCAACATTTTTGGGAACAAATGTTGTCGTTGTAACGAGGGTTCACTGTACTATCTGTAAATGTTACCCGGCGTTTCTTTTTCGCAAAAGTTACCCGGCGTTTCTTTTTCATCCCAGTATATGTTCGTTCCGCATATGGGTCCTTTACCTCATCTGTGAAATACCACAGGACAACACATATAAAAAAAGTGTTTTGAAACAAAGCAAAGGGCTCAATGCCGATCTGAAGCTATGCCCCGAGGTTATAAAACTTTTTTCATGCTCAGCATGATTTTTTCTCTGCTAATAAATATGAAAATGCCAACAATAGTTGGCATTTCATATTTATTAGCAGAAAAAATTTCATGCTCAGCTATGTTTAGCAAGAAAAAAATCAAATGATAGTAATTTGAATTTAATTTGCAGGACAAATTTCATGCTCAGCTGAGTTGAGCATGAAAAAAAATATAACCTTTGGGCCAGAATACGAGAAAACTACAAACAGGGCAACGATGTTTTATTTTATCTGTAACAACAACAACAAAACAACAACAACAACTTACACACACGCACATACACCACCCGCACGCACGCACGCACACAAGCAAGCAGAAAAATGTTTTAGAATATATTCTGGTGTTGTTATATCAGACGCTTAGACGGATTAGTGAGCAATGCAAACATCTTGCTATAACAATTTATTAATAAAGTGGATAAGTTCTGGGCAGTCACAAAGTTCTACCTCACCCACCAATGTTAAAGATACCCAGCGGGCACATGACGTTCATACAACGTCGCCTCAACGTCGATGCAACGTCGTGACGTTGCGTCGACGTTGAGGCAACGTTGTATTAACGTCATGTGCCCGCTGGATACTTAGTATAGAATTGCACAATCCGCAGGAAAGGTCTACCGACTGAGGTCGGTTGACTTTATAAGACTGTCCTTTAATCACCCTGTGTATCCGTCGGTCCGTTCGTGGTCAGTAAGCGTAAAATATCATCGCACTTGGAATATTTTGATAAGCTTTGGCATACTGATTGATGTCAACATGAGCTTACCGTTGCCTGCAAGAGAGACAACTCTTACTTTCTGCGTTATTTTCTTATCTTCTTAATGGTTTGAATGACAAACAGTGCAGATCCAGTGCAGTACAGATTCTTTAGAAGCTAACTGATCTGGATCTACACTGTTGCTAGGACAGGGCATGTCGTGTTTAGCGAGAGATGGGTTAAAAGTAAAAGCTGTGTTTTAAGGAAAACTAAACATACAGCGCGTTCAAATAATAGTAGAGTTTTTAACCCTTGTCCTGCTGAACCCGGATATGCCCTGTCTTTGCAAACATTGTAGATCCAGATCAGTTGGCTTCTGAAGAAGCCAACTGATCTGGATGTACAATGTTTGTCATTAAGTATGTAAATTTGTATCCACGCCCTGGATAAAGCAATCTGATTGGCTGAAAATTAGAAATGGGCGTGGCATCTTAATTTATTCAGCAGGACAAGGGTTAACGCAGCTAATACACACCCACTTGAACGGAAATGATGCATCTTGAAAATCAGGAAATTGAATTAACAAGACGTCATTCCTAAATGGGTTGAAAACACAAAACTGTTGAATGTTTTAGGCATGCATGCTAAACAATTAAACATGTTGCGGAATTAGCACATTTTTTTTTAATTTTGTGTTGTCCTAACGTTAATGTTTTTTAAAGCTGTCATAATCATCAATACTTAAAATTAAATCTGCAAACTGACTATTCCTGAAGTATGCACGTGCAGCGTCAAATCTAGTTTTTACAACTAGGACTTTGGTTTTAGCTCACCTGAGTATAGCTCAGGATGAGCTATGGTGATCACTTTATGTCCGTCCGTCTGTCCGTTAACACTTTCAAACGGCAACTCTTCCAAAGCCATTGAAGCGATTTGTCCTTAACTAGGTGGGAATGTTGCTTTGGTAAAGGGATGTCAAAATAGCTCAAATAATGGTGATCTGTATTTTTTTTGGGTTGCTATAACAACCGAAATGCCCTATACACTTACGATTGGAAAATGTTGAAATTGTACTTTCTCCATAACAAGTGAAGTGAAGTGACCCATATTTGGCAGTTATGATCATTTGATGATTGTCTACCTAGTTTACGTGTTTAATGATCAGCGACAATTTTGTTGGTTGCCATGGCAACATTAAATTTTAAAATAGGAACTTTTTAAACGACAACCTCCAAAAACTGAGGCAGTATGACTCTAATTTGGTAGAAATGTTGCTTGGATAAGGCCAATTCAAAATATTTAAAAGCTTGCCAATATGTCACTCGGTTTGGTTGCCATGGCAACAGAGAGCTCCCATAGACTTATAATGGGAAATTCGTTAAATTGATTTTCTCCATAACCAGTGAAGTATTGTGATCCGTTATTTAGCAATTATGATTATTTGATAATTGTCTGCTCAGTGTATATGCTTTATGACGAGCTGCTATGTTGTTTAGTTTTCATGGTAACAATTAATTTTAAAATATGAAATTCTTAAACGACAACTCCTCCAAAGCCACTGAAGCAGCATAACCCTAATTTGGTAGAAATGTTGCTTTGGTAAGGCAAATTCAAAATTGCTACACGTTTGCCAATCTGCCTCTTGGTTTAGTTGCCATGTTAACAGAAAGCTCCCATAGAATTATAATGCGAAAATGGTTAAATTGCATCTTCTCCGTAACCAGTGAAGTGATTTGAACCATATTTGGCAGTTATGATTATTTGGTGATTGTTTACCCAATTTTTGTGTTTTAATTCTGATGTCCGTTTCGTTTGGTTGCCATAGCAACATTAAATTTTGAAGTAGTACATTATTAAACAACAACAACTTCTCCAAAGCTACTGAAGCAGTAGGAGCCTAATTTGGTAGAAATGTTGCTTGTGTGAGACCAGTTCAAAATAGCTAAAATCTTGCAAATCTGCTCTTGGTTTGGTTGTTATGGCAACATAAAGTTCCAATTCACTTATAATGGGAAAATAGTTAGATTGCATTTTCTCCATAAACAGAGAAGTGATGTGAATCAAATTTAGTAGTCACGCTTATTTGATGACTGTCTACCCAGATTATGTGTTTTATGACCAATGGCCATTTCGTTAGGTTGCCATGACAACATTAAATTTTAAAGTAGGCAATTTGTTTACAGCAACATCTCCAAAGCCACTGAAGCAGTATGACTCTAAATTTGTAGAAATGTTACTTGGGTAAGGCCAATTCAAAGTAGCTAAAAACTTGCCAATCTGCCTCTTGGTTTTGTTACCAGGGCAACAGAAATCCCCCTTAGACTTATGATGGGAAAATGGTTAGATTGCATTTTCTCCATAAACAGTGAAGCGATGTGAGCCATACTTGGCATTTATGATCATTTTATGAGTGTCTACCTAGATTATATGTATAATGACCAGCGGCCATTTTGTTTAGTTGCTATGGCAACACTTAATTTTAAAGTAAGAATTTTTTTAGCGACATCTCCTTCAAAAACACTGAAGCAGTATGACCCGAATTTGATAGAAAAGTTACTTGAATAAGGGCAACACAAAAGAGCTACAATTTTGCCAACCTACCTCTTGGTTTCCATGACAACAGAAATCTCCCATAGACTTATAATGGGAAAATGATTAAATTGCAGTCACACTATAATCAGTGAAGGTTTATGGCTCAATCTTAGTACATAGCATTTAGGTCTCTCAAGTTTGTTCAAAAGATGATCGTAAGTTGACCTTTGACCCTTTTAAATTTGCGACCCCATACATTTGTATTGTGAAAATGTTGAAAAAATCTATTCTCAAAATGTACTAAAGACTAATGGCTAAAACTTACAATGTATGATTAAAATGGTAACACCTTTTAGTTTCAATCAAAAGTTTGTCTCCGGGGGTTATCTGCCCTTGCCCTATGGCTATACACATTGTGGAATCATTAAACCTTTTCTTTGAGACCGCTTGACCAACTTCACCAGATTTCATATGGGGCCTTCTATCTAAGGGGTATTGACAATTTGTACAAATGGATCCGTGCCACTGAACAAGATGGCCGCTATGCTATGTGGATAGTTTGTTCAAATGGTGGTTCTGGGTGGACCTTTGGCCTTTTTACAAGGTCATTTACTTTCTCTTATATTTGTATGGGAAAATCGTTGAAAAAACATTTTCTTATAACGTTTTAAAGAGTAATTGTTGAAACTTATAATGATTATATGATTAAAGTAGCTAACCTTTCATTACAATCAAACTTTTATACCCTGTCCCCTCTGCTATATACATGTATAGAATCATGGAATCATTTAACAACTTCACCTCTTAAACCATTTGGCCTGGCTTCACTAAATTCCATATGGCAATTTTGTCAAATGGTCACATTCTGTGCTACGCCCAAATACATTAAAACTTATAAAATATTTCTTTTTTAGAACCAAAAAAGCTTTGAGACCAAGTCTTGGCTTATAGCACTGGAATTGTGAGAGCTACCAAATTTGTTCAAATGATGATTTCATGTTGACTTTTGACATTTTCAGGGTAAGATTAAATTTGCTTGCTTATGCATTTATATTTATAAAATGTTGAAAAGTTATTTCCTTTAAATGTGTTGCGTATTGATGGTTGAACCTTACAATGTATGATAAGAGTAGAAAAAAACTTTCAGTTATAATAAAAAAGATTTAATGCCTAGGGACTTTTACCCTTGCTCCTAGACTGTATACAGGTATAAAATCATGAAATATCTAAAATGTATACCTCTGATTTCACTGGCAGGGCAAATTTTTGCTAAATTTCATGTGGTCTTCTGTCAAAGAGAATTGAAAATTTGTTTTAAAGATCATGCTTCAGTGACCGAAATTGCTGGTATACCCATAGCTATTAAAACTCATCTTCATGTAGACATGTATGGTTATTTTATTTAGGTAAGCAAATCGTGGCCCGTCGGCCTCTTGTTTCATTTATTGGTTCTATTTCAGAATCACTTCCTTGTGGAAAGCGGGTGTACTTTATTGTGGTGGGATGTTGTTATGTCCATAATCGTTTGGCGTCAGGTCAAGCCACAAAGCTGTGTTGTTTTATGGGTGAAAATATACTTGTCCGGTGACCTGCAACTTCTGGTTTGGCTTTCTATTTGGCGTAATGCAACCGGGAACCAGAAGCCTCAGGTCACCGGACGAGGTTATATTTTGATCTATATTTACAGAAAGAAGGACAACAGCAGTGTTCAGGAGTATTTTCAAGGATATGAAAAGGTCTCAAGCTCGTACTGTGGAATGGTCTTGCGTACGTCTATACTTTGTTCAGTCCTGGACAGAAAAAAAAATTATTAAACTGACAAATTTTATATCAAAGGGACAGGATACATCTGGCAAAGATTCGCCATCTTTGACAAGGTAGGGAACGTTCCCCAGTAAGCATTCTTTATAAATTTATAGCGGGCCGTTATCGGCCCGTCAGAATAGCAAAGTTTCGCCATTTTTGACAAGGTAGAGAACGTTCCCCAGTAAGCATTCTTTATAAATTTATAGCGGGCCGTTATTGGCCCGTCAGGATAGCAAAATTTCGCCATCTTTGACAAGGTAGAGAACGTTCCCCAGTAAGCATTCTTTATAAATCTATAGCGGGCCGTTATCGCCCGTCAGGGAATGATGACGGGCCGATAACGGCTCGTTTTAGAATTATAAAGAATGCTAGCTGGATCTTGACTTCCTGTTTGCTCTCCTACACATCGAACTCCTTCTGAAATGGGGTCTGCTCTAAAAGGAAAGAATTTGATACAAGGGGAGCAAATTCTTTCCTTTTACTTGCTCCAAGAGGAGCATTTTTTTCCTTTTTGGTAGAATAGACCCCTTTTCAGGAGGGATGCAAATTTTTTGATAGGGTGGGCGAGAAAGTGTATTTCCCATAAAACTAGGTATACTATTTTAATGTTCAGATACTTTCGCATGAGCATGTGATACTCTACATTGCACAGCGCACCTGTTTTATGCTGCAATTTCATTTTAATCCATAAATATAATTTTCTGGAAAATGAATAAACACGAACAGAAATATTGAATCCTAAATGACCTAAAGACACAGATATTATCTTAAAGTTGAATGGGTACACTTGAAAGATTTCCCCATCATTTTGCAAATGGGCTCGTTGAAATTTTAGGATATGCAGTGTAAAGAGTTACGGTGTCAAACTACCGTATTCGACCTAATTACCGCACTGTGCGCTTAGGTTTTTCAAAATTACTGGGAACACTCGTTTGTGGTAAAATATGTATCTACCTACTAAAGATACACTATAAAAAAGATCAGAAAAAGGCTTATTTGATGATGATTATGCGATTTTTTTTCTGATTTTCTTTATAAAGGCATATGTTGTGGGTACTCATTTGAAATGTATCGACAAGTCGATGCAATTCAAATGAATACCCACAAAATATGCCTTTATAAAGAAGTAGACAAAAAGTACACTGGGTGTAATCTGAAGACTACGGAATTGCTTGACTGTGCGCTTATAGGGATCTGTACGGTAATTATAGCGAATATGATATTTAGGGAAAATTAGGATAAAATCAATGGCTCGTCAGAATAAATGCAGTTACGGTATGAAAGATCATTTTTTGGCTGTAAATTCAGATTGATTTTAAGGGAAAATCACTCACCAACTGAATAAACCACCTGACGGGCGTCATATTAGGTTTGTTAGCAAATCGCCGGCGTTTACACATCGGCAAAATCCACAAAAATACACAGTACGACCTGCCTACAACAGCCATTCTTGGAAGCACAATAAACTGGTTGCCAGAGATAGAAAGGCGGCTGTTGCGGAGGCGTTAAATATGTAATAACCTAGCACTTTGGATATATATATATATATATATATATATATATATATATATATATATATATATATATATATATATATATATATATATATATATATATATATATATATATATATATACGCAAAAGGTCTAAATGCTAAATAGAGCTTTCTTTCTTTATAGAGTAGATCATTTTTCAGAAGGGGTCTAAACCAATGTCGACAGAGTTACCTCTCCTGAAAGTGTATCTTACGATCTATTTCTACTGTTAAACAAGGATTAACCCATTGCAGACTGAATAGACTCCCCCACACTATTTAATGGAAAAACCCAATTTTAATTTTAGGTATGTCCGGCTATGACAATAAGATATTCCTAGGGAATATATATATAAACTATTTGCAAACAGTAGAGATCCTGATCAGACGCCGCGTTCTGTGTCGTCTGATCTGGTCTGCACTGTTTGCCATTTACCCTTTTAGGGGTCTCCAGACTACAATGGGTTATTAATGCCCTTGACATGTTAATATAAATTCATTGATATTGACATACTGGAGACAAATATGACCTCTAAAATATAATACATAAAGTATGTCTCCATTATTGTGAAACAAAATACAGATATAGATTGGACAAAGATAGCTCTGAATTTACAAGTTTGTCTCCAGCCTTCGAAATGAGCCTAGGCGTCAGATAATGTGTCTTATAACATGTAGTGTAAGTGTGAACACATTCTTTGCTGTCTGACAGAAGAAACCTTGAGTTCTCAGACATCTAATAAGCGTCCAGTGAAGACTCAGATCAGACTGCGCGCATGCGCGCAGCCTGATCAGAATCTTCGCTGGGCGCTCATGTCTGAATGTGCATTTTCTCATGTTACTTCTGAAACATCGCAATAATTTCCAATATTCATGAGATGTTGTCAGAAAATCAGTCTGAATCCATTTTAAAGTGTATTAGATTTGCACAGTCTAGTCATTATTTCCTCTCTTTTTTTCTCCAACACAGCACCGGCACCTACTGGAATATGAGGCTAGACTGCATGTCCCGTGTGCTTGAATCTGGTATAAGTTTGATTCACACTTTAAGCCGATATTAATGACAAAATAATAATAGTTTCTGCTTCCAGAAATGGCATGGGTTAGAGAACAGCACTACTATATTTTCCTTGGTAAAATTAAGTCTGACATGTGGACCATGCACCAGAAAAGTGTACTTTAAAGTTTAGTATTTTCTTTTGTTCTGCAGAAAATGCTCTGCTTTCAGATTTACTTACCTGCAACTAAACGATATATAAATGCTATAAAATATGAAGTAAGAGTATCTGATTCAGATGTAGTATGTTTTAACCCGTTTTGTCAAAAAAAAAAGGAAAAAGAAAAAACACCAAAATACAAAAAAAAAACAAAACAAAACAAAACAAAACAAACAAACAAACAAACAAAAAAAAAAAAAAAAACAACAACAAAAAACAACAACAAAACAACAACAACAACAAAAATACCCCCCAACCCCCCCCCCCCCCCCAAAAAAAAAGAGCAAAAACAACAACAGGAACAACAATAACAACAACAAAAAACATATTATATATTGGAAGAGTTCAATATGTCAGGCTATGTGATTTACATAATTCTAGAGAAAATGGGTAAACTATTTGCAAACAGCGGAGACCCTGATCAGACACCTCTGAGTGCACTATTTCCCAATTACCCTTTTGGAGGTCTCCAGACTAAAATGCGGCACCTGATCTGAGTTTGCACTGTTTCCCAATTACCCTTTTCGGGGTTTCCGGACTAAAATGGGTTAAGAATAGACTCATTCTAAAATGCATTGTCTAGCAGTTAGCTATGTTATGCATTTTCTTAACCCTTGTCATGCTGAATAAATTAAAATGCTAGACCCATTTCTAATTTTCAGCCAATCAGATTAGTTTACTTGATCAAGATTGTTGATATAAATTCACATACTTATTGGCAAACAGTGCAGATCCAGATCAGTTAGCTTCTTAAAAAGCCAACTGATCTGGATCTACACTGTTTGCAAGGACATGATATATCTGGGTTCAGCAGGACAAAGGTTAAAATCTGACTTTCAATCTTGTTCAATAAACTTTCAATAAATATAAATCTAAACTAACTGTAAAAAGCAATATCTGTTATCTTTACCATAGCCCATTCAGCGATCTCAGATTGGCATATCACAGACTGCACTCACAGTAATTACCATACAGGTCCTTTATTTCATCTTGAAACAATTTATGGGTCTGTAACTATGTGTAAACAATTAGGGAGTCATTGGGGTTCATATTAAATTATGATAACTAATGTCCTTCAGATATATATGTATCACCGTTGGTGGAATATGTAAATTTACAGAATTCTACTTGTCAAATGAGTAAAAAACCTATGCAAAATGCATATTTTTAGATTGCATAACACTGACTGGTTCTGGAAAATATACAGTTGTATCATCTTTGTCATTCTTGAAGTTGTTGTGTCATCATGCCCCACCCCCTCAAGTAGATTTTTTGATGATCGCTTTAATGCGGCTCCTTTGATGCTGCTCTTCTTAGTCGGTTATTACAACTGTACTATTGTGTATTGTCATTGTTTGTTCACCATCTCTTCTTTTCCGGCTTCCCGGGAAGGATGTGATGCATGATGTTCCCAGTCAGCATTCTACGTAAATCTACATCGCGCCGTCATCGGCCCGTCAGGGTAGCTGACGGGCCGATGACAGCCCGATGTAGATTTACGTAGAATGCTAGCTGGGTTCTCCTTTGATGCTATTCTTCTTAGTCGGTTATTGGAAATATACTATTGCGTCTTGTCATTGTTTGTTCATCATTTCTTCTTCTCCGGCTTCTCGGTAAGAATCTATTAATAATAGTAGTAATAGTAGTAATTTATGGTGTTGTTCTCCTTTGATGCTGTTCTTCTTAGTAGGTTATTGGAACTGTACTATTGTGTTTTGTCATTGTTTGTTCACCATCTCTTCTTTTCCGGCTTTCCGGGAAGAATATAATTCATGATGTTGTTCTCCTGGGATAATGTTCTTTTTAGTCGGTTATTACAACTGTACTATTGTGTATTGTCATTGTTTGTTCACCATCTCTTTTTTCCGGCTTCCCGGGAAGGATATAATTCATGATGTTGTTCTCCTGGGATGATGTTCTTTTTAGTCGGTTATTATAACTGTACTATTGTGTATTGTCATTGTTTGTTCACCATCTCTTCTTTTCCGGCTTCCCGGGAAGGATATAATTCATGATGTTGTTCTCCTGGGATGATGTTCTTTTTAGTCGGTTATTATACCTGCACTATTGTGTATTGTCATTGTTTGTTCACCATCTCTTCTTTTCCGGCTTTCCGGGAAGAATATAATTCATGATGTTGTTCTCCTGGGATGATGTTCTTTTTAGTCGGTTATTACAACTGTACTATTGTGTATTGTCATTGTTTGTTCACCATCTCTTCTTTTCCGGCTTCCTGGGAAGGATATAATTCATGATGTTGTTCTCCTGGGATGATGTTCTTTTTAGTCGGTTATTATAACTGTACTATTGTGTATTGTCATTGTTTGTTCACCATCTCTTCTTTTCCGGCTTTCCGGGAAGAATATAATTCATGATGTTGTTCTCCTGGGATGATGTTCTTTTTAGTCGGTTATTACAACTGTACTATTGTGTATTGTCATTGTTTGTTCACCATCTCTTCTTTTCCGGCTTTCCGGGAAGAATATAATTCATGATGTTGTTCTCCTGGGATGATGTTCTTTTTAGTCGGTTATTACAACTGTACTATTGTGTATTGTCATTGTTTGTTCACCATCTCTTCTTTTCCGGCTTCCCGGGAAGGATATAATTCATGATGCTGTTCTCCTGGGATGATGTTCTTTTTAGTCGGTTATTACAACTGTACTATTGTGTATTGTCATTGTTTGTTCACCATCTCTTCTTTTCCGGCTTCCCGGGAAGGATATAATTCATGATGCTGTTCTCCTGGGATGATGTTCTTTTTAGTCGGTTATTACAACTGTACTATTGTGTATTGTCATTGTTTGTTCACCATCTCTTCTTTTCCGGCTTCCCGGGAAGGATTTGATGCATGATGTTCTCCTTTGAGTCGGTTATTGGAAATATACTATTGTGTCTTGTCATTGTTTGTTCATCATTTCTTCTTCTCCGGCTTCTCGGTAAGAATCTATTAGTAATAGTAGTAATTTATGGTGTTGGTCTCCTTTGATGCTGTTCTTCTTAGTAGTTTATTGGAACTGTACTATTGTGTCTTTTCATTGCTTATTCACTATCTCTTCTTCTCCGGCTTCTCGGGAAGAATGTAATTCATGATGTTTTTCTCCTTTGATGATGTTCTTCTTGGTCGGTTATTACAACTATACTATTGCGTCTTGTCATTATTTGTGCACAATCTCTTCTTCTCCGGCTTCTCGGAAAGAATGTGATTTATGTTGTTCTCCTTTGATGTTGTTCTTCTTAGTCAGCTATTACAACAAAACTATTGCGTCTTGTCATTGTTTGTTCACCATCTCTTCTTCTCCGGCTTCTCGGAAAGAATGTGATTTATGATGTTCTCCTTTGATGTTGTTCTTCTTAGTCGGCTATTACAACTATACTATTGCGTCTTGTCATTGTTTGTTCACCATCTCTTCTTCTCCGGCTTCTCGGGAAGAATGTAATTCATGATGTTTTCTCCTTTGATGATGTTCTTCTTGGTCGGTTATTACAACTATACTATTGCGTCTTGTCATTATTTGTTCACCATCTCTTCTTCTCCGGCTTCTCGGAAAGAATGTAATTCATGATGTTTTCTCCTTTGATGATGTTCTTCTTGGTCGGTTATTACAACTATACTATTGCGTCTTGTCATTATTTGTTCACCATCTCTTATTCTCCGGCTTCTCGGAAAGAATGTGATTTATGATGTTCTTTGTTCACCATCTCTTCTTCTCCGGCTTCTCGGAAAAGATGTGATTCATGATGTTGTTCTCCTTTGATGGTGTTCTCATTAGTCAGTTATTGGAACTGTACTGTTGTGTCTTGTCATTATTTATTCATCAACTCTTCGTCTCCAGCTTCGCAGGAAGAATGTAATTCATGATGTTGTTCTCCTTTGATGATGTTTTTCTTAGTGAGTAATTGGAACTGTACTATTGCGTCTTGTCATTGTTTCTTCATCATCTCTTCGTCTCCGGCTTCACAGGAAGAATGTAATTCATTATGTTGTTCTCCTTTGATGATGTTCTTCTTAGTTGGTTATTGAAACTATACTATCGTGTCTTGTTATTGTTTGTTCATTATCTCTTCTTCTCCGACTTCTCGAGAAAGGTGTGAATCATGATGTTGTTCTCTCTTGGGTAGTTCTATTAATATTGTCATTTTCCACGAAAATTGAATTCTTGTATGGGTGGTTGTCTTCAAAGTGATTGAAGTCGTTTATTTACTGTCCAGATTGCATAATATTTGGCATACGGGTATCCTGTAGTATTATCTTGAGGAATGCTTATAGAATGTTAATATCTAATTCGGTATTTTTTTTTTTCAAGATCTTCCTGAATATACATATGTTTCCAATCTGGAATACATGTTTCGGCAAATATTATTTCGTATGTAGTCTTGTTTTGATGGTAAACTAATTAATTTGTTGAAAATAATGTGATTTTACACCCCGCCAGATGATAGTGGTTGGCATTATATGTTTTACATTGGATATCTGTCTGTCCGTAAGTCCGGCTACGAGTTCGTTTCTATGTCGTATGTCCGTCTGTCCGTAATTCGTTTCCCCGCGATAACCTTAGTTATAATTCATTGATTTCATTGAAACTGTATGCCCAGTCAGCATTCTACGTAAATCTGTATCGGGCCGTCATCGGCCCGTCAGGGTAGCTGACGGGCCGATGACGGTCCGATGTAGATTTACGTAGAATGCTAGCTGGGTGTGTGCCTTGATATCAGGAACAGAGGACTTGTTCAGGGAGATTATTTGGTCTTAATTCTGGGATAATTATCTGAAGTTCTCCATAAAACACATGTTATGACGACTCACTAGAATCGTCTCGCCAAGATGCTTCTAATGAATATATACAGCCTACGTTTATTTTTAAAAAATATATAAGAAAAAAAATCACAGATATATCACCAAATTCTCCTCCTTAACAATTCCTCCGTAGGAAGATCTCGCACGTATTTGCGCTAATTTCGATAATTATTTACAAAATTATGGCCCAAAATAAATGGAAATTGGTTTCCATGCTATGACTTGCTTATTTTTCACCCAGTTCAAAATGATTTCATGGAGTGGCTTAAAAGACGATTAAATACAGGTTCTGCTTAAAAACGAAGTTAAAATGTCATATTGGACATGAGTTATGACCTCTGATAATTAGAAAATAATGTTTTCCATCCGATTCGTCGGATTAAATAAGACTTCATGTGTTAAGTTAATATAATGGCGAACAAATATAAGTGTATTTTGATGACATTTATGTATGAAATCTGGCATGACTTATGGCGCTTACATCACGAAAACACGCCTATATAATTTTGACCCCCTCAAACCCCACTTTTATATAGTAAAACTGGGGTTTACGGGGGTATACATTATTTTTCTTATTTCTGCTATAAACATAGATTGTGGGTACTCGTTAGAACCGCCTCACCGAGGCAGTTCTAACGAGTACCCACAATCTATGTTTGTGAGCAGAAATATGAAAAAATATCAGAGTTTTTTATCTGAAAATTTTCATTTTTTGGAGGTGAAATTTTCTTTATATTTGAATAGGCATGTTTTCGTAATGAAACGATAAAATTGGTGTCCTTGAAATAGCTTTAGTTTCTTTCATTCAAATTAACTTAAATTCATATTCTGGCTTAAATGTACTATATTCATAATGTTGTGTGCAGAGAGTATCTTCTATTCGTTTCTTACTGACATTTCTAGTCGGCTATTAGTCAATACCTTGTATTGATTTTATTTATCCAGGATTTTATCTATACGTTAGTAGTTACCTAAAAACAATGTAGCTTGAAAAAAAAAAAAAAAAACAAAACAAAACAACAACAACAAAAAAAAAAAAAAAAAAAAAAAACCCAAAAAAACAAAACAAAAAACAACAAAAAAAAAACAACAACAAAAAACAAAAGCAAAAAAAACAACAACAAAAAACAAACAAACAAAAAACATGCACCCACCTTTGCAATTTAGACATTGAATACTCTTAATTACAGCTAAGTATAAAAACAAATGGGCGACAGAATAAAAGTATGAATGCTAGATTTTTCACCAGTGCGCATCCTTGAATCCCTACCCCTCCACCCCACCCTGTCACATCAGCGTGTCAAGACCAATGTGTGCATGTGCGGAGATTTTCCATTGGAGACGATTTTAAAAGAAAAATATTTTAAAATGTCTCCTGCTGGAATTTTTACCCAGAGTGCTAAGCGTTTATGGTGATCCATGGCTGACTAATCCTTTTTTCGCTTTCGTTTCACTGCATTTGACGGACAATGCTATATATGCCTGGCATCTTTTTCTGGCCCTACCAAGTGTTTCTTACAAAATATACAACTAATTGCCAAATTTGTACTAAGTTTTGGTTGTGTTTTATTCCTTAACGTACAATGTAGAACGACTTCACATACATTATTGCATAAAGAGGTGTGTCGCACTTTATTAACAGCCGTGCATTAATCGGCGAAAAGCCGTGTATTAACAAGGCAATCCACGCGCTGTTAATGCACGGCTATGCAACTTTCAATATGATCGTACCGGGGCCACAGATTTGCTGCCGTTACGTGATGTGTACTGCCCGGTCCTAGAACGAGCATAGTCCGTGGAAATTACGTTCGCGAGACATCTGTGAAAAGGCGAAACAAAATAGTGCAAGAAATAACGCGAAATGTAGCAAATGTTTTCAGTTTTTATGCAATAATTGCGATCGAACATGGTTTTTCAATGCATTAACATTCGCCAGGTCCCGTGGTAGGTGTTGAAAACCGCGGCCTTCGGCCTCGGTTTTCAATACCTCCCACGAAACCTGGCGAATGTTAATGCATGAAAAACTATGTTTGATCCCTATAGTAAACCTTCAATGACTCGAACACTGATAACTCGTTTACGCGGATAATTCGAACTCGTTTTTGCGTTACTAGGAAAAAATTCCGACAGTTCAAGAAAACAAATATTGAGAGATATTTAAGGATTTTTCCTATTTTAGCATGAAAATATATATTGTGTGTACTCGTTAGAATCGCCTCATCCAGGCGATTTTAATGAGTACTCTCAACATACCATTAATTTATAGAAAATTGAAAAGACACGCATATATTATTTCCATTTGTCTCCTAACCTGGCGCTATGATTAGTCCTAAGTGGCTCGGACTACCCATATCTAGAACAAATTTCAATCGTCCCTAAGATGTTCGAGCCATTGACGGTCGACTGTACTTTTGTTTCCTTTACATATATGCCTATGCTACTGTTTCTGTGATATATATATTATCAAGTTATCAAGTCGCAGCAGGCCAGATAACATGGGCCCGAAAAGGGCATAATCTTTTATTCGTAAATTTTACATTTTTATGTCATTTGTTTTAAAATAGAAAACCTCTGAAGAAGGCGAAAGCCGAAAGGCCTCAGGTAAACAAATCATTTGCACTGTTAATGATTAACTCTCAACATATACTTTAACGCCTATTATTTCATAAGCATTCTTTCTGGATCCAGTGCTACCAAAAATATTTTTGTTTGATGTTATTCTCCTTCTCCCATACATATATATATAGTTTATATCTTCATTATATATTTATAATCCGCTGTTACAAGCAGTCATTCCGGTCTGTAAACAGTATTAAATCTTTCGCTTTCTCAACTCTTTATACCACAATTCCTCGCGACAAACTGAAATCCAAATTACGTGATATTATTAATCAGTGTTTCTTTCATAAGAATGGAAATCGTTGCTTCCAGTATGTTGTCCTTGGTTATGCAGACACATTCTTTGTTCAAGGCCACTCTGATGCACCACAAAATGCTCTGATGCAAATGTTGTAAAGATGCTGGATTATCTAATCAACAACGTCTTTGTAGAGTTTAGTGGACGGACATTTCAACAACCAATCGGCATTCCTATAGGAACTACTTGTACTCCATTGCTTTCCGACTTGTTTTTATACGTATATGAGGCATAGTTTGTACCTAGTCTAATAAAAGCAGGTAAACAACAACAACAACGTAAACAAACCTATTTCACCTGAAATACATAGATGATGTATTCTGTCTGAATAATTCAAAATAAAATCTAAAATGTTGCTTTTGGAAACAAAGAACACACAAAATAACCCAAATCGGAGACTTAGTTACATTCATATACAGCTATGTAGTTTGTCGGAGGCAGTAAACGACCCCTAGCACCGCCTTAATTCGGTTTTCAAAGTAACCAGAATGGGCTGAATGATCCCAAACGAAAATGAAACAGTAAACATCTGCACTATGGTGAAATACGGGGAGACGTTTGGTGGCCTCCACACGGCACTAACACCAGCTGCAGTGAACTAAAATAAAAATCTATAAAGTTGCATTTGGAAAAAAAAAAACAACAAAAAAAACAACAAAAAAAAAACAACAAAAAACAAAAAAAAAAACAACAAAAAACAAAAATAAAACATAAAAGAACGAAAGTCCGGAGACTCGGTTTTATTAAGTCTCTTCATATACAGTTTTGTACTTTGTGGGGCTGCATATGCTCCCTAGCACCGGCTTAAGCGATATTCGATTTTCAAAGTAACCAGAATGGGCTCCATGATCCCAAAGGAAATGAGAACATAATCTGCCGTGTAGCGGCCGTCCGCTACACGACATATGGCGAAGTACGGGGAGACGTTTGACGGCCGCTACACGGCATATGGCGAAATACGGGGAGATATTTGACGGCCGCTACAAGACACTTAACACCAGCTGCAATGAAGTAAAATAAAACTCTAAAAGGTTGCCTTTGGAAACAAAGAACACACAAAAGAACGAAAATCGGAGACTTGGTTTTATTAAAAAAAGTTTTCAGATAACCTAGAATTCATCTACCCCCGTGCACTCGAATTAAAGAAACATCTGAGACGATAACCTCTTCCTCATGTTGGTTTTCATTTGCTTCAGCATTTCAGTTATTTCTTGCTGTCGAGTCCTCTTCGTTGTTTCATCTCTGTATTCGTTTGATTTTTATGTTCTCGGAGATGATGCACTGATGAGTAAGAATCCCTTCACGCGGACTTGTGTGTACCACAAAAGAACTATAGTCGAGAGTTGTGGCCACGTAAAATCGATTTAAGACCCCCACCCCGCCCCCATTAAAATTTTACCGACCATTCCAAGGCGGTGCTTCTGTTGTGGTTTACTCTGGCATACAGTAGAATTAGCCATGAGTACTCGTCTTTGTTTATTATAGTGATTAATTTGATTTTTATGTTTTCGCTTTGATGCATTGGGTGAGTTGGGAGCCTTTATGCGAACCGAAAGTTTATGCATTTCTGTATTAAGAGTTGCATCGAGACCCAGGGTGAATTGGCTAGCTGTAAAAATGCTTTAAACCCTCCAGTGGTTTACTCTACTGACCGTTCTAAGGCGGTGGTTCCGGTGTTAGTCTTACTCTTTGTTGCTTTGTGGTTTATTCTACGAGGCGATTTGTTTTATGTCTTACCTTGTATTATTTTGTTCTTCTGTTTTTCAGTCCTTTTAGCATTGCGATTACCTCGCTTGGGGAAGAGAGAGCTAATTTTAGTTCTTTTCGTATGTGGTTTTTTTTCGATTTGTGCTTGTTTGGTTTTGTCGGTTTCCTCTTCCTTTTGGTGTCTGGGAAGGGCTGCGGTTTGTGATTGTGGCATTCCCTGGACTTTTCTCTTACCCTTGTTTACTATTTCTGTCATTGTATGTCTTTGCATGTATTTCCTGGTGAAATTTTTATTTTGGATAGCCGCTCGGCCAATTTTTGGGAAAGAAACTGTCCTTTTGGTTTTCTGCTTGTAGTGTTTGATTGTGGTACCGTTACTTTAAGTGCGTCCTTCTTTCCTTTTGGTGCCTTGGACGGAAGGTGTTAGGTAATTGTATCGGTTCCTGATCATTGCCTTCCTTTCTGTTTGGCTGTATACCTCTATATCGACCATGGAAAGCTCACAAGTAGGCGTCACGACAAACGAGATGACTTCAATTTTCCCATAGTAAATTTTCCGTTTCTGAGCAGCACTATCTCTTCTGCAACAGCATACTGTGTTTACGTTTCACAGTTAATCCGTTATGCTAGAGCCTGCTCTGAGTATCAGGACTTTATAGAACGAGGAAGACTGCTGACTCAGATATATCTAAGTGGTGCCAACACTTAAGAAGTTCTATGTCAGGCATATAA
Source organism: Anodontia alba (assembly GCA_964016985.1). NCBI lineage: Eukaryota > Metazoa > Mollusca > Bivalvia > Lucinida > Lucinidae > Anodontia > Anodontia alba. Next base: position 2,983,851 of record OZ024833.1, read on the forward strand.
CCTTGTCAATCCCTACAATGTGGCTGTTTCCAAACTTATTTCTGATGTTTTTGTCACAGCAAGACATGAACAGACTTTCTAAACCCCGGGCATCACTATTGCCGTATTTTCCTAAACCTCTTTTTAGACTGATTGGCATGGTGGGCGAAGCATGCTGACCAAGCAATGCTTGCTTTCCTTGGACGCCTGATTACACCCCATTTATTTTGGCTTCATGTCTGTCTGAACATTCCTAACTTTGTCTTTATGTCTATCGAATATATGAATTTCCGAAATACAGGTTTGGTAGACTCACTTTACATAGTATTTGTCGAAATAAAAGAACTACATGTTAATATTATTCGACACAAAATATAATATTTCTTTGCCTGTGTTTTTGTTGGCAAGTTGTACATTTCAGACAGACATAGTTCGCACATACTCGAAGAAAGAGTTTGCCAGGCCCGTTTAAACTGAACTCACTTACATAATCGTACACCCGAACTCTTTATCATACTTGTCCTAAAATTGAACATTTTACCACCTGCTGATGTATCTAAAAGTGTCGGGTGAGTGGTAAACAGTGTAGACCTAGATCAGGGCGTCTGATATAGGTCTGCATTGTCTGCTCAGGGTAAATACGGTATGTGATTTGTCAGTATACTACGAGTAGAAGAACATAACAATAAAAATCAATTAATGTCAACAATTAAAATCGAATAACACAACAGTTAAAATCAAATAACACAACAGTTAAAATCAAAATGACACAACAATTAAAATCAAATGACACAACAATTTAACTCGAATAACACAACAATTAAAATCAAATAACCCAACAATTAAAATCAAATAACAATTAAAATCGAATAACACAACAATTAAAATCAAATAACCAACCAATTAAAATCAAATAATACAAAGAACACAACAAAAATCTGCTCTTGTCATCATTTTGTATTTATTCTCTCAGCACTTTACTGGGAATACCCTTTTTATGCATGTACCTATATTATATACATGTAATTGGAGTTTTCTGAAAGCATGAGGTCATGTATTTTCTACAGGCATGTCACTGTGGAAAACTGCGGTAGGTGTTAATGCAATACAGTATACCTGTTGAAACATGAAACAAACGTTTACCACTGTAAGCCATTTCACCGGTTAGATAACGCGAATAAATATACCACAGGGATAGGGTTGATTACTGAAAACAAAAATAAATGATAAGCAACAAATGAAAAGGATTCTTATGCTATATACGTGCAACCGAAGACCAGATAACCCTGTGCATTCTCGCAATTTGAAAGAAATTCATTACCCGCTTGTAGAATTAATGGATACATCGAAGGACAGAGACTGTCTTGATCAGACTATGCCAACTCGTTGGCTGATATGGCATTTCGAAAACACGCCAATTCAAATATATTAAGAATTTTACTACCAAAATTGAAAACTTTCAGATGAAAAATTCTGGTAGTTTTCATATTTCTGCTCAAAACATAGATTGTGGGTACTTGTTAGAACCGCCTCGGCGAGGCGGTTCTAACGAGTACCCACATTATATGTTTTTGAGCAGAAATAAGAAAATTAATATTTACCCCTGTAAACCCCAATTTTACTGTATAAAAGTGGGGTTTAAGGGAGTCAAAACTATATAGGCGTGTTTTCGTGATGGCCTTTCTTTGTTCGCATATACTATGAGGGCTCTGTTTGGTATATAGATATTTTATTTCAAACTCTGACATATTTAGATATATTGTTACAATACATATACAGGATTCGAACGAAAGCACATACTTGTATAGTTATTCTCACTAACAAATAGCATATTGTATGCATAAATGGCGAAAATCATATGTCACTTTGTAATAATCAAATTTAAATCGAACAAGTCAGTTACATATTACGATGACTAGAATAAATCATGCAAAAAGAAGATTTCTGAATCCGTATTTTAAGGATAAGGGAAAACAGAAAGAAAACAGTAATCTACTGAGAATAAAGAAATAACCAGAAGGCTGATGATGATACGAGTAGGAGTAGGACGTGCCGCAGTAAAAAGCCATAAAGCACCACTTAATATGTTCTCAAGAATCGTACGCACTGCAGAGAGAGTTACTACATATTTAAAAGGGTTTAGCGTCTCTCAGTCTTACAATTTTTTTTTTTATACTTTCTCGACTATCAAGTTAGTGTCTTCAGACAAGGCCGTGTCACCACATAAGAGATTTAACGAAAAAGCCCAGTTCTCTGTCTGTGATAGCAACAACAGTGAACACAAAATGGTTTGGCAACCGCAATTTCTCCATAACTGCAGAAACTGTCACTCTTCAAAGAGCTACATTTTGTTCGAAGCCTCGTGTGAAAAATCTCTCTTAGTCTGTCACCAGCGTAGACGTGTTTCTGTACCGGATGACAATCGTCTTTCAGGTATTGTTTGAAAGAGGTAACTGATTCTGAAATGACAGTTTCGCCAGGCAAATTATTCCAGTCATGTAATATTGAAGGTGCAAATGAGTTAATTACAGTGTGATTCTAGCTTCTATTGTCTGGAGATTATCAGAATTTCGGAGATTGTACCTACAGATCGTACCGACTGACTCGGGTAGCATATCAGAAAGGAAAGATATGAACCGCAATGTCAGGAAACGTACCTTCGGACATGTGCTCCTAGCCATCATTTAGATCAACCTGCTAATTCACGAAGTCGGATCAGAAGCTTTACTAAGCGTATTTTGGATAGCTAAGACTGCATAGTTTCTTCATGCAGACAACGAAGACTCTAATCAGCCTGCGCACATGCGCAGGCTGATTAGAGTCTACGTTGGGTGCACAAGTCCTAAGGTACGTTTTCTGACATTTCGGCTCATACGATGGTGCCAAACCGCTTTTTATTTTTAGAGGAGGGTTAGCCGGTGACTCTTTTGTTTTGTACATCAAATGTTATCTAATGTGATATGCGAAAGGTTTGACAACAATGGTAGTCGGAGTAACAGTCAAGTGTACTACGTTCATACTGTAATTATCATAAATAATAGGACATCTTAACCAGACAATGTAATTATCATAAGGTGACTGGATACACGGTAGATTTTACGCCATTTGTGACTTCCTGTTTAATTTTATGTACATCAAACCCATTCTGAAAAGGGTCTACTCTAAAAGGAACGCATTTGCCCCCAACGGGAAGCAAATTCTTTCTTTTTTCAATATGACAGAATAAACCCTTTTTCAGAAGGAAAGTACAAAAAAAAAAAAACAACAAAAAAAAAAAAAAAACAAAACAAAAAAACATGACAGAACTACCTCCCTTTAAAGTATGTCGGTTTCCTTAAAATTGCAACACAACAACCAGTCAGTGGCACACCATGACCATGACCTATTGCTGTGCTTCTATAAACATTTGGTCATCCTGACAGATTATAACCGATTTTTACAAAATTATATAAAACATAAACTCACCGACTAACCAACGAAAACGTGATTCAAGTTGTATGCACGCAATACATTCAAACAAATAATATAACATAAAGTGTATTTTTAATTTAAACATATTGTATTTGTGTAAATCATATCAGCATTCACAAAGAAAGGTGTTTTCGTTTAAACACTACACATGACGTGAATGACCCTCACCGTCGCTCATGGACAGAGAGGATCCTACACGATGAGACTTCGCATCAATGACTATATTCCAACATTGGGAATGTCCAATAAACTTTTGAATACAATTTTGATACGGTCAACCGATTGTGCTGGAAATAATTCCTTATTCTATGCTGGCATACCCAAATATCGTTTGTTGCTGAGACGTCCCCGGGTGTCGCTGCATATTTATACAAGCAAAATAAATTATAACCTAGCGGGCACACAACACTGAAACAACGTCGATTCAACGTCTTGATGTTGAATCAACGTTGAATAGACGTTGTTTCAACGTTGTGTGCCTGCTGGGTTAAGGGGATTTGTTACACAAGGCAGACTTCACTCCATTTTGTACAAGGGATACAACTTTGATCACTTCCTATTTGCTTTCCTGCACAACAAGCCTCTTCTGGAAAGGGTCTACTCTAAAAGGAAAGAATTTGCAAATGCTTTAGAATTTGCAAATTCTTTCCTTTTAGAGTAGACCGCTTTTTAGAAAACGACATAAAAAATCGAAAGTTGTCTCCCCTAAAAGCGTATCAATACCACTTAAACTAATTGATTGGTTATTTACGAAGAACGCATAAAGAGCTCGCATATCATATTTACTAAAACATTGAGACACTTTAACCTTTCTCTTGCTGAACACGACATGCCCTGTCTTAGCAAACAGTGTAGATCCAGATCAGTTGGCTTCTGAAGAAGGCAACTGATCTGGATCTGCACTGTTTGTCATTAAATATGTGATTTTCTGTCAAAAACACGGATAAAGTAATCCGATTGGCTGGAAATTAGAAGTGGGCGTGGCATCTTAATTTATTCAGCAAGGCAAGGGTTAACACCTTTTCATACTTGTCCTTAATTATGAAATTTTCACTCGATTCCTTTTGATATGGATCTAAAAGCTACTGGATAAGTAGCAAACAGTGAAGACCCTGATAAGACACCGTGGCGGCGTCTGGTCTGGATATTTTACTCAGATCTGTCAGTCTTTACTTAAAGTCCTTTCGACATCACATAGAAAGATGATTTGTTTTATACATTTGCTTGGTGTTTTATTTAGAATGAATTTATTTTGTTTTGGTTGACAATATCTTAGATACGTTATGCTTTTTTTTCTGTGTCTATGCTTGCTTCACAAATATATATCCTAAAGTTGAATTTACAACCAAAATTTGGTCTGACCTATGCAACTGCTATAGTTAAGTGATTTTTTTAAAATTATATAAGAAACTATTGTCTGCTTGTCTCCGCTGAGTTTTAATTATTGATGTTTCAGAACAATATCGTCAAAATTTCAGAAGTTTAGAACAAGTGGAAGATGTTGAAAACATGCATCCAATCTATTTAGAATATATTTCCGTAATTTACAGTCATTTTAAAACTAGTGGAAAAATGAAAATATTAGATTAAAAAAAAAAAAAAAAAAAAAAAAAAAAAAAAAGAAAAGAAAAAAAAGAGAAAAGAACAACTAATGATATAATAATACATTTTGTTCATAGGTCATTGCGACAAAAGTTTTTGCATGAAGTCATGACAAAAGTTGGCAAATTTACTTTTTTACGAGTAAAGCACTAGGCAAAACAGACTATCATTATGAAAACACACCTATTCAAATATATAGAAATTTTCCCCACCAAAAACTGAAAATTTATAGATAAAAAAACTGATATTTTTCATATTTCTGCTCAAAACATAGATTGTGGGTACTCGTAAGAACCGCCTCGGCGAGGCGGTTCTAACGAGTACCCACAATCTATGTTTTTGAGCAGAAATAAGGAAAATACCCCTGTAAACTCCAGTTTTACCATATAAAAGTGTGGTTTAGGGGGTCAAAATTATATAGGCATGTTTTCGTGATTTGAAGATGTCCAAATGAAGATTAAGGTAAAACTGGTATGATGTATAATCATAACAACAACTATAGCTGCTACTGCTGCCGTTACTCCTACTGCTGACAGTTCTGCCGGAGGACAATACACAATCAGACAAATAAAATAAATAAACTACCTGCAGGCTCATCAACCACTGCTGCCCCACACAACCGATCAGAAAGCAGTCTGATAGAAAATATTAATTAATTCCACGTGGAAATCTGTACAAATAGATAAAACAGGTATTGATAAAATGAAGAAAACACATGTATGAGTTTGGACCCTTAAAGCGCTAAGCTAATTTGTAGCAGACGATATTTTAAAATACATTTTTTGTTTTATAATTTTTCGGAGAAAATACTATTTGACATTTCATGTGAATCGTCTGCTCAGAAGAATCCATGTGCTAGCAGACGATTCAAATGAAAAATAGTTTATTTTCTCTGAAGAAAGAATAATACAAAATCTGACTAAATAAATTAATCAAAATGAGGTCTGCTGCAGTTGTGATTAGCGCTTTCAGACGACAAAGTGATGCTTTTTTCAAGATAATACGTTTTGGCTTTTTGACCTTTACCATATCCTGGGCTGATTTAGCAGACGACAAATTCATGATATTTTTTTCAGAAAACATACTTTGGCTTTTAATCCGTTATCACTCCCTGGGCACAAATTGATGAATTTTTTACCAAAAATATGCTTTGGCTTTCCCTAAGGAGACAATTTGCATAAAATGTCAAAGCCTATTTTCCAGAAATTAATAAGAAAAGTATTTCTTAATATCGTGTGCTGAATTTTTTATCCAGCATGCAGAACGTTAAAGTACAGGGCCCACTTGTTCAAAGCTAACGATGTCGTTAGTTAACGATTCGTTAAAAGTTTATTCGAGTGATACGCAAATATGCTGAAATTTTTTGCTGAAAAAATGTGAGTAGCTTTTGCAGTGCAAAAGCTACTCACATTTTTTCAACAAAAAATATCAGAATATTGTATATTGAATCCGCTAAAATAGTTAACGAAATGACCCTTAACGAGCTCGTTAAGCTTACGACGCTTTGAACAACTGGGCCCAGATGTGTAGCTAATTATCGAAAACAGGAATTATTATCATCATGCTAGAAGACAGTGAATGATGTCGCCCCAGTTGGGTAATTGGTACCTCCGAGACACAGCAAAGAGCGTTCTATAATAAAACGGGCCAAAACGTCTGAAAATGTACCCGTACATGTGCGCCAGCGAAGATTCAGATCAGCCTGCGCATTCGCGCAGTCTGATCAGTACCTTAACTGGGCGCATTTTGGATAACTAAGCATGCAAAATTTCTTCAGACGGAAAACGAAGACTCTAATCAGACTGCGCGGACGCGCAGTCTGATTTGAGTCATCGTTGGACGCACATGTCAGAATGTGTTTTATCACGTCGCGGCCCAAATATATTCGAAAACGCCGTCGACTACCAGAAAGCGCCTAGCACGCTGGGTAAAATTTTCAGCAGAGGACATTTTGAAATATTTTTCTTATTTTTCCCAGAAAACAGGATTTTTCATTTCATGCAAATTGTAGGGGACAATTTGCATAAAATGTCAAATCATGTTTTCTGGGAAAAATAAGAACAATATCACCAATATGTCATCTGCTGAATTAGCCCAGAGAGTGGTAAACATTAAAGACATTTGCGCTGCACTAAGTTTATTGGCCAAATACGTTCTTGCTTTCAGATGAAACTCTCTCTGTGTGATAATGAGGTGTGGGTGCAGGATTCGAAAAAGTGTACTTGTAATTTCTTTTCCAAGATATGCCAGAAAGGAGGATTAAATTAAGAAAATAAAAGCGACTAAATGAAGTGTGAATAAACCTTTTTTTCCGCGGAAATATTCTTGTATATACAGAAAAAAATGTATACCTAAAATGCTAAAAAACAATTGAAAATGTGTATGTGTAAAACAGGTTTGTCTAATTAAAACAAGCGCCACTAGAAATAAGTTTTAGTTTGCGACTTTTTTTAACATTTTGCATGCTGGGCAAGAATTCCAGCGGACGACATAATCTGAAATGTTTTCTTTTCTTTTCGCCAGGAAACAGGATGTCAATTCAGGCAAATTGCAAAATTTCTCTCCGACAATTTGCATTGAATATCAAACGCATTTTTCTGCGAAAGAAAAGAAAAACATAATAATTTGTCGTCTGTTGATTTTGCCTGGAGAATATTAAAGATTAATATTCATATTGCAATGTGGAGCATATTTCCAATTCTAACATTAGTAATTAGTATAGATATATCTGTTGCAGCCGACGGTTTACTTGGCGGCAAATGTTTTCAGATATATCCAGTTATAAATATAAATAGGACAGTGAAAACAGACTTAACGAACAGAAATTATCCCTTTTAAGCGCAAATCGCAACTGCAGCAGACGACAGTCTGATATATATATATTTTTTGTTTTTCAGAGCAAATAAGGCTTGTTTTTTCATGTGAATCGTCGCGGACGATTCACATGAAATATATAGCCTTATTTTACCTTTCTATATATATAGTATCTGTCTCTCTATGTATATAATCACAAGAAGTAGCAACTGCAGCAGACGACAATCTGAAATGCATGTTTTTTTGTTTGTTGTTTTTTTTTAAGAGAAAAAGGTTTGGTATTTTATGTAAATGTCCAGCCTTATTTTTTCAGAAAAAAAAAAAACAAAAAAAAAAAAAAAAAACATAAAAAATGAGAAAATTGAGACTGTCGTCTGCTATAATTTTGCAAGGCGCTTTAAAGTTTAAATACACGGAGTCGTGATTTTATCTTCGAAATGCAGGTAAATTAGAGAAGGCTATATTAAATGTAGAATGCAGGAAGAAATAACTTACCGAATAAAGAAAACGATACATTTTTACAGTGTTCTAACATTGGTTTATTTTCTGGTATATTCAAGATGACGAAGAGAATACACTAAAGTAACATAAACAGCTGAATTAGTATGGGATTGAGGAGTGAAGGAATATGAGCAGTACCATGGATCTGGAACTTAAAAGGAGTGTTTTTCTTCAACTCGTCATGATTTTATTAACAGGTAAGAAAAATTTCACACCTCCAATATACTACATTTCATTGGTTAATTGCTGTATTTATCCAAAGTATTTAGACACATTTACCCCTTAAAATAAGTGTCCTAAAATTTGAACTGGTCAATCCTACTGCCTTATGATTTGTCTTATAAATATTAGATAAGTGGCAAACAGTGTAGACTCTGATCCGACGCGCGTCTGATCTGGGTCTACATTGTTTGCTCAGGTCTGTCTGCCATAAAACTTAGGGTAAATAAACTATTTGTGCAAACCCTTATTTTCTGTATCTATTCCACAAGGCAATGGGATTGATCATTGTCCACGAAAAAGAAAAATATGTTAGATGACTCCACACTGACTATTTAAGGAAATCCGTGTGTATTTCTAGAGCGATATATATATATATATATATATATATATATATATATATATATATATATATATATATATATATATATATATATATATATATATATATATATATATATATGTTAGACGACCCCACATTGACTATTTAAGCAAATTCGTGTGTATTTCTAGAGCGATTGACAAACATATGCAAATATACACAATATATATATATATACAATATATATATGTTAGACAACACCACACTGACTATTTAAGCAAATTCGTGTGTATTTCGACTGACAAACATATATATATATATATATATATATATATATATATATATATATATATATATATATATATATATATATATATATATATATATATATATATATATATAACACATTCCGTGTTATGCTGTTCTGTTACGAAAATAAAATCTATATGATTGAAAAAAAAAAAAATATATATAACTGTTATAATCAGTGGAGAAAGGGGTTTACTTTTCATTAATGTACTACAAAAATTGTGCCAACATTAAGTAAGTATAAAACGGACACAAGATCGTAGATACATGCTGTCAAACTAAAGCAAGTATAAATCTAACTATGTCTTTTGCTGAAAACTTTACCCAGCATGATAATTAATCGTTAGTATGTTTAAAATTGGAATCATTTTACTTTGATGATGCCAGAATACCAACGCTTCTCAACTTAACTTCCGGAAACTTCTTTAACCGCACCTCTCAAAATGTGCCTTCGTGACATTTTGCGGACTCTTTCTGCGCATTCGGACAGTCTGAATAGGGGCTTCAGGATCATTGGAAATTGTTGAATATATCGTTGTGAAACAAAGGCCCTTATCAGAATGCGCGGCTTCACTGATTTATCTGAGTCTCCAATCATCGTATTCCCAGCAGGCACATAACGTTGAAACAACGACGATTCAGCGTTGATTCAATGTCGATGTTGAATCAACGTTGAATCGACGTTGTTTAACGTTGTTGCATACTGGGTTTTCTCATGGCACATTTAGCTTTTTACAAACCCATCTAAACCTATTTAGAGGTTTTAGACAGACTTCAACACAGTTGTAATAGAATTTGTTTCTGCTGTCTTTCTCATGTTTTTCTCACCTTAATGGACTGTGCAAGTGACCACGGCTGAAGTGTCAACCCAGGTGGCACACAAAATGGGAATAACGTTGATTCAACGTCATGACGTTGGATCAATGTTGGATCGACGTTTTTCCAACTCGTGCGCCCGATAGGGAGTTTTAAGGACCAGAAAGGCTAGTAAGCCAATAAGCATATAAAGCCACATCAGTGTCCCTCATATAGATTTTCAAAACTCCCGAATGGGCTCATAGATCATAAAGAACTATTTAGCTACTTGTTGATATGCCTTAAATTTCTGGATGAGGGACAAACTGTATAAAAGATCAGACGATGCGTCCGATCTTGGTCTACACTCTTTGGCTAAGACCTCCGAGCAAGAATACAACGTTGAAAAACACGTCGATTCAACGTTCATTCAACGTCGTTACGGTGAATCGACGTTCTTTCAACGTTGTGACACGTCATGATGTTGAATCGCTGAATCGACGTTGTTTCAACGTTTTGTGTCACACGTTAAAACAAAATGGATTCAACGTTGATTCAACGTCATGATGTGGAATCAATGTTGAATCGACGTTGTATCAACGTTGTGTGCCCACTGAACCATTTGTCTCAATACTTGGTATAAATACGGATATATATTCTCGGCTGGAATAACGTCAATAATCTACCCAGTAAGCATTCTACATAAATCTACAGCGGGCCGTTATCGGCCGTCAGCTACCCTGAAGGGCCGATAACGGTCCGCTATAGATTTATATAAAAAAAAAAAACTAATTGGGTAGTATCATATCTTCCTTTGATACCGTATTTACCCAAAGTATTCGGACAACTCAACTCCTAACCATACTTGTTTTAAAATAAATACCCATTTCTGTGTCTAAAATTGCTGGAAGAGTGACAAATAATATAGACCCTGATCAGGCACCACGTTTTGCGGCGTCTGACCTAGTACTGACTGTTTGTTCAGAAATGTTTGTCCAAATACTTAAGATAAATACAGTAGGTAAGCTGTACCAACTGGAAGATAATTCTCAGAGCCCTACAGTATTCGATGTGGCTTAAAAATATACCCCATTACGGAAACACCCCATTCAAATTTATAGAAAATTTCACCACCAAAAACTGAAAATTTTTAGATTAAAAAATTCTGATATTTTTCATATATCTGTTCAAAACATAGATTGTGGGTATTCGTTAGAACCAGCTCGCCGAGGCGGTTTTAACGGGTACCCACAATCTATGTTTTTGAGCAGAAATAAGAAAAATAATATATACCCCTGTAAACCCCAGTTTTACTATATAAAAGTGGGGTTTGGGGAGGGGCGGGGGGGGGGGGGGGGTGGTGGGAATTATATAGGTATGTTTTCGTGATGCTAAGATTATTACGTTATACTGATGAAATATTTTGGATTTTAACCTGGGCCCAGTTGTTCAAAGCTAACGACGTCGTTAGTTAACGATTCGTTAAAATTTACATCGAGTGATACGCAAATATGCTGAAATTTTTTGCTGAAAAAAAGTGCAAAAGCTACTCACATTTTTTAAGCAAAAAATATCAGAATATTGTGTATTGAATCCGCTAAAACAGTTAACGAAATGACCCTTAACGAGCTCATTAAGCTAACGACGCTTTGAACAACTGGGCCCAGGTCTTTATAATCATCTTCTATATATACGGATACGGATTTAGTGAAGCGATATACCAATGTTTCAGTTTATTTCGTTAGTTAACCCATTGTCTACTGAATAGACTCTCCCACACTATATATTGGAAGAGTCCAATTTCAATTTTAGGTATGTCCTGCCTGAGATTCACATATATTCCTAGAGAAAAATGGCTAAACTATTTGCAAACAGTGAAGACCCTGATCAGATGCCGCATTCTGTGGCATCTGATCTGGGTCTGCACTGTTTGCTAATTACCTTTTTACGGGACACCCGACTACAATGGGTTAAACAGTCATTAATATTAAATAAGTTATTTTGAAACTATATTTCATCAGTTTGAATTATTAATTCGTTTAAAAGAATGACGAGCTTTTGATATTCGAGTTATTAATCCGTTATATTGAATTATGTATTAATAGTTCGTTTAAACGAATTAATAATTCGAAATAATGAAGTAATATTTCGAAGTAACGATGTGAATTATAGAATGAATATATTGATAAGCCACTTACAGAATGCGTAGTGTGACTGTACCATTTCAGTTCCGATTAACCTTATCACTTTCTAGGCTAATTCAGCAGACTATAGATTGGTAATGGTTGTCTTATTTTTCCCAGGAACTTGAGTTGACATTTCATTCAAATTGTCTCCGGTGGATACAATTTGCATGAGCTGTCAATTCCTGTTTTTTTTTTTTGTTTTTTTTTTGAGAAAAATAAGAAAAATATTTCAATATGTCTTCTGCTGAAAATTTTACCCATATTGCTGAGGGTTAAATAACCACCAACGACAAGCTAGTAGTTCTAATTGTAAACGCGATTACAGAAAGTTTCTTGAAAAATAAATCAACAAAAACATCACCAAACAAACAAAGAAACAAACAAGCAAAACAACAACAACAACAAAACTAACAAACACGCAACATCATTAAAAGCGATTTATTGCTCCCTGTCTTCTGTTTGTTATGTGTGTGTATTGCAGCGCATGAGAAGAAAACAATATTATTTTTTGAAAAACGTCGAGGTGGAGTGGGTTTGTGGTATTCTGGATTTGCCCTGTATTTCATTTTGTGATTCTATTATTATAATAAAAAATGTATCCGGGTATAGGCAAATACCCTGACAGTCATACTATACTTTCTTATTTGCTTGGCCTCTACGAGAAATATTTTGATTATTTCTTAACCAAAACAAAGCGTTTTAGGCACCAAAAGAATACCTACAATGTATGTTTTTAGTCAAAGAACAACATTCACACTGGCCAGGGACTACTACCCCACGTAGCATTCTTTATAAATCTACAGCGGGCCGTTATCGGCCCGTCAGCTACGCTGACGGGCCGATAACGGCCCGCTATAGATTTATATAGAATGCTTACTGGGACTACTACTACACCTACTACCACTACTAGTCGTAGTAGTAGCAGTAGAAGATGTGGTACAGGTACATGACATATATGGTGGGACCAAATCACGCAATATTACCTTTTAACCTACTGGTCTTATAAAGCAGCAGATCAAAATTTTAAATATTTTGTCCTACACATCACGAAAACATGTCCATATAATATTGACCCCCTTAAACCCCACTTTTATATAGTAAAACTGGAGTTTACAGGGGTATCCATAATTGTTCTTATTTTGCTCGAAAACATAGTCTGTGGGTACTCGTTAGAACCGCCTCGGCGATGCGGTTCTAACGAGTGACTACAATCTATGTTTTGAGTAAAAATATGAAAATATAAGATATTTTATCTGAAAAGTTTCAGTTTTTGGAGGCGGAACTTGCTATATATTTGAATAGGCGTGTTTTCGTACTGATGTTTTTTCCAGCGTCGATAAAATTAGGTTTGTCTGCAACCTACGTCAACTAGTAAATTTATCTCCCAAATCACGGTCAATTTTTATTATTTTCCTATCTGCTGTTCGTTTCTTTTTTAGTCTCAGATTATCAGATCAGTTAGCGCTAATCTCTTTTGTTTGTTTAATAATATATATATATATATATATATATATATATATATATATATATATATATATATATATATATATATATATATATATATATATATATATATATATATATATATATATATATATATATATATATATATAAACAAAAAACAAAAAACACGATTTGTTACGTGACTGGCGATCACAGTATGATCACATGACCAAGAAAGTTCTGCTAATACAGTAGATATTTATCGGGACACCACGTCTGGCAGACAGTAGAATCGCTCAAACACGAAGGGAAATACTACTGCTCAGGTGTGGGTGCCCCATCCAAGAACCTTATTTAGGAAAAGAAATCAGCATTGTAAGGGTTAACGTAAATTATCAGCGTTCGTTAGTTTGTAATATGTATGGGTTATTTTCGATAGTCCACCTTTCTCATGTTGCATCCCCTCTGTCGTTTGCGAAATTTATATAGAGGCTGGTGCTGCTAAAGTTTAGTAGCCAGCTCCTTCTTCCCCAGCAAGGTGATCACAATGCAAGACATGGTCCACTAAATTGGTGTTCATTGAAAATATTTTTAAACCTTGTCATGCTGAATAAATCAAGATGCCACACCCACTTCTAATTGTCAGCCAATCAGATCCCTTGATCCAGATTGTTGACATAAATTCATATATTGAATGGCAAACAGTGCAGATCCAGATCAGTTGGCTTCTTCAGAAGCCAACTGATCTGGATCTACACTGTTTGCAAAGACAGAGTATATCCGGATTCAGCAGGACAAGGGTTAGTCTATTGTTAGTGTTCCTGATTTAGGCTACGCTCGTCTACTGTTGGATGAGTCTAAGAATTCACATTGAGGGGACTTAATACACATTACGAAAACACGCCTATTCAAATATATAGAAAATTTTCACCTCCAAAAGCCTGAAAAATTTCAGATAAAAACTCTGCTATATTTCATATTTCTGCTCAAAACATAGATTGTGGGTACTCGTTAGAACCGCCTCGTCGAGGCGATTCTAACGAGTACCCACAATCTATGTTTTATGCAGTGATAAGAAAAATAATGTATACCCCTGTAAACCCCAGTTTTACTATATAAAAGTGGGGTTTAAGGGGGTCAAAATTATATAGGCATGTTTTCGTGATGAGATAGTAGAGTTTTCAGCCATTGCTTACAATGGAGATAATAATTGTAACTTCCTACATGTATTTGCTTTCCTACACACTAAATTGCTTCTGAACGGATCTAATCTGAAAAGAAAGAATTTGCTCCCAATGGGGAGCAATTTTTTTCCTTTTGGAGTAAGCGCATTTTTAAAAGGGAGAAAAACAATTTTGACATAGTTACCCTCCCTGAAAGTACATCAATCCCCCTTAAATGGTGGAATTGTGAATTTACCACTAACAAATTAGCCGAGTATCTGCAATAATAATCTTAACTGGTTCCGCTTTGGATTACATCAGCTTGCTAATTGCTGGAAAAATGTCTCTAAAATAACCTCATAAATTAACAGTTTTGTAATTATAACATAATTGTTGCAAAAATAAGTAAGAAAAAAACGTAAAGAAAATATTTGTTCATGTTTGATCTCCGATAGATGATTGATAAAACTTTACTGATTGATTGACAACAATTTCTTTTGCAGAAGATATGAAATTGCTGCTTTATGTAGCCAGGCTTAATTTCATTATCATCAAAGTAATTTCATTAATGTATCCGAAAAACTTGTAAATGAAATTGAATCAACGACAAACAGGCAAAAAGTGACTGACTTGCGAAATTCAATTACTCTAAACTCTATGTATTTTAATGAAACCTTAGTATGCTACAGAAATGAAAAAATGTCGCCTTTATTAAGACGAAATATTAACGTACGTGTACCAAACTGCTTTGGTTAGTGCATGACATACGTGAATTGAAGTGGGAAAGTATAGGCTTAATTTTGTATCCTTTGCATAAGATACTCTTAGCTCAGAGACTTTTAGATACTTTAGAAACCTTATTTAACCCTTGTCCTGCTGAACCCGGATATACCCTGCTTTTGCAAACAGTGTAGATCCAGATCAGTTGGCTTCTGAAGAAGCCAACTGATCTGGATCTGCACTGTTTGTCATTAAGTATGTGAATTTATAACAATAACCCGGATCAAGTAATCTGATTGGCTGAAAATTAGAAGTGGGCGTGGCATCTTAATTTATTCAGCAGGACAAGGGTTAAATTAAGCACGGCGCTGCCTCTATGTGACTCAGTTGCCTGGCAGCGTTAAAAATCTGTAAACTGTAAACTTAAATTAAGCAGTCAGCCAATAAGGTCAATGTGCATATAGTCGAGCTTCAATGGCTCGAACATCTTTGAGACCATGGAAATTTGTTCGACATGGGCAGTTTTAGCCACTGAGGGTTAATCATAGCGCCAGGTCAGGAGGCAAATGGGAATATCTCTTCGATCTTCTATAAAGTAATGGTATGTTGTGTGCTCTCATTAGAATCGCATCGACGAGGCGCTTCTAATGAATTCATACAACTTACATTTTTATGATTAAATAAGAAAAATTCCATAATTATTCCTGATATAGGATCTGTCATTGGTGTGAGGGGTAGATAGAAAAATCCGTCCCGAGGATCACTGTTTTGCATCACGAGGCTTGCACACTTACATTTTGGAACGTTGATTTTTTAAAAGTGCAGTCACTTCGATTGCTGACGTCCGCCATATTGGGATGACATTACTGTGGGGTTTAATGACGTCTTTATGTTCCGTGATGTAAACCTTAACGATGGCATACTTGACGTCCATTACAACCAGTGCATATCAAACACTTGAGAATTCTCGATTTTTATCTTACCCTTGGTAGGATAACCTGGGTAAGATAAGAATTTCTTTCCCAGGGTTAAATCCAGGATTTCCTTATCTGGTGTGCAAGAAATATTTGATTTCTTGAGCTATCGAAAAAAAAAAAAAAAAAAAAAAAAAAAAAAATCCTATGGAGTCAAAATCGAGCCATCGTTGTTCAAGTCATTAGAGCTTTATTGTATGTAAAAAACATAATGCAGTTATATGCAGAATGAAAACTACAAAATGCATACATCAATATAATCACATTGATAGTTATCTTGTTCTATAATTGTTTCTAATGCCGGGAGAGGTGCAGCCTGTATTTCACCAAAACGAAGTGGAAACAGACAGTAACTAAATTAGCTGGCATGATATAGATTTTAGGGAACTGTTGTAGGTGGAATTTATGAGGACAGACCAACAAGTTATTTGGAAGGAACAAACGGCTAGTATAAATATCAAGTCGGGACTCATGGATATTCTAATTGAATTCAAGTTCTCTGCTAATTCAAGGTTTTTTTTTTATGATGTGATGTATCCATTTTTCAGTTCACATTTGGTATACTTTAACTAATCATTCACAAACTTTACCATGGATGGCTATATATCTCTATAGCAGACTAACAACTATCACTGTATCCATAAGACAGCTCCAATATTTGTACATAAGCCAACAAGTTCAGTTTTCAAAGACTCAGGTTTACAATAAAAACAAACATACATGGGCATATACAAGCAAAATGTATACATACTGCCAGCAAAAGCATTTCTAGAGAAAATTGTGCCATTCATATCTCTGTTAAATTGCCTTTCTAATGTCTACTTGAAGTACAGTACAACCTATTTACAACAGCCACCCATAAGAAGACACAAAACCGGATGTAGAAAAGAGGCGGCCGCTGTAGACAGATGCACGGGAAGAAAAATAGTCGAGGAACAAACAGTGACAAGACACAAAGGTACAGTCTTAATAATCGACAGACAAACAAAAAAAGACATGAAACAGAAGAATGCAACAGTTAGCAGAACCAACTACGGAGATGGTGGAAGGAGGGAGCAAAATTAAACTAGTTTTACACGATCGCTGTCCCGCCCTTAACCCTTTTATACCGAGTGGAGTTTTCTACCTTCACGCTTCGGACCGATGCATTTCCAATATAAGGGATGTCTTGTTAGATTTTATTATTACCATCTTTTATAGAAATTTCTGTATTTAATGCAAACAGTGTAGACCCAGATCAGACGCCGCATTATGCGGCGTCTGATCTTGGTCTGCACTGTTTGCAAATGTCGCTTTTATGGAATGCTAGGCATAAATGGTTAATTCTGATGCATCTCAAAATAACAAATATGCGTTCCATCTACGCAGGGTTCTTTATCGCATCAGTGAATCATTACAGTGAAACACAAATAATCACAACACAGCAGTGAAGCAAAGTAGATGGCTCAATGACAATCTGAAATCCGAACAAAAGAAAACCACATGTTGGACAACAATGGGCATGGCCATAGACAGCACTAGTCAGACGCCAACCTTCTGAAACAGATTGTGGAAAGAGCCGTCTTTCAGTCAGAGGCCTCACCACCGTGCAATTAAAGAAGGAAGCAAAGAAATGGTTAGGTTAGGCTCGGCAGCTATAGCTAAGAAAAAAGAAAGGCAATATATATCCGAAAAATGTCAAGTTATAGCACCCTCATTTGAGGAATAACACAGTTCTAACTTTTGCGTGTACTTTAGGAATTTAGGAACAAATGACTTAAAATGAATCAAGATATTATTAAATTTTCATGTGCTGATTGCTGTCTGCAGAAATCCAAAGACTGTTGATACAAGGATTTAGAAAAACAGAGAAGATGTGTAGAGAAAAGCCCTTATATTCAAATAATCGCATATCACACATAATCGCTAATTCAAAACTGAACCGTCTTGCACCAAACGATGAAGCTAATGCAGTGTTCTTGTCTCATAAAACCTCACTACCGGTACTTATTTCACCACGTACCACTAGCCTTGTCTGACTCTGGGAAACTACTTATAACGTCCAGATTGTTTCTATCCATTTTTAATCAGTCTTCGTGAGCTGGTGGAGCAAAGGCCGGTCCAGTTCGTAATGCTATCTTCTCAGCATTTCCTCTGCATGTCCCTTCTTCTAGTCCCTTTAAATCATCCTTGTAGGATTGTCTTTAACTTGCCAGAGGAACAAGAGATGTGATCTGAGTTTTCGTTTCTTAATCACAATAAATAGTTGGGCCTCAGACTCAATGATTGACTCTTCGTAAAACTTTAACAAGTGGGTTGGGGCTTTATGATATGTCTTTGCTAGGCCCGCCGTGGTTCAACTATTGGCTTTCGATTACTCTGCACACAATAGAATTAGCCATGAGTACTCGTCTTTGTTTATCATGGTGATTAATTTTATTTTTATATTTTCACTTTGATGCAATCACTGAGTTAGGAGCCTTTATGCGAACCGAATTTATATGTATTTATGTTTTAAGAGTTGCATCGGGACTCAGGGTGAAGTTGGCTAGCTGTAAAAGTGCTTTAAACTCCCCGGTGGTTTATTCTACTGATCGTTCTAAAGCGGTGGTCCTGGTGTTGTTCTTACTCTTTGTAGCTCTGTGGTTCCCGCATTGCTTTCGTTTTTTTCCATATGTGTTGTATGTTAGCATTGTAGTCACCGTTTTCAATAGCTGCCAACTTTGCTTTCTGTTTTACTAGTTGTGTTGTGATGCTAGCATTTTGGTCACCTTCAACAGAATGCCCAATTTAATTTCTGTTTCACTAGTTGTGATTAAGAGTGGCATCGGGACCCAGGGTGAAGTTAGTCGGCTGTAAACGTGCTTTAAACCCCGCGGTGGTTTATTCTACTGACCGTTCTAAGGCGGTGATCCCGGTGTTAGTCATACACTTTGTTGCTTTGTAGTTTATTCTACGAGGCGATTTGTTTTAAGTCTTGCCTTGTGTTATTGTGTTATTTCAGTCCTTAGTGCACTGCGATTACCTAGCTAGAGGAAGAGAGAGAGCTAATCTTAGTGCTTTTCGTACGTTTGTTCGATTTGAGCTTGTTTAGTTTTGTCTGGGAGGGTTTCGGCTTGTGGACTTTTCTCTTACCTTTTTTGCTGTAGCGTAAGTACGATATTTTCAGTACTTTGTGGTAGCATCTCATTTTAATGCCTGAGTTTTTCAGTCAGAGTCCGAAAATATAAATTAACCTATCCAGGAAAGGTCATATTCACGTAGCACAGGCTTAATGAGGTACGGAAAGAAGATCTGAGGAACATACAATGACATGAAAAAACAGCAGAACTGCAATAACAGACATACACACAAAGAAGACTCTCATTACGAAAACGCGCCTATTCAAATATATAAAAAAAATTCACCTCCAAAAACTGAATATTTTCAGATAAAAAAAAAAAACAAACAAAAAAAAACTCTGATATTTTTCATATTTCTGCTCAAATCACAGATTGTGGATACTCTTTAGAACCGCCTCGGCGAGGCTGTTCTAATGAGTATCATAATCTATGTTTTCGAGCGGAAATAAGAAAAATAATAAATACTCCTGTAAACCACAGTTTTACTATATAAATTGGAGTTTAACGGGGTCAAAATTATATAGTCATATTTTCTTGATGGACTGAATGTCGGCTTCTGTTTCAGAAGGTTGGAGCTTGATTATTGCTGTCTGTGCTCGGGCCCATCTTGATCCAGTCTGTGGTTTTCTTTTGCTCGGGTTTCAGGTTGCCATTGAGACTTCGCCTTTGTTTCATTGCAGTTTATATAATTATTTGTGTATAACCATTAAACTGTCAATCACAACAACTGTCATCTGCTTTGTCATCTGCTTGTGATTTAAAAAGTCATTTTTGCAAACAGTGTGGACCCAGATCAGACTACTCCTCTATGAGAAGACGACATAAACAGACGACATTTTCAGATGCAGGTTTACTTGGCATTTTAAGGGTTAGCCCCTTGATTCAAAGATGAGGTAGAGGTAACTACGCGGACCGAACACAAACAATAAAACTTTAATGACTCGAACACCGAAGGCTCGTTTATCTTAGACGATTCGAACTCGTTTTTGAGTCCCTAAAAAGTTCTTCCGCTGGCTCAAGAAAACAAATATTTAGGGAAATTTCCTTATTTTATCATGAAATTGTATGTTGTGTGTACTCATTAGAGTTGCCTCATCGAGGCGATTCTAATAAGTACACACAACAAAATTTCATGATCAAATAAGAAAATTTCCCTAAATATTTGTTTTCTGGAGCTATCGCCAGAAATTCGTAGGGACTCAAAAAAAAAAAAAAAAAAAAAAAAAAAAAAACAAGTTCGAATGAACTATGGTAAACTAGCCATCCGGGTTCGAGTTATTGAGGTTCGAGTATATTCTGTTCTATCTTGTTGTTCCTCCCTTTTTCTTTCCGTGCCTCGGGAAAGCTGATGTTCGTGATTGGGGCCTTTCTTGGGTACCTTTTTGATACATGTAATTTTCTAGTGTCACATTTGTCTGATCACTCTTGGACAGATTCTCCTGTTTGGAACCGTCATGAGATATGACAGATCATATGTATTTGAAACTAATTACTGGTTCAAGTCTGGTGCCATTCACTGTAATATCAAGTTCGGAATCATCTGAGTTGTTCGTCATCACGTTTGCCTTCTCTGGCCCGATTTCCACTTTGTAGTTTAGTTGTACAAGAGTAGCCTCAGTTTATGGTTATTAACCCTTGTCCTGCTGAACCCGGATATACCCTGCTTTGCAAACAGTGTAGATCCAAATTTAAAGCAAAAATTCGGATCAAGTGATCCGATTAGCTGAAAATTTGAAGTGGGCGTGGCTTCTTAATTTATTCAACATGAAAAGAGCTAAGTTGAACGCGAAGATTAATTCATTGATGAGGTACAGGACCCTACGTGGACCGAATCATAGTCTAGCAATAACACTTACCAAGAGGAAGAGCAAATAAACCATCACAGACAGTACACAAACCACAGGTCCTTGTGGTTTGTCGAGAAGATGAACCAGTCCTTTGTGTTCTTTCTTCTCTCTGGTGATTCTAGAAATGTCACCTGTGAATTTTATGCTGACAAATCAGACCCTTACACTGCCTCCAGAGCAGATTTATGATCTGTGAAGGCGTCAGTCACAATTCTTTAAAGGAAGATGTACTAGAAATTAGGCAGATGGAAATGAAAGTAACATGGAAAGAAAATGAAGACCAACACACCAAAAGACGACTCACTGTATGTCTGGTCAAAGAAGTTCCTACTCGGCCTGCGTTTTCCCTCAATCTGATCAAGGATCTGTTATCCACGTGCACATTCACTGGATGTTGAAGAATATACTGATGAGCAAAGTCGATGATCAGACTTGGCGGATGCGCAGGCTGACTTGGGTCATCCTATTTACATATAGTATAAGGTCCCCTTTCGCAGGTTGTACTGTAAAACTGATCACATTCAGTGCAGGCACATCAAATGTACCGATTTACAAAATCTTATAGCCATCAATCACTATTCTTCACTTTTTAGGACGCACGCTTTGACTTTCTGGCATAGATTTCCTTTTCAACAGTAGGGCGTCTTAATGTCGACAGGTGTCGTGCAAAAAGTTCGCGTAAGACATGTTATGTAAGAGAAAGTTCAGATCACCTTGTGAATCGGTGGGGCGGACATGGGTATTAGTGCAGTTGATAGATCGTACAGGGCCTTCTAATATTTGTTGCTGTGAACAGTGTACGATGGCCCTATTCAACGGAAAAAGAAGCGCTAGTTGATCGGGGTTTTAACTGGGTAACTGTGTAATAAATTCCTATTTCACTTGATGAAAACAGTTTAATATATTTAGGTTCTGAGCTAGGCGTATTAGGTTCCAAACATAATTATCTTCATAAATATTAAAACAATCGTGTAATTCAATATAAAAAAAGACAAAAAAGAAACTAAAGAACTGAATATAATTTAATTTCAGTGCAAAACCAGAGCCTGTTTGTGGTTGTACTCTTATTTCGTATATACAACTGCTATTAAAGAAGCTATGAGATTATCAGGCTTTGGGGAACATATACGCAGCCAAATAAGGAACAGACCAAGTTTATTATGCTTTTCTACTATTTTCCTTGTTTTGATTTGTTCTGTATTTACAAAGGTTTCAACATTCAATATGCTAATTTGAGTTGACAGTATACAGTCGGTAATTTTTGGGTCGATTGTTTACAATCGAGCCATAGTATACAAACGCCAAAACTTCATTTAGGTAGTTGTCCACATGATTATCATTGACCACTGTAATCAAACCGCACGTTAGACGAAATCCAGGTAACGAACATTTATAGCCGCGCTACGCCAGAGCTGTTGATTGAAGGTTATCTGTAAAACTTGGACTGGAACATTGGCAAACAGTGTAGACCCAAACTAGATGCCGCAGAATGCGGCGTCTGATCAACAGTCTTGTTTGGGTCTACACTGTTTGCCAATGTTCAAGACCATTTTTTCCCGGCCTACAATCAGCGACATCGACCCACCAGTGCTATCATTACTTCTTTCGGCGTCGTGGGAACACTATGCTCCGTGTTTGTGGTCTTCTCTGGAAACATTACAAATATACTGACAATTTTACCACTAAAAAATGAAAATTTTCAGAAATTCTGATATTTTTCGTATTTCTGCTAGAAAATAGATTGTGGGTACTCTTTAGGTACGCCTCGACGAGGCGGTTCTAACGAGTACCACGAATCTATGTTTTTGAGCAGAAATAAGAAAAACAATTTATCATATGACGACGCTGTTATTCAGTGGCGTATTAATGTCATGTCATAAAAATCGTATGACCACACGTTACATAACACTTTGGCGGGAACAAAAAACGTCATGATGACGTCCATGTCAACCATGCATTTTCTGTTGAACAATCGTCAACTTTTAAGGTGATAAAGTCGAATTTAAAATGGTCATATGATAAACAGAATCTTACACCCTTGATCATGTTATATGAAATTTATGAAACTCGCCAAAGGCTCGTTTAATAAATTTCATATGAAATGACCACTCGTGTAAGATCCTCTATGTATACCCCTGTAAACCCAAGTTTTACTATATAAAAGTGGGGTTTAAGGGGGTCAAATTTATGTAGGCATGTTTTCGTGATGACTTCATTTATGTTTTAGTTCACTAATCCAGGAATGAATTAATGCCAGTCTGGTCACCAAAAACCTGTTTGAAGTTGCATTGGAGGAGGACAATGACAGTTTAACGATTCAAGAGCGAATCACAGCAGCAGTAGACTACACTTTGAAATATTGTTTTATTACTTTTTTCAGAGAAAATAAGACTTACATGTAAATCGTCTGCCTAGTAGACGGTTCACACTACATCATGAAAACATGCCTATATAATTTTGATCCCCTTAAACCCCATTTTTATATAGTAAAACTGGGATTTACAGGGGTGTACATTATTTTCTTATTTCTGCTCATAACATAGATTGTGGGTACTCGTTAGAACCGCCTCGGCGAGGCGGTTCTAACAAGTACCACAATCTATGTTTTGAGCAGAAATATGAAAAATATCAGACTTTTTATTGAAAACTTTCAGTTTTTGGTAGTGAAATTTTCAATATATTTGAATAGTCGTGTTTTCTTAATAAATGTTAATACATTTTAAAAGGAGGGATCCTTTGAAAGTAAAAACACAAGAAAGAAACGAAAATAACACACTCGGCTTTATTGAGTATTCACGAACAATACTTTAAAGTGCAAAATTGCTCACGGCTCCTAGCTATGCCTTGGTCATTGTTTGTTCAACATCTCTTCTGCTTTCGCTGCCTTAAGAAGCCTATGCTTCGTGATTGTGGTCTTTATTGGGTAACGCCATTTATATTGTTTTCTTCCTTAGATAATGCAATATTTCTTTAGCTTTGCTTATTTTGATATCAATTATTAGTTGAAAATACAACAATACTTACTTCTCCCTCGGAGAGTGTTGAAACACTTTCCACGGGGTCCGGCGAATGTTAATACACGAAAATCGTCTTTGACCCTATATCGCGTAGCATGAAGTTGTTTTAAAGTTTATACAACGTTGTGTTAATGTTGTATGCCATCTGAGACTATGCTACTACAAAAAGTACTAATTCTATATAGGTACTGAACTATAAATAGCTTTGTTTGTCCGAAAGTTTAACTGTTATTTTACGCATTGCAGACGACAAATGTGACAGCTTTCATTATTGTCCCCATGCTTTTGTACCTGATATGACAAACTTCGTAAACCGTTGCAAGTTTCGGACAAACAAATGACGTATTGTTTACCCGTGGAAAACTGTTCGCTATTCATCGTTCGGATTGTTATTCAACAATATCCGCAAAAGAACCACACAAACACACACACACACAAACACACACACACACACACACACACACACACACACACACACACACACACACACACAGCATTCTGCTTGAAGCTATATCGGACCGTTATCGGCCCGACATGATTCCTGTCGGGCCGAAAACGGTCCGATATAGATTTTTAGCAGAATGCTAACTGGAACATGTCTAAAACTCTGGTTAAATCCGTTAAGTCGTCCCCACAGAGTATTTGATTGTATTTTATGGTTAGTATGTTATTTCGATAAGCATCGATAATGCACTTGGAAGTAGTCTATGTACACAGCTCATCTCGTCCTTCGGGGCAGTTAATGGAGTATGTAAATATTCAAAGCTTCAGTTAATATTACCTATTTTGAGCAGCAACATCAGACAACATACCTTCAAATATATGCGCCCAACGAAGATTCAGATCAGCCTGCGCATTCTCGCAGTCTGATCAGATTCTCCGCTGGGCGCATTTAGGAAAGCCAAGGACGGACAGTTTCTTGATGCGGACAACGAGGACTCTGATCAGATTGCGCGGATGCGCGTTCTGATTTGAGTGTTTGGGGGAAGCACATGTCAGAAGGTACGTTTTCTCACGTTACGGCTCCTATAATTACAACGCACGCTTTTTTTTTTTATTAGACCACAGTTCCGTTTTCCGATAAAAATAGTATATAAAAATATCCAAATGGTTTTATGTATGCCATGTCATTTTCGCAGATGTTATTTCAGTCAATTGTCTCATGTACTTGTCATACTGTGATGCCAGCCTCGGTGCCTCAGTCGGTGGCTGCACGTCCGACTGATCATCAGGATGTCGCGGCCTCGATCACCGCCGGGTCCGGCAACATTCTTTCGTGGAGATGGATAATAAAATATTTTCTACGGTCATTATCTCTCTTCCGCTGATTTAAGAAGGGCAGTCGTCAGTTTCTGGCGAAAGAATATGCAAGAGTACTAGTTAACCGCTCAGAAAGAGAGCTAAGCCTGTTCAGGAAAACTGTGGTTAGGTAAACTGACTGCGCTCCACAGGAACCTAATGGGTTGACCTGGCCGTAAAACCTCAACTCAATAAATCATTCATATCATTAGCCAAACTTCGACGATAAAACTCGAGAGAAGGGTAAGAGGGAAGCGGGATAAAAGATTCCAGGCAATAAAATGTAACATGATACTGTTAACTAGGAAGCGGGTCAAACAGATTATTACAGTCCTGAAAAATGCTAGCGGAAACTCTGTGAAATGGTTTTGTCCCATTCTTAAAAGGAGTCAACTCTAAAAGGAAAGGTTTTATTGTGCAGGAACCAATCAGAAGTCACAAAATCCTTCCCTGTCCAAAGTTTGTACAGTCCCCTTAATTCCGCAAACTTATTGTATACTTCCGAAAAAACTTCAAATTTGGGAGACTTCGGCGTTTTACACGTATCAAGACCCTTGCATACTACCAACAGTACCATCTGTAGATTATGTTTGTATGAAACATCTTATTTTCCTTCCACCCTGAAACTATGGAATGACCTTAATACCGAAACTCGTAATATCCCCACATTATTACAATTCAAATCATCTATCCGACATCAGCTACCCAGAGTAGGTGAACCCTTATCAGTTGGCGAAAGGAAATACAATATTATTTTAACAAGGATAAGGCATAGGTGTAGTAGTTTAAATGCAGATCTTTTCCACGTTAACATAGTTCCTTTTTCAAACTATAGTTATGGTGTATTAGTCGAAAACGCCGAACACTCTCTTTATGAGTGCACCCTTAACAACACCCAAAAACAAATAGTAGTGCAAACAATACGCCAAATTCAAACTATTCCTATTGTAAACTTTGATCAAACGGTAGTACCTTATACGACTTTCAAACTAATAAACAAATTATAGTAGCAGTTTTAAAATTCATAAAAGACACTAACAGATTTGACTAATTATCCAATCGTGTGTACTAGATTTCCAAACATTTCGTTTTTTGTTCTTGCTTAAAGCTAACATCAGCATATCGAAAAGCTTGCACTGTCAAAGACCACAACCCCTTTACTCTAAATGTGTTTCTTTTCTAGCTTGTTATGTTGCAGGGAGAGGACCATCTAATGTTGTTATAACTTGTGTCCAATCCCTTTGTTTAAAATGCAATTAAATATGATTAATCAAATCACTGGAGCAGGTTTTGGTTCAAGTTTGATTTGATTCGGACTTTTACGGCACAGTCATCACTGTTACGGTAAATGTCAAGGCGGTCACTTAACCTATACATACTTTTCTTGGGCAAACTTAGTCCTCTAGATTTATTCAGTATTTTGTGCATGTACAATCGCTCGTAACTGACAACTACCCGTATTGAATCAGCGGAAGGGAACAGTGACCGTAGAACAGGGTTTGGATTCACGTGTACGTGAACACTTTCAACCCGGTGTTTCTGAAATGGACTCTTTCATCCTTTAATTTGGACAATAAAAGTAAAAAAAAAAAGATTGCCTTTGGAAACGAAGAACACACAAAAGCAAGAAAATCGGAGACTCGGTTTGATTGAGTCTCTTCATATGCAACACTGTAGTTTGCGAGGCTGCATACGCCCCCTAGCGCCGGCTTAAGCGGTATTCGATTTTCAAAATAACTAGGATGGGCTCAATGATCCCAAAGGAAATAAAATATAACCTGCACTGTGATAATGTACGGGGAGACTTTTTACGGCCGCCACATGGCACAACACCAGCTACAGTAGAGTAAAATAAAAGTAAAATAAACACAAAGGTAAAATAAAAGTCCATTGATGAAAATAGGGTTTTAAATCTAATCCTAAAAAGAATGGCAACCATTGAGAGTAGCACATCTGGGGCATGTACATGCTAAAGGTACGGATTTAATGCAGACATTCTCAAAAAACTACCATGGAACTCTAGATCAATATTGTCATTTTGAGAACTGGTTTGCCTCTGTGAGATACTCTTACAAGATTTAGGATAATTAAAAATTGAAACCCTGTGAAAAAAATCAGCATGCACTAAAAGTTGTTTTCAGATCAACAATCTAATCGCATTACGCGAAAACTCCTCTAATTGCGCATCACAGTTTCTTTAGCAGTGCATTGACTGTCCGCTTACGAATTCTTTGAATATCCCAGCTAGCATTCTATATAAATCTATATCGGGCCGTTATCGGCCCGTCAGCTACCCTGACGGGCCGATAACGGCCCGATATAGATTTATATAGAATGCTTACTGGGTATGAGTATAAGAATGACGGATGAATAGCTAAGATCCCAGTCAGGACTGTGTGGATGATTTCCTTGTCGTTAACGCATAGTATGCTGGGTAAAGTTTTCAGCAAATGACATACTGAAGTAGCTATCTTATTTTTCCAATAAAAAAGGATTTGGCATTTTCATGGAGATATTTAACATGAAATGTCACATCTTGTTTCCTGGGAAAAAAAGCAAACACACACACACACACACACACACACACACACACACACACACACAGAGAGAGAAACATATCATCAATTTGTCGTCTGCTGAATATGCCCAGAGAGTGGTAAAGTTTAAAAACTCAATGAATAGTCCATGTATTTAATATGCTTAGCGTTCCCAAACAGTTACCTTGACATAGAGTGTAGACCCATATCAGACGCTACATGACTGTGTGTCTATTCAGAATCTGCACTATTTGTCATGACGTTAGCAATTTTCATCAACGGAAACAAACCGAGGGTAGCAATAACAATTTCTATATGTAACCCAGAATGGTCCTTCTGGTGGCTCCATGGAAGATATCAATGGATAAAATATTAATAGGTTGGTATTTCTTGCCCCAAAGTTGAAAAAGGTTAGGGAAAAAATGTTCGCCTGTTCGTTCTTTCGCTCGTTCGTTATTCCGTGCGTCACACTTGAACTTGTATACATGATGTCTTAGAAAGGGCTGGAGCTAGGAGTTTGACATTTGACAGACCTACTGGGGCTAAGGAGTAGATCGCCTTATTAACTTTCAAAAAGTATTCTATCTCATGAGAGTTATGCCCCTTTTCAAGTTTGGCATTTTTGTAGGGTCAAGCAGATAGTGGGGCATAGTGTTTTACAAACACACATTTCTAGTATAATAAAAACACGACGGGAACTAACTAAGAACTGTCACATTTGTTTTCATCTAACTCTGTCAGTATATGTAACAGTTTAATGTGCTTAAAAAGATTAATGCGTCATTGACAGCCATTGATAACGATTTTGCAAACGATGCTTTGAATAAATGTGCCCTGGTATTTTATAGACATCAGAACATTTGCACGGGTTTTATGGTGTTTAATGATTCCGCAGTAATTTATAGGTATTGAAGTGGAAATAGTTTGAAGCATATATTGTTTACTGCAGGATTAATGTCTCGTATTTAAGGGAAATGCTACACATTCAGGGGTTGTTCAAACTTCTAAAACGAGGTCTACTAAAAACGGAAAGTATTTGCTCCTAGAGAGCAAATTCTTTCCTTTTAGAGTAGATCCCTTTTTCAGGATGTCTTGTTATGTGGGAAGGGAAATAAGAAGTCATAAAAGTTGTCTCTCTTGTAAAACTGGTGAAAAATCTAACACATGTACCATGTCCTCTTAACCATTTCCACAATAGGTTAAAAACTTTAGTTTCTATGCTCTGTCGAACAAATGATGCTCAATGAAGTTTGCATTTAAGGCTGTGTTGTTCTGTATTGTGGACCCAATAAGCATTCTACACAAATATATAGCGGGTCGTTATCGGCCCGTCAGGGTAGCTGACGGGCCGATAACGGCCCGCTGAAGATTTATAAAGAATGCTAGCTGGGGAAGTGGTACGAGGTTAGAATTGAAATATATGCTTTCTTTAAAGGATTCAGATTTGTTTTCTTTCTTACATTTGCAAACCTGTGTCCCTGTTATGATGGTTGGAGATCAGTACGAAAAGACTTTCTCATAATTAGCAATATTAGCAAACACAAACATTAAGCTCCGTCTTCCCCGTGCAACAAAAGTTCGGGATCTGGGTGGGGAGACAATTTGCATGAAATACCAAAGCTTTTTTTCCCTGGAAAAAAAAAAAAAAAAAACACACACACACACACACACACACAAAAAAAAATCATCAATTTGTCGTCTGCTGAATTTGCTCAGAGTGGTAAATATTCAGCGGGCAACATAAAGTACAGACTGGACATGGTACAGACTGATCTGTGCGTTTTATCATGTCACGTTTCACTTGTATTCTGTCCTAACCTTGGTCTTTTGGGGTCATAAAAGCACTAAGATCTATTTTCCCATAACTAAATTTGTATCCGAAATCCTGTCTGTACAAACACTGAACAGTTATCTTTCATAATTACAGCAGACTTCTTAATCGGTTTCAAGTCTGCGACAAAATCACTAGAAATGATGATATATGTCCTTACTGGCTTGGGATTTATTAATAGGAGAGCCATGACAGTGTCTTATATTTTGTATTTGAACCGTAATGGAAGAAAACGTACCTTCAGACATGCGCACCTAACGAAGCCTCAGATCAGTCTGCGCCAGTCTGATCAGCGTCATCGTTGTCCGCATGAAGACACTTTTCATCATTGGTTATCCAAAATGTGCCCAGCTAAGATTCTGATCAGACTGCGCAAATGCGCAGTCTGATCAGAATCTTAGTTGGGCGCACAAGTTCTCAGGTACGTTTTCTGACGTTTCGGCACATTTCGTAAGAAAAGAAACTTGATCAGCCTGCGCATCCTGTAGCCTGTTCGGGGTTTTCTCTGCTCATACATAAATGATATTGTAGCCATTAGGTCTATAAGCGGACATAAGTTATGGTTATTTCTTAACTCAGCTTGTAATAGCTTAAAAATAATAGAACTTGACCAAACATCTGCATACATATAACAAAAATAACAAAAGACAAAAGTATGTAATTTCAAATATAGCAAATGCATTTCGTATCAAATGGCTTGGAGTTGGTTTGGTACATGTCAGCAAAAAAAAACAAAAAAACAAAGAAAACAAAAAAAAAAAAAAAAAAAAAAAAAAAAAAAAAAACAACAACAACAACAAAAAAAAAAAATAAAAAAAAAAAAAAAAAAAAAAAAAAAAAATAAAAATAACAAACAAACAAACTCAAATTTATTTAAGGTATACTATGTTCGACACACTGTTATGTGATATACGTTAACAATTAACAGGTATTAGAAGATTGTCGCGTCTTTATAACATATTTAACACAATTAATGCTTTCTATCATAAATTGCTCCATTAACTGGTAAACCTGTCCAAATAAAAGGGATTCTATAAAATGTTGTATAATAAACAATAGGTAACGTATTTAACAGGTTTTCACGGGATAAAGCCACAACGGCCAGATTGGATGCAGCATATTTTATTTTACAGGCTTTCAGACGTTATACCCACCAAAATTCCCTGAGGTCTATTGGCACCTCAAACTCTAAATTAATACACCCAGTAGATTTTCCGCCATGTTTTACAACAGAGACAACTTTTGTGACTTGCTGTTTGCTTCACTGTACACCAAGTCCCTTCTAAGAAAAGTTCTACTCTTAAAGGAAAGTAGTCTTTCATTTTAGAGTAGATCCGTTTTCAGAAGGTTGCCTTCCCTAGGAGTTTATCCATTCATCTAAATATTTTCAAAACTAACGTCAGCAAAGAACATTTAAAAAATACAAACTAATGGGTTTATAGAACACTAGAAAACATACACACAAAGTTTGTAAGAACATCATGTCATTGGAGAATATTATTACAAGGGTTCCAGACTAAACCGTCACATGTCAGAAACACTGTTTGGCTGGGCAGTACCACGAGAAAACTGGTTATATCATTGATTTGTGGTCTGGAATAGTCCGCGTATCGACGCACTCTATATATACTACTACACTACATTATCCTATAATCTGTAAACGACATTGAGATCTTGATCATGCTGTAAGGATTCCCCTGATCTAGGTATCTCCTGTTCGCAGGTTGGCACAAATACCAACTTTTCGTACAGCGTTTGACGTGCAATGTCTTCTTCATGTCCTTGCCAGCCTGCACCATCAGTAACCAATACAGATTCTACGAAATTACCGTAGCATATTTTCTGTGCAAAGAGCGAATGAGCTGATCAGTTTGTGCGGATAAATATGCCTAGAAGTGTCCTCATAAGACAACCCTCTTTTTACCGACACTCGATACAACGACAGAATTCCTTATAATAACAATTTGACTGTCACGAAACCTTCGCTTAAGAGGTAACAATTAGTCACAATTTATGCAAGAACATTGTACTTAATACTTTATAGAAACATTTGTTTTGGATATTTATTAGAATTGCCTCAGTGAGGCGATTCTAACAAATATCCAAAACATATGTTCTATGAGGAAATACGAACAAAACAACACCTTTCTTACATATCAATCTGCTCATTAAGTATTCTCTACAACAGCAAATTGATTTTAATGACATCTTTGGGAACAAATGCTGTCGTTGTAGCGAAGGTTCACTGTATCCTGGCAAATACGGTATTAACAGCTTAACAATTTGTCGGTCCTGGTTGGCCACAAGCGCGACTTTAGCGGAGGTAGCTGCTAATGGAAATGGAAAACTGAATTAAAGGAACTAAACATCTTATTTTTCTGTTATACAAAGTGACTATTGGGAGTAGACGTCTGCCAAATTGGACAAAAGGATAGATATTAGGTATTGTTAGAAAGCTCGTGTCTCCAGGGAAAGTTTATCTGTCTCCAAACATCTTGACTGCAGCAGAAATTATATTTACAAGCATATTTGAGTTGTTCAATTAATCAGAACCCACGGCACAGAAAAACCTACCCTCTGTTATTAAGGGAACTGGATACACTTGGTACATTTTCCGCAGTTTTTGACAAGGGATACAACTTTTTGCAACTTCCTGTTTGCTGTTCTGGACATCAAGGTCCTTCTAAAAAGGGTCTATTCTACCAAGAAAGAATTTGCAACGCTGTCAACATCTCGTCACATTCCTTCTGACAAGTGTCTACTCTAAAAGGAAAGGTGTGTTCTCCAACTGGGAGCAAATTCTTTTCATTTAGAGTAGGTCCATTTTTAGAATGGAGCAAATAAAATTTTGACATGGTTGCACCTCTTGACAGTATATCCATTACGCTTAATGCATAAAAAGTCTCGTAAAAGCTAAGGTCGGTTTTTTGCATACGATTATCTTTATCTGGATCTTCACTGTTCCGATAAACATAAACACTGAAACAAATATACAAATAGATTAAAAAGTGGAAGAGGGTTGATTTGCAGGGGGTGGGGAGGCTATATCTTACAGATTGCATTGAAACACATGCTTATATTGATTATCTCTGTTGTCATCAAGCATCATTTACATGTCATTCACCGTAAATGAGTAACGAGCAATGTTTTGCTTCTTAGCTATATTCGTATTAATATCATGTGATAAATGGATTTCATGGAACACTTGAAAATACATAAAGTATAAAAGATATTTCCATCTACACTGTATGAATAACTTTATTACTAATGTAAAGCATAAAGCGTTTTACATACTTATTTTTCCTAATCAAAGACACGACCGTGACATGAGCTCAGGGAGTCTATGACTTTTGCACTTTTATTTTATGAATAGATATCCTGACAAAGACCGCACAATCAGTTCCCTCTCAATTTGTATCTAATCAGGCCCCGAGGTTATAAAACTTTTTTCATGATCATCTCAGATGAGCACGAAATTTTCTCTGCTAGTAAATATGAAAATGCCAACTAAAGTTGGCATTTTCATATTTATTAGCAGAGAAAATGTCATGCTCAGCTATGTTTAGCAAGAAAAAAAAATGCAGTTGTAAGTAATTTGAGATTTATTAGCAAGACAAAATTCATGCTCAGCTGAGTTGAGCATGAAAAAAGTTTTATAACCTCGGGGCCAGTTGTCAGCTGATGCCTCAACCCGTGAAAAAACAGTCGTGAGTTGTACCGTTCTCTCTCTCTGTCTCTCTGTCGCTGTATCTCTCTCTCTCTCTCTCTCTCTCTCTCTCTCTCTCTCTCTCTCTCTCTCTCTCCATAGGAACTTCAGTTTTTAGTTGTATATCCGTGTTTCTGTATTGAATTTGATTTGTGTCCGTGTGTGTTCCTCCATTTTTACGGTCGACTTTACTGGTTCGACCTTGATCATTTGTGATGGTCACGTTTACTTTTGATTGGACACCGATCAATTGCCAGATATATACTTATCTATACCAGTTTTCTTTAATAATAATAATAATAATAATAATTGTATTTAAGCAGATGACATATCGTATTTTGCACAAGCACCAGACATGTTAGCATGGTCCCGAGTTACAAAATGGAGTTCTACTCATGTAAACGCTAGAGGGCGTAAGCAGTGTTGCAAACTTCATTACTGCTTATCAAGAGTCTCAATAAAACCGAGACTCTCATTTTCTAATCTGTAGTGTGTTCTTTGTTTCCAAAGGAACTATTTTTGACGTTTATTTTACAAATCATTCCCATGCAATGACCCAATGAATGTATTCAATTTGTATAGTATTTTCACAGCAAGATGATTTACCTATCTAGCCTTGAGATTGCTGCAACCTACCCAGCTCTACTCCATTATGCATTTTATTTGTCTGAGAGTAAAATCAATGTTTTCAGGCTCCTGCCCAGCTAGTTATTGAGTGTTTTTATTACTCACTGAGAGTGTTGTCGAACCCTCATTTGCGCTACATCACAGTGTTATGAAAAGTAGACAAGTGAACTCAGGCACTGATACAATTAGCCCAGCGGGCACATGACGTCTATACAACGTCGTCTCAACGTCGATGCAACGTCATGACGTTGCATCGACGTTGAGACGACGTTGTATAGACGTCATGTGTCTGCTGGGAGAGCCATATCAGGTTCTCAAAATCAAAGGGAAAAACAAACAAATACAATTAAACAGCCTCAAAAAGAACAGATTGCAAACAGAGTTGGCAGCTTTTCCGCAAAAAGGTGGCAACGTTGTTACACAAACTTTACTGAATATATCTTTGACTATTTGTTAAAAGAAAAAAAATGTAAGTGAAACACTACAGAACATTTAACAAAAAGTATCACGATAAAAGTACCACCTTCGAAAATAAATTTTTGTAGGCAGCGGGGGCAGGGGGGGGGGGGGGGGGGAGGGAGTGGGGGCGGTGATCAGGATCCCATCCCTAAGCCACCCACAAGGTTGTGCTTTGTGATTGCGGCATATCCTGTGCACCGTCACATTTTTTTCAAGAATATAGGCATGGTTTTCGACTGAGAGAGAGTCAGCCAGCATTGAGTTCCTCTCATAGCGAAACAAAAATAAATCATTAACAAGAGATGTCGAAGAGTTGTCCGATATGTAATATATATTGTACTACAGCACGATGAAAATGTGCACGATTTCAGCGATTTATACACATGTATAGCTGTATTCAATAAGTTTACTATGGAATACACATGAACTTTTAGTTCAATACTTTTTTTAAATGATTTTCATTTCAATAGACCACTTATTACGAAAACACGCCTATTCAAATATATAGAAAATTTCACCTCCAAAAACTGAAAAATTTCAGGTAAAAACTCGGATATTTTTCATATTTTTGCTCAAAACATAGATTGTGGGTACTCGTTAGAACCGCCACGGCGAGGCGGTTCTAACGAGTACCAAAAACTGTTTTTGAGCAGAAATAAGAAAAATAATGTATACCCCTGTTAACCCCAATTTTACTACATAAAAGTGAGGTTTAAGGGGGTCAAAATTATATAGGCATGTTTTCGTGATGGTTGTAAAAATGGTTGGAAAACTTGTTGAGCATATTGAAGAAATTAGGGCTTACATAAACGTTTGCACAAAACTCGGTCATTCGGTAAAGCTGAGTTTTACTAAATTGGGGGAAGTTCATGAGTCCCATAATGTAGCTTATGAGACAGTTCGTAGTTGGAGAAAAAAAATCATACTGGAAGAGAGTCTGTTAAAGATGCTACAAAAAGGGTAAGAGAAAAGTCCAGGGAATGCCACAATCACAAACCGCAGCCTTCCCAGACACGAGGAAGAGGAATACGAAAGGTGATTGTAAAGTGCAAACTCTGGCACTTGAAATAATAACACCATTAAATGAATGTAGAGGGAGACTTTCTAGGGTCTCCACACGGCACAAACACAACAGGCGTGGTATGCAAAAAACAGGTAAAAGTCCAGGGAATGCCACAATTAAAAGTCAGGTCGATTGATAACTGCAACAACAAGACCAGTGTCTCAAAAGTTAGAGAAATAATTGAAAGTGATGGCAGATACGATTCGCCATATTACCAAAGCTGTTTGCATATCATTATCGGGAGTATATTTCATTCCGAAGCGGATTTTGAAAGTACAAAAGATTTTTGCCAGATGGATACCTCATCTCCTGGCAGGTAAATAAAAAGGAGTACGCAAACAAACGGCCAATCAATTGCTCAAAAAGTTTCCAAAGTTTAACCAAAGGCAGTTTGCGAATATTATTACTGGTGATGAGACATGAATGTACAATTTCGAACCAGTTAGGAAAATTGGAAACAAGATGCGGTAGACGAACTGTAGTTGCCAAAAGTACAAGGAGCACAAAGAATGTCCTCTATGCTATATTGTTCTCATGTTACGGTATAGCCGTACAAGTTCCGGTGACGAAGGGCAAAAGTGGCACTGGTCGGTATTACCGTGATGTTGAACTAAAAAGGCTCAAGAAGTATTATCAGAAAAGACGTCCAGTAACAGGATTGCAACATGCATGATAATGCTCCAGCACATACGTCTGAAATTATAAAGCAATTTCTGAAGTCGGAGAAGGTAACCGCCTTGCCATACCCATCGTACTCTCCAGATCTAGCACCGCCCCCACCCCTACCCCGCGACTTTTTCCTTTTTCAAAAACTGAAAAAGTTCTTATCAGCTAGTCCTTGGCTTAGCTAGCCGTCAGCCAGTATCTCAGAGGTATACCCGGCCTTCCGCGACGCATGTCAGAAGTGGATTAACAGGTTATGTATTTCCAACAACGGAGAACATTTTGAAGGAATGCAAAGTTAATTTGATTATTTGAGTCGGTTCTTTTTAAGATAATACGCAATACACATAACATATCGATCAACCCTCGTACAGTTAGTCTCCTCGGAATTCTCACTGTTTGCCTGCACAATTTTGTACCAATATAACATATGCTTTTTATCGAAATGACATGAAAGAACGTCAGAAAGTGTGGATAAGACCATAAAACGTATAATCCAGGCCCCGAGGTTATCTATCGTACTTTTTTCATGCTCAGCTCAGCTGAACATGAAATTTGTCCTGCTTATAAATCTAAAATTACTTATTACAAAATCTTTATTGCTAGACTTCGCTGAGCATGAAACGTTCTCTGCTAATAAATATGAAAAAGCCAATTATTATTGGCATTTTCCTATTTTTAGCAGTAAAATTTTCATGATCATCCGAGTTGAGCATGAAAAAAGTTTAATAACCTCGGGGCCAGGTTTAAATCCCCAACCAGATTTATTGTTGACCGTTCCAAGGTGGTATGTCTGTTACTGTTACTAGTTATTTGTCCATTGCGTCTTCATTTGTTTGTCCTGTCTTCGAGTCATTTTCATGTTATCAAACTCTTGTAACTTTGGAGAATTGCATTACGTGATTGTGGCCTTCCGTGGTGTCTCCTCTAAGTTGGTTATTGCTATACGGTCCTTTATGAAGCTTGGAACACTTTTAGAATCAGTCCGCCACTTTATCTTACCTTACCTGTCTGTAAATATTCCAGATATAGATATGCTAAATATGCCCTTGATAACTACCCGAACTCCAACCTAACCCTAACCGTCAATCATCTAGCTCTGACAACCCTAAATTTCTATGTAGTAATGGATGTGTAGACTCTCAAGCTGAAGTCAGTAAGTAATTGTGGACAGATTTTAAAGTCTAGCTTGTAATTCATTCACTTTTCGCAGCACTAAAACCAACGTTGAGATATCGAATAATGAATAGTCTGTTGATATTGCAAATAAAACTCATACTTCTAAGTTTGATGTATTTAAGGCAACATACTGTACTGTTACTAGTTACCAGAGATTCACGTTTATGGACAAAACAAGATGTGTTGCATATTTTCTTTCCAAACCAACGTCTCCCTGCGTTTATAGAGCATTCACTGAAAAACTGACACCCCTAGAACTCCGACTAGCCTATGTCTACAGGAAACTGATTTTGGATTGGACGAATAGAATAACAACACAGTAAACGCATGAATCAGAAATGTTTCATTAGTCTATATGTCTATTATTTGTCAGGTTTTACCCAACACCTCTCCGCTGTATTCATCGGTAATCTACCAGTTGAATCCTTATTCCAATCCGTATTCTTTTGTGCATGCCTACCTTAGATAATTTATACAAACCTTTTACGATGTCTTAATCTGCAGATCTTACAGTCTTTACCCTTTCGGGGCTACAGGCAATTCTACGAGGTTTTTGCATACGCCGTAAGTCCACACACTGGTGTGTCGTGCGTAGATCCTGATGAAATGGCTCATTGATAACCGTCTCATCTGTTCGATTTGCGCTTGTTTAGTTTTGTTTATTTCCTCTTCCTCTTGGTGTCTGGGAAGGACTGCGGTTTGTGATTGTGGCACTTCCTGCACTTTTCTCTTACCTTTTTTTTTTCTACTGACTATTCCCGGGCATTTTCTCGCTTGCAGTTCTTCTTTGTTTTTTTTTCGTTGGTGGTTTACCATAGTGCAGATTATATTTCATTTCCTTTGGGATCATTGGGCCCATTATGGTATATTTGAAGATAGAGTTCTGCTCATGTATACGCTAGAGGGCGTAAGCAGTGTTGCAAACTTCATTACTGCTTATGAAGAGTCTCAACAGAACAAAAGACTCCCATTTTTCTGATCCGTGGTTTGTTCTTTGTTTCTAAAGACAATCTTTTTGACGTTTATTCATAGGCGGCGTTTGTTTTGTCATAGTTTGATCCTCATTTCTCTTTATGTTGGTGCTTGAGAAGGTTATGCTTCGTGATTGTGGCATTTCCTTGGTATCTTCACTTGTTTTATGTTAGACTTTTAGATATAGACATATTTCCATTAGACAGTTTGTTAAAATTGCTGATGACAATTCCGATCGAAATTGAGAATTGTAGGAGTTTAAGGAACTGGATACATGTAGTAGTTTTCCCACCATCTTTACCACGGAGACATCATTCATTTGTTACTTTCCTCTCGCCAAACATTTCTGGAAAGAGACCTACTTTAAAAGGATACAAAATAACTCCCAAGAGGGACATTATTTTAGAGTAGATTCCTTTTAGAAGGGAAACAAATAATAACAGAATTACGTCCCCCAAAGTCCCTAAGTTGCCCTTAAGCAGAATAATAGCCATATGATCTAAGTTGATCCGTTTTAAGTTATATAACGTTCTTTTGATCCGTATTCCCGCTATTGAACAGTTATATAACTTCTTTAATCCCGTGTTCAGACTGGTTTCTCATCACTTACTTGATCCTCTGATTTATGTTGATACTACTAATTGACAGCATCCATCAACTTGTCCACAAATTACAATCTAACTCAATTTATGATGGAATCATTGATGCTTATTTACGAGAAGATGTGGTTTATTCGGGAACAAAATGGAAATCTATTAATTACCCTGACTAACAGGGGAAATTGAAACTGCAAAGCGTCTCAGTCTGCCCTTCAAAGAAAGCAGACATAACTTATCCAACCATTGCAAACGAAATATGAAACAATTGGAATATTGAACCGAAGAAATGTTGGCTGACCTTCTTTGAGTAGGAACATATTGAGGAACTACAGTGCGCAAGAAAACAAAGACTGTGTTTTATTATAACGTTTTTTAAATACATTTATTATGTATTGTGGCGTAGATATATTACAACATAATCAGAAGAACTGTGTTGAAGAGACTTGATACATACTCCTAGCTGGTTGGTTTAGACTATATTTTACCAGGGAAAAACCAACTTTTGTGACTTCCAATCACGAAAACACTCCTATATAATTTTGACCCCCCTTAAACCCCACTTTTATATAGTAAAACTGTATTTACAGGAGTATACAGTACTTTTCTTATTTCTGCTCAAAAATATATATTGTAGGTACTCGTAGGTACTCGTTAGAACTACCTGTCCGAGGCGGTTCTAACGAGTACCCGCAATGTATGTTTCGAGCAGAAATATGAAAAAATATCAGAGTTTTTATCTGAAAATTTACAGTTTTTGGAGGTGAAATTTTCTATAATTTTGAATAGGCGTGTTTTCGTACTGCTATTTGTTTTCTTTACACTAAACCCCGTCTGAAAAGTGGTCAACTCGAACAGGAAAGAATTCAGGGAGTAAATTCCTTCGTTTAGGAGAAGGCCCTGAATTGTACACATTCCCCTTCAAGATACTTTTGCACACCTTATACAGAGAAGACTCGCTGATAGATTATCCTCCGTTTCCAAAGGTAGAACAATACAGCTGAAATACTTTTAACTGGTATATGAATCCTTTTACAAATAAGCTGCTCTATAAGGAAATAATTTGCTTATTTTGGGGAGCTAATTCTTTCCTTTAAGAATAACCCAGTTTAAGAAGGACGGTAAATACTTTTGGGTTACAAAAATCCTCCTTGAAAGTGTACCCCAGGAAACATGCCACCAGCTGTTTACAGTTTTGTGAGTGTTTTCATTGCTCTTAAGTATCATTCTTTTCAGAATTTATTAATTGTCACTATAATTGTGCTGTTGATCGTTTCAAGACAGGGTTTCCGTTGCAGTTTAATTTGTTTTGTTTGTTTTTTGACAAAGCGCCGGTTTGTGGTATGTTCCCTGGTCTTTCCTAGATTTCTCCGTATGTTACTGTTTGCTGTGCATGTCTGATTCGCGTACCAACCAAAACATTTACACAAACCCTAATGTCTTAAACGATGCCACGTCAATGTGTGGCAGGCTGATCAAGCGATGCAGCTGAAACAGCTATGACACAACGAACCTTAGAATATATTGTAATTATATTTATTTTAATTTCATTGAGATACAGACAACACCTCATAACATCACTATCTTGATCTGTCGTTTGTTGCTATAGTTACAGTTGCAACTAGACATCACGAAAACATGCCTATATAGTTTTGACCCCTTGAAACCTCACTTTTAAACAGTAAAACTAGGGTTTACAGGGGTAAACATTAATTTTCTTATTTCAGCACAAAACTTTGATTGTGGTACTCGTTAGAACCGCCTCGTCGAGGCGGTTCTAATGAGTACCCACAATCTATGTTTTGAGCAGAAATATGAAAAATATCAGATTTTTTATCTGAAATTTTTCATTTTTTAGTGGTAAAATTCTCAATATATTTGAATAGGCGTGTTTTGGTAATGTCTAGCATTTTGTGTATATGCATACAGTGCCGGTTTACGTGAAAATGCAGCTAGCAAAAAATAAGGGTTCTCATGTCTTAGTATGATATACATTATAGATCTACTTCCATATTTCAACAGTAGTATAATTTCTCATACTTAGTACTGGGGACTTATCCCGATATCACAAGGAAACAAATATTTAGGGATATTTTAGGAGAATGGAAATTTTAACGGTCCCAAAGATATTCCAGCCATTGAAGTTCGACTGTATTCGGAACTGTAAACATAGCCTCTTTAACCCATTGTAGACTGAATAGACTTTCCCACACTATATATTGGAAGAGTCCAATTTCAATTTTAGGCACGTCCGTTTATGAGATTTACATATTTCTAGAGAAAAGTGGCTAAACTATTTGCAAATAGTAGAGACCCTGATCAGACGCCGCATTCTGCGGCGTCTGACCTGGGTCTGCACTATTTGCCAATTACTATCATTCCAGGTTGCAGGGGCTTAATACCATACTTATCTTAAGTATTATAACATAATATCTCCTTACAGTAATTATCATAACAATTTAGAAGTCGAGTTGATGAAGAGAGACATTGAAAAGGCGATGATCTATATTAGCCGGGTCCGGTGTAACGAAGTAAACTGACCCGCACAGAATGACGACCCTCGGTGATTCTTCTTCAAAGAATAGTGACCTCCTAGTCATAATTTTATGACCCCTGGTCATAATATTATGGCCTCCTTCGCGAAGTAAAATGATCTTTCGCGATAAATTGTGGCCCCATAGAATAACGTTCACCGATTATTATTTTGAAAAAAAGTGACCCCAGGTCATATTATTATGACCACTCTATGCGAAGTTAAATGGCAATTCGCGAGGAGGAAAATAACGACGCCTTCGTCTCCCCATCTCCACTCCCCCAAAAAGTCATTCTGAAGTAAATATGGTTCAAATGTCATTAATTTCAGTCTGAAATATTCAACAAGGTTAGTTTTAAAAAAGATAGAAAGAGGATCGGCTGGTTTTTGTGAACAGATAGCCTAGACCCCTTTTCATTCTGAGTCGCACTATTATGGCTGTAGAATTGTTATAAGACTGATTCGCTTCTTTTACTTTGTTATTTTAGCATATAGACACTTCTGGGAATAAGAATAACCTTGCAAAACTTAAACTCTTGAAAACTGGACGATGCATTTGAGTAATTTCATAGGATATATCTTTATTTGTTTTCTATTGTTTCTGTACCGCTAAAAATTAAATAATAATAATAAAAAAATCCAATGTACCTTGGTTCATTTTGTCAAGGCTTCTAGAATACCTCATCTTGCAAGACTACTCTTACTTTGCAATGAAAAGGACTAGGACTTCTCTTATTTTGAAGACTTTT
Organism: Anodontia alba; assembly: GCA_964016985.1. Lineage (NCBI taxonomy): Eukaryota > Metazoa > Mollusca > Bivalvia > Lucinida > Lucinidae > Anodontia > Anodontia alba. Next base: position 3,026,528 of record OZ024833.1, read on the forward strand.
CTGTACGCAGTAAAAAACTGGTGAAAAAAAAAAGAAGAAAAAAAACAACAACAAAAAAACAACAACAAAAAAAACAACAAAACAACAACAACAAAACAACAACAAACAAACAAACACACATACGTACGCACGCACGCGCGCACTCATAGAAATTGGGAGTCTCGGTTTTATTGCGACTCTTCTTAACCAGAAGATACCGCAATAGGCCTAATGATTCCAAAGGAAATAAAAATAATCTGCACTATGGTGATGTACGGGGAGACGTTCTACCGCCGCCACACGCCACTAACACCAACTGCAGTGTAGTAAAATAAACGTCACTGCATTTGGAAACAAAGAACACACTACAGATAGAAAATAGGAGTCTCGGTTTTATTGTAACTCTTCATAAGCAGTAATAATTTGCAACACTGCTTACGCCCTCTCGCGTATACATGAGCAGAACTCCATTTTCAAAGATGTCACAATGGGCCTAATGATCCCAAAGGAAATGAAAATATAATCTGCACTATGATGAACTTATTCAATTTGTTTTTACTTGACTGCACATCTAGACACAGATTGTGTTTAGTTGATCAATACCTCTGCAGTGGTTCCGTTTAATAATCTTGACCACGAGTTAGCAATGTCCTTCCTTGACCTTTGAATTGGGTACCTAGGTCTTGCTCGCGACACGTCTTGACATTTGTGCCAATCTATCAACAAATAAGAGAGGTATAACAAAAAATGGTAACTTTTTTTTCTGCAGAATAATGACCGTGGGGTCATTGCAGTCACTTTACTTATAACAGCGAAGTAAAGTGACCCCAAAGAATGACGAACCTCGGTCGTTATTCTATAAAGAATAGTGACCCCGGTCAAAATATGATCGAAGGGATCATTATTTTTAGTATTTTATAGAAAAGGGGTCACTTTGTCTGTCGAATAATGACCGATGGTCGTTATTCTATGGTAGTCACTTTACTTCATGAAACAGACTCTACATCGTTTACTCAGTCTAAATCATATATTTACCCAAATGTTTTGGTACGTTTGGCATTAATATGTCTAAAGTCTATGTAAGAAGGTAAAGATTTCTCTTGACAATTTATGTAAAATAATTAAAAGTTTAACATCACTAAAAGCAGCAAATCTCAAGAACAAATGGGAAATTATGAATCACCAACTCAACTGGTGTTAAAGATATATATTTGGTTGTTTCATCACTTTTAATCACATCTTACGCACTGACACGCACGCACGCACGCACGCTGAGTTGTTCCTTATAAGCAATATCCACTACCGCATAATTCTAATATTTCCTTTTTATACATAAAGGTTGTGAGAAACGGTTGATAAACATCCCAGCTAGCATTCTACGTAAATCTATATCGGGCCGTCATCGGCCCGTCAGCTACCCTGACGGGCCGATGACGGCCCGATATAGATTTACAAGAATGCTGACTGGGATAGTCAAGATGATATTTCCAGCAAAGAAACTATTAAGAACTAAGTTTCTAGATAAACATTATACAGAGAGCTGTAACTGTTACATATGCATGTACTGCCATGTAAATCTTTGACGGTCATTACTATTTTATGGCCCTATAGCCATATAATTAGGGTAATGTACGCATCATTTACTCAACGAACTACGAAAGACCGGTAGTGTCATTTCAACTACATTAATTCAAGGTTTCAACTTCACGAATTCATGATTTCAGCTTCACGAATTCACGAATTCAACTTCACGAATTCACGATTTCAACTTCACGAATTCACAAATTCAACTTCACGAATTCAACTTCATGAATTCAACTTCACGAATTCACGAATTCAAATTCACGAATTCACGAATTCAACTTCACGAATTCCACTTCACGAATTCAACTTCACGAATTCACGAATTCAACTTCACGAATTCACGAATTCAACTTTACGAATTCAACTTCACGAATTCAACAGCACGAATTCAACAGTTGAATTCGTGAAGTTGAATTCGTGAATTCTTGAAGCTGAATTCGGGAATTCGTGAAGTTGAATTCGTGAAGTGGAATTCGTGAAGTTGAATTCGTGAATTCATGAAGTTGAATTCGTGAATTCGTGAAGTTGAATTCGTGAAGTGGAATTCGTGAAATTGAATTCGTGAATTCATGAAGTTGAATTCGTGACTTCGTGAAGTTGAATTCGTGAATTCGTGAAGTTGAATTCGTGAAGTTGAAATCGTGAATTCGTGAAGTTGAAATCGTGAATTCGTGAAGCTGAAATCGTAAATTCATGAAGTTGAAACCTTGAATTAATGTAGTTGAAATGTCACTACCGGTCTTTCGTAACGAACGCTCCGTAATTGTATGATGTGATGCATAACAAAATAAAGGAACGCCATATTCATTGTAAATATTCGCACAGACTGGCCTGAGCAAACAGTGTGGATACGGATCAAACGCTGCCTTACGCGGCGTCTAATCAGGGTCTGCACCGTTCGCCACTCATCTAGGTTTTGACACATCAACCCAGCAGACACATGACGTCTATACAACGTCGCCTCAACGTCGATGCAACGTCCTGACGTTGCATCGACGTTGAGACGACGTTGTATAAGCGTCATGTGTCCCCTAGGAACAGGTAATAAAATAAATTTGCTCAAAATTTAGGACAAATATGGTAAGGAGTGTGGCGAGTATCAATATTTAGGATAAGTAGGGCATTTAAAATGATCACAAACTCGGTAAAGCTAGCAATCGGAGAGCGCAGCACCGATATATTATCCAGACAGTGACTCTTTGAACTCATCAAATACTTTTCAGATGAAACCCGATTCTAAAAGCAATTTTATTGACGACAAAATCTGTCTTATTCACTGGGGAGCTTTTCTACACTTAACGTTATTTGTTGGAGGATTAAATCTCGAAAAGATTCAGTGATGCCCAAGAAATTAATATACAAAAACAATGCAGGAAGGTCAGTGATGTCGAACGATCAATTAAACCATGTTATTGGAAGTGAAGATCCACGCTCTGTATGTCATTCAGCAATTCTATATACATTCAGGGTCTTTCCAATACAGGGATGTAAAACAATTATTAAACTGGCTAACCAAACACTTTTGAATTGAAATTGACATTTTTATTTTTACACTCTTTTTTCTAAGTTTAGAATATCTGCTGAATGTAAGATAGCAATTGTTTTTGCCTTATTTAAAAGACAAATGTTAGGAGCATAATAATGTATATAATTTGCACTATAATTCCTGTACGAATACGGTCAAGTTTATTTATCACCATGGATTTTATTGTCGTAATTGTGTGAGAACAACCATCAGTGTAAGCGCTCACCGCCAACGTGCTGATATTTATGTATCTAATCTACAGGTTATCTACGATACTCTCTTTCGTAGGTCACACGTTTCATCTATATACCCGCCACTGCAATGCACCAGGATGTTGCAAGCGAGCGCACACATTGATAACTGTTTTCGCACAATCAGCAAAAATATACTATATTTCCTTTTTTTCCAAAAATGACGGCAGACTGAAGAAGGAAACAGAAACAGAAAGAGTCATCAAACGAATATTAGAATGAACGGAATTCTGAACAAATCTAACGCTATTTAAGCCGTGACGTCTCTGAGGACGTCTCCAATGTAATGTTGACTTCCTTCTGCTGATCTAAGTTGAAACCGATATGAGGAAAATGAAATTTTAGTTTTAAAATGAAAATTGTTGGCGTTTCTAAATTTTTCTAGGTTTATAATAAACTGTGGTGTAGGGTCCACTTTATCGACAGTAAATATATAAGAGAGAGAGAGAGAGAGAGAGAGAGAGAGAGAGAGAGAGAGAGAGAGCTCTTTTTTTTTTGCACTCGATTTTGTTATTATACATCTACAAGGCTGATTTTATTTCTCAGCAGATACGAGCGTATGTACCTTACCTGAGCAATAATATTTCCTTCGACGTGACAATGAACTGTTGTTTGTTTTTAAGATAAAAAAAAAAGAATGCTAAGAAATTATTACAAAACGTGGGCAACGTAGGGCGGATTTAATTATTTGTATTGATTGATTTATCTACCATTTGTACACATTTATCAGTGGAAGATGTTTAGGTCGAGTTCGCGTGGTCGTCACAGGACCTATCAGATCGGACGGACTGAGACCGGCACAAACAGCAAATTAGAAAATAGTGAAATTTGACTATGATTCTAGAGATAAAGTTTTCTGATTGATGTTGCATGCCGACAGATATATAATTAAAGAATTGAAAGTATATTACCCCTCATGTCGGAGAACCTAGAATTAAGGACTGTGTATCGCTTCTGGAGAGTTCGGTATATGTCGAGGTGGGCCCAGACTTCAACACGAAAATATGTGAGTCCCGAGCTGTAAGATTTTTTTTTTTTAAATAAGACTTGCTTCAGACCAGTGGAATAAGATGCCCTTTTAATGTTTCTTGTGTGTCTCCCAACCATGTCGCGTTGAGTATCTTTGGCACCATTTTTAGTTACAATCAGAATAATAAGGACCTTGTTATAAGATCTCTTTTCAAATCTGCTAGCTAAATTTTATGACAAAGCATACGTGGGTATGCAGGAAGGGCTACAATAACAGAACACGATCCTTTACGGGTACCGGAGAAAGGTTTACTGTCGACTTCGCTTATCTCAAATAACCACTTATCTCGAAGTAAAAATCTGGTCCCTGTTTTAAGATGGAAGTCTAACAACAGGTAACAAAATATTATGGAAAAGAGGAGAAATTGCTCCTAAGGAGCAATTTCTCTTTTCCACAATATTTTCAATATATCTCTAACTTAAGGAGTTCAGTTACATACATGTATTCATTTGTAGATGTGGTTGTACGATTTATTATTTCCTCAATTCTGCAAATCTGATATGTCGAGGTACGGATATCTCGAAATATTTCAGAGAATCCCCTGGACTTCGAGAGTCGACTGTTTTAGACAAAATACGGAGAACAAACAAAGAAATTCCACCTTGGACTGGTCAACAGCGAAACAATTTGGGTCATTTATGCCTAGCCTCTTACAAACGTGGTGTTAGCAAACAGCGTAGACCTAGGTTATACACCAAAGAATGTGTTGTATGAGCAGGGTGTACACTGTTTGCGATAAATACACCTTAGCCTTTATGCGAACCGAATTTTTATGTATTTCTGTATTACGAGAGTAGCATTGGGACCCAGGGTGAAGTTGGCTAGCTGTAAAAGTGCTTTAAACCCCCGGTGGCTTATTCTACTGACCGTTCTAAGGAGGTGGTCCAGGTGTTAGTCTTACGCTTTGTTGCTTTGTGGTTTATTCTACGAGGCGATTTGTTTTATGTCTTACCTTGTGTTATTTTGTTCTTGTGTTTTTCAGTCCTTTTAGCATTGCGATTACCTCGCTTGGGGAAGAGAGAGCTAATCTTAGTGTTTTTCGTACGTTTGTTTGATTTGCATTTGTTTGGTTTTGTCTGTTTTCTCTTCCTCTTGGTCTTTGGGAAGGTCTGCGGTTTGTGATTGTGACACTCCCTGGACTTTTCTCTTACCTTTTTCACCATAAAACTCTAATCTAACTTTTGAAATAAACCTGTTTCAAGGACTTAGGTAGAAGTGTCCACTGAAGAGACGGGAGTTAAACTGGCAAGTCATCACGAAAACATGTCTATATAATTTTGATCCCCTTTACCCTCACTTTTATATAGTGAAACTAGGGTTTACAGGGGTAGACATTATTTTTCTTATTTTTGCTCAAACCATAGATCGGGGTACTCGTTGGAACCGCCTCGTCGAGGCGGTTCTAATGAGTACCTACAATCTATGTTTTGAGCAGAACATTAAAAATGTCAGAATTTTTTATCTGAAAAATTTCATTTTTTGGTGGTAAAATTTTCATTATATTTGATTAGGCATGTTTTCATAATGGCAATGCCTTACAGTGTCTGAATATTTAGGCTACGTTTCCAGAGAAATGATATAACCTTGATCCTCTCCGGTATGATTATCCTGGCGCATGCCTACCAGCATTCCACTATACGTTTATCATCATTCCGCTAGGAAAAAATAGTTCCCTAAATTGATAAACAATGCCGAAACAGATGCGCAAAACTTCAGTTAGGCATGCACTTGATCCCCAAGGGAGAAAAAACCATTATGTTATATACGAATAGCAATGGTCTTGAACAGACTGCACATCGGCGCAGTCTGTTTAAGAACTTTGCTGTTCGTTGGCATAGTATATAGAAGCCATGTTTCTGTGGCCGTATAACGGATCAGGATAATCTAGGTCATCGGTGCCCGGATATGCGATAAAGTCAATTTTCCCATGTTGCACCCGATTTATTGATAATCTAATAGTAACCACAGACGATCAGTCTTCACTTTGGAATTCATTACAGCAGTACCAAAAATTGTCTGCTAGCCTAATGGTTTAATTTGCCTGAAGGCATATTTCTTCATAAAGCAATTTGTTTAAAACAAAGAAAATATGGCACAGACAATAATTTGCGTCGATCGCAAAATCAAAATGGAAGACGAGCTTGCAGATAAACACATTGCTACAGTAAGATTATATGACGCTCTGTATCACGTCGAATGGATGTGCCTAGTTCAAAGATCGTGCGAAGCACTTCCGTCATGTGTGATCCGGAAGTTTTGCGAACATGCACTTGACATAATAGAGAGCATATGTTCACTTTAATATAGCAATATGTGTTTGTTACATGTAGCTTGGAAATGAGCATTCTTTTTTATTTCTCGATAAAATAAGGCTACATATTTCATGTGAATCTGTCATATTTTGTTTTCTGATAATATAAAGTTAGACATTTGATGTAAATGGGCTGCAACATGACTCTAAACTGCAATCACTGCAAGAGAAAACAGCAATCTATTACTAATCATACTACATTGCAATCTTCTGAAACAGAAATGTAGTCGACTATATTTTCTAAACTAACTACGCTGCAATATTGCGACTGCAAAATGTAATGGACGACACATCGACAAATCATACTGTATAGTAAACTGTGTCACAGATACCTTTAGAGGACTACTAACATTTTATTACTGCGGACATTGTAACAGAAAACAGTAGCCAACTACGAATCTTACTCTACTGGAAATTCCAGCAACAGGAAAGGGTCGTTTCTGCATTAACAGGAAATGATCTTGCTACATTGCAAACATTGCTATTGCAAACTGAAATGAACCATCACGAAAACATTCCTATATGATTTTGACCCCCTTAAACCCCACATTTATATAGTAAAACTGGGGTTTACAGGGTAGACGTTATTTTTCTTATTTCTGCTCAAAAACATAGATCATGGCCATTCTTTAGATCCGCCTGTTCTGACGAGTACCCACAATCTATGTTTAAGATCAATAATAAGAAACGAGGCTGTTCTAACGAGTACCCACAATCTATGTTTTTGAGCAGAAATTAGAAAAAATATCAGATTTTTTGTGTTTGAAAATTTCATTTTTTGGTGGTAAATTACCAGTATATTTGAATAGGCTTGTTTTCGTAATGAAACTGAAATGGAGGAAGGCTGCGCTTCGTGATTTTGGCGTTTCCTTGGTATCTTCACTTATATTTTTGTTAAAATTTTATGACAAGTATGGTAAGAACTTAAGGCGTCCTAATATTTAGAATAAATACGGTTGTCAAGTGTTTCCTTTGAAAAGCTTTTACGGTCTTGCTGTTCAAGGCTAGAAAAATATATCCGAGTCCCAGTAAAAACCGCAATAACATAGTACAGCCTTCCCCTCGCATTGCATCAAAAAAGAAAAAGCCTATATAATTTTGAACCCCTTAAACCCCACTTTTATATAGTAAAACTGGGGTTTACAGGGGTATATATTATTTTCCTTATTTCTGTTCAAAAACATAGATTGTGGGTGCACGTTAGACCCGACTCACCGAGGCGGTTCTAACTAGTACCCACAATCTATGTTTTGAGCAGAAATATGAAAAATATCAGAATTTTTTATCTACATTTTCATTTTTGGGTGGTAAAATTTTTAATATATTTGAATAGGCGAGTTTTCGTAATGGGAAGTCTCAAGTACTGCTTCTGTGCAGTCTAATTAGTCTTCGCTGTTCGCATGAAGAACCTTTGCACCCTTTTATATCCAATGTGTTCCACGGCAAGATATTGATAAGACTGCGCAAATGCGCCAGCTGATCTGAATCTTCTCTGGAAGGTACATTTTGCCGTTGTAGCTCATTTATTGATGACGTATTTGAAGAGTTTAATCACCTAGGGGAGTTCATCTATAATTGTTTGGACTCAGATCTGGTAAGTTTTAATGCAATAAAAACTATAATTAGGAAATTCAGGACACAGTGATGTTTCACTGATTGAGTTAGAGAGCCTCTCTGCGAGCCGAACGATCAATTTGCATTTTGTGTAATATCTAAAGTTAAAGTGAAGAGTTGGTATCAGTAAAATCGATTGAAACTCCACAGTAGTTTTTACTACTGGCCATTTTAAGGCCGTGGTTCTGGTGGCATCACGAAAACATGCCTATATAATTTTGACCCCCTTTAACCCCACTTTTATGTAGTAAAACTGTAGTTTACAGGGGTAAACATTATTTTCCTTAGTAAAACTGTAGTTTACAGGGGTAAACATTATTTTCCTTATTTCTGCTCAGAAACACATATTGTGGGTACTCGTTAGAACCGCCTCACCAAGTATCCACAATCTATGTTTTGAGCAGAAATATGAAAAATATAAGAATTAAGATTTTTTTATCTGAAATTTTTCATTTTTGGTGGTAAAATTTACAGTATATTTGAACAGGCGTGTTTTCGTAATGGTATGTGTTCTTTGTGTGGCCCTGTGGCTGGCCGCTGCAAGGGGTTGTCTTATACAGTCGAACCTCAATAGCTCGAACACCAATGGCTCGTTTACAATGGCTAATTCGAACTCTTTTTGAGTCCCTACGAAATTCTTCTGATAGCTCAAGAAAACAAATATTTAAGGAAATTTTCTTATTTTATCATGAAATTGTATGTTTATGTGTACTCATTAGAATCGCCTCATCGAGTACATTGAACATATCATTATTGTCTAGAAAATCGAAAAAAATCATCTAAATCATCGCCATTTGCTTCCTGACTTTGTGTCATGATTAACCCTCAGTGGCTCGGACTACACATATATAGAACAAACTTCCACTAAACCAACTAGTCGAACCTCAATGGCTCGAACATCTTTAAAGATGTTCGAGCCATTGAGGTTCGACTAGTTGGTTTAGTGGATCCTGTCTAGCATTGTGATCACATAGGCAATGCAATATGAAACATACAGTCGACTCTCGTTATCTCGACCTCGCTTATCTTGAATAACCGCTTATGTCGAAGTGAAGTTCTGGTCCCTGTTTTAACACGGAAATCTAAGAACAGGTAACAAAATATTGTGGATAAGAGGAGAAATTGCTCTCAAGGAGCATTTTCTCCTCTTATCCACGATACTTTCAATACATCTCTTTCTTCAGGAGTCAAATTACATATTCATTGTTAAATGTGGTTATTCGATTTATTTTTTTTCCTCACTTCCGCAACACTGATATGTGGAGGTACGGATATCTCGAAGTGTTTCAGAGAGTCTCTTGGAATTCGAGATAACGAGAGTCGACTGTATTTAAATTGATTGAGCACGCAGCCGTAAAGCAATGCATAACATTTTATGAAACCTTAACACAAAACTACATTACAATATCAGGATACGAAAGATGGGAGTCGTCTTTTAACACTTGCTCTTTACAAAAACATAAGCGAAGGTACCCTTAACCACACGTTTACTGGCGAAAGAATGTGCACAATACTGGTTAACCGCTTAGAGGACTAAGCCTGCCCAGTAAACGTGTGGTTAAGTAAACTGACCGCGCTCGACATGACCCCATTGGATTGACTGGGCCGTAAAACCTCAACACAAACAAAACCCAGGAAATGCCACGATCGTAAAGTACAGCTTTTCCGAGGCTCTGAAAGAAGAAGAGATGAGAAGCAAATGATAACAAAACAAATGCCGCATATGATGCCACAGACGAGCAAACCATTACGAAAACATGCCTATTCCAAATATATTGAAAATTTCACCACCATAAACTGAAAGTTTTCAGATAAAAATTCTAATAATTTTCATATTTCTGCTCAAAACATAGAGGCGGTTCTAACGAGTACCCACAACCTATGTTTTTGAGCAGAAATAAGAAAAATGATGTTTACCCCTGTAAACCCCAGTTTTACCATATAAAAGTGGGGTTTAAGGGGGTCAAAATTATATAGGTATGTTTTCGTGATGCACCGAAGTTTTTTTCTCTAAAACATTTGGAGTTAAAGGGGCTTATACACGTGGCATATTTCCCCAATTTCACAATTTGGGGCAACTTGGATTATTGTTATGGTTACATTCTTTTGGTCAGTACCATTGCTGGGTAACATTTAAATGCCGAGGATATCATAAGCTTAGACATAAATGTTTCGGTATTGGCATTGGTACCTCTTAGACTGGCTCCAGTCTCCAGTGTCAAAATATTGGTATGTCAGCTTCACACCTACTTGGCCAGTACCATCGTTGGTGAGTAGTGTGTAGTCGCCGAGAGTACAGGCATTTGTACATATTTGTGTTCGCCGGCCTCAGTGGCTCAGTTGGATGCGCCATCCGACTGGAGACCAGGAGGTCACGGGTTCAACTCTCGCCGAGGTTGGCAACATTCTTTCGTGGAGATTGATCATGAAATATTTTCTACGGTCATTCTCTCCCTTCCGCTGATTCAAGAAGGGCAGTTGTCAGTTTCTGGCGAATGAATGTGTACAATACTGGTTAACCGCTTAGAGGACTAAGCCTGCCCAGTAAACGTGTGGTTAGGTAAACTGACCGCGCTCGACATGACCCATTGGGTTGACTGGGCCGTAAAACCTCAAAACAAACAAACATCTTTGTGTCCAGTACATCAAACAGAAAACACTACCATACCGTATCAAATTTGGTATGGTTGCGTTTTATTTTAACTTTTGACCATATAATTCGTTGCATGTGAATCAGGTTGGAAACGACAACAATCAAGTTTTCGATTGGTGTATGTCTAATTCAGAGAAGCTAAGCAATACAGACTCTAAAGCTAAGCACTGGGCTCCACCGAAAAGCTTCACTTTTATCTAGTAGAATGCAGACTATATCTGGAATTAGACTGCTAATTACACGTAAATCTAACAAATATAATTTCATCGAACAATAATTAGACAGACTCTATTACAAAACAAGTTATATATATTTTGCAAGTAGCCATCCCCAGACTTGACTTAAGTAAGCTTAAAAGCTTACAAATTCGAATATACTTAATTCAATAGAACCCGTAATGTACTAAGCAAAATTGTAGCAGGTGACATTTCATTTTTTATAGAGAAATATTTTCAGAGAAAATAATACTTGGCGTGTTATGAGAATCGTGGCAGATGATTCATATGACATGACAAACCTTATTTTCTCTGAAAAAGAAAAGAGTTCTCTACTGCAGTTGATTAGCGTTGTAAAAGTTAAAAATTAAACATACGTTTTCAGGTCAGGTATGTAAAGTAGTATGTAAAAACTGATGCGTATATTATATCACTAATGTAAAATGTAAAACAAATGTACTTAACCTTTAACACTTTGCATGCTGGGTAAAAATTTCAGCAGACGACGTTTTGAAACATTTTCCTTATTTTTCTTAGAAAATAGCATCTGATACTTCATGCAAACTGTGTAGGAGACGGTTTGCATGAAGTGTCAGATCCTATGTTTCTAGGAAAAATAAGTTTGTCGTCTGCTGAATTTCCCCATAGCGTGGTAAGTGTTGAAGTACCGATTTACGACGATTTAAAGGCTGGCTTTGATCTTCGGTATGCAAGTGTATTCCAACGGGAACACAACGTCGAAACAACGCCGATACGTTGATTCATCGTCTTGCTGTTTAAACGTTGTTTCCTCCTGAGATGAGACAATAGTAGCGTAATAGTTAGTGTACTGACTGGCCTCTGGTGCTAGATGTTTCTCGCTCCCCACTCAGTGAGAAATTTTCTGGTCCTGAACCTGCTCCGTCAGCGACGTTAGCAGGGGTGATATATCGGAACGTTAACTGGAGAGTCCCTTTGCAGGGGAAACGTTCCAAGTCCAAGTACAAGTTTTAGATTCTGCTACTGAGACAGAAATTCTCCTAAGTACTACAAAGAATGGTTGACCGAGAGAAGCCAAGGTAAAAAAAAAAAGATAATTCTGCGGATTCGGGAACCTGTAGTGCTCTGTTTCAATGCCGACCTAATACTATCTAAGAGGATGAAAGTTTAAACGCTTAGCATGCTGGGAAAATCAGCATACGACTTTTTGAAGTTCGTGCATTTTCTTATTCATTTGCTTCAGAAAATAAGGTTTGATATTTCATGCAAATAGTCTCAAAGGGAGCAATTTGCATGCAACGTCAAACCCTATTTTTCCGAACGAAAAAAGAAGAGAAATATCATCAATCTGTTGTCTGCTGAATTGGCCCATAGAACGGTAAAGGGTAAAGTCAGACTAAGACACTTGTCATTCTAATAAGACAACATGGTAATCCGTCACCCACCAATGTCTGCTGTTTCAACTGTTGGTGGGATTATTTTTTATCTCCATAATTGACAGCATCGATCAGGTTGTCAATAATTAAGATGGTACTTAATTTACTGCGGTAGTATTCGCTGGTATTGGCACAAGTGCGTCGTAACGTTAAGCAGGCAAGTCAGTGACTATTCATCGGAATGAACTTTTATAACTGCTAAAGTTCAAATACAAGGGTATCGGTATTAAACTAGAGGTATTAAAGCAATTGTGTAAAATAATTTCTAGATTTTATCGCCATCATATTTAATCAGTTTCAAATAACGTTTATGCAGGAAGGTCTATCGGAACCTACATTTTACAGCGACTTCTTAGTCTATAAATTCAAAGGGATTTTTTTTTTTTATTTTTTTTTTTGTAAAACTGGTATTAAAACAATTAAAAAAGGTTGTCGTTTTTACAAAAAGATAGGTTACAACATATTCATGCAAGGTTTTCAACCAAATTACAGCTGACTTTGGTTTCTTCTATTATTTCCAGACGTTGCGTCGGGCCTCATACTGACCTCGAGATTAAAAACAATTATGCTCAACTCTGACGAGCATGAAATTTGTCCTGCTAATAAATCTCAAATTACTAACAACTACAAATTCTTTCTTGCAAAAAATAGCTGACCATGAAAAAAATCTCCCCTAATAAATATGAAAATGCCAACTATTGCTGGATTTTCATATTTATTAGCAGAGCAAACTTCATGCTCAGCTGAGTTGAGCATGAACATTTTTTATAACCTCGGGGTCTGATTAACGGTCCCGTCCTCATTCTGCTTCAGAAGGTTGTCAGCTGGCTATTGTTGTCTGTGGCCGGGAACATAGCGTAGTCTAACTTATTATTTTTACTTTGGTTTCAGATTGCCTGCCATCGAGCCCAACAGCTTTGTTTCTTTGCAGTTTTCGATTTATTTGAGTGGTACCGGCGTTGTTCTTACTCAGTGTAGCTTTTTGGTTTATTGTACGAGGCGATGTATACTTTGTCTTGCCTTGTGTTTTTTCCTTGTGGTTTAGTCCTTTTAGCATGCTATAACCTCGCTTGGGGAAGAGAGAGAGCAGGCCTGTGTGTTTTTCGTACGTTTGATTGTTTTGCGCGTATTGGTTTGTGTTACTTTCTTCTTCCTCTTGGTGTGAGTGATTGGCTGCGACTTGTAATTGTGGCACTCCCTTGACTTTTCCTTTTACCTTTGTACTGTGATATTTCACCGATGAGGGAAAAGACTATATGCGGACGGACCCATACTTAAATTTGTAGCCACAGAGGATTAAGGGCAAGGTTTCGAACCAGTCTGAGCCCCACCACGACTCCCCACCCCAGTAGTTTTTCAGCTGACCGTTCTAAGGCGGTTCCTCTGTTGCAGGTCCGTGTTTGCATTTCGAAAACATGCCTATTCAAATATACTGAAAATTTTACCATAAAAAATGAAATTTTTTAGATAAAAAATTCTGATATTTTCATATTCCTGCTCAAAACATAGATTGTGGGTACTCGTTAGAACCGCCTCGACGAGGCGGTTGTAACGAGTACCCACTATCTATGTTTTTAAGCAGAAATAAGAAAAATAATGCCTACCCATTGTAAACCCCAGTTTTACTATATACAAGTGCGGTTTAAGGGGGTCAAAATTATATAGGCATGTTTTCGTGATGGTATGTCGGTAATTGAAACAGTGCCGTTGTGTCTTGTCACTGTTTGTCCTCATCTCTCTTTCTTTCCGTACCTCGGAAATAGTGTGCAGCGTGATTCTGCCTCTTTCTGGTTAGCTTCATGTATATTTTTGAGCACGTACAGTGTACGTGATGCACGTTTAATTAAGTCTCCGAAACGAAGTGGGAAGACATTGATTTTGCTCTATGTCTTCTTCTTCTTCTTTTTCATTCCGCCGGTACACCGGCCTCGGTGGCTCAGATGGATGCGGCGTCCGACTGGAGATCAGGAGATCGCGGGTTCAGCCCCCGCCGACGTCGACAACATTCTTTCGTGGAGATTGATCATGAAATATTTTCTACGGTCATTCTCTCCCTTCCGCTGATTCAAGAAGCGCAGTTGTCAGTTTCTGGCGAAAGAATGTGCACAATACTGGTTAACCGCTTAGAGGACTAAACCTGCCCAGTAAATGTGTGGTTAGGAAAGCTGACCGCGCTCGAAACGACCCTATTGGGTTGACTGGGTCGTAAAACCTCAACATAAACAATTTTTATTCCGGCCAAATTTTGTCCGGACGAGTTCTCAGTAACCACTGGACGGATTATTCTGACATTGGGGATATAAATGGTATGGATATGAAAGTTTGCAAGACAGTTTCAAAATTCAAAATGGACTCAAAGGGTCCCCCGGGGGCTTGCCGAATTCCGCTAAAACTTTGTCTGGACGAGTTCTAAATAACTACTGGACGGCTTTTTTTTAAATTACGGGATATGATAGATATGGGTATGAAGTTTTACAAGAAGGGTTCAAAGAATCCCCCGGGGTCCCCTTAAGGACGCCCCACCACCTTTACTTCATATATGGCCTAACATCCCAGAAACCGTTCAGATTCCCACCCCTAAACCATATATATATTCTTGTTCCTTATGATAAGTCGTATGCCCTACCCCCTCCAGTTCATATAAGGCTTAATACCTCAGAAACCGTTCAGAATCCCACCCCTAAACCATATATATTGCTGTTCCTTATGATAAGACGCATTTAGTGACATACCGACCGGGATCCCCGGATACGCTCCACTAACTCCAGTTACTACAGGACTTAATATCTCAGAACCTTTTCAGATCCCACCCCTAAATCATATATATTGTTTTTCCTTATGATAAGACGCATCCAATGACACCGACCGGTGTTCCCCCAGGGTATGCTCCACCTTTCCAATTCACAGAAAGCTTAATACCTCGGTAACCCTTCAGAACCCCGCTCCTTAACCATATATATTATTGTTCCTTATGAAGATATGGATAGTTTTGCAAGAGGGTTTCAATTGTGCCATCTGAGCAGGAATTGCACTACCGTATTCGATCTAATTACCGCACTGTGCGCTTAGGTTTTTCAAAATTACTGGGAACACTCAGATGTGATAAAATATGTACCTATACCTATTAAGGATACACTATAAAAAGATCAGAAAAGGACTTATTTGATGATGATTATGCGATTTTTTTTTCTGATTTTCTTTATAAAGGCATATGTTGTGGGTACTCATTTGAATTGCATCGACTTGTCGATGCAATTCAAATGAGAACCCACAACATATGCCTTTATAAGAAAAGTAAATAAAATGTACACTGGCTGTAATCTGAAGACTACGGAATTTCATGAGTGTGCGCTTATAGGGGTATGTGCGGTAATTAGATCGAATACGGTATTTGCCTTAGAATGATATTGAATAGAAATATACCAGACACCCCTGGATTTTAAAATGGACTTTCGGGAGGCAGAAGTACCCATTATTATAAATGGGTTAAGATGTAAACTTCTTTAACTGTATTATGTCAAGCATAAAGGGTTTGAAAATGCTTTTATCTATTGATGACGAGTTAAAATGGAAAAGGAGCACACATGGGAGCTCACTTGAGTATTGAGGGTTCGTTTGGGAGGCTTTATAATCGGTAGATTATAATCATGGCTTATCTATTTATTTATTTATTTATTAAAATGAAAAAAAAAAAAAAAAAAAAAAAAGAATGAAGTTGCTGTATATAAAACATGAGGACGATTGTCTGCATAAATATTATGATAGAAAGCGTTGTATTTTCACAAAGCATCAATTATTCGCATTCATCTCGGTAGATTTTGAAACCTTGATTATCACAACTGCTTGACTAAACAGGGTGTTTCTTATCTCAACAATCGCTGTGAATTACGATGTTTGGTAGAATATTGAGAAAAATGATATAATATGTTTGTTACTTCACTCTTAAAACGCTAAGCAAAATTGTAGCAAACGACAGTCTGTTTTGTATTATTAATAATATTTTTCAGAGAAAAGAAAATTTGGCGCTCCATGCGAATCGTCTGATAAGCAGATAAGTTACATGAAATGGCAAGCCTTATTTTCTCTGGAAAAAATATCAAAATGTCGTCTGCTGCAGTTGTTATAAGCGCTTTAAGGGTTAACTTTGTACATAATTTGTCACACGGTAACGAATATAACATCTATTCAATCAGTTATATTCACTCTTGAATAACCTATTTAAACGTGTTTGAGAATGTACAGTAAAATGGCGTGCGATTAGCTAAGGCCCTGACCAGCCTGCGCATTCGCGCAGGGCTGGTCTGGGCCTTCGCTATTCGCACAGCTAACAACATTATCGAGTGTTGTAATCGAACACTGATGATCCAAACTAGACCGCATGGGTAAACTGCTTGCGAATATATACGTTAATTTTTGCTGAGACACGAAACTCCTACACTGAATAGGTCGAAAAAACTAGACTTATATCTGAAGTGCACATGCACTGCACCTGCAATCAGGAATACAAAAAATTAAGAAGGAATGAGTACTTTAATAAGATGATAAAAAGGACCTCAATTGTTGTCTCTTTCTCGGATGACAGATGTTTTTTTTTTGTTTTTTTTTTTTTTCTTATTTACCCAGAAAATACGGTTTTGATATTTCATTCAATTTTCTTTCTCCAAGAAATTTGAGCTTGGCATTTTATGCAAACAATCTCCTAACAAGACAATTTGCATGAAATTCCAAATACATCCTGGTAATTTCTGGGAAAATACTTCAGTTTTTACTTAGAGGATGAAAATTTCAGCTAAAGACATTTTGATTATTTTAAAAGCACCAAAATGTCACCAGCTGTGAATTTTTCCTCCTCCATGTAAAAACTGAATCTGTGTCCTGTTAAACAGGGATTATTGTACCCTGGAATAATAAAGCAAAATTAGTTCTGATCTGGCATTAAAATTTGAATTATTTTAACAATTGTTACGTTCTTTTTTTTTTTTTTTTTTTTTTCATTTCTTAGGAATGCGTAATGTCAAAGGAAAATACATTGTGCCAAGACGCGCGAGCTGTGAAACTAACGGACACTAACGTACCTTATTTAATCGTTAATAGAAATAATATTCTTTTTGCAGTAATAGGACTCTACAGACACCAAACTGTCTATGTGCGAAATGAGCAGAATCTGGTCAGTCTGCAAAAACGCATGCAAATCTAAAACTGGAACATAAAGAAATGAGTCAGGGATATTTTGATTTGATCAGTCTCATCAGAGGAGCTTGCACCAACTAACACCCATCAAACCTGCGATGTCTAGCTGCATAACAAATTCATTAATTACTATTACAGATATATTGTTCATTCAAACCATTTCCTAATTCCTTATTACCCAACCGTTTATTCGTCTTTAAGTACAGTTTTTTAACGCTTAGCATAACAGATAAAAATTTCAGCAGCCCACCATTTCGAAATACCATTTAATTTTTCACAAGAAAGTAGGGCTTTGCATTTAATATGAAATATCTTATAAGGAGATAAATATATCACGATATGGCATCCCGTTTTGGGGGGAAAATAAAGAAAATGTCATCGACTTTTCGTCTGCTGATTTTACACGGAGAGTACCAAAGGTTAGCCCTTGTCCTGCTGAATAAATTAAGAGGCCACGTCCACTTCTAATTTTCAGCCAATCAGATTGCTTGATCGAATTGTTGCCATAAAGTTACATACTTAATGGCAGACAGTGTAGATCCAGATCAGTTGGCTTCTTCAGAAGCCAACTGATCTGGATCTACACTGTTTGCAAAGGAAGGCTATATCCGGGATCGGCATGACAAGGGTTAATGAATATTATTCCAAACATAAGCTGGTCCGCGCCTAGGAACAATCGTGTTATGCTATTAACAAAAATGACAAATATGATCGAACTGCGAGTTTGTCTTGTCTGGTACTGTATTCTACTATACCCCATAATCCTGCAATCACACAGAAATTATTCTGATCAAACTGCATGGACATGATAGCCGATCTGGCATTACGACAGCTGCAAATGCTAAAAGACACCCATTTAACTCTGCTCCATAATTATCTTGTCTATTAATTTGCTTGAGTTACTAATAAAACAATAATATAACAATCAAACATATCGCTAATTAAACTGTTGTTGAGAGCACATGGGCCGCGACGTCGGAAAACGGACCGTCTGACATGTTCGTCCACCGAAGACTCAAATCAGCCTGTACTTCCGCACAGTCTGATCAGCGTAGTCATTGTTCGTATTAAGAAATGTTGCATCCTTGGCTATCCAAAATGCGCTCAGTGAAGATTCTGATCAGCCTGCGTAAATGCGCAGGCTGATCTGAATCTTCAGTGGGCGCACATGTCTAAAGGTACGCTTTCTGACGTGCGGCTCATTTATGCTACCAACAAGAATATATGGACCGTAAAGAAAGAAAACGTACCTTCTGACATGAGCACTCAAGACGCAAATAAGCCTGTACTTCCGCGCAGTCCGATCAGAGTCTTCTTTGTCCGCATTAAGAAACTGTGCATCATTGGCTATCAACATTGCGCACAGCCAAGCTTTAGATCAACCTGCGCTGCGCAGGCTGATCTAAATCTTCGCTTTGCGCACATGTTCGCAGGTACATTTTCTGACGTTGCTGCTCATATGTGTTACCAGCAAAATATGAGCGTTTATTGGATAATAGTAAAAAGTTCCTTTTTGACTTTAAAAGTCACTCCTATTTTCGACAATGGGCTTGTCCAAGTTCAAAGATTGAATGGAACATTACAACAATTCAGGAGTGAAAGGGTGAGACCACATTCATTGAATGTTAGCGTACGTGCGAAAAGAAAGGGCTCGATTCAGCCTGGACAATCATGCAGTTTGAAACAGTTTTTATCATTGGTAGATTCTGTGGTCCCTATGCACCCTCCAGTGATCAGAGAAGCATCGTGGCTTTTCTCCATATTTTAAGCGTGACGCGGCTATTTTGTTTATAGTCACGTGAGTTCGCACTTCTCTTACATGCTGAGTTCCCATTTGAGCGTGGCATGGCAGCTTTCTTTTCATTCACGTGCGCACACGTAGAGTGAAACTATACAGTTCTATGTGAAGGCGTGTGTTATCCGAGCTCATTGGAACGTTTTAGCTTGTCTGCGTGATTGATGGTCACGCCTTCCATGGCACACTCCCATAACGTATTTATCCTAAATATTCGGACAATTCAACTTCTACTTTTCCTACCTCCTATTGTAATTCTCCTAAATGTAAAAAATCTCATTTGCCTGCCAGATGTAGCTAAAATGTGACGGTTGCATGGCAAACAGAGCAGACCATGATCAGACGCCGCGTTCTGCAGCTTCTCATCTGGGTCTGTACTGTTTGCTCAGGCCCGTCTGTCCGAATACATAGATTGAATACTGTATCAGAATTAAACCTTGTCATGCTGAATAAATTAAGATGCCACGCCCACTTCTAATTTCCAGCCAACCAGATTATTTGATCGGGGTTTTTGATAAAAAATTCAAATATTTAATGACAAACAGTGCAGATCCAGTTCAGAAGCCAACTGATCTGGATCTACACTGTTTGCTAAGGCAGGGCATGTCGTGTTCAGCAAGAGAAGGGTTAAAACATTCATAAAATACTCATTAGTTTCCCAGCTAGCATTCTTTGTAAATCTGCATCGGGCCGTCATCGGCCCGTCAGCTACCCTGACGGGCCGATGACAGCCCGATATAGATTTACGTAAAATGCTGACTGGGTTATTTATTGTATAATAATCGTGAATAATTACAGAAAGGTTTAAGCACTCTTAGAATGTTCTATTAAATCATGTTAGGACTATTCTCGTTAAAACTGTATAGCAAATGAGGAATATCATAAACATAAAGCTGACGAGCTCTTTATTTCCCTTTTGGTTGCGGAATTACTTAGAGGAAGGGCATAACAAATGAGTCTGCCTGTAAAAACGTCATTCCATTAATATTCATGAGACACCAATAACATCACTGTTTCTTCTGAATAATATAAGGAGACATGATGCACTTTTTGGATTTTCCACCATGTTTTACAATGGAGATAACTTCTGACTCTCTGCTTGCTTAAATAAACACAATGTCCCTTTAAAAAAGGGGTCTACTCTAAAAGGAAAACAGTGCTCCCAAGGGCGAAAATTGTTTCCTTTTAGAATAGATCCATTTTAGAAGGAATGCAAAACAATTTTGAGAGTTATCCCCCCCCCCCCTTGAAAGTGTATCCATTTCCCCTTAATCAATGTTTATTTCTAAATTTGAAAGTATGCATACGATGTATGCGTAATCTTAAAGATTTCTTGAGCCTACATTTACATATAAAGTTCCAGTGCAGATATAAGTTCATATTATAAAATACTTACATTTGCATCACAGGAAATTCTCCACGCATTTCCTGTATTGTATTTTTCATTTTATATGTTAAATCTCTGGAACAATAGGAGACTCCTATATTGGTATAAAATCATCTATAACGGATTAGGTATATAGATCACTTCTACAGCCTTGCTGTGGAAACCGGCTTTTATTGCGACTTTGGAAGAGTGATATGCTTTTTTACGAAGTTAAGCAACGTACATTGTGGTTAATACCTGGATGGGTGACCGTCTTGCCTGGCTTTGTGGAAGACCCGACAAAGCTACATTTGGTGGTAGCGGTGGGATAAGAGATGACGCCACCATAGTCTCTGGACCCGGTAGCAGGGATTGGTATCCCTGGCAGAGTTACACAGGTTCCTGTCTCAGAACTGCTGGATAAGCAGTGTTGATGACTTCGGGACGTAGACAAGAGAAGAAGGGAGCGTGGCGGCGGGGGGTGGGGGTGGGAGGGGGAGGATATATAATGGTTTATGTGTAGGGATCACTTCTACAGCCTTGCTGTGGAAGCCTCCTTTTATGGCGACGTTGTTAGAGTGATTGAATTTTGCACGAATTTAAGCAACTTATATTGTGGTTAATACCTGGATTGGTGTCCCGCCTATCAAGATTGGAAGGCCTGGCAAACATTACACATCTTAAAGAGTACTTTCTATGTGGAAGAAATAATCATATTGTAACTCTTAACTTTTTAATGCCACGGAGACGTTCCCATCATGATAATGGTAAAGCAAACATAACATGTAAATCTAAATAACAGACATACAGTCGAACCTCAATAGCTCGAACACCGGTGGCTCGTTTACTATGGCTAATTCGAACACGTTTTTTAGTCCCTACGAAATTCTTCCTAAAACTCAAGAAAACAAATATTTTGGGAACTTTTCTTATTTTATCACTAACTTGTATGTTGTGTGTACTCATTAGAATAGCTCATCGAGGCGATTCCAATGAATACTATCAACATACAATTATTGTGTAGAAAATCGAAACTATTTCCCTAACTTATCGTTAACTGCTTCCTGACCTGGCACCATTAACTATCAGTGGCTCGAACTACTAATATCTCGAACAAATTTCCATGGTCCCAAAGATGTTCGAGCCATCGAAGTTCGACTGTAGCTAAAATGAGACCAAAATAGTACCACCTACAAATGTTTATTGCCCCTATCTAGGAGCTATGCAAGAAAGATCAAAGGCATGTCCTATAGAGGTGAATTTGAGATCCCAGCTGGGTGATTGACAGGACTCCTGAGGGGTAATAAAGTTTGTGGAGAGGATATTATGTATACCTATCACAGCAGGCACAAGGTTGAAACAACGTCGATTCAACGTTAATTCAACGTCAAGACGTTGAATCGACGTTGCTTCAGCGTTGTGTGTCAGCTGGGCTATGAATCAACTGAATAAGCCAGCACTAAATTCCCAAAATTGACCTCTACCTGTCCATCATTTATTGACAGTATAGTAGGTTGTGTTGTGCATTGTCTCTTATCAGTGATAAGACTAATGACCAAGATACGTCTTACGAGGGGCGGTCTGAAATAACCGGACGGCGGTCGGAAATAACCGGACTTTTCATGCACCTGTCTTTCCACGTGCAACTACCTACACATGTGATACATGAGCGAAAAGTACATTTTCATCACGAAAACACGCCTATCTAATTTTGACCCCCTTAAACCCCACTTTTATACAGGAAAACTGGGGTTTACAGGGGTATACATGTTTTTTCTTATTTTGCTAAAAACCCTAGATTCATAGAACCACAGAGGCGGTTCTAACGAGTACTCACAATCTATATTTTGAGGAGAAATATAAAAAAAATCTGAGTTTTATATCTGAAAATTTTCAGTTTTTGGAGGTGAAAATTTCTATATATTTGAATGGACATGTTTTCATAATGACCGCCTATATATCGGTCAGTTTATTTTCTTACGCGAACTTTTGAGCATTTAACCCTCGTCCTGCCGAACCCGGATATACTCTGCCTTTCCAAACAGTGTAGATCCAGATCGGTTGGCTTCTGAAGAAGCCAACTGATCTGGATCTGCTCTGTTTGCCATTAAGTATGTGCATTTATAGGAACAATCCGAATCAAGTAATCTGATTGGCTGAAAATTAGAAGTGGGTGTGGCATCTTAATTTATTCAGCAGGACAAGGGTTAAACAAGATAGGTGTTAGGACTACCCTGCTCTAAGCTGGAGGACCAGAGATCTGAAATAAAATTCTTCATTTTAGGGGGTGAAAAACCCTGCCACATTTTTCAAAGTTAGAAGAAAAGTCTTTCTAAAGTCTACACATCCTTAAAGAGGCAATTGTTGTCCCGCCCTCCTTACAACCAAGACCTTGCCCCACACCCTCTGCGACTTTTATTTGTTTCCAGAATTGAAAAAGGCTCACTGGAAACAAATATGAGACCAGGGCGGCTTTGGTTTCAGCTGTAAATCTGTACCTCAGCAGTAGGTCTGCTTCATGGTTTGCAAAGTAATATACAAAAGCTCCCACGACGATGGCAAAAGTGAATAGACGTAGTAGACGTAGGTAGGAAAAAAGGAGATTCTATTTAACGGTTTTTGAGAAAGAGCAAAAAGTCCGGATATTTTCCGACCGCCCCTCGTGTTTTTGTGTCTTTAATTAAAAACAAATTTTCTTTAATGTCTTTCTGAACTTAATTTCAACCCATTGTTTTTTTTTTAAGTATAACAAGGTGACTAATCTTGTTTGTATGCAGAATTACAACAATACATGGCAAAACAGGCACATGCAGGCAGCTTTCGTGGCTGATATCTTGCATTTGAAATCTTAACCCTTTCAACTCTGAGGTAATGAAATCGACTCTACCAGCACTGAATTTGGACATGTCCATTGTTGCAAATGGGGATATCAGTTAAAAATCGAAACAGAAACAGTGTAAATACAGTATATACTATTTCTGAAACTGAACTACCATTTGCTTCCTTTTTTTATATTATTTTTTGTTTATATTTAATGTGCATTTCATGAGCATATACAATCTTTGCATGCTGTAAAAACTTTACAGACAATAGTTTCAAACATATAATCCTGCTAACAGGGTCTCATTATGAGCCGTCTCATCAGGATCTACACAGATTGCACATGTATCTTGTTTTGTCTGTAGGCTGAAGGGTTTAAACAAAATTGAACTATAATTAAATTAAGTTTTTTTTGTCACTATTGAACCCATTCCCCTCCCCCACCCCCTCCCCCTCCACAAAAAAAAACAACAAAACAACAACAACAACAATAACAAAAAAAAAGTTTGAAACAAACATTTCAAGCTTCAAATATAAAACTGAATATTTATTATATCTATATCATATTTCAGAATTCCTCTAATACAGCTATTATTTGTTCGTGCGTTGGTGGTCTCCCCCGGTGGTTTATTCTACTGACCGTTCTAAGGCGGTGGTCCCGGTGTTAGTCTTATTCTTTGTTGCTTTGTGGTTTATTCTACGAGGCGATTTGTTTTATGTCTTACCTTGTGTTATTTTGTTCTTGTGTTTCTCAGTCCTTATCTCGCTTGGGTAAGAGAGAGCTAGTCTTGATGCTTTTCATACACTTGCATCACGAAAACATGCCTATATAATTTTGACCCCCTTAAACCCCACTTTTATATAGTAAAACTGGGGTTTACAGGGGTATACATTATTTTTCTTATTTCTGCTTAAAACATACGTTGTGGGTACTCGTTAGAACCGCCTTGCCAAGGCGGTTCTAACGAGTACCCACAATCTATGTTTTGAGCAAAACTATAAAAAATATATTAGCGTTTTTGTATCTAAATAGTTTTAGTTTTTGGAGGTGTAATTTTCTATATATTTGAATAGGCGTGTTTTCGTAATGTTTGGACTTGTCGATTTCCTTTTCCTCTTGGTGTCTGGGAAGGGCTGCGATTTGTGACTGTGGCACTCCCTTGACTTTTCTCTTACCTTTTTTTTTCTCGTATGTGGTGTATATTTAGTCATTATTTCTTCCTCATCTTGTCTTCTTTTGGTGCCTTGGGAAGGTTGTACTTCCTGATTGTGGTATTTACTGGACAGCTCCACTTATATTTTTTGTCGAAATCATAATCAAGTAAAAGAAATTAATTAAATTAATAATTTTCAATTAAATTGTGTACGTTGCCTCGGTTTCCAATACTATAAACACTGCATACATAAAAGATAAGTGTGACAGCAGAATGGGCGGCATTCTTGGACAACTTTGCCACTGATCTATATAGTAACACAGTTGAATTAATGCATATTTTTTATTGTTTTGTATATTCTTTTATAGTGTAAAATTAACAGATATGAGCAAACTTTCCCATTCATGCTATTCACAGAGGCTGACACGGCAACCGGTCGCAGAAGATGGCGAGGCCACACCATAGGAGCGTAAGTTGGTCTCTGTCCGTCGCTGCTTCTGTGACTGGTAGTGTGTGTTAATAGCTATACGTTTTCTGGTGCCTGTCTGACCTTGAATTTTATAAATGGATAAATCTCGCTGAACGAGGAAAGTGACTTCTGCAACTACTACTACTACTGCTGCTACTACTACTACTATTATTACTACTATTGTTGTCATACAAACATTATTTCGTTGATGATTTTCTAAAATCTTCAGTTGATTTCTCAAGTAGGGGTTTATGTAGTGTGCATTTCCAAATATAACATTGAGTTGTAATGTATCGTTATGACATCATGTATTGTAATTATGTTTTGTAGTTTTCAAACTCATGTTGTTTACTTATGTAAGCGGAGGAAATAAAGAGCTTGAACTTGAACTTTTTTAATCGACAGGATTGTTTTACTAGCATGCAGTTTTCAACGTTTTTGTCATGAAATCTGTATTCTATTACACTGCTCACTAATGAATTAGCAGATTCGTCATATTTTACCATCGTATTTCCTCATGTTCATACGTATAAAAATAAAAGTAACATTTAATAGTAATATTTGAGGTTTCACCTGAATTGTTTTAAACAACATTACCAGAAATTGTTTACGTCAATGGCAGCAACGTGCCGCTCTCCTGGTACAATTTACGTCATAATCATGATGGATTCACACAGTTTCGACACTTGTTTTGGTTTCAGAAATATGGGTTTTATTAAGTTCTGAAAATTCACTTCGGCACCCTTTTGAAATTCATAACCTTTAAGATACCGTAATAACCCTAAGTACTTGGACAGATAGGCCTTTTGCAATTTAGACACATCAAGAGGTATAGTAGAATGGACAATTCAAATTTTAGGACAAGTATGGTAAGTAGATAAGGTGTCCCAATACCTAGGGTAAACACGGTATTTTAGGACAAGTATGGTAAGTAGATAAGGTGTCCCAATACTTAGGGTAAATACGGTATTTTAGGACATGTATGGTAAGTAGGTAAGGTGTCCCAATACTTAGGGTAAATACGGTATTATAGGACAAGTATGGTAAGTAGATAAGGTGTCCCAATACTTAGGGTAAATATGGTATTATAGGACAAGTATGGTAAGTAGATAAGGTGTCCCAATACTTAGGGTAAATATGGTATTATAGGACAAGTATGGTAAGTAGGTAAGGTGTCCCAATACTTAGGGTAAATATGGTATTATAGGACAAGTATGGTAAGTAGGTAAGGTGTCCCAATACTTAGGGTAAATACGGTATTATAGGACAAGTATGGTAAGTAGGTAAGGTGTCCCAATACTTAGGGTAAATATGGTATTATAGGACAAGTATGGTAAGTAGATAAGGTGTCCCAATACTTAGGGTAAATATGGTATTATAGGACAAGTATGGTAAGTAGGTAAGGTGTCCCAATACTTAGGGTAAATACGGTATTATAGGACAAGTATGGTAAGTAGGTAAGGTGTCCCAATACTTAGGGTAAATATGGTATTATAGGACAAGTATGGTAAGTAGGTAAGGTGTCCCAATACTTAGGGTAAATACGGTATTATAGGACAAGTATGGTAAGTAGGTAAGGTGTCCCAATACTTAGGGTAAATATGGTATTATAGGACAAGTATGGTAAGTAGATAAGGTGTCCCAATACTTAGGGTAAATATGGTATTATAGGACAAGTATGGTAAGTAGGTAAGGTGTCCTATTACTTCCGGTAAGAAACGCGCATCTGAAACACCTGGATATTCAGACACTTCCGGAAATGCTCACATGTTCATAAACAGTATTGTAACACAGTTTAACAATAATCATTAATTCTGTAAATTTAGCAAGATGACAAATTAATGAAATATTTCTTATTTTCTCCGGTAAACAGGATTTGACATTCAATGCAAGTTGTCTCCTTAGGAAACAATTCGCGTGAAATGTCAAACCCTGTTTTCTCCGGAAAATAAAAAAAAAAATGTCGTTTTGCTTAAATTAAACCCAGCATGCGAAGCGTTAATCACTTATGTCAAAATATTTACAATAAGCAATATATGCATGGAGTTAGAATATTCTGTGTTGTTGAAAAGTAGATTAAGGTTTATATGTTTGGCCCATTCAGCAAATTTTCCAATGCATTGTGCACTCCTCTTAAGTTTGGCAGAAATCCGAGCAAATGTTACGTGACCGTTACCATGTTATGACATAAGTTCCCCTTGCATATGTTATTAATGTAAACTTATCTTAACTAAAAATCTGTTTTATCAGAACAAACAGAAACTAATTAATATTTCGGCCACCTTTAATTGCTAAAGTCATTACGTTAACCCGCCTATGTAAAGGTAGACCGGGTGTTCCGCCTTATACTGAAAAGGAGGTTTGCAGGGATATATATTATTCAAACTTAGCACTCTTGGTAAAATCTTCAGAAGACAACATGTTGAAATGCTTTTCTTATTTCCCCCAGATGACATTTCATGCAAATTGTCTCCAACCTGTCTTCTGGGAATATAAGAAAAAAAAAATATAAATAATAATTAGCCCAGAGAGTGGTAAAGGTTAGAATGTTTTAAACCGATTTCAGTTTATTTCTATCAATCTCTCTTTTTAGTTCTGTCAATCGTTTTTTTTTCTTCAAAATATGACCGCTAGCTCGGGTGTCTAGTAGAGTAAAACCTCTGCTTACATTAAAAGGCCAGTGACGCTGCAGTATAGGCAGATTGTGGGACAGCTAGTGATCTATATAGGTAGGACTTGCCCAGCGGGCACATGACGTTTATACAACGTCGGCAGAACGTCGATGCAACGTCATGACGTTGCATCGACGTTCAGGCGACGTTGTATTAACGTCATGTGCCTGCTGGGTGGTGTGCAGGAAAGCAAACGGGAGCTCACAAAATCGTCTCCTTTTCGAAAATGGCAGATCTACCAAGATACGTGATAGACTTTCCTCCATTTTGTACAAGGACTTCATTCAACTTTTGTCACTTCCTGTTTGTTTTCCTGTACACCAACCCCATTCTGAAAAGGAGTCTACTCTAAAAGGAAGTAATTTGCTCCCGGAGCAAATTACTTCCTTTTAGAGTAGACTCTCTTCAGAAGGGGACAAGACAAACCAATTCAACAGGGTTGCCTCTCTTGAAAGTCTATCAATTTCCCTTAAGATGGAATGGTTAAGATAGCACACAAGTAAAGAAATGCCAGTAATCTTTGCCTTCAGCATATTCGCCAAGTTCGGTAAGAAGATGTTTTGTCTCATTTGGCAGTTAATGGAAATGTACCTTTAGTTAAAGATAGTAAAAAAGAAAAGAAAACTGAATTATATTTTATATCAGAGATGTCAGCCTGGATATTCAATAACTACTCGTAGTAACATTGAGACTTAATTCAACACTGAGATAATGTCATAACCAAAATAGTGACAGTTTTTCACAATCCCCCACAAAAACGTATGTCATTACGAAAACATGCCTATTCAAATATACTGAAAATTTTACCACCAAAAAATGAACATTTCCTGATAAAAATACTGATATTTTTCGTATTTCTGCTCAAAACATAACTTGTGGGTACTCGTTAGAACCGCCTCGACGAGGCGGTTCAAACGAGTACCCACAATCTATGTTTTTGAGCACAGATAAGAAAAATAATGTATACCCTGTAAACCCCAGTTTTACTGTATAAAAGTGGGGTTTAAGGGGGTCTAAATTATATAGGCATGTTTTCGTGATGTTGTATGTACTCAATAACTCACAACATACGTTTTTATTGGGAAATGAGAAAATAATTTACTTTGGATACCTTTTATTCTAGAGGCATGTAATCATTATATTTTTTACCATACAATATGAAAAATGAGGAAAATTTGGCTGGTATATTTGTAATAAAACAAACAAGCAAACAAACAAACAAACAAACAACAAACAAACAACAACAACAAATAAGATACTGCAAAATTCTGATAATCGCCCCTCATAATATAGACTCATATCACAGGCGTAGCCAGAACGGAATTATTGTTAAGCACACCCAGGAATAATCTTAAAAACTATGCCTAGAATGGCTTCCAAAATGGGGCTGGCTACTCTTAAAGGAAGGAATTTGCTCCCAGACCCAGATACTTTTCTTTTAGAGCAGCCCCTATGGTAAAGAAGAAAAATATTTTACATTAATGCCACTTTGTAATAGATATTTTTCTTATGCATGTTATGCACATGCGTCTACCCCATGTTTTCGTTATATATATTAAAGGGAAACATGGACCTGGTACGTACTGGTGATCGAAAATCGCTAAAACCCCTATATCGCGCCACAGGGCTTCTATTATGTCGCGGCGCACGAAAGATGTGAATGTTGTGTACACGTAATATGTTTTAACGCTTAGCATTGGGTAAAAACAATCAGCAGACGACATTTCGAAGTATTTTTCTTATTTTTTTTTCTTCAGAAAATATTTTTTTTTACAGTTCATGCAAATTGTCTCCTTTGGAGAATATTTTCATGTAATGTCAAAGCCTATTTTCTGGGAATAAGAAGAAAAATATCGTCAATTTGTCGTCTTTTGAATATTACCAGAGAGTGGTAAAGGACAAAGCCCGATTTAAGAAACAAAAAGCACTGAGGTTAAAAGCCGAAGGCATAATGCAATGCTGTAAATCCATTATTGTAGACAAATTCGAATTAAGCCTCGCCAGAAAACAGAGTTTTCTCTATTAGAACTCATTTGTTAAATGACAATAGACAGTGAAAGATGACAACACATTTGCTGCAATTAGATGATCCTATGACAACAGTCTGTTGCGAATAAAAATCAGTCATATTTGAATAATGGTCATGAATGGTCGAAAGGATGTCAAGTGATTTAGAATATGCCTTAACGGGATAAAATTTGCATTTGTACATGTGCGACCATCGAAGATTCAGATCAGACTGTAAAGATTTCTATAGGTATTCTTTTGATAGTGAAAACTATTCCCATTTTTAACCCATTGTAGACTGAATAGACTCTCCCACACTATATATTGGAATAGCCCAATTTCAATTTTAGGTACGTCCGGCTATGAGAGTTGCATATTCCTAGAGAAAAATGACTAAATATTTGCAAACAGTGGAGAACCTGATCAAACGCCCTTTACGGGTCTGCCGACTACAATTGGTTACGACAAACAAAAACTCTAAGCCTCCTGACACAATTCTCATCCCGGGACCAAGGATATTTTAACATTCTAGTCACAGTCTAAACCAAGCAGTCCAGTCTTGCCTTCCTTCTTATAGAGGTTATGGTTGCTTCCAGCTTCAAGAGTAACCCCTTCTTAATAGGGGTTCATATAGCTTTTCCGCTACGGAGTTCTCCCTTTGGTGAGGGAGCTAAAATGACTCTTTTTCTGAGGCGTATCAATCGATTTTAAAATTTAGAACTAGGGCGTACAGCGTGTCACGCTATTTTGTTGACGCCATTTAGAACAGTTGTTGTTCAATACTGGCCAAGATGTAAACAATTCGAATAATACATCCTAGCTTGACTATTCTCTTGACCGCATTTATGGCTGCTTGAAAAACAAATCACACACTGGTTTTAAAGTCAGTTCGAAGACAGGGAAATAAAAGATTTTACTGAAAGCATTTGAGTTTGATGTGAGAAAAGGTACCTTCTAACATATGCGCCAAATGAAGAATCAGATTAGCCTGCACATTCTCGCAGTCTGATCAGAGTCTTCGTTGGTCATTTGAAGACACTACGTATCCTTGGCTACCCAAAATGCGCCCAGTGAAGATTCTGATCAGATTGCGCGAATGCGCAATCTGATCTGGATCTTCTCTGGGCGCACATGTCCGACGGTACGTTTTCTGACATTGCGGCTCATTTTATTTCATTTCAGTTACACTAGCAATGGCTGACATCAACGAATACAGACTGGTTCGTGACTTATTACGGAACTATGACAAGAGAATCCGTCCATCGCTGAATGCCAGTCACGCACTGAATGTCACATTCGGATTTTCTCTGTCTCAGATAATTGACGTGGTAAGTATCCAGAATTGATTTAGCGGCCATGTTGTATGTCTTAAACACCATGATGATTGATAATTAGCGTCTGAAATAGCATGCTGCAATATTTGATTACAGAAGAACAGCTTGATAGGTTTAAAGAAAACAATTATATACTTCATAACTGAATTGAACGATTCCAAGCAAGGGGCATCTGTAGACATTGCTAAAATATACAAACAGCGTGTTATCACAGTGATAGCCTCATGCTTTACTGATCTTCAACAGTATCGATGTACAGTCGAACTTCAATAGCTCGAACACCGGTGGCTCGTTTACCATGGCTAATTCGAACTCATTTTTGAGTTCCTACAAAATTCTTCCGCTTGCTCAAGAAAACAAATATTCAGGGAAAATTTCTTATTTTATCATGAAATTGTATGTTGTGTGTACTCATTAGAATCGCCTCATCGAGGCGATTCTAATGAGTACACACAACATACAATTATTGTGAATGAAATAAAAAAAAAACACACCTAAATTGTCGCTATTTGCTTCCTGACCTGGCACCATGATTAACCCTCAGTGGCGCCAACTACCCATGTCTCGAACAATTTTCTATGGCCCCAAAGATGTTCGAGCCATTGAAGTTCGACTGTATATTTATTCATGGATTTGTAATGTCTTAGTCGAAACCAGCTAGTCTGGCCCAGAAAATTCGCAACTCCAACTGTTTTCGTTTTTTCGTTGTTTTCTTTTTGTTTTTGTTTTGTGTTTTCATTTATTCCAGGCGTCGTTTCTTTTAGAATGTCTATAATTCACAGATTGTTCATGCAAACTAAGCACACCCTGTCCACTTTATTCTTAGCCTAGGACATAGCCAGTACAATGTACTTACGTAGCTTACAGACCGAAAGCACTAACCCTTCAATACTCGAAAACACGGAATAAGCACTTGGTAGAAACTTCACACACAAACCGAAATTGGACTGTGTAGATGCGCTGACCTATTGTAGCCTTTGTTGTTCAACTGTAACATTTTGTAAGTTTTACCAAGAAGCAATACAGAAGCTGTCCAGGATGGCTACAATCTCAGAACATTCTGGATCTGAAAATTCAAGCAATTATGACTGGAATATGCAATCGTTCTGAAGTGACTGTGTTGTATTTACTGGTATGGGAATTAGCTAAGCTTTTTTTTTGTTGCAGAATGGAATGCAACATGAATAGTACTTCAGTCTTCTCAACATATAAACCCAGACTTTAGTGCATATACGAGCATCGAAGGGCTTTCTGTACGTGCAATCGCATTAACACTTAGCACGAATCAGAAAATTCAGCAGACGACAAACGGATATTAGTTTTCTTATTTTTCCAGAAAATGGAGCTTGTGCTGGAACTTTTACTCAGCATGCTAAGCATTAAGGAGTGTATTTTACCAGTAGGTTACTGGTAGGTTCAACAGCATATTCGTGCCTCTTCAAGGCGAACAACGCATGCGCAGGCTAGTCTTGGCCTTCCTTTTTGGGATGTTCGCATTATTTCTCATATTTTGCATTATTTCTCATTATATTTTGCATTATTTATCATTATTTCTCATATTTTGCATTATTTCTCATATTTGTTCTTCACAGGATGAAAAGAATCAGATTCTCACTACGAACTGTTGGCTAAATCAAGTAAGTATTAACCCTTAAACTGCCAATCACAACAATTGTCGTCTGCTTTATCATCTGCTTGTGATTTTAAAAGTCATATTTGCGAACAGTGTGGACCCAGATCAGATTGTTCCTCTAGGAGCAGTCTAATCAGGGTCCACACTGTTTGCCTGTATGCAAAAATAGGTTTGAAAGGTTCGCAAGAATATTCAGCAGACGACTTAAACAGACGACATTTTCAGATGCAGGTTTTCTTGACAAGTTAAGGATTACAGTTTATTAACCTTTACCACTCTCTTGGCAAATTGCGCAGACGACATGAAATGTGAACCTATTTTCTGAGAAAAAAATAAAAGATTTTTTTTTTCTCAAAATGTCGTCTGCTGAAATGTTATCCAGCATGTCAAGTGCAAATAACGAGAGGGAAGCACTGACTGATAGGGTCAGCCTCAGAACCACGCCTTCACATTAAGCGATCGTGGTCAGTAGGTAGTCAACACGTCTTTCTTAGAGTCTTTATTTGAGACGTATAATGGTTGAAGGATGACAAACTGGCGCAAATCCATTTTTTAGCATTCTCTTTGAAAAATAAAATGGAGGAAAGTAAATGACAGAAAACAGTGAAAGAGAAGTCATAATTTGATTGCTGCAATATGGCCTGTAGGAAAACATGACATCATCAAATGTACATTTGCATATTTAAGGGACATTGATACACTTTCAAGGGAGGCAACCATTTCAAAAGTGTAAGCCTTCCTTCTGAAAAGGGGTCTACTCTGTAAGCAAAGAGTTTGCGCCATATGGGGAACAAATTCTTTCCTTTCGGTGTAGGGGCTTAGCGACAAACGGGGTTCATTACGAAAACATGCCTATTCAAATATAATGAAAATTTTACCACCAAAAAATGAAAATTTTCAGATAAAAAAATTCTGATATTATTCATAATTCTCCACAACACATAGATTGTGGGTACTCATTAGAATCGCCTCGATGAGGCGGTTCTAAAGAGTACCCACAATCTAGTTTTTGGGCAGAAATAAGAACAATAATATATACCCCTGTAAACTCCAGTTTTACTATATAAAAGGGGGGGTTTAAGGGAATCAAAAATTATATAGGCATGTTTTCGTGATGTAGCGTGCAAGAAAGCAAACATTCACAGAAGCTGTCTACCTTATAAAGGCGGCAAATGCACTGTGACACTATTGTAAATGTAGTGTTTTACTGTTACACGTATATTTGGCAGTGAGAAATAGTCAATTTGTGATACTTTAACAGTGAAGGCCCAGACCAGCTTGCGCCGATGCTTTCTTTGTTCATTTACAACATCAACTCATTAATAAGCGGGGGAGTTTTCGCAGTTTGATCTGGGTCTTCGTTGTCTGTATGTGCAATAAAGCCCCTTTCTTTCATGACCGATTTAACCCTCAAAGCACTAATCACAACTACAGCCGACTACACTTTGAAATACAGTCGACTCTCGTTATCTCGGCTTCGCTTATCTCGAATAACCGCTTATCTCGAAGTGTAAATTTGGTCCCTGTTCTAACATGGAAATCTAACAACAGGGGAAAAGAGGAGAAATTGCTCTCCTCTTTTTTTCACAATATTTTCAATATACGAGTATCTCTAGCCTCAGGAGTCAAATTACATATTCATTTTTACATGTCGTTGTTTGAATTGCTTTTTTCTCAGTTCTGCAAATCTGATATGTCGAGATACGGATATCTGGAAGTATTTCAGCGAGTCATTAGACTTCGAGATAACGAGAGTCGATTTAAATTATGTTTTAGTTTTCAGAGAAGATGTGGCTTGACAGTTGATGGGAATAGCCCAGTCAGCATTCTACGTAAATCTATATCGGGCCGTCATCGGCCCGTCAGGGTAGCTGACGGGCCGATGACGGCCCGATGTAGATTTACGTAGAATGCTAGCTGGGAGTCTCCTTAGCCTTATTGTATCTTAAAAGTATCAAAATCAGATTTGGAATGTCGTCTGTTATCAAGTCATGTACCGTGTGACGTCAGTCCATATTCTTACGCTGCCCTTGTTGCACTACGAACAACAGGTGTATTCTGCTGAACGCAAGCAAAATACCTTTTGACTTAATTATCCGATTGAACTAGACTGTACTTTCAAAAGTAAATTCTTGTCTTTTTGCTATTAAAACATGTAGTTAAGCATTGTGATGAGACATATAAAAGATCTGGTAAAAAATCTCTTAAGGTTAGTTAAAATTATGTTTAAGTTTTGATATATCAAATAAATTGAAATCTAGATACTTCCACGCATCTAGTTTATCTACAAAGTCTTTTTTACACTTTCTACATAATTGCCACATTATCTGATTAATGGTAACCTTCTTGATTTAATTGAAAGACCGTTCATCAGAGAAAATTCTCTTAACCTTGCTTGTAATGTGAAATGTGATTTTTCGCTTCTGGGGATCATAAGTACAAAACCTTATGGTCTTGCAAGAAAGTTTCTGCACTTCCCATTCTTCTTGATAATATCGACATTCGGGTTAGTACTTAATTATACAAACAAATAGTTATACCGATAGGTACAAATTGTATCCCACCTGTTGCATATTTGTTTCTTTTTTGTTACGAAATAGACTTTATGTTTTCCTTTTCTCACGAAAGTCAAACCGATGTTATTAAATCATTCAATTAAACTTCTCGGCAGTTTGACGAGTTACTCAGTATTGGTACAATCTACTCTCGTTATCTCAAAGTCTAACGGACTCTCTGAAATACTTAAAGATATTTGTAACTCGACATATCAGATTTGCAGAATTGAGGAAAAAAATAAATCGAACAACCACATTTAACAAATGAATATGTAATTTGACATCTGAATTTAGAGATATATTGAAAATATTTTGAAAAAGGGGAGAAATTGCTCCTGAGGAGCAATTTCTCTTCTTTTCCACAATATTTTGTTACCTGTTGTTAGATTTTCATGTTATAACAGGGACTAGATTTCACTTCGAGATAAGCGAAGTCGAGATTACGGGATTAGACTGTTATTAGAGATTATAATCTGGTGTTTTGATTATAGTGTAATGTGTCAACCAGCGACACTAAATATCTGCCTGAGGACTTTTGCCTGAGGTCCAGGGTTGATACAGAAGCGATAACCAAAAATACAGTATAACCTCAATGGCTCGAATCCGGATGGCTCGTTTACCCTCGATGATTCGAACCCTTTTTTTGGTCCCTACAAAATCCTTCCAATAGCTCAGGAAAACAAATATTTATGGATTTTTTTTTCTTATTTTATCATGGAATTGTATGTTGTGTGTACTCGATGAGGCGATTCTAATGAATACACTCAACATACAATCATTGTGTAGAAAATCGAAAAGATTTCCCTAAATTATCGCTATTTGCTTCCTGAACTGTTGCCATGATTAAACCTCAGTGGCTCGAACTACCCATGTCTCGAACGCATCTCCATGGTCCCAAAGATGTTCGAGCCATTGAGATTCGACTGTATCAGTGAAGATACCGAGGGAGTGCCCTAATCACGAAGCACAACCTTCCATAAGCATCAAAAGAAGAAGAGTTGAGGAACAAACAATCACAAAACACCACTTAACCCTTAAAACGCCAAGAAATCCTGCATATGAAAATGTCGTCTGTTTATGTCGTCTGCTGAATATTCTTGCAAAGTTTTCAAACCTATTTTATGCATACAGGCAAACAGTGTGGACCCAGATCAGACTGCTCCTAAAGGAGCAGTCTGATCTGGGTCCACACTATTTGCAGAAATGACTTTTAAATTCACAAGCAGATGACAAAGCAGACGACAATTGTTGTGATTGGCAGTTTAAGGGTTAATTTAACAAAGAAACAAAAAAGGACTCTTACAGAGGAACCGCCTTGGAACAGTCAACAGAAAATCATTTTCTGTTTGTTTGTGTTGAGGTTTTACGGCCCAGTCAACCGAATGGTGTCATGTCGAGCGCAGTCAGTTTACCTAACCACAGGTTTACTGGGCAGGCTTAGTCCTCTAAGCGGTTAACCAGTATTGTGCACATTCTTTCGCCAGAAACTGACAACTGCCCGAATCAGCGGAAGGGAGAGAATGACTGTAGAAATATTTCATGATCAATCTCCACGAAAGAATGTTGCCGACCTCGGCGGGGGTTGAACCCGCGACCTCCTGGTCTCCAGTCGGACGGCGCATCCAAATGAGCCACCGAGACCGGCAATTTTCTATTCTAAATACATTGTTTCCGGTTATAATCCTGATTGTCGGTACCCGCCGATGCAGTAATCAAGGTATTGCGGGGACGTATCTGGCAGGAAATGCTGTACCAATTGAGCCATTTGTCTTCCGAAGATTTCTTTTATCTGGAGGTTTGACAGTCTTCTCCTTGCAGGATATTTTTTGGGGTACCATTAATGATAATGATAGGGAAATTAATAATCTGCGCCTCACTTAATAACCTTGTTTTTAATCAAAGCACTGACAGCACTGGTGGGTCGATTGTCTCTGAGTGTAGGCTGGGAAAATGGTCCTGAACGGGGATTCAAGACTATTTCATTTAACCCTTAACTTCCTATAAATTAAGCAAACAGCACAGATCCAGATCAGACGCCGCACAACGCGGCGTCTGATCTGGATCTGCGCTGTTTGCCAATACCCATTCCAGGTTTAACAGAGAACCTTCTTCGCACGGCACTCTGACGTCACAGTGACAAGAGTTGCAGGCTATAAATGACCGTTACCTTGCTTTCGTATAAATGCGCGGTTTGATTTCATTGGTCGATAATAATCAAAAGGACAACAACCTAAAGGATATTTTTTGTGTAAGTAAACTATGGACGCATTGTAAACAATGTCCAAAAATCAAAACATAATTACCGTCGTGCAAAGGTTGGACGAACCCATCCAAAATCCGTATTTAATATCTTGTATTATTTTTTTTTTTTGTCAGTCAACTGCCAATGTTCTCGGAAGGCAAAGTCTCCGTCGGACAATTAAAGTCTCCTGTAGGACCCAAAAAAGCCTCCTGTCGGCCGACGAAGTCTCTAGTAATATTGTGAAGAGCCTTCGTCACTTGACATAATTTTTCCAGATGCCTCTGCCTGACAAATCCTATTTAGAAGGGATTAAAATGATGGTCCATATCAAGCTAAATCGTCCCTTGAAGTACAGCGAAGATCCTGTTAAGCTGTGCATCTGTACATCTAATCATGGCATTCGCTGTTCGCTTACATAAATATTGTATCGACAGACAGCAATAGACTTTGATTAGTGTATGATAATGCTCAGAATAATCAAATTCTGATCATTTCGTATGTAATCGAAGATACACTTTCGATTGACACAATCAAATGGGATCCTCACGAAATCTTGTCTGTTTAACGCTTGTCATGTTTAGGTACAAGGGAAATAGAGTTGTAAAGGATTATCGGTACTTGTCATCAAAATCTAATCGCACGTGTGATTGTGCTTGCGCATTCGGAGAGTTAAGAAGCTGTGCCGTGCGAAAATCAGCTGAGACGTGCCATGTGAAAATGTGACTTTGGGGCATATACGGACAGCAAAGGCCCAGATCAGACTGCGCATCTGCGTAGTCTGATCAGGACCTTCGCTGTCCGCTTAGAGAATCATTATATACCATGGAAGTAGTATTGGGCGGCACTCAGTCCCCAGAGTGCCGCCCAATACTTCTTATGGAATACAGTCAAATTTATGTTAAGCAAGCACCTGTGGGAAAGCCCACACCAAAAGTGGTTGCTGAAGACAGGTGCTTGCTTACTACAGGCTGATTTCCACATATTATCATTTCAAGGGATATGAAAAACTGGCCTTTTAACACAGGTGATTAATATAGTTGGCCTTTAGGACAGGTTCCACTGTATATGTTACTTCGACTCTAGCTATCTCAAACTCAAAGGGGTCAGAATATTTGTTTTTAGATAACAGTAGTTTAGATAAAAGGAGCTGAAATGTAAGACACATAAAGCATAAAGCCATCTATACAAATACTGCGCTTGATTGACCCTTGTCCTGCTGAATAAATTAAGATGTCACGTCCACTTCTCATTTTCAGCCAATCAGATTACTTGATCTGGATTGTTGCTATAAATTTGCATACTCAGTGGCAAACAGTGTAGATCCAGATCAGTTGGCTTCTTCAGAAGCCAACTGATCTGGATCTACACTGTTTGCAAAGGCAGGGTATAACCGGGTTCAGCAGGACAAGGGTTAAGTTTGTTTCAAGCAATAGTTTAGATTATCAGTGTTACACATTTTTTAAAACAGTTTACTCTACTTATCCTTGAATTTGGACAGTTCCAGTTTACTGCATGGTGAGGTACCTAAACCTGAAATATTGCGACGGAATGACATACAGCGTAAGTCCTGATTAAACTGCTCCTATATTGCTACAGTAGCAGCAGTTTGATCTTGGTCTCTGTGTTTGGTATCTCCCAATATTTAGAGTAATACGACGTTTATATAAGCCAACGAAGTTTGAAAAATATCTGCAGTAAGAGACGGACCATTTTATCTTCTTGGGGGCGAGGGCCCGTTTTTTTTTTTTTTTTTTTTTCTATCTAAATTAATTTACAATTCTGGTTATGCTTAAAAACTAATCTGGCTTCAGCTTTGTGGAAAAAAAAAAATAAAATGATTCTTGGTCATTGATAGAAAATAATCTGTGCTTGCAAAACTTTGTTTCAAGTCTTTACAGTGTCTAAAATTCTTTGACTTCTGGAGGATAAAGCCCCCCCCCCCCTAGACTCCCCATTATTACGTAACAAATGTATTTAAGTAAATCTTCATCTTAGATGCCTATTATTCAGTGCATATGCATTTGATTACATGTCTTAAATACCCCTGCTTGGGGGAGTGCAGGGGTGAGTGTTGTCTCTAATTTCTTGATTTCAAGTCTTTACACCATTAAAAAATGGAACTTGCTTTGGTCTCTGTGGGCTTCAAGTAGGCTGTGCCATCATGGTCCTCAATATTTATTTCAATAGAATTAGATCTAGTTTTTTGCCAAATTGGCATGAAAGCCTGCTCATTTGAACTTATAGTTATTTGAAAAAAAAAAAAAAAAAAAAAAAAAAAAAAAGGCGGGGCGGGGGTGGTAAGAGAAAAGTCCAGGGAGTGCCACAATCACAAGCCGCAGCCCTTCCCAGATACCAAGAAAAAAGGGAAACAGACAAAACCAAACAGGTGCAACTCGAACAAACGTACGAAAATCTCTCTTCCCCAAGCGAGGTAATCGCAATGCTAAAAGGACTGAAAAACACAAGAACAAAATAACACTAGGCAAAACAAATTGCCTCATAGAATGAACTACAAAGAGTAAGACTTACACCGGAACCACCGCCTTAGAACGGTCAGTAGAATAAACTACCGGGGTTGGGGGGCAGTGTATGTGTGTGTGTGGGGGGGGGGGGGGGGGGGGGGGAAGGAGGTTAAAGCAACTTTGATAAAAAAAAAATAATGTCTTTGAGCTTGTGAAAGAAAAATGTGTCTAGCCATGCGAAAAAAAATAAATTGTTTTTCTTAATCAGTGAAAACTAAATTCCGACCGAAGATCTCCCCCCCCCCCACCCCCCACACTATCCCCACCATAAAATCGAATGGTCGGCTCCTAATACAAAGAATAAAGTAATAAAAATACTGATGCTTATATATCCATGAACTTTAAACAATAAGATATTGCTTAAAATAAAATAAAAACATATACGATAAACATCAAACTGCATGCTAAATGGTAAACAACTGGACAGCCACGCAAGAAGTCTACAAAAATGAGATTAGGAGAGAATAAAGAACAAATTATTAACCTTTACCACTCTATGGGCAAATTCAGCCGACGACAATTGAAGATTTCCCATTTTCCCCAGAAAGTAGACTTTGACATTTCATGCAAATTGTCCTCTTATGAGACAATAAGCCTGAAATGCCTAAGCCTATTCTATAGGAAAAATAAGTAAAATAAATTCAAAATGTCATCTGCTGAAATTTTTACCCAACATGCTAAGGGTTAAACAAGGGAGAAGAAAATACCACTTGGCATGTATAAGTCCGTCTGTTTCTGTCTGGATATACAGAAAATGAAGTTTATATAAGCATTTTGTTTAAATAATAATGAAATCTGTCTGACATTTTGACAGCACTAAATCATAACAAAAATGAAAAGATAGAACCAGTCATGCATGTTTTGCATGCATTCAATTGAACCTTTACCTTTCTGTAGCTTTATTCAGTAGACAACAAATTGATAACATTTTTCCTATTATTCCCAGAAAATAGGGTTTGACACTTCATGCAAATTGTCTCCACAGGAGAAAATTTGCATGTTGCGTCAAATCCTATATTCTAGGAAAATAAGGAAAACATTAAAAAATATCATCTGATGAAAGTTTCACCCAGAATGCTAAGCGTCAATGTAGATAATTGGAAACATATCAAAACTTTTCACTGCAGTGTTATCTAATTCCCAATTTCTGTTTCTGCTTTTGGAAGATTACCGTATTTATCCTAGATATCCCAACACACCATGCATTTAACTCTTTCACGGCCACATGCGATAATAATAGCTTTTGCAAACAACATAGATCCAGATGAGACGGCTCAATGAGCCGTCTCATCTGGATCTACGCTGTTTGACATTCAGTCTTTCAACTTCACATATAAACGTCTTTCCAAACGATAGTCTGTTAAAATAAAAAAAAAAAAAAGCAGGCAACAAATGTCGTCTGAAATTTGGCGCCGAAAGAGTTAAACAATTTTAGATTCCTCGTGATGTCTAAAAACTGCTAGAAGGGTACCAAACTGTAAACTCGGATGCCAC
Source organism: Anodontia alba (assembly GCA_964016985.1). Taxonomy (NCBI): domain Eukaryota; kingdom Metazoa; phylum Mollusca; class Bivalvia; order Lucinida; family Lucinidae; genus Anodontia; species Anodontia alba. Next base: position 3,068,358 of record OZ024833.1, read on the forward strand.
GTCTGATCTTGGGCTACACTTTTCGTTCATACCTGTCTGTCCGTTAGGGTAGGTTCGGTACACTGGCGTTTTTCATTAATATCGTTTAAAAATAGTAAAGAGGATATTCAGAAATAGACAAAATCACAGAAATAGCCTACAAATGAGACCAAGAGCAAACAAACCATGGTAGACAATACACAAGCCACGAATCAAACAAAAAATCACAATTACCAGCTTCCCCAAGAAGGCTAGACAGATTCCATTAAACACAACTATCTATAAAACAAAGAAATACCAGCTCAGTATCTAGTATCTAGTAAGACATGTGCAAGACAGTACAGACTAGACTCAGAGACATGCAAGTCTCCTGGCTGAGCAAAAATGCTGATGAAATCCCGTCCTTTGCAGATAGAAAGGATATGAAGAAGTTCTTTGATGCACTCAAGACAATATATGGTCCCCAGAGCTCAGGAACCACCCACTCCTTAGTGCAGATGGAACTAGTCTTCTGACTGACAAAGAAGCCATCTTGAAAAGATTGGCTGAACACTTTGATGGTGTCCTTAATCGGCCATCATCTATCAATGATGCAGCTAATCTACAGACTACCACAGGTGGAATGTAATCCGCTGCTTGATGAGCTCCCAACCATCTCTGAAACAGTAAAAGCAATAAAACTCCTGTCATCTGGCAAGGCTCCAGGATCAGATGCAATACCTGCAAAGATCTACAAAGCAGGAGGTCCTACAGTTGCAGAGAAACTGACAGAGTTATTTCACTTTATGTGGAGAAAAGAAGCCATCCCTCAAGAATACAAGGATGCAACAATTATCCAGCTATTCAAAAGGAACGGAAATCCTCAAGTCTGAGACAATCATCGAGGCATCTCTTTATTGTCAATTGCTGGGAAGATCTTTGCTAGGGTCCTACTGAATCGATTGAATGAACACCTTGAACAGTCAGAGCGTCTACCAGAAAGCCAGTGTGGATTCAGGAAAGACAGAGGAACAATAGACATGATCTTTACAGCACGACAGCTTCAAGAAAATGCCAGGAACAGAATGTGGACCTCTACATGACCTTTGTCGACCTTACCAAAGCATTTGACACAGTCAGTCGTGAGGGACTTTGGAAAATTATGGCAAAGTTTGGCTGTCCTGTCACAATTCATAGCAATGGTGCGGCAGTGATGGTATGCTTGCAAGGGTCCAAAATGATGGCGAGTTTTCTGATCCATTACCTGTGACAAATGGTTAAGCAAGGCTGTGTTCTAGCTTCAACACTGTTCAGCATGATGTTTTCTACCATGCTTACAGATGCTTTCGAGGATGGTGACAATGGTATACCAATGAGGTATCGCTTTGATGGGAAACTTTTCAACCTAAGAAGGTTTCAAGCTAAATCCAAGGTTCAGACAGCGGTGCTAGATGAGTTCCTCTTTGCTGATGACATGGCAAAGGGTGCGCCAACAGAAGAGAAAATGCAAAAAGGTATGGATCAAGTATCTGATTCATGTGACAGCTATGATCTCACAATCAGCATCAAAAAGACTGAGGTAGTATTTCAGCCAGCACCTGTAGAGCCTTACAAGAAGCCTACCATCACAGTGAAAGGTCAACGACTGCAAGTGGTAGACAGGTTCACCTACCTTGGGAGCACATTGTCTAGAGTTGTGCACATTGATGATGAAGTCAATGCTAGGATTGCCAAAACTAGTGCAGTATTTAGCCGGCCACGTGGAAGTATTTGGGACCGAAGTGGAATCAGACTTGACACAAAGCTGAAAGTATACAGATCGGTGGTGCTGCCAACACTATTATACGCATGCGAAACTTGGACAGTTTACCAACGGCATTCCAAAAGACTGAACCACTTCCATACAAGCTGTCTTAGAAAACGTCTAAAGATTATGTGGCAAGACAGGGTTCCAGACACAGAAGTCCTGAAAAGGGCAGGGATGCCGAGTGTACATACTCTTCTGAAATTGGCACACTTAAGATGGACAGGCCATGTTACCAGAATGCCTGATGAACGTTTGCCAAAGAAAATCCTCTATGGAGAACTACAAGTTGGAAAAAGCTCCCATGGTGGTCAGAAGAAGCGATACAAGGACACCCTCAAAGCCTCCCTTAAAGATTTCAACATACCAACAGAGTCGTGGAAACAGATTGCACAGGATCGAACAAAGTGGCAAGGCTTCATAAAAAGAGGAGCTGGTGAATACGAGCAAAAAGAATCAGCGAAGCCGAGCAGAAATGTGCACAGCGGAAAGCCAGAGCTAAGGCATCACCAACAGAGCGTTCTTTCTAAGACCTCTCTTGTTCTATCTGCAATAGGCAGTTTAGAGCTGAGATTGGTCTCATCTTAGAACACACAAATAAAAACACATCACACAGTTGATTAGGATTGGTCATTGTCAGTAATGACAGACGAACGATTTATTATTATAGAAAGTTCAATATACAAACTACAATAGAAGCACCTTAGAAAGGTCAATACACAGAGGACAAACTACAACAGAAGCACCTTAGAAATGTCAATACACAAAGGACAAACTACAACAGAAACACCTTAGAAAGGTCATTAGTAAAACCTACCAGTGTTGGAGGGGGGAGGGGGAGGTGGGGTATAAACTACCGGGGAGTTAAATCGATTTATTGGTACCAACGCTTCCCACTAGGTTCAAATGCTGTAAAAATACAAAGTAATTGTTCGGCTCTCATAGAGGCTCCCTAACTCAATCAGTGACACATCACACACAAAAAATGATAATCACTGTGATGAAACAAGGATAATGGTTTGTGATAATCGCTTCAGACACCGCCAGCCAAAGAAAAACACAAGTTGAAACACGGATGGCCCTAACATCAGGCACGAACTTTCTAATAAGAGGTTTAGATCGTCACCAACTGAAATCCGATCCATCGTCGTGCAGTTAAAGAGGAAAGCATATCTATCGACCACGATTGGCTTAAAAACTGAGCATTTAGTCTATTTTTGAAGTTAATTTTCCTAGCTGTTTTGATAAATTTATATACTATGCCATAGTAAAAGTCTGGTTCCGATATATTATTTGCTGCAGGAAACTCGTTATAGAGTACATTTAAACATATTTATGTAGTTAGAAAAGTTGCTAGAAGTAATAAAACGGTAGAAAAACTGCAAAATTCTATAACAAATCCGTTTAAAAATGTATATCCCCGCCTACCCTTGTTTTCACGGTATATTATGGGGAAACTACGAAGACTTGTAAGCGTAATTCAGTTATTTTGTTGGTTAGGTCAAGGTTGTGTTTATCAAAGTATCACTCTAGAGACTCAAGCATGACAAATACATGGCAACTAACTCATCCACTCGTACACTAGCAGGCTAGTCTATTTTGAAATCCTCTCTTCTGGCGGCTTTATCTGAAAATAACTTGATTTGACATGTCGGTTTTGATAACCAATAATTGTAGATAGTTGACATATTTTCAGATTCAAAATAACAGAAAATTCAGAGGACAATTTGTTTTATTTTTGCATCAAAACACAGAGCGCTCATTAGAACTATGTTGTCAAAATTGGACGTTTTCTAGTGTGAACACACAACGTAAGTTTTTTTTTTGTTTGAGTGTAACAGAATGAAACCAATCATTACGAAAACACGCATATTCAAATATATAGAAAATTTCACCTTCAAAAACTGAAAACTTTCAGATAAAAAAACTCGGCGAGGCGGTTTTAACGGGTACCCACAATCTGTTTTGAACAGAAATAAGAAAAATAATGAATACCCCTGCAAATGCAAGCTTTACTATATAAAAGTGGGATTTAAGGAGGTCAAAATTATATAGGTATGTTTTCATGATGTACCAAACAAAATATTCTAATTATATTTATTACGAAGGAATTGTTAAGGAGGAATATGTGGAGATAATTCGGGGATACTTTTCTCCAGTTCTCCATCAAACATATATTGTGGGTAAACATGTTTTTATGGTCGCCGAGGCGCACTTCTAATGAGTACTCACAACATGTTTATCATGGAGAAAAAAAAAAAACAACAATAAATAAATAAATAGGGGGAGGAACCGAAGAAGTCGACCGCTTTTCCTTCTAATCCTATGGAAAGTGTTATTTGTTGTATGTATACATCAAAGTATTGAAATAAAGTGTGTTTAAAGTAAGAGAAAATACAAGAATGCATTATCCATCCAATTCTCCTCTAGGGAAAAGCCCAATAAATGACCTCAGCTTGAACTTAAAAATTAGAAAATGATTTAAACAAATAAGCTGAGAATCGTTGGCAATGTAATACTAAGTATTCTCGCACTCTAAACTAAAAAACACCAGTAAGTCAATAATTTCTGTGCGGAAAGTAATTTTCTATATTTGATGCGACACAAATTACCCATCATTCTGTGGCACTAGTGTTATATACAAGCAAACTCCTGTCACTCTGAGTTATTAACGTCATTTCACCGTCTGCAAGGAAGGGGAGAGGTACATAATTTGGACTATTTCTTTTCTGATTCAACGCGACAAAAAGGTATCTTATCACATATCGAGGGCTCAGCAAGACTGTAGTAAATCAGATGGTTGTTTTTCCCCAAACTAAATCTCCTCATCATGAAGGCATTATGAAGATTACAACATTTCTTTCTGTAAACAATGAAAATTTAGGTGTCATTCCTCGTATGAGCAATGGCACCTAAATTTGCATTGTTTATAAAGGGGTCAAAGTTGCCCCTAAACAAGGGTTTCAAAAATATGGTCTAGTTATACTACAGTCTTGCGATCAACCCTCGATATGTGGACCATGGATAAGCTTGCCTACAGTTTATTCGTTTTCCGCTTAAAATATCAGTGAAGGCTCACAGGAAACACACCAAACATGAAGCCCGACCTCCCCGGGGCATCAAAGAAGAGATGAGGAACAAATAATGACAGAGCAAACGGCACATATTAGAAATATAACTTAAGATATCAAAGAAGAGCCATAACCACGAACGAAGGCCTTCCCGAGGCACCAAAAAAAACCCCCAAAAAAACAAAAAAAAAAAAACAACAACAAAAAACAAACAAACAAAACAACAACAATAACAACAACAACAACAACAACAACAAAAAAAAAAAAAAAAAAAAAAAAAAAAACATAAAAAAACAGCAAAAAAAAACAACAAAAAAACAACAACAGTAAACAGTAAACATCAGGGTAGCTGACGGGCCGATAACGGCCCGCTGTAGATTTATAAAGAATGCTAGCTGGGAAGAGATGAGGAACAAATAATGACACAATAAACATTACATATGAAGCCACCGGCGCACAAATAAAGAAGAACATTAACAGAGGAACTGCCTTGGAATGGTCAGTAGAAAAACTTCTGGCCCAGCTAGCATTCTTTATAAATCTATAGCGGGCCGATAACGGCCCGCTATAGATTTATAAAGAATGCTTACTGGGGAAAGACTAAAGCCAGCTTTATTAATGTGAAACTTCGTCCTCACTTCTGATGCGGCTGCAAAATACTAGCATATGTTCGATCCGAATAGGTTAACGCTTTGAGCCCTGTAGACCAAAAATACTTTGCAAACTGGCAAACAGTGTAGATCCAAATGGCACGGTTGTTAATGAAGGGAAAGCGGGTTCGGGGATATCTAATAAGCACTGTCCTTACTGACAGTTTCTTGTTTGCAATAAAAAAAATGTGTTGAAATTTCAATCACATTATATGATTTACTACTACTACTACTACTACTAATAATAATAATAATAATAACAGTAATAAAGAAATGGTCTAGAGCTCATTACACTCCAAAGGGGATGTCTCAATATCATTTGAGTGAAAGGAAAACGTGTGCAATTTTGTGTTGTTTTATTATAAATCGGATTTAGACACACTGATGACAATTGAAAGCAAATTAATTAATCAAGCTATTACATTTCTTTCTAAATGCCTTTCATTGTTTAAGTCTGACATGAAAGTTTCAAGATTATGTTACTAGTCAACAGGATAATGGAATCTGATCTAACTACCAGCATTCATTGCATCACTGGTACATCTTTACAACAATGTAATTTTCTTTCTAATTAGTACGCAAAAGTCATTGCAAGGACCTCTGACGGTAGCAATGTAAATGCCTACCAAATGATGGAAAACAAATTTTTAGTAAACGTCATTATTTTATTGCAGTCGACCTCTAATGACCTATCATTACTGCCGCGAAAACAACTTTTCAAAATGAAATATAATCGGACCCTAAGTTTGGGTAAAACTGTTCACTTTTGCTATTGTCATGCATGGGAAATTGAAAAATCTTTTTATAAAGTATTCTTTTTCTGCCCAATCCTCACTCCCATCCGCCCAAACGCGTGTCGCATCTAATCCTTTTGCAGGTATTTGTATATGCTTATTTTACACAATATATTATGTAAGTGGCTACCTGAGGCAAGGGGTGGGGATGGAGGAGGTGGGTAGTGGTGAGAAATGATACCCTAGGGTCAAAAAACGCTAATGTGTTTCATTCTCAGTGTAGCCGTACTAAGCATGGAAAGAATTACAACTGTTCTAAATTGGACTGTTATGTCCTGGCATATTAATGTTTGTAAAGTCTGTAATTGATTTATGTATATATAATTATATATGGCCATCTGCCTGACTTTTGATGCACCCTCCTTTCAGTTTTTTGCAGATATAAGGCATGATTCAGTAATTTGCATTTGGAAGGCAACTGTACAGCACAAGATACCTGTGCCGTATATTGTATATGTAGCCAATGAAGTGGAACGCACCACACTATAGGGCTCCAGTTAAGTAGTCAGGTGTGTTTTTATTTCTAGTTTTACTGTATATAACAAAAATGACCCAGGTTCTAATTTATTAATATTGTCTGTTAGATCTGATGAGATTCGAAAACTTATTAATTTGTGTAAAAATGGCAGAACATACGGATATTTATAGTTATTAACAAACTTACCTGAAGCACCTGATTACAAACCAGATCACTGAAACAATTATAGGGTTATGTTAAATGTTTGGTGCAAATCATATTTTTCTGTGGAAAATGTCTAATAAGGGTTTTCACTGTTTGCTCAAGGTCGGTCCGTCTAAATACTTAGGGTAAATGCGGCGTTTGAGTGGATCAAATCATTACGCAAGCAAATTATAATCAGTTTAAGGGGAATTGACGCTAATACGCTTTCAAGGGAGACCACTCTTGATAAAATGATTTTTGCACCCTTGTAAAAAAGGTCCACTCTAAAAGGAAAGCATTTGCTCCCCCTGGAAGCAAATGCTTTCCTTTTAGTGTGGACCCCTTTTCACAAAGGAATTGACGTACAGGCAGACAAACAGGAAGTTCAAAAAGTTCTCTCCCTTGTCAAAACTGACAGAAAATCAACCACGTGTATCCATTTATCTTAAATAATTTCTGCATTTTCTTTCTTTCAGATGTGGATTGACTACGCTCTACGGTGGCATCCCGACAAATACAATGGTCTGAAGGTGGTGCGACTTCCACACGATGCTGTCTGGAAACCTGATATTCTTCTCTATAACAAGTTAGTATTGGCAATTTTAACCTTCTCACTCCTGAGTGTCTGTAGTCCTGTGGACTCTCCCTCTTTGAAGTTTCTTTTTCCAGAAAGGGATATTAGACAAAATTGAAAACAACATAGCAAAGGAACGTCAATAGTTGTGCTGTCGTGCGTTCGAAAGCGGTATTTACCATATTCGATCTAATATCCGCACATACCCCTATAAGCGCACAGTCAAGCGTTTCGTAGTCTTCAGATTACAGCAATGTATATTTACTCGCTTCCTTATAAAAACATATGTTGTTGGTACGCATTTCAGTACCAACAACAAATGGTTTTATAGACCCATCAAGGCAATTCAAATGTGTACCCACCACATGCTTTTATATAAGAAAATCACAGAAGCATCATTAAAAAACTATCATGAAGTCCAAGGCTGATCTTTTTTTAAAGTGTGCCCTTATTAGAATGATATTTTACCAGTTTTTTTTTATATTTAAAAATGTAACAGCACAGTGTGGTTATTAGGTCGAATACGGTATGTTGCAGTTTCTTTATATATTTTGTCATTTCATTTAATTCAACCATTATCCGGGGCCTAGGACTCTGCTCCTTCATACTAATTTTGCTTTCAACATGCATAGCTTTTATAATATACTTTAGCCTATGACCATCAAGTCCTGAGTTCACTTATTTACTTTCTATTGGAATTTATGTTATAGTTGTTGTTGTGCGGATTTTTAACGCTACCAGGCACCCTAGGCACACAGAGGCAGCGGCGATTGTTATGTACATGTATTTGTACAGCCTTGCTTCCATGGATCACCCATGCACACTTGGTGCCGCTGTCTGTCACCAAGCACCGCCCTGTCCACTTTATACTCAACCCAGGGCACGTCGAGTATGAGCTAGGCGTACTGAAAATTGTCTTCGCTAACTTGATGAATTTATATATGCATTGTGTACGTTGATACGAGCTCTTAGTAAAGTGACTGATTAAAATTTGGAGATTGAAAATAACCTCGGGGCCAGTTCTCATTGACGTTTTACATCAGATTCATTTTCATTCACAAAATAATAAAGAAATTAAGGAATTGCTGATCGCCATCTAACTCCGATATCGAAGACGAAGGACGAACAAACGGTAACATCATCAGCCAGAAGATGCCAAGCAAACATATCTGTCTCCCCAAGTGGCTTATCTCAAAGTTACAGTCGAACTTCGATGGCTCGAACCCTTTGGGTCCATGAAAATTTGTTCGAGGCAGCGGCAGTTCGAACCACGGAGGGTTACTATTAGTGCCATACCAGGAGGCATAATGAAGATAATTGTGGGATATCTTTTCGGTGTTCTATATTATAAACGTATGTTTTGTGTACTCATTAGAATCGCCTCATCGAGGCGATTCTAATGAGTGCACACAACATACATTTACAAGATAAAAGAAGAAAATCTCCCTAAATTATCCGTATATCGTATTTGGAGGAAATCCCTGCGAACTCAAGAACGTGTTCGACTCATCCATGGTAAACGAGCCATCGGGGTTCGAGCCATTGAAGTTCTACTGTAGTTAGGAGACATTTAAACAAAATAATGCACAAAACTCCACAGCTTGAGGCCACATAGTTATACAAAAATGAACAAAATTAGAACCACCCTTAGAACGGTCATCAGTTAAAAAACCACCACGGAGTTCCATCCACTTTTATATGATCCCAATCTTCACCCTAGGTCCTGACAGCAATCAAAATACTGAAACTGTTCGGTTCTCGAATAGGCTTCCTAACTTAGTAGGTGTATCATCACAGAAAAATAATTAAATCACGTTAAAATTAACAATGAAATAAGGATGATGGTCATCATAAAACGCTCGTACACTGGCAGCCTGAGCAAACCAAAATCATTAGTTGAGCCACAGTGGACAAGGCTACGGTCATAGTATCAGGAACTTACCCACTCGGGATAATCAATGTCAGATTTTCTGTCGAAATAAGATAAATGTTTTTTTTTTTTTTTTTTTTTTTTTTTTGCTGTTTCTTTCTTTTTCCCTTTAGACAGACAAATAACCAAACGAAGTATTTCAGGCATTGACTGTAGTTACCAACTGTTCTTTATTTCAGTGCCGACGTGGCAACTCATTTCTCCTCTATTAGTTCAAACGTCATTGTTACGTCAGATGGTAATGTCACGTGGTTGTCAATGGTGATATTCAAAAGCTCATGTGCTATCAACGTCAGGTATTTCCCGTTTGACGATCAGAACTGTTCGATGCAGTTTGCAAGTTGGACATATGATGGATTTCAGATTAATCTAGTAATCACTACAACTATAGGTGACCTGTCAAACTATATTCCTAACAGTGAGTGGGATCTAATGAAGATGTATGCCAAACATAACATTGTTTATTATTCGTGCTGTGAGGAACCATACCCTGATATTACGTTTTATATTCACATCAAACGACGGCCTTTATTTTACATTTTCAATATGTTTCTACCGTGTATTTTAATAACTTTGGTGGCCCTATTAGGATTCTATATTCCCTCGGACTCTGGGGAGAAAGTGACAATGGGGATCACGACGCTATTGTCTATGACGGTGTTTATGATGTTAGTAGCGGAAAACATGCCGCCGACATCAAACGTTTTACCACTTGTTGGTAAGTACACTCTTACTCATATTTCGACAATACACACAAACTTACAGTAATTAAGAATCTGAAATGGTTATCCCTCCAGAACCTTGCTCCAAAAAGAGATAGCTATTTCAATTTCTACTCCAAAGTCAATTTGTTTATGTTATAAAAAGACGATAATTAAGAGACCATTATTTGACAGAGAGCAATCAACACCTTTTCGCTTGACGCGGCCCATAAATACGAAGAGAGGTGAAAAAGTTGGTCTGATAGTGTTTGATTTCAATACGGTATTCAAGACGAGAAATGTATTGAATTATTGGGGCCGCGCACAGTGAAAATGTGTCTTCGAGCATGCGCAAAATGCACGTATTTAGATTCATCGCACGCATGCGCAAAGTCTCATCCGGGCATTTGCTCACCATTGATACATTTTACAGAGTTCAATAATTTTGTTAGCGAACAGCGAAGGTCCTGATAAGACTGCTCGGATGCGCAAGTTGACCTGAGCCTTCGCTGTCCGCATATGCCCGAAGATATGTTTTCGCATGTTGCGGCCATTTTCTGTGAAGTCAGACAGTGGTCTAAGATGAAGAAAACTCCGATGAACTTCCGGAGTGTCGGGAGTATCTTAGGAGTCAGTCTGTGTCCCATCGTACTTTTATCATACATAGCGATTATAGATAGATGTCTACCCTGGCAAAAGTCCATACTGATCCCCACGCACAATAATTATACCTTTGTACCAAAGTGAGTTAGAATCGAATATGAGAAACCATATTAAAGATACTTGGAAGTATGTCGGTGCTCACAATATCTCCGTATAGGGCATAATAACGATATTATTAGAGTATTGCAATTTTTGGCCTGGGCTTGGCTTGCCAAGCCTAAGGCCATAGTAGTCATACCAAAATTTCAACCCCTGCCAAACCATTTACGAAAAAACTCGAATAAAATTGCAAAGTACCGCCTGCAACTACGCTAAAAAAAAGACGCGTGAAAGCTGATTTTCTTAGTCTTAAGGTTTAAGAGTTACAGGTCTTGCAGGCAAAGGGCCTTATATTTCTTAGTATTTTTGGATTCTTTGTTGAAAATCACTTACTAGACAACACAAAATTGAGCTTCTTAATCTCATGGTTTAAGAGTTACTGACCTTGCAGGCAAAGGGCCTTATATTTCTCATTATTTTGGAGTCTTTGTTAACTAGAAATGTGTCCAAAATACACAGATGCCCGCGCATTGACGTAATAGGCTAATATGGGATCTGGGAAGGGTTGCGGTTTGTGATTGTGGCACTCCCTGGACTTTTCTCTTACCTTTTTTGCACAAGTTTATAGCGGTACACAAAGCGGGGGCATGCGTGTACTGTGGACACATTTCTATTTTATTTTTTTGTTTTTGTTTATTTTACAGGCTTTTAAATGGATCTGTAGTCATTTATCAGTGCATGCAAATATTTTATCTTGTTTCAGTAGGGATGCAAATTAAACTGGTTATCTTGTCTTTACAAATCTTTTTAGGACAACATGAGCATGCAGTTTCACGTTTTCACATAATTTCATCTACTCTTTTTGAAACTTAAACTATCATTAATATCAGGTTTTTTTTTTCGAATTTCTGCAAGAATAGATTCAACAAATATGCCCAAACTGGCATATTTGCGTCACTCAGTGGTTGTAAGTTTTTCATTCAGATCAGTTACTTAATTGACATGAGAATGAATAAGTACATCATGAAAAACTTAGCCTTTTGAAAAAAAAAAAAAAAAAACAACAACAAAAAAAAAAAAAAAAAAAAAAAAAAAAAAGAAAAAAAAAAAAAAAAAAAAAAAAAAAAAAAACAGTTAAAGATGATTAACTGCTGTGTAACTAATCTTCCTGTTTGTCACTCGATGTAGGAGGGGAGGGACTATAGAAATGACCCTTGTCCTTCTGTGTGTCATTTTATCCGTCTGTGTGTCCATCACACATCTTGTGCCCCTAGCGTCTCCAACATCTTTTATTCTATACTTCTGAAAGTTTGAAGATTTTCTTCTTCTTTTTTATATGAGGATGTACATGTGGTATTGAATTATTGATCCAATTATTTCTGACATAATTACAGCCCTTGTGAACTGAAAAATAGCAATTATTAAAGCTTGTATCCACAACTCCTCCTACATCTTTAATTGGATTCTTCTGAAATTTCGCATGTTTTCTTATCGTTATATGAAGATTTGCACGTGATTTTGAATTGTTGAGCCTGTTTCAGTCAAAGTCACTGATGAGGCTTTATTAGCCGAAACTGCGCATTATGGCCCATACTCTAACTTCTTATAGATTTATCCATTGCCCTTAAAAGAACATCTGTTTTAGATTTTTATTTGCCCAAACATTGGGTAACATTTGGCATTCAGCCTTTATTTATCAAAATACCACCATTATACGTCTTCAGGAATATTTCTTTCATCTGATCATAATCAGTTGAAAGCCTGTATTTTACTTTCATGTTATAATTAATAAAACCATGAACAAAACTAGCTCTTTCGTTTTCATTGATACATATCCAGTGACAGTTCAACATTAATGTCATTCCTTTGTCTTTAGCTTACCAGAGCAGAAGGCTCAAAAAAGCTAATAGGATAGTTCTCCGTTGTTGTCGCCGTCATAGTCTGTCATCATCAACACTCAGACACTTCTGACACCACAAGGCAAATTGAGCGCAAATTTCATCTGTAGCATCCTTGGGCTTGGGGATTGAAAGTTTGTATTTCTTATGAAAATCGACTCTTTGGTTTGGTTGCTATGCCTGTTACAGTTTCCATATACGTACTTAGTATGGGAAAGTATTTACTGCCCAGGAATTGCAGACACTTGACAAAAAAGGTAAGAGAAAAGTCCAGGGAGTGCCACAATCACAAACCGCAGCCCTTCCCAGACCCCAAGAGGAAAAGGAAACCGACAAATCTAAACAAGCACAAACAGAACAAACGTACGAAAAGCACTTAGATTAGCTCTCTCTTCCCCAAGCGAGGTAATCGCAATACTAAAAGGACTGAAAACACACAAGAATAAAATGACACACGGAAAGATATACAACAAAACGTATATTGTAATGTTCCTTGAGTAATCTTTTATTAGCAGTAGGGCTTTATTTTTACTGATTGCCATGAAAAATAGAAAGAATTCCTTAAAATTTTAACCTCAGAAACTATATCCTCTGTGAGGCTGAGACTTTCTATTTCTTATTTTTCAGAGAAAAAAGCGTTTGGGGTTTCAAGCAAATTGTCTCCATAGAAGACAATTTGCATGTAAAGCCATATGCTATATTCTGGGAAAACTAAGAAAATTTCAAATAACGTCTGTTGAATGTTTTACCCAGCATGCTAAGTACTTTTTTCTTATCCAGGTATATACTACGGAATTACTATTTTCATTGTCTCCACGGCAACTGGAATGACAGTCCTTACCTTGAATATACATCACAAAGGTGACAGAGGTCGAGAAGTGCCCATGTTTATGAGAACAATATTTTTTGGATTCCTGTCTAAAGTTTTCTGTATGCCTCTACAGAAACCAGCTCACTTATCCGGTTGTGAAGGTTTCACGGTAAGAACAAAAATAAACCCGCGTCCAGTGTTTATTTTTTAATACATATATCGCGATTTATTATCTGTCCTTTACTGCAAATGTAATACTATTTCCACAACCTGTGTTTTGAGCAGAAGAAAAATAATGTATACCCCTGTTAACCCCAGTTTTACTATACAAAAGTGGGGTTTAAGGGGGTCAAAATTATATAGGCAGGTTTTCGTGCTGGTTTCAGCATCAAAGTGTGCTCTAGTTAGGATTTTTTCAAGGTCGGGGGTTACCTTTTACTTTTAATGACTTTTACAGCTTTCAGAACGTTTGACATTCTGTCATCATCTAGAACGATATGCAACTATGTTCTCAAAACTGGGAAAGCTTCGGGATATTGCAGAGTATGTGTAGACACATAAAGAGATTGAGTGGATTATGTGTAGACACAAAAGGAGATTTTGAGGAGTATGTGTAGACACATAAGGAGACACATAAGGATTTACGTTAAACGTGGCTATGATGTGTTGTTTAGTAAATACACTTACATAATTTGGATTATATGTAGACACATAAGGCGATTTTGCGGATTATGTGTAGACACATAAGGAGACACATAAGACACATTTGGTTTTTCTGGATAAAATTGCCATCGAAATAAAAGTTGTTGCTTTCAGAATGAGTTCCATTGCATCTAAGATAAATGCTTTTAAAAACACGTCTGTGAATTTCTCCTGGATATTTATCTAACCTGTATTTAATGGCTTCCAAACCTAAGGAATGACTAATGTTTGAATATATACCCCACAAAATAATTTAAGGGCCACATAGTGCAAATTTCCATACATACAAATTTTGACCGGGTGTGTGGGCAAAACCACAGAAGATTTCAAAATATCGTTGAATGTTTCTTTAATAGGAAGCACTTAAGGAGTGATTGCAACAAAAATTTTTGAAATCAAAATTTTCATTTAAAAATTCGCAAAAAACACTCTTTTTTATCCAAAAATTAAAAATTGACATTTTCACGTCAAAAGTGATGTCTGGGCTCCTAGCTGTGAAAAAAATCATAGAGAGAGCCTTATTTGTTATCAAGAAACGTACATTTTGCTAGACGTACTCTCTACAGATTATTCGCTGTCTATGGGGAACTTTCGAAGCATTTTAGCCTCTCAAAGGGTTGGCCTCTTTTTCTGGCCTTATCAGTGTACCTTTTACTCGAAGGAAGTTTGAGTTTGTATAATTTTGTGTGTGACAGAGTATTGTTTTCATTAAACAAAGAAGTTTTCCGGTATTATGAAACAAACTTCATTTTGGGGTAAAAAATCGTTTTTTGGAAATTTTTTTTTTCATAGAATCATTTGGTCTAGCCTTGTTGGTGCCATTGACACTTTTGTAGCTGAACATGTTGCGAACATATTGAGCTGATTGAAATAGGGCTGATACTTCCAGTTTTGCCCATGAAATAATTTTAAAACTTAAGCGTCGCATTTCAGTGATAATGAAAGGAAAAATAAAACTGGTGGCCCTTAAATTATTTTGTGGAGTATATATATATATATATATATATATATATATATATATATATATATATATATATATATACCGTATATATGAGAGAGAGAGAGAGAGAGAGAGAGAGAGAGAGAGAGAGAGAGAGAGATTTACTGTTTCACCGGGCCTCGGTGGCTCAGTTGGATGCGCGTCCGACTGGAGACAAGAAGGTCGCGGGTTCGACCCCCGCCGAGGTCGGCAACATTCTTTCGTGGAGATTGATCATGAAATATTTTCTAAGGTCATTCTCTCCCTTCTGCTGATTCAAGAAGGGCAGTTGTCAGTTTCTGGCGAAAGAATGTGCACAATACTAGTTGCTTAGAGGACTAAGCCTGTGTGGTTAGGTAAACTGACCGCGCTCGACCCCATTGGGTTGACTGGGCCGTAAAACCTCAACACAAACAAAAAACTGTTTCATTGATGCATTATCTTCTCTACCTCTGTTTCTTATTAAACCGGTCTCATATGTTTCAGCAAGTTTATACAATGCGCCATGGCAGAAGTGGAAGTGGCCAGTACATTCGATTCAAACCCTCGGTCGACTTGGATACATCCAGTTCACAAGATCCAAACGTCCATTGTCAGCAAAATTATGTAAGAGTAATTATTTATCTACACATTAAAGCCACGTTTAACGTAAAACATCAGTGAAATAATAAGATTTTGTTACCAATGTACTTTAAAACAAAAGCGTTTACTTCCAAGGGATAAAAATTCTTTCCTTTTAGACAAAACCTCTTTGCAGAAGGGGGTTGGTTTACAGGAAAGTAAACAGTTACAAAATAATGAGCCAGCGCGCGACAAAACACATTTAGCAGCAGGCTGATCTGAATCTTCACTGGTCGACCAGTGCGACCAGTGAAGATTCAGATCAGCCTGCTGCTAAATTTAAACAGAAATGTGTACAGGACGAAAAACCTTATTTGAAGCCTTATAGGAGCAATTTACTTTTTCCTGTCAAGAATCCCAATTTCAGTGCAGAAAAATCTGTATATTCCGGTCACCATTTGGAATGAAAAGTTGACCGGAATAAACGTTTGGCCGAAATACAGACTCCGCATTTTCATGGGTATACTTTATATTACGTGATCGGATACTTGGAATAAAAACTTGAAGGAACGTTTACGTTCTTTGATCATTAAGCTTAATTCTATACGTGCCCGTTTTCTTCTGTTTAATTCCGGGTCGAAATTTCACTTTTTGACATATAGTTTATTAGAGCTATAATGTGTCTTTTATCGACCACATAACTGAATCAAAACACTGACAGCACTGATGGGTTGATTGTCTCTGAGTGTAGCCTGCGAAAATGGTCCTGAACGGGGACTTAAGACTATTTAATTAAACACTTAACTTTATGTGTTAAGCAAACAGTGCAGACCCTGATCAGACAACGCCTTCTGCGACGTATGATCTGAGTCTGCACTGTTTGTTAATGTCCCACTCCAAGTTTTACAGATAACTCTCTTTACACTCTGGCGTCACAGCGACAAGAATAGCACGGCTATAAATAACCATTACCGTTACCTGGATTTCGAACAAACGCGCGGTTTGATTTCATTGGCCAATGATAATCTGATAGACAACAACCTTGTATCGAAGTCTAAGTGTTTACTTTAGCTCGAATGTAAACGAGCGACTTAAAATCATCCAAAAGATTAACGCAATATGTTCTTGTTTCTGCCGCATCGAACATATGTTACTGAACATTACGCTTTTGGAACATTTTACTACTATATTATCTTCACATAACGAAAACATACCTATAAAATTTTAACCCCCTTAAACCCCACTTTTATATAGTAAAACTGGGGTTTACAGGGGTATACATTAGTTTTCATATTTCTGCTCAAAACATAGATTGTGGGTACTCGTTAGAACCGCCTCGCCGATTCTAACGAGTACCCATAATCTATGTTTTGAGCAGAAATATGAAACAATATCAGAATTTTCATCTGAAAATTTTTATTTTTTGGTGGTAAAATTTTCAATATATTTGAATAGGCGTGTTTTCGTAATGAGTTGATGCATAATCAGTTGACCATAACAAATTACATGTGAAAAGACTGAACAGTCATTAGTGGTCGGATTAGACTATGCAGTTAGTATAATATTGTACCTATCAGGCTCACAGAAGCACGACTGGAATACACGTACACATCCCAGTTAAACTTAATAGGGCGCAGTCGGGGACGGAGTAAGACATCGGAAAAGCCATGTTTTCGGTATACGCAGGAGCCGAAATAGACAGTTTCCACTGTTTGTACTACTAAGCTATGCAGCACAAAATAGTTTGTCGACAGCAAAATAAATACACAGCATACAAGCAGAAGCTGCACGTTGTTCATATTAAGAAAATAGGCTTATCCGCACTAGCACGCATACATGTTAGGCATTTTTGCTGCCAGATTAAATTTCAGTCACAGTAAAATCTCTAGCTAACCTGGCGGATTCTCTCGTATGCTGGTTAGTCTCATATAAAAATGGTGTTCGTATGCAACTACACTGCAAATAATTGCAACATCAAAGCATCAGCCAAAATGTCAATGTCATTTTTCGCTGACACTAATCAGTTAAAATGAAATTTGATACGGTTTTGCGTGGTGAATCGATCTGATATCTCTCTCTTCAGTATGCCTAATGTGGACAAACTCAATCTCGGATCGCTTTTAAAAGTTTGCACAGTGAATTGTTCACGGTACATACCATACAATGAAATAAAGCAAACTGTCAGAAAACATGCTTTCAGGGATATATTAGACCAGCGAAGATTCAGATCAAACTGCGCATCGCGCAGTCTGATCAGAATCTTCACTGGGCGCATTTTGGACACCCAAGGATGCAAAGTTTCTTCATGCGGAGAACGAAGGCACTGATCAGACTGTGTGGATGTTCAGGCAGATATCAGTCTTCATTAGGTATATATTCCAGAAGGTATGTTTTCTCAAGTCACGGCTCAAATGTTTTTTATTCCCCGCCGTGGAATTCTATGCTAACTGAGGGTAGGGCAGAACCGTGATTACACCTATATTTTAAGAAAAAAGATGAGCCTTTCATGATGAAGCAATAGGTGTGGTCCCAGCCAACATTCTATTTAAATCTATATTGAACTCTAACGGACTGTTAGAGATAAATTCTAACTAAGGACATGATTAGTTAACTATAACTCAAGAATTATGTACGGATCTTTAGTGCATGTGCACCTGATTAGTACTATTCCAATCGATTATGAAGCCACATAGCACATATTGTTTGAATACTGGAACATGCTATGTAAAATGAGCACACGCCCAATCTTTCTACTGACCCTTCCTCTGTGGCTCTTTTGAAGATAAGGTACGATACGATACTTTATTAATACAAAAACAACAACCAAAAAAACAAAACAAAAAAAACAAAAAAAAAAACAACAACAACAAAAAACAAACAATAAAAACATTGCGCCCCATGAGAGCATATATACAAATACAATAGCATTGATATATAGGATTGCACACTTTACATGTGTAAAAAGAAATTAATATAGTGCTCTATGTAAAAATGGGCCTCGTTGGGATGTCGATAAGCAGATAATAAAGGACTCGTTTCCAGACTGTGCTTAAGAGGAATGGATAGACTTGGTTGGTTTTATGGTATGTTTGACAAGAGAGACAACTTTTGTGACTGTTTATTTGCCTTTTAGAGTAGACCCCTTTTCAGTAGGGAACAATATAATTTGACAGTTGCCTTCCCTGAAACTATCAATTCCCATTAAACATATTGCACTTGGTACTGTACCCAATATTTGACTTTTCAATGACGGGTATGTTATACCTGAGTAACAGGTATTTGTAGTATAGTAAAATGTTTCACCTCAATAAATAAAATGCATGATAAGCCCTTATTTCCAACACATTCTACTGATCTTTCCAAGGTGGTTCTTCTACTGTGTTCATTTTGACGCTGATTGTCCATGTATTGTGTGTGTGTGTGTGTGTGTGCGTGTGTGTGTGTGTGTGTGTTGCATTTCCTAGGTAATTACATTTCTAGGTTAGGTTTATATATTCCCTGTACTTCACAATAGTACAGATTATATTTTCCACTGTAATTACCTTGTCGGAGAAGAATTGGTTATTTTGGTTTTCGCTGTTTTGTTGCATGTGAGATGTCCGTCACATTTTGTTTACTCACCATCTTGGTGTGTTTAGAAGCAATGTTCTGTGATTGTGCCACTTCCTTGACATATTCCTTACTAGTTTGTGTGTACTAATGAATATGCATATTCCTGTATGCGCAGTTGTTTATAAATTTATCTTATTTCTAATGGTCTTGCTGGTTATATTGAAAATTGAGTTATGGAAACATTACAGTATCAGGTAGCAGACAATGAAACGTGTAATTTAATGCATTGTGAGTTACATCAGTTTCATTCCTTGGTGTCTCTATATTTATCTTACTATCCAGCGGGCACATAACATTTATATAAGGGTCATGATGTTACATCGACCGTTAATGCTATGTTTTATAAAGTAATGATGTTGCGTAGACGTTAATGCGACTTTGTATAAACGTCAAGTACCCACTTCGTACAGTTACTGATATCCTATCATCACACTGTGAGTTATAGAAAATAATTAGCTGAACTATATCTATATAATGAAACCATGTTATCAGTATAGTAATAAACAATGTGTAGTGTCTCGCACAAATATGTTTATCTTTAAAATCTCATGTGGCAGCTTGGATGCAATCGGATCTACACAATTTCATGAGTCAATCTTGTCAATGCTGTCAATAGATGATTTTTCTGTCCTTTATACTATCATCTCACATAAAATAAAAAAAAAAGGCCAAACGAAAACCGAACGAATTAATTGAACAAAAAAGATAAAAACAACATTCCAAAGATAAACACACACACACACACACACACACACACACACACACACACACACACACACACACAAAACAAAAAAAAACAAACAAAAAAACAAAAAAAAACAAAAAAAAAACAAAAAAAAAAAAAAAAAAACACACTTGTCTTCAAGAATGGATTAACTAGTACATTAAATGTATTCCACGATACCCCAACTGTATAAAGAGAAAATTATGGTTTACAGGACGTACACTATCGTGCTATATGTTACAGTCTGGGAAACGTCCGGGTGGCCGAGTGGTTAGCGCTTCCGACTTTGGATCACGAGGTCCCGGGTTCAAATCCCGCTGGAAGGGTGATTCAGCTCATGACTGTACGGCGCTACATTGCACCCAACCTTTCATTATAATCCTTCCATCGTCTAAATTGGACCTAAAAATGTTAAAAGGGTTGCATCACGAAAACATGTCTATACCCAGCAGGCAAACAACATCAAAATGACGTCGTATCAACGTCGATGCGATGTGATCACGTCGCATCGACGTTGATACGACATCATTTTAACGTTGTGTGCCCACTGGGTGTAATCTTAACCCCCTTAACCCCTTAACCCCACTTTTATACAGTAAAGCTAGGGTTTACAAAGGTATACATTAATTTTCTTTTTTTCTGCTCAAAACATAGATTGTGGGTACTCGTTAGAACCGCCTCGCGTCTGTCTACATTACAGGTAATTCCCACCAAATAAACGGATTAACACATTACTGCCAATAGGATCTAGGCAAACAGTATAGAACCGGATTAAACACTGCAGAAGACGGTGTCTAACCAGATCTTTTGCATTAAAATATAATTTCGGTAAGAGGAAATAAGAAAAATAAACAAACCGAGACTCCCTGTAATGAAAAATGGACCTGTCCAAAGGGTGGGATAAAATTCACTGGATGAATACTTTCATGAAATAAAATAACTATAAAATAAAGAAAAAAAAGATAGCGATTTGGATGGATACTGAATAACAAAGAAATCATCCGTGCAACATTTGCCTTATATGATTCCTAATCTTGTAGTTTCCTTTTTAAAATGAATATTCATCATATTGTCATTTTCGTGAGGAACTTCTTTCGTTCTTGGCATAATGCCTGTCGCCCGCAAGAATTTTCAGGAATATCTAAGTCAGAAGGATTCCGAGCAAATATTTCACGTCTATGGATGTGCAAACAGAGCAGTACGAGGGTCCTGCAAAAAGTTTTGTCACTGGGTTCGGATTACTTCAGTGATACGTTTTATCAAGCATGTTTTTATTACAAACCTTCAAAGTATTCCCCCTTTACTGAAACACATTTTTGTACTCTTTTTACCCAGTCGCGAAAAGCAGATAAATAGTCTTCTTTTGGTATCTGTTGGAGACACTGATAAATAGAGCTGCCAAGAGAACTTCTAGACGTATACTTATTTCCACAAAGCATTTTCTTAAGCCTTGGAAATAAAAAGAAGTCACAGGGACTCAGGTCAGGTGAATAAGGTGGATGGTTTAAAACTTTCAACTTTTCAGAAGCCAAAAAAGACTTAACAACCTCACACTCATGAGAGGAGGCATTGTCATGTAAAAGGTGGACTCCTGACCATCCTTTGCTTGGTCGTTTCTTATTGTAACAAGTAAATTGGTCAGTGTATATAACTGCATCTATTTCAATTTGAAATAACTCGGTCAGCTGGAAAGCAATTTGCACGAAATAAACAGGTATCGTTAGCTATTCAACACACCATTCAAGTGCAGTGAAGCATTTTAAAATATACCTGGGATAAAACTTAAGATATAAGTGACAGAACGTTTTGCACGACCCTCGTAATCTTGCTGAATTACCCCCATTCATTGCGTTAGCGATTTCGGCATCGTTCATAAGACAACACTCAAGCACTGCTCAGCTAATTGTTTATTAACCTGGGCCCAGTTGTTCAAAGCTAATGACGTCGTTAGTTAACGATTCGTTAAAATTTACACTGAGTGATACGCAAATATGCTGAAATTTTTTGCTGAAAAAATGTGAGTAGATTTTGCAGTGCAAAAGCTACTCACATTTTTCAGCAAAAAAAAGCAGAATATTGTATATTGAATCCGCTAAAACAGTTAACGAAATGATCCTTAACGAGCTCGTTAAGCTAACGACGCTTTGAACAACTGGGTCCAGCTTTTGGCTAATTGTTTATTAACCAGCATAATGCACTGTAAGGAAAAATCGTACCAGCCTTGTAGTAGCTTTTTGCTGGGTGTAATTACAAATGTATTTTCTCCGTAAATAGTAACACACTCGCCTAACAAGGCGGATGCGTAAATTTATCGAATGTCTTCTCTAGAAATAGTAACACATTCATTATATAAGGTTTTGCCTGAAAAGAAGTACGTTTGTATGGCACTTCTGGTGAACATACAAATACTTTACGAGCCGTAACGTCCGTATGCGCCCAGCGATGATTCAGATCAGTCCACGCATTCGCACAGTACGATTAGAATCTGGTCAGGACTCAGTTTGGTTCGCCAAGGATGAATAGTTTCTTAAAGCGGACAATGAAGATGCGCAGGCTGATCTGAGTCTTCGTTTGGCGCATATGCCAGAGGGTACATTTTGTCACTTTGCGGCCATTATGGTCTAGACAAAACATTTGTCTACTTTCGGTCCTGAGGAAGACTGTTCTTTGTGGTTGTCGCCGTTCCTGGGTAACTATTCTTATTTTAGCAAATTATTATTCAGATTAATGGGGACCATTGTCTACAAATAGTTTAAGCTTATCTATTTGTTTTCCAATTTTTCATCGTCTTGGGACTTTCTCAAGCATGAGCCTGACAGATGAGGAATCAGACCAGTGAGTCTGGGCAATTTAAGAATAGTTTGTAGCTCTTGTCAGACATACTTATCTTCTATTGGCTCATCAGCATGCATCTTTCGACTTTCAGTTTAACCCTTCCAGCGCTGTAGGCCAAAACAAATTTTGTTCAAACAGTATAGATCCTGATGAGACAGCTTATAATGATGAGCGTCTCATCAGGATCTACACTGTTTGCCATTCTGTTTTGAATTTCACTGGGACTCCTATTTGAAATAATGGTTCTGACCAGATTCAACGGGATGAATGGCTTAATGAAGTCAAACAAATCATTTGTATAGTACAATGTTACAGGCAGAATAAGAGGTTTCGTGTCTTATTATCAAGGCCGCTGATATAGCCTGGAAACCCATATCTTCATGCCCCTAAGGTTGAGGAACTCTGTTAGCAAATATATTTTGCATGATTTCTGTTTGACACATTTTTACAAAATATTAAACAAAATATCTGTCAAAACAATAAGACAAATACAAATAAAAATCAAGTCCAAGAATTCTACAACATCCAAAAGTTAAGGGAGATTTTTAGGCATGTACCCATAATTCTGGTCTTTCAATTCTATTCGCTTATCTGAAGGAGCTTGAAATATCCAGTGCATATTAAACTTGTTGGACATTATATCTGGACTATCACTGCATTGCAATGACTAATACTTGTAATTTTATTGACATTATTATCATTGGTTTGATATTATTTTGGGGTACCCCCTAAAAAATAAGCAGTTTGTGACCAAAAACAAAAATCGTTTTTCATGCATGAATTAGCGAGGAACAGATTATTTAGATCAAAACATTTTTTCTCTCTTTTTATCAAATTTATTCATTAATATCAATGCGGCATAAGTTTTTGAACGTTGTTTGTTACGATTACCCCATCTGGAAGGAACACGTAGATATGAGAAAGAACAAAAATATGAGAATTGGCCATAAATGAGAAAAATCCAGCTCGGGGAAAGTAGCTTCACTAATGAACCTATTTATTACTTTTTATAGGTAATTCCTTAGACTACACCAGGGTTATGTAAACCCACTATATTTACACGGGAGACAACTTTTGTAACTTCCTGTTCGTTTTTCTGCACATTACATCCCTATTGAAAAGAGGTCTACTATAAAAGGTATCAAATTTGATCCCAAAGTCAGTAGCGGCTTGGCGCGCAGAAAAACGAAGAGGAAGTCACAAAACTTATCTGCTTTGTAAAATGGCGGAAAACCTACCAAGTATATCCAGGTCAATGAAGTATATTTTCTGTGCCGCGTGCCCAAACCAAACATTTTATCTCTAAACTATTCAAATTTTGCTGTTAATTTCAGGTTTTGAATCAGATACCCGAGAGAAGTCCATATAGTCATAAAGTATGCCCAGATAAAACACCAACGTGCAACGGTTTTGGACCACTTCCGCCTAGCAATCAACAGACCAACATGTCAGGAAATTACCAACAACAACCTGATAAAGACTGCAATAACATGCAAGTGTTTGAGCAACAGTTTTTGCGTGTTTTACACAAAGTGAATCAGACGATAGAAAAGAATGAAATCAGACTTGCTGAGCAAGATGAGAGAGATAATATAAAATTAGAGTGGCAACATGTGGCCAGACTATTGGATAGAGTTTTGTTAACTATATTTGTAATCATTACGTTAACAACAACATGTGCTGTGATGCTACAAGATGGCTCCTCTTTAACGTGACGCGGACAGACACTTAATGCTTAGCATGATCGGTAAAATTCTTAGCAGATGACATATTGAAAAAACAATCTTATTTTGAAAAGAAAATATTCTTTGGCATTTCATGCAAATTGTCTCCATAGGAGACAATTTGCATGAAATGTCAAAGATTATTTTCTGGGAAGATAAGAAAAAAGATGTTTCAAAATGTCTTTTGCTGAAATTTTCCCAGCATTCTGAGCGATAAATTGACGGAAATTTGACATAATGTAATTTCTGATACGTGCACCCAGCGAAGTCACATATAGGCCTGCATAGCTACACAATCTGATCAGAATCTTTGCTGGGAGGTCTGTGGATACTGTATTTATTCTTCGTATTGGGATAGACAGAATAAGGTATCTATGGGACGCATGACGCCCTGCAAACTACACTGCTGTATATGAAGAGTCTCAATAAAACCGAGACTCTGATTCTCTTTATTCTATGTTTTCGGTGTTTATAGATTTATCTATACATTTTGCCACTCATCCAGCAGTATTTTAGACATACCAACTGGTAACAAAACGTAATTATTAAAATACAGGATTTGATTGTGTTGGGGTTACACGACATATCAACCCTTGTGGGTCATTTTGTGTCGTCTACCAGGGAAAGGGAGAAAAGAGATAGAAGAGATAGCAGAGGAGATGAAAGAGAAGGATAGGGGAGAAAGAGGTAAATGAAAGAAAGTGACAAAACAGAAAAAAATAGAACATTCCCCCTCTACCCTTACCTGCAGCAAGGACAGCAGGTTTTGCCCAACAGTAAGCCAATATCAGTTGGGCACCCTGGTGACGTAACGGTAAGATACACGACACCTTCGCCTTAACCAACCACCCCCTAAAAATAGGACACATGTTTGGTAAGGAGATAAGCTGTGCAGATACTCAGGGTAGCCATAAAATCCAAAGTTTCTGCAGACGGAAAGCAAACATTCGTATCAGATTGCGTAGATGTGCTGGCTATTTCAAGTCTTCGCTAGAAGCAAGGTCGGAGCTAGGATGATTTCTGAGGGGTTCGATTTGATTAAGCGTACTTACTCAACGTATTCGGATAGACAAGCCTGAGCAAACAGTGTAGACCCAGATCAGACGCCGCAGAACGCGGTGTCTGATCTGGGTGTACACTGTTTGCCACTCAATCAGCAATTTTATACACATTCATAGGTAATAAAATGGGCAAAACATCGATCGACGTGAACTAAGCGGTTCATCGGCATTTTCTATACTGGTTCCTAGCCCTAGTTACTAAAATCAGGTATCCTACGAGATATGGGTAAAACCCAGTACCCTACTATTAGAATAAGACAGACCACTCCGATAAAAATTTGTTGCAGTGTTTCCGTATATCTCTAGATATGGGTTTTTTTAGCCTCATGCTATGTTTTCCACGTAAAGTTTTTTTTGATGCAGCTTCCTCCCTATATTTGAAACAGTGTGAGAATACAAAAGTCCCAGAAAAAAAAATCATAAGGGAGCCAAACATCACATTTTTAACCAACTTTCCTCAATATAAACCATGTAAAAATTGTAGTCTTGTCCCTATATAGAGACGAAATTTTCTTTTCTCTCCATATAAACTATGTGATTTTTTTTGTACAAAACAGAAAGACACTTGGATAACCCATGAATTTTTATGGAAAATAAAATTTCGGTCCTATATAGGGACGAAACTAACCAAAATTTTAACATGGTTTATATGGAGGAAAATTTTTTTCCAAGATTTTTTGCCCTATACTATCAAAAATCAATGGAGTTTCTATCCTCGTTAGTATTCCACACTATTACTATCCAAGTTATTCCACATTGTTACAAGCAAAGCCTTATTCAATAAAACAATAGAATAGGGTGGAATACAGTAGTCCATAGGACAGTGTGGAATACTAACGAAGATAGAAACTCCATTGATTTTTGTTAGTATAGCGCACAAAATCTTGGAATAACGTTTTCCTCCATATAAATCATGTAAAAATATTGTAGTTTCGTCTCTATATAGGGACGAGATTTTCTTTTTTCTCCATATAAACTATGTGATTTTTAATACAAAACAGAAAGGCACTTGGAAAACACATAAATTTTTATTAGCCTAATACAAAAAAACAAAAACAAAAAAAAAAAAAAAAAAAAAAAACAAAAAAAAAAACAACAAAAAACTTTGAATACATGGTGGAAAACAAATCGTCTCTTTAAAGGGACAAATTAATTTTTTTACATTATTTATATGGAGTAAAATTATTTTCTAAGATTTTTTGCCCTATACTATCAAAAATAAATGGAGTTTGTATCTTCGTTACTATTCCACACTGTTACCATTCAAGTTATTCCACACTATTAAAAGCAATGCCTTGTTCAATAAAAACAGTAGAATAGGCTGGAATACAGTAGTCCATAGGACAGTGTGAAATACTAACGAAGATAGAAACTCCTTTGATTTTTGTTAGTATAGCACAAAACATCTTGGAAAAAATTTCCTCCATATAAACCATGTAAAAATTGTAGTTTCGACCCTACATAGAGAAGAAATTTTCTGTTTTCTCCATATAAACCATGACTTTTTTTTGTACAAAACAGAAAGACACTTGGAAAACCCGTAAATTTTTATGGAAAGTAAAATTCCAGCCCTATATAGGGACGAAACTCAAATTTTAATATGGTTTATATGATGGGAAATTATTTTCTAAGATGTTTTGCCCAATACTATCAAAAATCAATAGAGTTTCTACCTTCGTTAGTATTCCACACTGTTACTATTCAAGTTATTCCACACTATTACAAGCAAAGCCTTGTTCAATAAAAACAGTAGAATAGGGTGGAATACAGTAGTCCATAGGAGAGTGTGGAATACTAACGAAGGTAGTAATTCCTTTGATTTTTGGAGGTATAGCGCAAAAAAATCTTGGAAAAAATTTATTCCTCCATATAAACCATGTAAAAATTGTAGTTTCTTCACTATATAGGGACGAAATTTTCTTTTCTATCCATATAAAACTATGTGATGTTTTTGTACAAAACAGAAAGACACTTGGAAAACCCATGATTTTTTATGGAAAATAAAATTTCGTCCCTATATAGGGACGAAACTAACTAAAATTTTAACATGGTTTATATGGAGGAAAATTTTTTTCCAAGATTTTTTGCCCTATACTATCCAAAATCAATGGAGTTTCTATCCTCGTTAGTATTCCACACTGTTACTATCCAAGCTATTCCACACTATTACAAGCAAAGCCTTGTTCAATAAAAGCAGTAGAATAGGGTGGAATACAGTAGTCCACAGGACAGTGTGGAATACTAACGAAGATAGAAACTCCATTGATGTTTGTTAGTATAGCGCAAAAAAATCTTGGAAAAACGTTTTCCTCCATATAAACCATGTAAGAAATTGTAGTTTCGTCTCTATGTAGGGACGAAATTTTCTTTTTTTCTCCATATAAACCATGTGATTTTTTTTTTTGTACAAACAGAAAGACACTTGGAAAACCCATGAATTTTTACTAGCCTGGTCAAAAAAAAATATGTGATTTTTTTGTACAAAACTGAAAGACACTTGGAAAACCCATGAAGTTTGACTAGCCTGGTCAAAAACAATACAAACTTGGAATAGATGGTGGAAAAAAATCATCCCTATATAGGGACGAAATTTAAAAAAAATGATTTATATGGAGGAAATTTTTTTCCAAGATTTTTTGCCCTATACTAAAATCAATTGAGTTTCTATCTTCGTTAGTATTATTACACACTGTTACTATCCAAGTTATTCCTAACTATTACAAGCAAGGCCTTGTTCAATAAATAAATAAATACCCACCCCCCCCCCCCCCCCAAAAAAAAAAAAAAAAAAAAAAAAAAAAACAACAACAGTAGAATAGGCTGGAATACAGTAGTCCATAGGAAAGTGCGGAATATTAACGAAGATAGAAACTCCTTTGATTTTTGTTAGTATAGCGCAAAATATCTTCCCTATAAATCATGTAAAAAATTGTAGTTTCGTCTCTACATAGGGACGAAATTTTCTTTTTCCTTTTTCTCCATATAAAACAGAAAGACATAAGAAAGACCTATGAATTTTTATAAGCCTGGTACAAAAAAAAAAAGCACTTGGAATACATGGTGGAAAAAATCATCCCTATATAGAGACGAAACTAAAATTTTTTACATGTTTTATATGGAGGAATTTATTTTTCAAAGATTTTTTGCCCTATACTATCAAAAATCAGTGGAGTTTCTATCTTCGTTAGTATTCCACACCGTTACTGTCCAAGTTATTCCACACTATTACAAGCAAAGCCTTGTTAAAAAAAACAAAAAAAAAAAAAACAACAACAACAAAAAACAACAAAACAAAACAAACCAAAAACAGCAGAATAGGGTGGAATACAGTAGTCCATAGGACAGTATGGAATACTAATGAAGATAGAAACTCCTTTGGGTTTTGTTAGTATAGCGAAAAAATTTTGGAAAAAAGTTTTCCTCCATATAAACCATGTAAAATTGTAGTTTCGTCCCTATATAGGGACGCTTTTTTTTGTTTGTTTTTAATTCTTAAATTAAAAGGGCCCACTGCCATATATATGGCCGGGGACACATTTAGTACCGTTTGTCTGTAATACCGGTTTTTAGTATTTTGTGCGTACCCGTCAACCAACTTTTGACAGCAAGCCGGAAAACATCTAAAAGTACGTACGAAACATAAATATCGAAGATAAATAGAAATTTAAGTAATTCCCCTACATATGATTCTCTTGCAGCCAAGCCTGAAAGTCCTGATATTCTGACTTTTGTGAGATGAAGGTCGCCTTATATATGCGCGAGAACCACTTAGTTCACGTCGATCGATGTTTTGCCATAAAATGGACTTGTTGAAGATAAGTGTACTCAGCAAAAAAAAAAAAAAAAAAAAAAAAAAAAAAAAAATGAAAGTATCCAGGTAACATTTTTCATGCTCGAGTAAACACGGATGAAAATTCCTCCCTGTCTAATGCATGTTTTGAAACATGAACCATCTGGCTATATATCAGGTCAGACAATTTCGGAATGCTGAGTCAATAATGAAAGGTACTCAACTTCAAACGCAAAAAAAGGGTAGTTTTCTGTTTTCACAGATGAACATTTTGAAATCACAGTTTTTAATGACAGCAGAAAATGCTTTTATGCAATGAAACCGCAATTTGAGTGAACAATATCTCAGATGGTACACTGATGGATCGATAATTGTAAATCTGCAATGCAGCGATTGCTTCTATCCTGTGTATCAAATTTGCAAAGAATATGCTTAGTTCTGACATTTTCTGTTCAAATTCCGGTTATTATAGCGTTTCCATACAAAATTTAATTTGCTATAAGTTGCATTACTACAATAAAGACTGCAATGTAAGGAACACAATTAGAAAAAAACAAAAAAAAAAAAAAAAAAAAAAAAAAAAAAAAAAAAAAAGAAAAGAAAAAAAAAACCCCGTTCAATTCAATGAATGCGTAAAGAAAAAATCGCACTTAAAAAATCTCTGTATGTTTCATTCCAAGAGAATTTTAAAGTAAAGCATTTTCAAACCTCATTAGCGAGAATCAGTTGGTTTAATTTAAGTCATTCCCATGATTTTATTGGTGCTTAGACTGAAAAGAATTAACTGCAGAACAAAATTTATTCCTGTGCATGCGCAGACCTACCTTAGTAACAAATTCATAAAAAAAAATCAGTGTTGCGAAGATAACTCTTGCCAAGTTGAAATTTTCATGACCATGTCATAGCATATTGTAGTCTGATATCTCACAAACTATATTCATGGAAAGTTTTAAGAAGTACTCTAGAATTTTTATTGGAAAACTGGATACTTTCTTTTTCTGCAAAGTATATAGGGGGTATATATATTTAGGGTAAATACGGTATCCCAAATTATCAAATTTATCCAAATTTCCCGATGAAATTTTGAGTTCAAGGTGGCTTCTATTGAGCCCCCGCCCCCACCCACCCGCCGAACCCCCTCTGAATCCACCCTGGGACGCACGTGAAAAGGTCATATCATGTGGTTCATGTCTTCCAGAACAACACATCTTTCTGTTCTGAGGAGTTCATGGCATGGTTGTAGTGATGTCTGAGATACAACTGAGTCATGCCAAAGAAAGCAGTTCGAATGTCAAACGCGAATAGTGAGGCCAAGATCAGCGTGCACATTTTCCCAGGCTGGCCTACTCCTTGTCTACTTACAGAATCCATGCATACTTCAGAATATCTGGGCGGAAGATAAATGTCCAGGTCAGACTATGCATATGTGCAGGTCTTTGTTGGGAGTAGTTTTTATTCAATAGATAAACTTCAAGGTAGACCAAATACTAACTAGGTCCTTCTAATTGGAATTCTCTTTCTTAATCGTAGTTCCTCAGTGAAATCCAAGTGTTTTTTAACTTTCATTCCACGCCACATGAAAGATTTATTAATATTATATAGTTTATTGCACAGAAAATATTTTTCTGTATGATATTTTGAAAGCATTATAACATAACATAACATAACATGACATGACATGACATGACATGACATGACGCAACGCAACGCAACGCAACGCAACGCAACGCAACATAACATAACATAACATAACATAAAATAACATAACATAAGTTTATTCGGCATTAAACATATATACATACATTTATAGCCATATGACCATGTTTAAAATCAGGTATCTCAAGGAAATGGAATTTAGTTTTAATGGAGAAGCTAATAATAATAGCAGAGGAAGCCGATTAATTAGACTGGTTGGTTACAGAGAGTACACAGGGGAGTTTAACTGACTTTGTTTCCCATTTGTCATTGCACAGATAAGTTCAGTCACAGCGAGACAAATAGAAGGACCCGAACCCGTCCCTGTCAAGTGACAAAAATGACATATGCCATATTTACCCTAAATATCTGGGCCCAGTTGTTCAAAACATCGTTAGCTTAACGAGCTCGTTAGTGGTCAGAATGTTAACTGTTCTAACAAGTACAATATCTAATACGCAGGTATATTTGCTGAAGAAATGTGAGTAGCTTTGCAAATGCAAAAGCTACTCACATTGTTTTCCGCAAAAATATTAAGGTATATGCCATATTTTTTTGATCAAAGCTATAACGATACGTTAACTAACGATATCCTTATTTTTGAACAACTGGGCCCTGGACATATTACCGTATTTACCATAAGTATTCAAACACCTTAACTTCTTACCATACCTGTTCTTAAATTTGAACACGTACAATTTACCACCCGTTATTGTGTCTTTAAATTGCTGGACGAGTTGCAAACAGAGTAGACCCTGAAGAGACACCGCGTTCTCGCGTTCTTCATCAGGGTCTACGCTGTTAGCTCAGGCCTGTTTGTCCGAATACGTACGGTAAATACGGTAATTCCTTAAGCAGAATAAATCCTTTTACTGTCTGTTGATGTATTTAAAAACTGCTGGATGAGTAACAAACAGTGTAGACCCTGATCAGACACCGCGTTCTGCGGTGACTGATATATGTCTGCAGTGTTTGTTAAGGCCTGTCAGTCCATATATTTGAAGTAATACGGTGAATTTCATGAGAACAGCAATAATCGCATATATGGACAGACCCAGCTAGCATTCTACGTAAATCTACATCGGGCCGTCAGCTACCCTGACGGGCCGATGACGGCCCGATATAGATTTACGTAGAATGCTGACTGGGGAGAAGATCCGAATCAGCCAACATTTTTGCACAGGCTTTGTTGTTCCTCCGTGTATTCTACAGTATCCAAGATTTCTGTAAGTTAACAGTGATTGACCTGATCAGACTGTGTCGATTTAGAAGCTGTTCTAGGTCTCCACCAACCACCGAGCAACCCAGTCAGCATTCTACGTAAATCTATATCGGGCCGTCATCGGCCCGTCAGGGTAGCTGACGGGCCGATGACGGCCCGATGTAGATTTACGTAGAATGCTAGCTGGGAATAGGGACACTTTTGTCATGAAAAACATAAGCTGACTTTGGCTTATGCGATCTCTGGCTGTTCAATACAGATTGCGCACATGCGCAGTTTAGACAGAGTATAATCTGTTTGCTCTGACAATATTTGTAACTAGTCCATTTTAAGGGGAATAGATGCACTGTCGGGGGAGGCAACTCTGGCAAAAATTGTTTTAGTTTTCCTCTGAAAAAAGGGGTCTCTTTTAACAGGAAAGACTTTGCTCCCCAGTGGAGTAAATTCTTTGCTTTTAGAGTAAAGCCCTATTCAGAAGGGACGATGCGCAGATAAGCAAAAGGAAAATCACAAAAGTTTTATCAAAATGGTAGACATACCACCAAACATGACGAAAACATACCTATATAATTTTGATCCCCTAAAACCCCACTTTTATACAGTAAAACTGGGGTTTACAGGAGTATACATTATTTTTCTTATTTCTGCTCAAAAACATAAATTGTGGGTACTCGTTAGAACCGCCTCGGCGTGGCAGTTCTAACGAGTACCACAATCTATGTTTTGAGCAGAAATATGAAAAAATATCAGAATTTTTATCTGAAAACTTTCAGTTTTTGGTGGTGAAATTTTCAATATATTTGAATAGGCATGTTTTCGTAATGTGTATCGTCCCCTAAAAAGTTATAGCACTTGTGCTGACCTGACTGCGCATGTATGCAGTCCAAATTGGGCATGGATGGTTCCCATATGTCTGAAGATAGGTTCTATTATAAAAGAACGTACCATATTTGCCCTAAGTATTCGGATACCTTAACTCTTTCGGTGCCAAATTTTAGACGACATTTGTTGTCTGCTTTTCTTTTTTAACAAACTATCGCTTGAAAAGAAGTTTATACGAAAAGTTGAAAGACTGAATGTCAAACAACATAGATCCAGATTAGACGGCTCATATGAGCCTATTATTATCGCCTGTGGCAGTGAAAGAGTTAACGACTTATCATACTTGTGCTAAAATTTGAACGAGTCTATTTTACTACTTGTAGGTATATCTAAAACCTGGTTTATTAGTGGTAGACAGTGCAGACTCTGACAAACGACGCGGTCTGTGGCATCCGATCTAAGTCTATATTGTTTGCTAAGTCCGAATGCTTAGGGAAAAAGTGTAGTCTTTTGTTGTACTGTTTTCGTCTGAAGACAAGGTTTGTCGGTCTTTTGAATTGTACATCGAGGTGGCTTGAATATACTGACAATGAAAAAACAACAATAAGCCTTAGTGCTGGGTAAATAAATAAGAAATGACTATTTAACATGTATTTATTGCATGTCTAGAAGTATTATGTCTATCTTCACTACAATTGGTGTTAGTGCCGTATGGTGACGTAAAACGTCTCCATGTACTTCATTATAGTGCATTACGTAAACATACCTTTTTAATTTTGACCCCCTTGAACTCCACTTTTATATAGTAAAACTGGGTTTACAGGGGTACACATTATTTTTCTTATTTATGCTCAAAAACATAGATTGTGGGCACTAGTTAGAACCGCCTCGGCAAGGCAATTCTAATGAGTGCCCACAATCTATGTTTTTAGTCGAAATAGGAAACCAATATCAGATTTTTTTTCTGTAAAGTTTCAGTTTTGGGTGGTGAAATTTTCAATATTTTTGAATAGGCGTGTTTTCGTAATGGTAGTTTATATTTCTGTCCTTCGGGGTCGTTGAGCTCGTCCAGGGATATTTTTAAAATGACGAGGCCTAATTGGCCGAAACTAGCCTAGTCTGAACCAGAAACTTGGCATGTATTCTGATTTCAGAAATAAGGGATCTTTGAAAGCTTGAGTTAAATGAAAGTAGCAGATTCTGTTTTATTGAGTTTGTTAAGGAACATTGCTGTAAGATAATACTTTTCACTCTTCTTAGTTCAATGGTTAAGTTGTATATCATTTTCAAATAAATCCAAATGAGCTTAGTGATCCCAAAGGACTAGGCCCCGGGGTTATAAAACTTTTTTCATGCTCAACTCAGCTGAGCATGAAAATTTCTCTGGTAATAAGTATGAAAATGCCAACAATAGTAGGCTTTTTCATATTTATTAGCAGAGAAATTTTCAGGCTCAACAATGTTTCGCAAGAAAGAATTAGCAATTTTTAGCAATTTGATATTTATTAGAAGGACAAATTTCATGCTCAGCTGAATTGAGCATGAAAAAAGTTTTACAACCTCGGGGCCAGAAAATATAAACTACACCAAAGTTGAATAGACGGGGAGGCGTTTTACGGACGCTATACAAAATTTAACACCCAGCACGGGACTCATAAAAAACAATAAATAAATAAATAAACGAAAAAAGCATACCATCACGAAAACATGACTATATAATTTTGACCCTCTTAAACCCCACTTTTATATTGTCAAAATTGGAGTTTACAGAGGTACATTATTTTTGTTATTTTTGCTCAAAAACATAAATTGTGGGTATTCGTTAGAACCGCGGTTCTAACGAGTACCCACAATCTATGTTTTGAGCAGAAATATGAAAAATATCAATTTTTTTTTATCTGAAAATTTTCAGTTTTTAGAGGTGAAATTTTCCATATATTTGAATAGGCGTTTTTTTCGTAATGTCTGTTCTATTGTGTCTGTTGATGAACAGTAATGTAATATGTAACACTACTCACGCCTCCTAGCCCATGACCGAGCTTTTTTCTACATTATTATTGTATTTTCAAATCGATCTTACTGGTACCAAATTTTTAACACTGATCACGTCTCCTTAAGGAAGCTATATCGGACATGTGTTTTGTGTGAGGATGTTTGCGTTTTGTGTTTGTAACTTGTGACTTCCGTGTTTTGACTTTTAAAAAATAATAGGAAGTGAACTGCAGGCAGGTGCCTGTGGCTTTAACGTAAAATATACGTGAATTTGATACAGCACAGCCTGTAAAAATGGTAAAAAATAACATACACATATTCTGTCCGATCACACATGACTTCATGTCCTTGAATGCAATTTAAAAGGCAAAACACAAGTCAAAATAAAAATCTAAAAGATTGCCTTTGGAAACAGTGACCACATAACAGATAGAAAATGGGAGTCTCGGTTCAAAAGTCGGAACAGAAAAGTGAAAACTCAAAACATGAACCGCAAAATTCTAATACGAAAACTGTTAGTGACATTGTGTTTTTGGATGACTTAGTTCTGTATCTGCAACTTGAGACTTTCGTGTTTTGACTTTTCAATTTTATGTTTTAAGCTTTTATATAGTAAAACTGAGGTTTACAGGGGTATACATTATTTTTCTTATTTCTGCTCAAAATGTAGATTGTGGGTATTCGTTAGAACCGCCTCGTCGAGGCGGTTCTAATGAGTACCCACAATCTATGTTTTAAGCAGAAATAAGAAAAGTATCAGATTTTTTTGTCTGAAAATTTTCATTTTTGTTTTATGGTAAAATTTTCAGTATATTTGAATAGGCATGTTTTCGTCATGACCTTTTAAAGGACATGATCAAGGGCATAAAGGAATGTATCATGGACAGAACACGTTTTTTAGTTTTGTTATTTTAAACATTTTATATCCTATACGTAGATCTTAAGTAAAGCCTGTGGCACCTGACTTCCACGTGATTATCATTGACCAATGAAATAAACCCGCGCGTTTGTACGAAATTCAGGTAACGGTTATTTATAGCCGTACTATTCTTGTCACTGTGACGTCAGAGTGCCGTGTAGAGAGGGTCAGCTGTAAAACGTGGACTGGGATATTGGCAAACAGCGCGGAGTCTGATCAGGGTCTGCACTGTTTGCTTAAATTACAGGAAGCCAGGGTTATATATGAAATAGTCTTAAGTCCCTGTTCAGGGTCATTTTCCCAGCCTACACTCAGAGGCAATCGACCAGTGCTGTCAGTGCTTTGATTACAAAGGAGTCAGCATTTCTGACTTCCTAATTGCTTCCACGCTTTATACAACACTGCCGCATAGGATGATTAAAAAACTTGATTTAATTGAAAGAACCTTCTTACGAGAAAACTCTCTTTACCTAGCTTGTATTGAGACACATGGTTTTTTCACTTCTAAGGATCACAAACGTTATACTTTGTGGACTTGTGAGGCGCTTTCATTCCTTCTTGATAATATCTTTATTCGGTTTGGTGCTAATACCAATAAGTTTTTGGTGTACCTTGTTTCTGTTTTGTTACGCAAGAGACTTTATGCTGTCCATTTCGCACGAAAACTGGGCCAATATTTTGAAGCATTCAATGTCTCGATATTTGGATGACTTATTGAGCCCATCCTGGTTATTTTGAAAATCCAATACTGCTTAAGCCGGGGGGGGGGGGGGGGGGGGGGGTGGGGGGGCGGCGAGGGTCGGGGGCGTATTCAGTGTTGCATATGAAGAGGTTGCTACAACTTATCCAAAATGAACTGCAGCTAAATAATACTAATACCTCAGATACCGAAGCATGATTTCTGCATTTAAATTTATCAATATCTAATGACATAATCTCTTCTAAAATCTATGACAAACGGTACGACTTTGGCAGTGTGTCAATTTTTAATTTTGGATGGCCATCACGAAAACATGCATGTATAACTTTGACCCTTTTAAACCGCACTTTTATATAGTAAAACTGGGATTTACAGAGGTATACTTTATTTTTCCTATTTTCGCTCGAGGCGGTTCTAACGAGTACCCACAATCTATGTTTGGAGCAGAAATGTGAGAAATATCCAAGTTTTTTTATCGGAAAATTTTTAGTTTTTGGAAGTGAAATTGTCTATATATTTGAATAGGCGTATTTTCGAAAATGGGTGTCCTTCGCGCTACATCCTATGGTGTGTATATTTTTCAGTTAGTTCGTTTTGCAAGAGTTAGTGATTTTAATAATTGAAATAAAAAAACAACTGCTAAACTTCTTAAGCAGGGTACCGATATAATAAACTTCATGAAACATTATATCGCCATCATTCTGAGTTAATGTCAAAACTAACGTTGGTTTGAAAACACTTCTGCAATAAGGTCGACCGAACCTGAAATTTATGGCGACTTGGTCTTTAAATTCAGAAAGATTATTGGCAAAACTGAGTTTTCAGTAAAATTCAAAAAGAGTGTCACTCGCTATCAAAAGATAGGTTACAACAAAGATATTCTGCTGAGAACTACATGCATGGTTGTTAACCCAATTATCGATGATAACTTTGCTTCCCTCTGTAATTGCACGACGGTGGTTCGGTCCTCAGACTAAATGACGGCTCCCTCCTCAATGGTCGGCGACTGACTACCAATATCTGTGGTCGGGATCACTGTGGTCTTGTTTGTGGTTTTCATGTGTTCTGCCTCAGATCACCATTTAGCCCTTTGCTTTGTTTCAGCACAATGTTTTAGATTATGCATCAGGAAAACATACCTATATAATTTTGACCCCCTTAAACCCCACTTTTATATGGTAAAACTGGAGTTTACAGGGGTATACATTTTTTTTCTTATTTCTGCTCAAAGCATAGATTGTGGGTACTTGTTAGAACCGCCTCGTCGAGGCGGTTCTAACGAGTACCCACAATCTATGTTTTGAGCAGAAATATGAAAAAATATCAGAATTTTTTATCTGAAAATTTTCAGTTTTGGTGGTAAAATTTTCAGTATACAATGTATTTAAATAGGCATGTTTTCGTAATGGTGTTTCACTGTGATGTTTCACAGATGTGGTAGAGGACCCCTATGCGGACCGAGCATATATATTTTATTTATAGCTGCTGCAGATTTAAGGGTGAGGTTTCGCGCGAGTAAAACTGGTTTTCGCCCCCAAATAGGTTCCTTACTGACCGTTCTAAGGTGGTTCCTCTCATTACGAAAACATGCCTATTCAAATATATAGAAAATTTTACCACCCCCCAAAAAAATGAAAATTTTTAGATAAAAAATTCTGATATTTTTCATATTTCTGCTCAAATCATAAATTGTGGGTACTCGTTAGAACCGCCTGGACGAGGCGGTTCTAACGAGTACCCACAATTTATGTTTTGTGCAGATATAAGAAAAATAATGTATACCCCTGTTAACTCCAGTTTTACTATATCAGTGGGATTTAAGGGGGTCCAAACTATCAAAACTATATAGGCGCGCTTTCGTGATGTGTTCTTCATTGTTTGTGCGTCTGTGGTTTCACATGTGGCGCTTGTCCTTATTTGTTCCTTATCTCTGCTTCTTTTGCTACCTCGGGAGCTTCGTAATTGTGGCTTTTTCCTCGGTCTTTTCACATTTTTGTTTTCATGTGCACCAAGTATCTTCGGAAAAATGGTCTGCTTTAACTCATTACGAAAACACGCCTATTCAAATATATACAAAATTTCACTTCCAAAAGCTGAAAATTTTCAGATAAAAAAACCCCATTATTTTTCATATTTCTGCAAAACTGAAAATTTTCAGATAAAAAACATTATTTTTCATATTTCTGCTCAAAACATAGATTGTGGTTACTCGTTAGAACCGCCTCGGCGAGGCGGTTCTAACGAGTACCCACAATTTATGTTGTTTTTTTGTGTGCAGAAATAAGAAAAAAATAATGTATACCCCTGTAAACCCCAGTTTTACTATATAAAAGTGGAGTTTAAGGTGGTCAAAATTATATAGGCATGTTTTCGTGATGAGGAAAAAATAAATCCCTCTTTAGTTTGTATGTACAAAACAAAATCATTATATGTATCTTGCAAAGAGTGGGGCTAGTTGTGGATGATTTATAAAAATAAGCTGTAAATGTATAAAGTATACAAACCTTAAACGCGCCAAATAGAACTTCTTTATTTGACGTTTTATATACGTACCTTTCGCTGCTATTCTCAAATAAACTCGTCTAAATGGTCATATGCAGGAATTCTCGTACTACAGGTACTAATCCGCACCAATCGGTCCACTCTGTGACGTCACAGCCTGTCGCTAGTTCTCAGACAGGTAATAGTGTGGAAATGTATAGAATTATATAGGAGTCCATCGTTTAACTAATAAAATCATTAATTTTCAATAATACAAGATATTATTATAACCTCGCAAAAGATGGAAAAATGTATCTGCTTCAATCTGATACCAAATTTGTTGAAATAAAATAAATTTTAAAATGGCCCAGGTTGTAATGAATGTTACAAGGGTTTTCCCTTATTAAGTCTTTGTATTTTACAACAAAAATGAAAAATAGCCTTGATTCAATCGCCCAAAAGTCATATTTTTTAAAATTTCTCCGTTTGTTATAACCTCTCATTCGATAGATCTATTTAATATCTATAGTTAAGTAGTAAAATATTGAATAAATTATTTTATTAAAAATGGCCCACAGGTTGCAGAATATAGCTATATTTGAAAAATGCGGAGCGAAAATGTGTAATGATTACACAGACGCAGGTCTTGTGTACACATGATACTATAGAATGAATTGCAAAAGAGGTTGTAAGAATTGGAAAATAAAAAAGAAATTGGTATCCATTGATAGTATTATAAAGATTATTTAGCTTCAAAAAGGAAAACAAAGATATATATTTATAATAATATAAACTTATTTATTTATTTTTTGTTTATGTCGAATTATGTTTTTATTCGGCAACTTATTGAAGCTTTAATGAAAATTTGATATAATAATTTTTGATCATAAGAAAACTACAAACTGCTTAATTACTTGTTTTTTTTTTTTGTTTGTTTAATAACGAAAACAAAAATGCTTTGTCGGGATACAAGAAAAATACCTAAATGCGCGGCCACTCTTGCGATGTTTTCTTAATAACAATTACTGCTAATGAATACCAATTATCATTACGAAAACACGCCTATTCAAATATATTGAAACTTTTCACCATTAAAGACTGAAAGTTTTCACATAAAAATTCTGATATTTTTTTCATATTTCTGCTCAAAACATAGATTGTGGGTACTCGTTAGAACCGCCTCGCTGAGGAGGTTCTAACGAGTACCCACAATCTATGTTTTTGAGCAGAAATAAGAAAAATAATATATACCCTAGTAAACCCCAGTTTTACAATATAAAAGTAGGGTTTAAAGGGGTCAAATTTATATAGGCATGTTTTCGTGATGTGTCCTTATCTTGACGAAAGAAAACAACGAAATCACTTTTTACATAATTGACATACATGCTTATGCGCAATTTTAATTGCACAGACAGAATCAAATCCAACATTTGATCTTTTTGCATACACTAGCACTTTAATTGACACGATTTGCTCATTTTAGATTCCTGTACATAAATAAGGACTAAAGTACATTGTTCATAATCATGGCTTCATCTAAGTGCGTGCGTGTACAAAATAAATTTGACCATAAAAAACTGAATGAGGGTGAGGCTCTCTCTCTCTCAAACGTTTTTCTCTAAATCTGTGACTAACACGAGTCTCTCCAAATAAAAGCAGCATTAAATATGACGTGCAACCATTGTAGTTCCAGATCAGCATGTGCATACATTTTTTCTCTGATAGAATGTGCAAGCTCTATTCAACATGCGGTGTTAAATATGTATATCTAATAAATAATTTATAATATAAAAAAAAAAATACATTAAAACAAAATGATAATTGATATTATTTTCAGAAATAATTATTAATTGTAGTAATCTTTAGCTGTATATCATAATTCGGAAAATAAATAATCCTATGCTGGTCCTATTTTGTTTCATAAAATGGTTCTCTATCTAGGAAATTAAAACATAATGATACTAATGATATTATTATTATTATTATTATTATTATTTACTACTACTAGTATTATTATTATGTTGTACATCACAATTCCGAAGAATGAATATTATTATGCTGGTCATATTCGAAATGTTTTATTTGTAAAATAGCCACATGGATAGTTTATACTATCGTACATGTGTATTTAGGGGTAAAATATTGCTATCGTATAAACCCTATTAGACACATTAAATTACTATCATACTGAAATTTGATCAAGTCGGTTTGGCTACCTGTTGACATAGCTTATACCTGCTATTTGAGTGGCAAACAGTGTAGACCTTGATAAGGTACTCTGTGATGTGATGTCTGATCAGGGTCACTGCCTTTTGTTATGGTGTGTTTATCAGAATACTGAGGTTAAATGCTTTAAACCACTTTCTCAGTCAGATTCAATAAATTGTTCACACCTTTTCAAAGATTAGCCTAAAGGCAATTGTTTCAAAAACAAACCTGGGATACCAGATGATTCGATTCTACTCTTTACAATACTTGCCCTATGTTTTTAACAAGGCCTAATAGAACCAACTGATTCGTCTAAACATTGCTGGGTAAGTATAAAATAGTGTAGACCCTGAACACATAATGCGTAATGTGACATCTGATCTGGATCTACACTGTTGGCACAGACCTCTCTGTCTAAAAAGTAGGGTAGTAGTAACAGTCATAATCCAAGGAAAACGACATTTTATCCATATTTGCTAACTACCCAACACAGAAATAACACGAGTCTCTCCAAATAAAAGCAGCAACCATTGTAGTTCCAGATCAGCATGTGCACACATTTTTCTCTAATAGATTGTGCAAGCTGTATTCAACATGCAGTATAGACTCTGATCAATATATTTCAGCGGACACACAGACTAATCAGGGTCTACATTGATCGCATAATTCAAAAGGCCCATTTTTTTTAAAGATTCAATCATAATTGTTTCTTATTTTACTTGAAGACATCTCAAAGTTCTTGAAACGATCAACAAAACATTTTACTTTCATTTATATTAGCATTAAAAACAATTGTTCAAACATATATAAATACAAGTTAAATAACAGCACGTTGTTTATTTTCTGGTTCCATTTGTCTACTCTTATTATCATTATCCAGTGGGAACTAGAAGCCTCAGGCCACTGGACAAGTTAATAATGGCTAGATCTATAACTCATGCAATAAAAACAAGGTGGTCAAAACACCAAATGAACATCAACATTTGAAAAGGACCATTATGACTATGATCTAAGCTCTAAGAATATGGGCAAACAAAGCACCATCTTTAACTGTGTAACTAAAGAAACACTGATTACTGTAGAATATATTGATTAACAGTGAAAATCCTGATCAGAGTGTGCAGATGCGCTGACTGATCTGGATCTTTAGTGTTTGCATAATACATAATTTCCCTTTTTTCATAATCTGACACAACTGCCCTTTATCTGAGACAGGTCACGGGATCCTGCAATTCTGAGATGATAAGATAAAACTTGAAATAGCATATGCTACCTTAATTTTTATGTAAGTTTTTTGACAGTTTGTCTATTTTTTTTTTTCTTAAGTTTAAATGATTGTTAAACAACATTCATGTATTAAGGGAAAAGTGATGATGATATTCTTATTTTTCCCAGAAAGTAGACTTTGACATGTCATGCGAATTGTCTCCAATAGGGACAGTTTGTATGGACTGTCAAACCTTTTTTTTTTTCTTTTCTTTTTTGTGGGGGTGGGGGATGGGTAAAAAATTTTAACCCTTAATCTTTTCCACTCTCTGGGCTAATTCAGCAGCAATAAACTGGTGATATTTGTTGAATTTTCCCCAGAATTTATCACTTTCTGGGCTAATTCAGCATGCGATAAAGTGGTTATTGTTTATCCAGAAAATAGGATTTGACACTTCATGCAAATAGTCTTTATTGGAGATAATATTCATGAAAAGTCAAATCATGTTTTGAAAATAAAACATACAGAGGATAATTTCAGGATATGTATTTGATGATTGTATTTTTTTCTCTCCATAAAAACATATGTTGTGGGTACTCATTAGATGAGCCTCACCAAGGTTCTTCAAATGAGTACTCATTACATGTTTTTGCTTCACCGAGGTGCATCAAATTAATACCTACAACATATGTTTTAATGGAGAACTGGAGAAAATTATCCCAATTCTTTTTATTCATTCATTCATTTGTTTTTAAACTATTTATACTTAATTAAATTTTCCCATTTGTTTTCTCCAGGTGAAATGATCGTTTTTCTTTCAAATATTGTACCGAACCATCATCAGTAATTAAATACAACCTTAATTAATTAACTCATTTGTTTTCTTAGATTAACTATTGTTCTTCATTTTAAAATCTTACTGAATTACCATTCATTAAATATAACACATTTTTTAATTTATTAATTACTCTTGTTTTCTTAGGTTAAACTATTGAAATTCGTTTAAAAATCATATTGAATTATTTATAACTAAAAACAAACTTTTTATTTAATTTGAAATAATAATAATAATAATAACAATAATAATAATAATAATAATGATAATAATTGATTTTCATCAATTAATCAATATTTTGTTATTATCATTATTAATTAATTCTTAGGTTAAACTATTGATATTCTTTTGAAAATCATACTGAATAATCTGCTGAA
This sequence comes from Anodontia alba, assembly GCA_964016985.1. Taxonomy (NCBI): domain Eukaryota; kingdom Metazoa; phylum Mollusca; class Bivalvia; order Lucinida; family Lucinidae; genus Anodontia; species Anodontia alba. Next base: position 3,112,358 of record OZ024833.1, read on the forward strand.
ATTCATTCATTCTAACTCGGACCTAGTCCAGTGTATATTGGGTCCAAGATTCTAAAGAGCATCCATACATGATTTAATCTGAATTGTAGTAGTACTGTAGGTGTGTGACACTGGGTTGATTACACACCAGCTACACAGGTAAGACGACGCTTACGGACCTCCGATCAAAGGGAATTAATCGAAGCCTATCTAAAATGGAATATCGATAACCTGAGTGACAGTTCCTGTAGTACGAGAATTCCTGGTAGTGAAAACATCTGGACAATAAATTCGACACGATAACTACACTATCGTTTCCAAACACGAAGTACTTCTTTTAAGTCAAAAAATCAATGTCTCTTCGTTCTCCCACAATATGGAGGTTCAGTAATTTGTACCTTTAACCCAATATATAGTTTTGTGTTACAGTGAACCTTCGTTACAACGACATCATTTCTTCCCAAAGACATTGCCATTAAAATGAATTTGCTGTTGTACAGAATACTTAATGAGCAGATTGATATGAAAGAAAGGTCTTGTTTTGTTCTTATTTCCTCATAGAACATATGTTTTGGATATTTGTTAGAATCGCCTCAATGAGGCGATTCTAACAAATATCCAAAACATGTTTCTTTAAAGTAATAAATACAATATTGCTGCATAATTCTTGACTACGAGCGTAATTGTTACCTCTTAAGCAAAGGTTTCGTGACAGTCAAAGTGTCATTATAACGAATTTTGTCGTGTTGTATCGAGCGTCTGTATAAAGAGGGCAATCTATACCTTACTTGGGGGGAAGGGAGCCGGTAGCTTGGTTTAGATATATGTTCTAGTTGTGGATATTTCGGTTTGTTCACTCCGCCTCTCAGTATTGGCGGTTGACTGCGATCTGTGGCATTTCCTGAAAGTCTCCATTTTGTTTTGCAGTTTGTTTGTCATTTCTATTAGTCTTTGGTACTGCATGAATATGTCTTTATGCATCTATCAACCAAACTTTCTGTTTTCAATATGTATTTTGTTTCTAGATAAGAGGAATATTTCCTTATTTCTCTACAAAAAAAAAAAAAAAAAAAAAAAAAAAATAATAATAAATAAATAAATAAATAAATAAATAAATAAATAAAAAAAAAATAAATAAATAAAAAAAAAACAGATAAAGTCAGCCCTCTTTATACTGACATTCGATATAACGACAAAATTTCGTTATAACGACAATTAGTATGTAAAGATTCCTTAGCCAAAATGAGGTAGACAATTAGAGATATTCAGGAATATTGTATTTAATAATCCAAGAAACATGTGTTGTGGATATTTGTTAGAATCGCCTCGCTGAGGCGATTCTAACAAATACCCACAACATATGTTTCTTGGAGTAAATAAGGGGAAAAGGCTTTTTATCATTTATAATCCCGGTACATGTTGCGATTCTATATAGCGGCAGATTATTTTTAACAGCAACATCTTGGGGGACATATGCTGTCGTTTTAACGAGGGTCCTCTGTATTGTGATGTCTCATTTAGAACGCCTGGTAGAGCGTTTAATGTATGTTTAGGATGCTAAGCTAGTATTTTGTTGTTATTCAACTTAGTTTTTATAAGGAGCATCACGAAAACATGCCTATATAATTTTGACCCCCTTAAACCCCACTTTTATATAGTAAAAACTGGAGTTTGTAGGGGTATACAATATTTTTTTCTTATTTCTGCTCAAAATATAGATTGTGGGTACTCCACGCCGAGGCGGTTCTAACGATACCCACAATCTATATTTTGTGCAGAAAATATGAAAAATATCAAAAAATTTTTATCTGAAAATTTTCAGTTTTGGTGGTAAAATTTTCAGTATATTTGAACAGGTATGTTTTCGTAATGAACATAGGCGCCAAGATGGTTGCTTTGTTCTTCTTTTTTCATATGACTTTAATAGGAATGCACTGTTCTGTTTTGTCATGATTTGTTCTACAGCTATTCTTTCGGTTCCTTTGGAAGGCTGTTGTATGTGTCCTGTTCTGGGCAATTTTACTTATTGTCCATGCGTTGATTATAATTCATAAAGAGTTTTGTTTCACTATTTTCATTCGTATTGCAGACATGTATCTATAATATGTAAATTCAGACTATATGTTTTGGTAGCTCAGCTGGTAGTGTTTTCATACAAGAACACCGATGGTGGGCTCGATTTTCCTATCCCAGCTAGCATTATTTATAAATCTACAGCGGGTCGTTATCGGCCCGTCACCTACCCTGACGGGCCGATAACGGCCCGCTATAGATTTATGTAGAATGCTTACTAGAATGTTATAAATTATATTTCTTTGTCATTTTTACTGTGTTTGTATATTACACTTACTAATTACAATTCTTACAAGGTCATCATTTGAATTTACTTGGTAGTTCTTTATAAAGAAAATGAATGAATTTTAGAGTTTTAGATTTCCCGTTTTAAAATGTATTGAATTAAGTTTTCATTTCCGTCTTATTTGTTATGATTTAAACTTGAAAAGTAATTAAATAATTATGATGAAAATATCAACAGAATGTTGATGCAGTTTTTGTCGTGATTCGAAACTCAGTAAATACGATTTATTGCGGGTTCTATGTTAATTTGTTTATTCAACCATATGTAAAATGAATAAAATATTTTAAACCAATATACGAAGTGAATTATTTTCATTTCTATCCATGATCTTCCAATTACAGCTTACCTAGCCTTATTTCATTATTTGCCTGTTCATTCTACCATAATTCTATTTCAACAAGCTTACGCTAATTTGTTTGATTGATCGAGAGACTATTCTAAACGGCATCTATTTTTCGATTTAGAAAAGAGAAAAATGTATTCACGAACTTATCATAAATCCCTTTGGGCTTTATTTCTTTTTTTTGAGAAATTCACTGGCGCTTACACGTCGATAAAACTCACAAAAAAAAGAAATTTATTCATGGGACCTGAGTATCTTTATTGTGTTTTAGAACTTACTTTTGTTTACTGCAACCGCATACTTAAATAATATGGGCAATCTAGACATTTAGATTGTATGCCTACAGGTTTCTTTCGGGATTTAAGAAAGTCCTCTTTTTTTTGGGAGTTGCAATTGATTCTATCAAATTCATTTGGTCTTCCACCAAAAAAAAAAAAAAAAAAAAAAAAAAAACCTATAGAACTGGTTTATTGAAATACCATACATATCATCTTACTTATAAGAAGTATGCCAACTTTTAGGAGCACAGTTTTGGATTCAGGGTTAAACTTTTTGTATAAACTACAGTTGATTAAAATTAATTGTCATTTGTTACAGATGCAATCCAGTAACGTAACCCGCAATAACCATATGTTATTATTAAAGGAATGCATGACATTTTGTAGACATTATCGATATGTAAACGGTATATCCTTCACAAACAAAATAATGCCCGAAGCTTGGCTATGTCAACGTTACAATCGTACGTAAAATATAAGCTCAGTTTAGACAAAAATTTAAATAATTAAACGAATAAATAAATAAAAAATGAAAATGAAAATAAAATAAATAAATAAATAAAATCAAATAAATAAAGAAATACTTTAAACAGTCCTCCTCAGTAGATTTATCTAAGTATACAAACCGTTTAGAATTTCTTTGACCTTTCAAATTGTACTAAATTAGTGTAACTGATTCTTATAGAGGAATTGTCCTTGAGGGCAGTGAACATGCCTGAGCAAACAGTGTACACCCAGATCAGACGCCGCAGAACGCGGCGTCTGATCCGGGTCTACACTGTTTGCCACTTACACACACACACTCATACACACACACAAGAACTTAAGTGTCGAAGTTTTCTAGGCCAGACTAGCTCATTTCAGGCTTTCAGGCACTTAGGCCTCATCAGTGACCTTCATATAAAATTTTCAAATCCCGGAATTATCTCAGTGCTGACAAATAACCACTCCTTTTGTGTTGTAAGCTTTGTTAGTTTGACGGTCGCCGCAACATCCTGTCGAAAAGAAATTCTTAGGCTCTGATAGCTGTGTCCCAGTCAGCATTCTACGTAAATCTATATCGGGCAGTCATCGGACCGTCAGGGTAGCTGACGGGCCGATGGCGGCCCGATGTAGATTTACGTAGAATGCTAGCTGGGGTATAGTCACACTGAATTAGTGATATCCAAATAAGGCCTTTTAGTAGGAAATAAATCAGCGCCTCATAGAAACATGTATCCTTGCAGATAGATATATACATAATTTGAGCCATCTTATGACAAAGCCAAAAAAATGGCATGTGCGCCCAGCGAAGACTCAGATCAGCCTGGGCATCCACCCAATCTTATCAAAGCATTCGCTGTGCGCTCATCTGGTAGCTAAGAACCCAAGCTTTCTTCATACGGACAGCGAAGACTCTGATCAGACTGGACGGATGCCGGTACAGTGGTGGTTTGACTTTCTCACCAACATTCACTGCGGTTAGTATCTGGAGGGTGACCGCGATGCCAAGAAGCTCATATTTTTGGAGACGAGGGTAGAGTGACTGCTTTTTCACGATGTTAAGCAGCATTCGTGGCGGTTAGTACCCGGATAGGTGACCGCGATTGCTTTTTCACGCCGTTAAGCAACATTCGTGGCGGTTAGTACCCGGGTAGGCGACCGCGATGTTTGACCTCGTAAAAGACCCGGCAAACGCTACAGATCTGAAAGCAAACAAATTCGTGTGAAGAATTATTAAATTTTAGCAAGTCCTAAACGTGACTTCTTATACGCGTTTAAATCACAACGTCACGTGACATTCTGCAATCGTCGCTGGAGGACACACTGTTCTGACAACGCATAACGAAATAATGATTATCTAAATATATATTTTAGAACTGTGCGGAAATGGATTTCAATGATAACCAGGCATGCAGTCTATTCTCCTAGGCATTCGTGTCTATATAATACGTATAGTCAAGTTAACCCTCAAAGCAGATTTGTTTTCTGGTGTTCTGATCTGATGTCTGGCGCCAGTGCTGTCAGCCAGATCAAATTTATGCTGTCAACTAGATGTGTTTGACCCCTATTTGAAAGGCATCCTTCAGAGAGAAAAAATATAAACTTTTATGGGCAGCGCCATGCGAAAACGTGTCTTCGGGCACATGCAGGCATCGAAAGCCCAGATCAGCCTGCGCATCCGCGCAGTCTGACCAGTGCCGTCACCGTCCGCTAACAGAATTATTGGATACTACAGAATGTACGAATGGATAGCACAGGCCCGGCTTATACTTCGCGCATGCGCAGGGTGATCTGAACTGTGCATTCTGCGTATGTTCGAAGTCACTTTTTCGCATAACGCGGCCCATAATATAACTTGCACGTGTATATCATGTGACCATGTAACTAATATTAGAAACATTAAAACAAAGAAAACTTCTAAGTTACCTGATAATGGTTGAACTTACAGTCATTACCGTTTTTACCCTGAGTATTGGAACACCTTAACACCATATTTGTTCTAAAATTTTACCACCTGTTGATGTATTTAAAAGTAGTTCTGGATAAGTGGCAAACAGTGTAGACCCTGATCAGACGCCAAGTTAGTCTGGCGACCCCCAAAAAGGGCGTTACGCAAACAGAGCAGACCCAGATCAGACGCCGCAGAATGCTAAGCTTGAAAGATTTGTTGCCATTTATTGCCATGTTACGAGGGTGAGTCAATAAGTAGCCAGCCTAACTTATTTCCGGTTGAGGTCCACCTCTTCTTTTTCGATGTAAATTGCCCTCTAGTGTGATGCACTTAAACCAACGGTGTTCAAGTGCCATCAGCCCAGAACTGAAAAAGTCAGGATCCTTTCCATAGACCCACTCCTCAACTGCCGTCACGAGTTCTTCATCTGACCGTAAATGAAGTCCACGGATATCCTTTTTCAAGTTTAGGAATAGGAAGAAGTCGCTAGGAGCTAGGTCAGGCGAATAGGCAGGATGTGGTATTAATTCATACCCGTTTCGCTCTACAGCATCCATTGCAACTTTGCAAGTGTGGACTCGCGCGTTGTCCTGTTGCAGCAAAACACTTTTAGAGAGTTTACCTCGGCATTTTTCACGGATGGCGGTTCTCAGCTGATCTAACAAGTTTGCATAGTACACTCCAGTTATTGTACTTCTCTTGGGTAAAAAGTCCAACATAATAACACCTTTTGCGTCCCAAAATACTGTGGCCATCACCTTGCCAGCAGATGGTTGCGTCTTGAACTTCTTTGGCCTCGGGGACCCAGGCCCTACCCACTGACGACTCTGAGCTTTATTCTCTGGCTCATAATAATGAACCCAAGTCTCATCTACAGTCACCAGACGCAAAAGAAAATCACCTTTTGACCTAAAACGCTTCAACAAGGCGCTGCATACTGATGCTCTGGTTGCCATTTGCTCATCGCTAAGGGATTTGGGGACCCAACGGGCTGTTAGCTTGCGCATACCTAAACGATCATGTAAGATTGTTGAAACGCTACCATGTGAAATGCCTAATGCCTGCGCTATTTCTTCCACCTGAATTCGCCTATCAGAGTATACCAGATCCCAAACGTTCTTACACATTTCTTCGTCGGTGGCATCCAGTGGGCGTCCAGACCTGGCTTCATCTTCTAAAGACGTTCTACCGCGTTTGAACCCCCCTACCCAGAATTTAACCTGAGCATAAGATGGTGCAGAAGACCCATAAACATCGGCTAACTCGCCGTGTATTTCCTTGCCTGTTTAACTTTTCAAATACAAATACCGAATTACAGCACGGTACTCAACTTTAGATGAAAAGCATGCCTTTGCATCACTAGCCATGTTTGACATTCAATATCTTATTAAAGAATGACTCGATACGCGTGTAATTTTGTACTCATGTATAGATCATATATTGAAACAAAGCATGAAAATCTCTCCATCTCCATTGACCGTCTCGATCCATCGGAAATGGAATAGGCTGGTTATTTATTGACACGCCCTCGAAGGATGGCAGACAGCCTTTGCTGGCATGAAGTTGCCTCCTAGGTATCAAATACCTTTCGAAAATTGGGGTTACTACGTAAGGTAAGAATTTACTACCACAGGTAGCAATATTTAAGTAAAGAATTTAATTCTTTGTTTTAAGGATATCCACCGCCACCACGCCTCCCCACAATTTGATGGCATTTCAGAGAACTGTTTCTTGGAAGTGTATCCTGGTTGGACACACAAGGAAGACGACTTTTTGTGGCTTCCCGTTTGCTATCCTGCACACCAATACATTTTCTGTTGGAGTAGAAACCTTTTCAGAAGGTGACAAATCAATATTGATAGAGTTGCCTCCCCTGATTACCCTCAGACTATATTTATTTTATTGCAAATCGCCCTGGCCAGCCGCATCTTAAATAGGTTAATCGCACATCAAACACGGGAATTAATATCTAACCCAGCTTAAGGGGACTGACTACCAAGTCCCAGACAATTTTACTATTGACATAGTAATGGTGCATCTGGTAAAGGGATCGTTCACTTCCATACCGATTTCGATCTTAATCCATTGATATCGTGTCCGCTATGTAAGTCAAAGACGCTTTGGAATGTTTTATGATGCTTGATAGAAATGTTAAACAGGACCAAACAAAAATGCTTACAAAAAATGAGAACTTTGCCTTTCTTACGTTTGGCGTTATCTCCCTTTGTTATATTTGACAGTGATTATGCATTGATTTCGTGTCACCTCTGTAAGTCAAAGACCCTTTGGAACATTTTTATGATAATTGGTAGAAATGTAGAACAGGACCAGACGACGTGTCGCGTACAAGAATGACAACTCTGTTTTTTTTTCTTTTGGAATTATCTCCCTTTGTTATACTTGACAGTGATTGTGCATTGATATCGTGTCCGCTCTGTAAGTCAAAAAACCTTTGGAATATTTTTATGATACTTGGTAGAAATGTAGAACATGACCAGACGACGTGACGCGTACAAGAATGACAACTCGGGCTTTTTTACTTTTGGAGTTATCTCCCTTTGTTTTGTTTGAAATAGATTTCTTGTCTGCTCTGTAACTGGAATACCCTTCAGAATATTTTGACGATACCTGTTAGAAATATTGAACGGCCAGAGGACGTGTCGCGTACAAGAGTGCCAACTCTTCCTTTCTTTCTTTTGGCGTTATCTCCTTTTGTTATTTTTGACAGTGATAATGCATTGATTTCGTGTCAACTCTGTAACTCAAATACCCTCAGGAATATTTTGATGGTACTTGGTAGAAACGTAGAACAGGACGAGACGATGTGTTGCGTACACGAATGACAACACTGCATTTCATTTTTTGGCATTATCTCTCCTTGTTATTTTGACAGTGATTATGTCCCCGTTTACCAAATGGTTGGGTGGGTGGGTGGGGGGTGCATATTGTTTTTTGGACGGATCCTTTTGCCGTCAGTGTCGTTGTCGGCATCATGGTCAGTGTAAAACTTCTTGTCCGCTCTGAAACTTAATACCCTTTGGAATATTTTGATGAAACTTGGCACGAATGTAGATCAGGATGAGATGACGTGTCGCTTACAAGACTGACAACTCTGGCTTTCTTACTTTTGGAGTTATCACCCGTTGTTTTATTTGAAAATGATTTCGTATCCGCTCTGTAACTCAAATATCTTCTAAAAAATTTCGATGGTACTTGAAATGTAGAATAGGATGAGACGACGTGTCGCGTACAAGAATGACAACTCTGCCTTTCTTACTTTTGGCGTTATCTTCCTTTGTTATATTTGACAGTGATAATCCATTGATTACGTGTCCGCTCTGTAAGTCAAAGACGCTTTGGAATGTTTTATGATGCTTGGTAGAAATGTTAAACAGGACCAAATAAAAATGCTTACAAAAATGAGAACTTTGCCTTTCTTACGTTTGGCGTTATCTCCCTTTGTTATATTTGACAGTGATTATGCATTGATTTCGTGTCACCTTTGTAAGTCAAAGACCCTTTGGAATATTTTTTTGATAATCGGTAGAAATGTAGAACAGGGACAGGCGACGTGTCATGTACAAGAATGTTTTTTTTTTTTTTTTTTTTTTTTTTTTTTGAATTATCTCCGTTTGTTTTGTTTGAAATAGATTTCTTGCCTGCTCTGTAACTTGAATACCCTTCAGAATATTTATCTCCCTCTGTTATATTTGACAGTGATTATGCATTGATTTCGTGTCCACTTTGTAACTCAAATACCCTTTGGAATATTTTGATGGTACTTGGTAGAAATGTAGAACATGACGAGACGACGTGTTGCGTACAAGAATGACAACTCTGTCTTTCTTTATTTTGACATAATCTCTCTTTGGTATATTTGACAGTGGTAATGTATTGTGCTCTGTAAGTCGAATACCCTACAGAACGTTTTGATGATACTTGGTAGAAATGCAGAACAGGATGAGAAGACATATCACATACAACAGTAACAACTCTGGTTTTCTTTCTTTTGGAGTTATCTCCATTTGTTTTGGTTTTGAAATTGATTTCGTGTCAGCTTTGTAAGTCGAATTGCCTTCGGAATACTTTGATGGTATTTGTTAGAAATGTAGAACAGGATAAGATAACGTTTCGCGTAAAAGAACGACAACTCTGCCTTTCTTACTTTTGGTATTATCTACCTTTGTAATACTTGACAGTGATTATGCATTGATTTCGTGTACGCTATGCAAGTAGAACACCCTTTGAAATATTTTGATGATACTTGGTAGTAATGAAGAATAGGACCAGACGACATGTCATATAAAAGAAAAACAACTTCGGCTTTTTTTTACTGTTGGAGTTATCCCCGCTTCTTGTGTTTGAATTTGATTTCTTGTCTATGCTCTGTAACACGAATTTCCTTCGTAATATTTTGTTGATACTTGGTGGAAATGTAGAAGAGGACGAGATGTTGCGTACAAGAATGACAACTCTGGTAGGGATGGGGTGGTGGTGGTGTGTGTGTGTGTGGCGGGGTGGGGGGGGGACATTTGTTGTTGTTTTTTTGTTGTTGTTTTTTTTTTTTTTTTTTTTTTTTTTTTTTTTTTCTAAAAAAAAAATCTTTCCTAATATTGTTTTAGATGACCAATCTTTTGGTTTTAACTGCTGTAGAAGGATTTAATGGTAAACAATTCTATTGATATTTTACGTTTAGATTTGAACGATGTAAAATGATTTAAAATGCATTAAAATTGGTTATGTATTTTCGCTTTAAATGATTCAGTTGTTTTATGTAAAAAGTGTATTCAAACGCTGTAAAAGAAAAACCCTGTGAATGCATAAATTTTGGTTTAATTTTTCAGAAATCATTTAATTGCACTGGGCTTCATTTTAAGAACCTATATTATAATATTGAAAAAAAAAAGCAAAAAAAAGCTCCCCCCTCCCACCCCTACCCCCACCAAAAAAAAAAAAAAAAACATGCTATTCTTCGTCGCTTATCTCCTATTTTTAAGATTGTTTTTGTTTTATTGTTTCCATATTATATTTTTTTCTGATGTCACAACTTACGTCGTCAAACAAAACGTTAACGTTATGACGTCGACGTTCAGTACCTACCACATGAAACGCTAGACGGACACAGAGCATGTGCATCCGCACAGTCTAATCAACGCCTTTGTTATTCCGTTTTTAGACTGTATAATGTCTTTGGTTTTTACAATAAATAAGGAAAGAAATAAAGCGCATGGTTAAACCTCTACCACTCAGCAGACGACAAATTGGTGATATTTTTCAGGAAACAAAATTTGGCATTTTATGCAAATTGTCTCACGGGGATTTTTTAATGTAAATAAAAATTAAACCAAAATTTATGCATGTACAGGTTTTTTTTACAGTATTTGAATAGCTATTTATATAAGTAAAACATCTAATGCATTTAAAGCGAGAATACATCATAACCCATTTTAATGCATTTAAAATCATATTTTATATCATTTAAAATCTAAAAAGAAATTATAAATGAAATTGTTTGCAATTTAAATCAATCAATAGCAGTTACGACAAAACTTTGGTAATCTAAAACAAAATTATTGCACGTACATAAGAATTTTCCATTCAAATAATTTAATGTATCATTTAAATGTAAAATTTACGCATATAAAACAAAATTTATCAGCTGACTAATGACTCATTAAATATTGCAACATATAACGCCATAAAAACTCGCGTACGTTTAGCTAAATTTTCAAAAAAATAAAAAATAAAAAAATAAAATAAAATAAAAATAAATAAATAAAAAAAAAAAAAATGAAAGCACCTGACCAAGCTCTGTAAAACTTGCAAATCTTTATCAAATACATCACTAATGCATAATTTTGCAGACGTATACATTCAGAAATAAAAATATTTCCTTTATAAATCTCGCTTTTCGGGATGAGAATTTGCATGTTAATATGTTTATTTCATGGCATTATCTTCTTTAAGAAGCAGGTTATTACGAAAACACGCCTATTCAAATATACTGAAAATTTTACCACCCAAAATGAAAAATTTCAGATAAAAAATTCTTATATTTCTCATATTGCTAACGAGAACCAACAATCTATGTTTTTGAGCAGAAATAACAAAAATAATATACACCCCTGTAAACCCCAGTTCATATTTCTGCTCAAAATATAGATTGTGGGTACTCGTTGGAACCGCCTCGGCGAGGCGGTTCTAATGAGTACCCACAATTTATGTTGCTTTTTTTTTGTGTGCAGAAATAAGAAAAAATAATATACACCCCTGTAAACCCCAGTTTTACTATATAAAAGTGAGTTTAAGGGGGTCAAAATTATATAGGCATGTTTTCGTGATGCAGGCAAATATAAATGTTTACTAGAGCCAGTGAAGTTGACTTTAATTTTGTAATGCCCTGTATCAGTTGCATGTTTGCCTGTACCTATAGAGAACTGTTCAGCAGACTGACGTAAATAAGACAAGGTTATTATATTTATTGTACCTACTTCGCAGTTGCTCTTGAACTTTTATATAGATTTAATCAGACTAAAGCGCGACTAAGAAATTCCAAACAAAAAGTTTGGATCTCGTTGTGTGAACAAAATGGCATTATAGTCAAAATTTGGAAATTTTATCGCCGATTATTCAGAAATATTTGAGGCGCGCAATGCAAAAAACGTGTCTTCAGACAAATGCGGACAGCGCCAGTCCAGATCAGCCTGCACATCCGCGCAGTCTGATCAGGGCCTTCACTATCAGCCAATAGAATCACTGGATACAGAATGTATGAATGGAGAGCAAAGGCCCGGATGATATTTTGTGTATGCGCAGGATGGTCTGAATCTACGCATTTTATTCATGTCTGATAACACTTTTTCGCTTGACGCGGCCCATTTGACAAAACGCTTATTTTTATGGCAAGCTAACTGCCTGTAAGTAAATTTATTGCCAAATGAGATGTTACATGAGATAATGGACCTTCAGACGTGAACAAAACAATCAGCGATTTTTACTCAGATTAGCATGCACATCCACGCTATATGATCAGAGTCTTCGCTCTCAATCTTCAAAAACATTGACTCCTTCGCTATCCAAAGAGCCACCAGCGAAGACTCAGTTCACAGATTACGCGGACGCCATTTATGCCTAGCGTCCCACAAATGGGACATTGGCAAACTGCGTAGACCAAGATCAGACGCCGCATGATGCGGCGTCTGATCTTGGTCTACGCTGTTTACATTAGATATAGAAAATTCTATAAAACCTGGTTATAATAAAAACTAACCAGGTACCCCTTATATTGAAAATGGACCAGTCCAAAGAGTTAAGGCAGACGGGTCCATTCGGCATAAATGGGTTAAGGCTAGTCTGAATCTTCAGGCTTCTCTGAGTCGGAGCATGCATGTCCAAAGGTCCGTTTTCTCACATTTCGACTCAGATGGATTCAATATCAGGGTGTTTCTACAAATTAAGTATATATGCAAATAATATTTACCACAATGATACTAAACCATCCCAAGTCAGTGTAATTTTAATCCTTATCACTCTCTTGGCAAGTTCAGCAGATCGCATTTTAATTCTATATTTTTTATTGTCCTTAGAAAATAGAGGCTGATATTTTATGCAAATTGCCTCAGTAAAATTTGCATAAAGCGTTAAACACTATTTTCTATGGTCAATAAGAAAAAAGATATTTCAACATGTCGTATGCTGAAATCTTTTCCCAGCATACAAAACAATCAGACACTGGCAAAGAATCATTTCGTTTTATGATAAACAAGTTTTCTAAAATGATAGAAATAAACAGCGTATTTACGCGTAGAAATGGTAATACCCAGAAAATGCGTAATGTAGCAATGTATTACGACAATTCCTCAAAAACAAACGAAAAGAAACTCCAACAGAAGCTTTGCTTTGACACGGTTAGCATCAATGCAGTTTTGCGTATCTAGGGTGTTGGGGTGGGGTGAGGGTGGGTGGCTGGGGGTGGGGGCGGTGGGGGGGGGGGGGCTTAGGTTTGGGTGAATTATGGCTTCATCACGAAAACATACCTATATAATTTTAACCCCCTTAAACCCCACTTTTATATAGTAAAACTGGGGTTTACAGGGGTATACATTATTTTTCTTATGTCTGCTCAAAAACATAGATTGTAGGTACTCGTTAGAACCGCCTCGGCGAAGCGGTTCTAACGAATACCCACAATCTATGTTTTGAGCAGAAATATGAAAAATATCAGAATTTTTATCTGAAAACTTTCAGTTTTTGGTGGTAAAATTTGCAATATATTTGAATAGGCGTGTTTTCGTAATGTAAGTGACACTCTTCCACGGAAGCCAGTTCTATAAAATGTGTTTTATATCTCCTCTGAAAATGGGTCTGTTGTAACACACACACACACACACACACACACACACACACACACACACACACACACACACACACACACACACACACACACACACACACACACACTGCTCCTCTTGGGAGAAAATACTTTGCTTTTAGAATTAGACTACTTTTCAGAAGGGACATGGTGTGAAAGTAACCAGAGAGTCAGTAAAGTTATCGCCCTTGTAAAAACCAGGGCAATATCAACTGGGTGTATCCAGTTCCCTAAAACATGTTTGACGATTTCTCAACTCTCCCTGTTAGCCTTAACGCAGTTTTAAATGCACGGAAAGGACGGCGTTAGTGGATCAATAAAGAAAAATAAACATGTAATATGTTATTACTGTCATGAAACACAGATGAGAACTAGGGTTGAGTAGACATTTCGTCTGCTGCCCGACGATCGTCGTGTAACAGAATAGGGCAGCAAAGCTGAAAAAAAAAAACAACAAAAAAAAAAAACAAAAAAAAAAAAACATAAACAAGTCAGTCTATCGCATTATATCTAGGTTATATCGTATTAAACCGATTTACGAAAATACGCCTATTCAAATTTCTTGAACAATTCACCACTAAAACACTGAAAGTTTTCAGATAAAAATTCTGATATTTTTCATATTTCTGCTGAAAACATAGATTGTGGGTACTCGTTAGAACCGCCTCTCCGAGGCGGTTCTAATAACAAGTACCCACAATCTAATTTTTGAACAGAAATAAGAAAAATAATGTATACCCCTGTCAGCCCCAGTTTTACTATATAAAAATGGGGTTTAAGGAAGGGGGTGGGGTCAATATTAGGCATGTTTTCGTGATATTGAAATGTTATGAGAAAAAATCAGACTTACAAACAAGTCTCCTGGGTTTCTACATGCAAGTCACCGTAAAAACTCTGGCTCCGATATAACAAGTTTATTAATTTAGTTTAATGATAAACTGTAGAAAAAAGTTCACCGAGCTTTATGATAACGATAACTTTTTTTTAGAAGCTTAGCAGTTAAAAGTGTATTATGCTTGTTACAGAAATAAACAACAAAAAAAACAAAAACAAAAAAGCGTATACGGACCCCTCGTATATAGGAAATATCAAATATGAGTCACCGAATTGAAGTAAAATGATTTCTTTTGTTGTGTTTTTCTGTTAGAGGTTCATAATTAACACTGATCTTCAGAGCAATTTGAAATTCTATGGTATTCAAAAGAAGACAGATATTGTACGCCTCTGATCAAAGAGCCAAATATTAATTAACCATTCTCCTGCTAAACCAGGATATATCTTGCCTTTGCAAACAGTGTAGATCCAGAAGCCAATTGACCTTGATCTGCACTTCTTGCCATTCAGTATCTGAATTTGTATCGACAACCTGGATCAAGTAATCTGACTGGCTGAAAATCAGAAGTGGACGGGGCATCTTAATTCATCCACCAGGACAAGGTTAAATGAAGTTCCCGAATTTCACAATCTCAGAAAGAGCGAACGAAAAGGAATGAAAAAGGCCGAAAGCCTGAACATGTAGAATAACAGAAGCAAAAGGCAACGAACTGGATGGAACAAATATAATCCGCAGACAGAGGCCACAAGTAATACAAAGAACCAATATACTATCAAATTCACAAAAATCGTCTTAGAACGTTCAGCGGTTTAAAAATCGCGGGACTGTGGCGGGTAATGGGGAATTATACTTCATCCTAAGTTTCGACATAGCTCGAAATACATAATATTATTCAGGTTTGTTTCCTTTGTTTCCTTTGGACAGTCCAAATTTATTCTACTCCCAGGTTTCATGAATTGAGCCTCCGCACGACAAAACCTACAAAAAGACTTGTGCGACCAGTGACGACTCAGATCAGCCTGCGCATCCGCGCAGTCTGATCAGAGTCTTCGCTGATCGCATGTGAATTCTACAGTCTCCGGGCTAGCCAAAGAGAGATAAACGAGAACCCTTGTCGTACTGGGTGGATGTACAGGCTGATCTGAGTCTTTGTTGGTCACATAGACCTTATTGTAGGTTTTGTCGTGCGCTGGCTTAAATATGGTATTTAAATACGGCATTGAAATATGGTACCAGAAGGTGGTGGTTCTGGTGTTGTCCGCCTTATGGCTACTCGCTGAGAGACTCTTTTCCTGTTTTGTTCGTTGTCTTACTGTTGTTTTAGTGGATCCTTTCAGTGCGGTTTAAGGGGGTCAAAATTATATAGGCATGTTTTCGTGATGCCATTTAAATTCAGTCTTGTGATGATATGAAAAAAAAAAAAAAAAAAAAAAAAAACATAACAAAAATATCATTTTCTGTATCCGCTTGCTCCAGATATGAATGTTGGTCCACATTAGTTTAAGAGACATAACAAGCTGAACATGACAGAACAAAGAAAAACTATGATATTGTTTCGATGATGTTGGTTCCCATTACAAAGTTCCTTGCTGCACGAGCAATATTCAGTCAAGTGATCATTGATAGTTTTTGTCTTGCAGCCGAAAGTAATCTTGAACGAGGTGGTCCCTTTGAGACTGCAGTTCCTTTTGATTTCTGAAATTAAATCAAACTATGCATTTTAAACGTATAATTGTTGTTAACTTTCCAATATCAGATAATGCTTATATTAGCCGGGGCACATCATTTTCTACAAGACTGCATGTAGGCCCTGTGAAAACTTAGATCAGTCTGCACGAACGCGCAGCTAATCAGAGTAATCGCTGTCCGCGTAAAGACGCTTTGGATCCAGTGGCTACCGACAAAGTGCCCTGCGAAGACTGACCAGTCTTCGCTGATTCGCAGGCTGATCAGCGTCTTCGCTGGGCGCAATGCTGAAATTCGAAATGTTGTGCACCGGCTCATATAGAAAGTAAAATTACGTCAAAAATCAATTTGAGTCATTCTGTTGTAAGTAATCATTCGATTATTTGTCATCCCTTGGGTATTATCACAATAATAATTTTATTATCCAAAGTTTCTTGTCAAACCAATTTACATATCATCAAAATTCATATAAAATTCTATCGACTTAATTGGTCGTAACAAAATTGTTGTTGTGTTCAAAAGCCTTTCATCGATATGCTGGTGTGTTACTCTATTTGCACTAGCTTATAAAAATATCATTCATCTACCAAAGATTCTCCCAGTTTTATGTATTGATAACACTTAACCCTCTCACCCTTGGAAGGACATGCCCAGTATTTGTTTGTGTTGAGGTTTTACGGCCCCAGTCAACCCAATGGGGTCATGTCGAGCGCGGTCAGTTTACCTAACCACACGTTTACTGGACAGGCTTAGTCCTCTAAGCGGTTAACCAGTATTGTGCACATTCTTTCGCCAGAAACTGACAATTGCCCTTCTTGAATCAGTGGAAGGGAGAGAATGACCGTAGAAAATATTTCATGATCAATCTCCACGAAAGAATGTTGCTGACCTCGGCGGGGGTTGAACCCGCGACCTCCTGGTCTCCAGTCGGACGGAGCATCCAACTGAGCCACCGAGCCACCGAATGCCCAGTAAGCATTCTACATAAATCTATAGCGGGCCGTTATCGGCCCGTCAGGGTAGCTGACGTGCTGATAACGGTCCGCTATAGATTAATGCAGAATGCTAGTTGGGTTTTCAGTTTCTGGCGAAAGAGTATGCGCAATATTGGGTAAACGCTTAGAGGACTAAGTCTGCCCAGTAAAAGTGTGGTTAGGTAAACTTGACCCAGGTGGGTTGACACGGCCCGTAAAACCTCAACACAAACTTTCACTCCCGAGTTCCTGAAGCGATCTCTTCTATCTCTGAATTTGCACAGGTCCATTGTTGAAAATAGGAACTTCAGTCTAAACTGAAAAAAATGCCAAATAGTGTAGATCCTGATGAGGTGGCTCGTTACGAATCGTCTCATCTGGATCTACACTGTTTACATAAGTATTTGTGTTGGTCTGCAGAGTTGAATTTAAGAATTTTGATGGAAGATAGTACTAAAATGGACATGTTTTATGCACAAAGTGGTTTTTCGATGCATTTTACACTCTGGTATGGACGATTTTCCGTCATTTCTTACAAGGGAATAAGTTTTGTGACTTCCTGTTTGCTTTTTTGTTTTTGCGCGCGTAATGAACCCCCTAAAACAGCATACAAAAGAACCAATCGGCTCATCTCGTATGATTCCGGACAGGCGATCCTTCATTCGGTGTAGTGTAGGTTAAGGAATCATACGAGGTTTGGCGATTGCTCAAGAATCTTTCAATGTTTTAATGGGAGAAGATACACGTTCAGGGGAGATAATTCTTTTAAAATTATTTTGCCTCCTTTCTGAAAAGTGATTTTCTCTAAAAGGGAAAATATATCCATTACCCTTAAGTACCCCTGAATCAAAAGATTTTGGGTAAACCAACTTAATATTGTAAACAAGCAACCATAACGAGGTAAAACAAGTGAAGACTTGTGAGACGTGCACACTGTATACTGGTGTGGAAGGAGTACTAAACTTCAATCTGCTAAACTTAAAAAGCAACCGACATTTAAAACAAAACAAAAAAAAACAAAAAAAACTCATTATCACCATGTTTTATAGAAATTCATGTAATAAATGCAAATAATGTAGACCCTGGTCAGCTGCCACGTTCTGTGGCGTCTGATTTGGGTCTACACTGTTTGGCAATGTCCCATCTATGGGACGCAAGGCATAAATGGGTTAAACAGCGATCTGCATTTTAAAATATTTTTTTTTTGTCTTATTTTCCCGCGAGCGGCTGACATTTCATCCGATTTGTCGCCAGCCCTATATACAATGTACTGGGAAACATCAGAAAAAATGTCGGGAATTCGTCTTGCGCTGATTTTGTCGGGCTAATTTTGTTCTGAAGGTTATAAAAATGATTCATTTTTTTACAGTACAAGTATGAGATGCCAACTGCTGAATCTTACCGTGAGTTTCTTTGATGACCGTTTTATGACAAGTGTCACAGTTATCCACGATAAAAGAGGTGTTCTTGGAAGTAAGTTTGAAGTCGGAGCCGCACTCATCTGGGTTCTCCTTGGAACTACATTTATAGCAGCGGATACTTAAACTGTCAGGAGCTGGAACAAACCAGTGAAATAAACTTAAAACAAAGCAAAAATCCTCTTTGCAGCATCAAATGCTCAGCGTCCCATATATTAAACAATAGAATTCCTGTTAGTTAACACTTACCATGCTTTGGGCAAATTCAGCAGACGATGGACTAATGATAATGTTCTTATTTTCCAAGAAAATAGGATCTGAAACTTCATGCAAATTGTCTCCTTAGGAGACAATTTGCATGAAGTTTCAAATCCTATTTTCTAGGAAAGATAAGAAAAAATGTTTCAAAATGTCGTCTGCTGAAATGTTTACACAGCATGCAAAGAGTAAGATAAACATAAACCCTTTACCCATTTATGCCGAGTGAACTCTTCTACTTACACTCTTTGGACAGGTCCATTTCCTATATAAGGGGTGTCTGGTTAGTTTTCATTATTACCTTGTTTTGTAGGAATTTCTAAACTTGTGCAAACAGTGTAGACCCTGATCAGACGTCGTGCTCTGCGTCGTCTGATCTTGGTCTACACTGTTTGCCAATCTCCCATTTATGGGGGCTAGGCACAATGGGTTAAAGTGCCAGTCACAACTGCAGCAAACTTTTTTTTATTACATATATATTTTTCAGTGAAAAAAGATTTGATATTCATGTGAATCGTCTGCTGGACGACTTGCAAACAGTGTAGACTCTGATCAGACGCCACGCAGGTCTGTCTGTCATAATACTTACGGTTTATACTTTAAATGAAAACAAGAGTTTTAAAAGTTTGTTTTAAAGATTGAAATACAGATTAAATTAAACTTTGAATTTAAACGTACAATAATGTAGATGAATCACATGCAAATTATTATTTTCTTTGTTGTTTTTTTAATTTCAGTTTCCTCTATAAAAAAAGTTGGACGGCCTTTCGAAATATTGACTATCTGCATTTCATTTTATCATTGACAAAAGCGTTGAAATGTTCAACAAGTACTGTTTATTCAATTCACAATTTCAATAGAGGCATGTAACTGCAATGCAAAAGGAATGACAGTAGGATAGAAAAGATTGTAAGAAGATTTTAAACGTACAGAGTTTACCGTCAGCTGATAAAAAAAAAATTCCAAAATCATATATAAAATATATACTAATAAAAATGGCCCTTCATCACGTAAACAAATCTATATAATTTTGACCCCCTTAAACCCCACTTTTATATAGTAAAACTGGGGTTTACAGGGGTATACATTATTTTTCTTATTTCTGCTCAAAAACATAACAATCTATGTTTTGAGCAGAAATATGAAAAATATCAATTTTTTTTATCTGAAAAATTGCCATTTTTTGGTGGTAAAATTTTCAGTGTATTTGAATAGGCGTGTTTTCTTAATGTAAAAAAAGAGAGCTAATACAGTACTTGTATATTTTGTAACCACTAATAGCTTGATACTTAATGATTGGGTGCTAGGCTGACGATTCACAAGAAATGAGCCACTTGTCGGAAAAACGTACCTTCGGAGATGTGCGCCCAGTGAAGATTCAGATCAGCATGCGCATTTACACAGTGTGATCAGAATCTTCACTTTTTGTATTTCGGATAGCCGATGCAGTTTCTTCATGCAAACAACGAAGACTCTGAACAGACTGCGCAGATGTGCAGGCTGATTTTAGTAACTTCTGGATGCACATGTCAGAAAGTACGTTTTCCCACGCTGCGGCTCAACTATCAAACCTTATTTTCTCTGAAACTAAACAAAGAAAACAAAGCAAAACAAATCAAAGTGACGTTAGCTGTATTTGGGCTTAGCGCTTTAAGGGATAGATAGATAGATAGATAGATAGATAGATAGATAGATAGATAGATAGATAGATAGATAGATAGATAGATATTGCATACCATTAGTTAAGATCAAGACCACAGGGAGAAATATTCCTGTTAAATACGCTGAGAACATGGTGTAACAATAAAACTTCATCAACAACTGAATTCAACCCAATTACAACATATCATATTTACCCTAAATATTCGGACATCTTGACTAATTACCATACTTCTCCTAAAATTTGAACAAGTCCGTCTGCCTACCTGTTCATTAGTTTAAAAAGTAATTGCTAAATTGCAAACAGTGTAGACCCAGATCAGACGCCGCGTTCTGCGGCGTCTGATCTGGGTCTACACTGTTTGCTCAAGCCTGTATGTCAGAATATTTAGGGTATATGCGGTATTAACCATGAATAAGCCCGTAATCATAGAAAAATGTACCTAATGTCGTGTGCGCTCGGCAAAGACACAGATAAGTCTGCTTATCCGCGGTCTGTTCCGGGCCATCCCGTTCGCCTGTAGAGGTCTAGGATTCTTGGCAAAACACAAAGCGGCCAAAAAAGATTCTGATCCGATTATTCTGATGCACAGGCTGACTTGCGTCTGTACCGAGGTACAATTTCTTTCGTAACGGTCAGAAGATGTCCGGATTTAATACATCTTCCGGACAATTAAAAGCGGTATGATTATAATTATTGAAGTCTAACTAAAAGGGGTTCATGAAAATTAGTTACTAGTTCGCGCATGCTCAGTGCGCAGACTGATCAAGATTTCACTTTTAGCAATCAAACCTGTCTTAAGCAGCCACCCATGGGAAGCTTAAAATGTGGCTGCTGAAGGCAGGTGGCTGCTTAGTACAGTTCAAATACATGTATATAAGTCTATGAATTTTGGGGCAATTTTTCTCTGGCTGCTTAATACAGGTTGGCTGCTTAATAGAGGTGACCACTAACACAGGTTTGACTGTACACTCTTACTTTCCAGGTTTCCAGTAGGTGAACTTTGAAGACCCTAACCAGACTGAGTGGATACGCAGGCTGAGCAGAACCTTCGTTGTTCGCAATGTGCAGTTGCATGCCCTTTTAAATTGACCGGCAAACATGAAATCTTTATGGGTAGGCCCCTTTACGCAGTGTTAAGCCTTTACCACTCGCTGGGCTAATTCAGCAGACGACAAATTAATTATATTTTACTTATTTTATTTATTTAACGTAAAAACAGGATCTAACATTTCATTCAAATTGTCTCCATTGCAGACAATGTGTATGAAATGTTTTCATGCGATGGTCTCCTTTGGTGACAATTTGCTTGAAATATCAAAAACATTTTTTTTTCCTGTGAAAAATCAATATGATCGTACCCAGAGTGCAAACTCCTAAAATGTAGCGGTTGAGCTTATAAAATTGTTTCTAATTTGCTTGAAAACAGGGATTTGACATGTCAGAAGTTGATAAAGTTCGCATGAAAAGGCAAACCCTTAAAGAAAAAAAAAAAAAAAAAAAAAAGAAGAACACTATCATTATTCTGTTTTCTATATTATGTTAGTTTCATTTTCAACATTCTAAGGCCTTAGGGAAACAAAGAGATCAAGTTGATTAATAATTTCGTGAGTAATTAAGAGGCCACTTATATAGTAAATAGTACCAACTTCTGTCTGTATGTTACGTTTTAGAAAATGAGCTGTATTTTGTTAATGCGTGTGCGTGTGCATTTGTGCATGCATGCACGCGTGTGTGCGTGTATGTAACGTACACATTTACAATTGTTTATTCCGGACTAGGTTGTTGAAGATGGATATTCCTTCAATCTACGAGATATTCCTTATAAAATACTGTTATAAGTTTAGGACAACTTAAAGCAGTGCCATGGTTTATTTGTTGAACGCCATAATTTCTCTTCAAATTCGTACAACCTAACTCCTTGTCTTATTTATCCTGTAAACTGAGCACGTTCATTTCCTTACCTGGTAATCTTCTAATTTAAATAAAAGCGTTTGTTTATCTGACGGTCACAGACACAACCCAGCAGGCACATAACGTTAATACAACGTCGCCTCAAAGTCGATGCATCGACGTTGAGCCGACGTTATTTAAACGTCATGTGCCCGCTGGGAGTTGTGGTTCAGCTATACAGCTGGTACGAGCACTGGGAAATCACAGACTCTGCTAGTATTGGTAGCACACGACATAACTTCTGTCTAAATTGAGCTCTAATCCATTTACTGATCAGATTCAATCGCAACAGTCTATATGTTCTGCGGTGTCTGATCTAGGTTTACAATGTGTGATCAGGCCTGTTTGTCCAACGAAATAGGATTGTTACGGTATTACATCACAGAATAACAGTCGCATCTGTTTTGTAAGGTGAAATGATACCATTCTACTAGAGGTAAATACCCACTAAACACACAACCTCGTAATAATGTCGTTTTGTCGTCGTTGTGACGTCATGACGTTGCAGCGACGCCGAAACAACGTTATTATTACGTTGTGCGTTTGCTGGGTAGAAAGTATTTTCATCCATTCTCAGTGACCATCATAATCTTGTAATTATAGTTCTAAAGTTGTGTATTCACAGATAACTGAAGTCTGCTGGCCAGAGGACCTAAAGGCCTGTCCTAACTCTTTCATCCCTGAGTTTCCAAAGTGGACTCATTCATTCTTGAATTTGGACATGTCAACTGATGCAAATAAGGATTTAAGGATTTCAGTCTAAAACACACACACACACACACACACACACACACACACACACACACACACACACACACACACACACACACACACACACACACACACACACACACACAAAAATAGCAAACAGTGTGTGTCCTGATGAGCTCCCATATGATGCTACACTATTTTACAGGTACATGTTTTGGTCGGCCGGGTTCAAGATGTATCTGAGTCATTGATACTACCCAGCAGGCACACAACATCAAAATGACGTCGTATCAACGTCGATGCGACGTAATCACGTCGCATCGACGTTGATACGACGTCATTTTAACGTTGTGTGCCCACTGGGTAGGACAATGGTGTGTACTCTTGTTTTTTTCAGCGTGGAATTTTTTTTCTTCATAAATATGGATAAGCTAGAAATGGTGTTTGTAAAACACTGTGCCCCCAACTATAAGCTTGCCTCTAAAGATAACACAATCTAAAAATGGGCCAATCTACAAAGGGCCATAACTCCTGAAATATTTTTCAGAATTTATTCAAAGTTAAGAAGGTCATTTTCTCATCATTACCAATCTATTCATCAAGTTACGAGGCTCTAGCTCCAACAATTTTTTTAGATATTTTGCTTACAAGGGAAAATGCCCAAATTTACAACGAGACATTACTCATGCCCAGAAGCAATAGGCCTCTCCAACTTCCTTCTCATCACTACCTATCTATTCAAGTTATGAGGCTCTAGCTCCAACAGTATTTGAGATATTTTGCTGACAAGGGAAAATGCCCAAATTTACAAAGAGACATTACTCATACCCAGAAGCAATAGGCCCCTCCAACTTCCTTCTCATCACTACCTATCTATTCATGTTATGAGGCGCTAGCTCCAACAGTATTTGAGATATTTTGCTGACAAGGGAAAATGCCCAAATTTACAAAGAGACATTACTCATGCCCAGAAGCAATAGGCCCCTCCAACTTCCTTCTCATCACTACCTATCTATTCATGTTATGAGGCTCTAGCTCCAACAGTACTTGAGATATTTTGCTGACAAGGGAAAATGCCCAAATTTACAAAGAGACATTACTCATACCCAGAAGCAATAGGCCCCTCCAACTTCCTTCTCATCACTACCTATCTATTCAAGTTATGAGGCTCTAGCTCCAACAGTACTTGAGATATTTTGCTGACAAGGGAAAAATGCCCAAATTTACAAAGAGCCATTACTCTTGAAATATTTTTCAGAATTTATTTAAAAGTTAATCAGGTCATCTACTCATCATTAATAATCAATTCACCAAGTTTCAAGGCTATAGTTCTAAAAGTTTTGAGATATTTTGCTGACAAGGTTAAAATGTCCTAAATTACAAAGGGCCATAACTCATTAAGATGTTTTTAGAATTCATTCAAAAGTTAATCAGATCCACACATCATTACCAGCTAATTCACCAAGTTTCAAGGCTCTAGCTCCAACAGTTTTTGAGATATTATTCTGACAAGGATAAAAATGTCCAAAACTACAAATGGCCATACCTCGTGGAGTATTTTTCAAAATTTATTCAAAAGTTAATTTGGTTGTCTACTTTTGAAATATTTTTCAGAATTTATTTAAAAGTTAATCAGGTCATCTACACATTACTATCAATCTATTCATCAAGATTCAAGGCTCTAGCTTCAATAGTTTTTGTGATATTTTGCTGACAAGGGAAAAATGACAAAATCAACAAAGGGCCATTAGTCATGAAGTATTTTCCAGAATTTATTCAAAAATAATTCAGGTCATCTACTCATCATTACCAATGAATTCACCAACTTTCAAGGCTTTAGCTCCAACAGTTGTTGAGACATTTTGCTGACAAGGTAAAATGCCTAAAATTACAAAGGCCCATAACTTATTAAGTAATTTTTTTTTTTTTTTTTTTTTTTTTTTTTTTTTTTTTTTTAGAATTTGTTCAAAGTTAATCAGGTCATCTACTTATCAATACCAATATATTCATCAAGTTTCAAGGCTCCAGCTTCAATAGGTTTTTAGAAATTTTGCTGACAAGGGAAAACTGCCAAAATTTACAATGAGCCATTACTCATGAAATATTTTTCAGAATTTACTCAAAAGTAAAACAGGTCATTTACTCATCATTACCTATCGATTCACCAAGTTGCAAACGGTTTTTGAGAGATTTTGCTGACAAGATAAAAATGCCAAAAATTACAAAGGGTCATAACTCATGAAGTATTTTTCAATATTTAATTAAAAGTTAACTAGGTTGTCTACGTATCACTCACTACCAGTATATTTATCAAGTTTCAAGGCTATAGCTCCAAAAGTTTTTGAGATATTTTCGCTGGCAAGGTAAAACTGTCCAATTTTACAAAGCTCCATAACTCATGAGGTATTTTTCAGAATTTATTTAAAAGTTAATCAGGTCATCTACTTATCACTACTAATCTATTCATCTAGTTTCAAGGCTCCAGCTTAAATTGTTTTTAGATAGTTTGCTGACAAGAGAAAAAGGCCAAAATTTACAAAGGGCTGTTACTCATGAAATATTTTTTTCAGAATTTAAATATAAAAAGAAATAATCAGGACAGCTACTCATCATTACAAATCAATTCATCAAGTTTCAAGGCTCTAGCTCTAACAGTTTTGAGATATTTTGCTGACAAGCTAAAAATGCCCAAAATTACAAAGGGACATAATTCATGAAGTATTTTTTTAAAATTTATTCAAAAGTTAATCAAGTCGTCTACTCATCATAACCAGTCACAACCAGTCTAGTCATCAAGTTTCAAGATTCTAGCTTCAATAGTTTTTGAGATACTTTGCTGACAAGATTGCGTCCATATTGTTTCAAAGTGCAATAACTTAGGAAAGGGGCATAATCGAGTGAAATGTACGTATCAGCTATTTTTTCATGAGGAAATCATATAAGAAATTTCAAAACAATAGCATGCACGTGTCTAAAAGTAATGCTTATGCATCAAAAAGTGAAACGAACGGACGGACGGGTGGACGAACGGACGGACCGACGAACGCCCCAGAAGCAAAATGCCCTTCAACTTCTTCGAACTTGGGGGCATAACAAAGTTACCAGGAAATGCCACAGTTCCGAAGCAAGAAAAGCCTTTCCGAAGCACTGAAAGAAGAATAGATGAGGAACAAACAATGACAAAATATAAGTGAAGATACCCAGAAAATGCCATACTCTCGAAGCTCAGTCTTCCCCAAGCAATGTTTCGATCGAGTAAAATTAATTTAACCCTAGTCCTGCTGGGCCCGGATATGCCCTGGTTTTGCAAACAGTGTAGATCCAGATCAGTTGGCTTCGGAATCTGGATCTGCACTGTTTTCCATTACGTATGTGAATTTGTATTAACATCATGTATCAAGTAATCTGACTGGCTGAAAATTAGAAGTGGGCGTGGAATCTTAATTTATTCAGCATGACAAGAGTTAAGCCCCAGTAATTTTTTTTCCTGCTGATTTTGTAAGGTGCTTCCTCTGAATTACTTTTTTACATTTGTGTATCGTTTATTGCATTTCCACCGTTTTGTCATTGTTTATTCCACATCTCTGTTTGTTGGTATCTAAACTCTATATATGCATTTTATTTTTAACCCATTTATAGACTCTTCTACCTTAAGTCTTTAGCCGGTCCATTTCTCCATTTCTATTATAAGGGGTATTTGGTTAGTCTTTATTATTACCATGTTTGGTGAAAAATTCTATATTTACTGCAAACAGAGTAGAACCTGATCAGACGCCGCGTGATGCGGCGTCTGATCTGAGTCTATACTATTTGCGAATGTCCCTTTTATGGGACGCCAGGCTTAAGCGAGCCAGGCTTAAGTGAGTTAACCTTTACCACTCTCTGGGCATTTTCAGCAGACGACAAATGGATGATATTTTTCTTATTTTTCCCAGAAAACAGGATTTGACATTTCATGCAAATTGTCTCCTTAGGAGACAATTTGCATGGAATGTCAAATCCTGTTTTCTGGTAAAAATAAGAAAAATATTTCAAAATGTCTTCTGCTGAAAATTTTACCCAGAGTGCTAAGCGTTAAGTTAAGCGGTGGATTAATTTTCAGTTTTCTCGTTTTACGATGTCGTAAATATTAGCCATTTGAAAGAAAAATAAAAAAAAAACAAAAACAAAAAAAAAAAAAAAAAAAAAAAAAAAAAAAACAGGCAGCTGACTGGTGGTAAAGTAGCTTTATTCTTGAATATTATTCAATATCCACTGATCACGACTGTTACCATTATTACTAATTATCGTCGCGCAGACTTCTTTTCCTATCTTCCTTTCTTCTTCTCTTTCTTTTCTTTCTTTTTTTAATCTTCTTCTTTTCTTTCTCTTTCTTCCTATCTTGCTTTCATTATTATTGAATTGAACAATGAATTATTCATGAAAAATGTTTACATACGTAGTATAATTTATTCAAAGAAGCATGATATGCTTGTTTTCAAATCCTGTATGATTGTGCCGTTGTATTCTGTCTATGTACTTAAATGTAAATGTTTTGACAAATTGAAATAAAATATTGTTTAAACCAATATCCGTTAATTATTTCGAACCAATATGTAGGTATATGGGCTACTGAAGGGACTTAGACTGGTTTAAGCCCCTTTCCTCACCTCATCGCGGTAGTGCTGCTATTGACCTTTGCAAGGCAGTTTCTCTATTGCAGTTCTTCTTTGTTCGTGTGTTGATGGTTTCATAAGTTTGGCATTGTGTGTTGTTCAACTCACAAAGCAACTCTCTCTCTCTCTCTCTCTCTCTCTCTCTCTCTCTCTCTCTCTCTCAAGAAGGTGATCACAACATGAGACAAAAACCACAAAAAAAAAAAAAACAGAACCAAACACAAAAAGAGACATGGAGAACTCATAAATATTTTATAAAATCGAAAAATAATGCTATTCCTCTTGCTTCTAAAAACGGTGGTATATTCTCTGACAATAAACCAAGGCAGATACACGGAATTCTTTTTCCTAATCGCACAGGGTAATACACCAAAACCTCTTTATAATACTAATGACGGGATCCAATGCAAAAACCGTGTTAGCTAAAAAACCGTGTTGTATTAAAGCAAAAATAATTAGACGCTTTGCAAGAAAAAAAAAAAAAAAAAAAAAAAAAGAACACTGATCAAGAATTCAGCAGTAATCACTACAACCAAAAATACCTGACTATAGGCAGCAAATGCTATCCTTCGGAGCTTGTTTGTTAAGAAATCAAGTCTCAAAGTTGGCTTATTCATTACCAAAACACGCCTATTCAAATATACTGAAAATTTTCCCACCAAAAAATGAAGACTTGGTAAAAAAAATCTGATATTTTTCATATTTCTGCTCAAAACATAGATTGTGGGTACCCGTTAGAACCGCCTCGACGAGGCGGTTCTAACGAGTATCACAATCTATGTTTTTGAGCAGAAATAAGAAAAATAATGTATACCCCTGTAAACCCCAGTTTTATTATATAAAAGTGGGGTTTAAGGGGGTCAAAATTATATAGGTATGTTTTCGTGATGTTTGCAAAAGCGCTGTAAAGAAAAAAGTATTGTGGGCTATTTGCCCGCCTCTAAATACTTTGAGTACTTTGATCTCTATATAGCCACAATATATATATATATCAATGAACTGACCCCGTCCGGTTCTCATTTCAAAATCCGAACTCTTGCTTAGCTGCTTGCCCAAAACGTACTGATTGCCTGAGTGAAAACCCAGGATAGACCCGGCCCCGAGGTTACAAAACTTTTTCATGCTCAAGTCAGCTGAGCATGAAATTTGTTCTCCTAACTAATAAATCTCAAAATACTGACAATTGCATTTTTTTTTCTTGCTAAACATAGCTGGACATGACATTTTCTCTGCTAATAAATATGTAAATGCCAACTAACGTTGGCAATTTTTATATCTATTAGAAGAGAAGATGTCATGTACAGCTGAGTTTAGCATAAAAAAAGTTTTATTACCTCGGGGCTCGATCAAACTGTTGTTTTAGTTCATCTGAACTTTGTTCAGGATGGACCATTCTTATTGAATGAATAAGATAACTAAATAAATATTAAACAAAATAACAAGAAAGAATGAAACAAATAAATTAATTACCCTCTAAGTAAATCAATGTAAATAAGTGAACTGAGGAACTAATACAATCAGATCCACATCAAGTTCTCAACATCAAGGAAAGACAGACAAATGCAATTAAACAGCCTCAAAAAAAAAAAAAAAAAAAAAAAAAGATGGTAAGCAGAGTTGGCAACCCTTTCCTAAAGAGGACGCAACGCTGTTACGCACACATAACTAGATATATCTTAAACTTACGTAATTGTTAAAAGAAAAACATTTGTAAGCGAAACACTACAGAACATTTAACAAAAAGCACTACAATAAAAGTACCGCCTTGGAACGATTAGTAATAAATTACTATGTGTGTGTGTGTGTGTGTGTGGGGGGGGGGGGGGGGGGGGGAGGCGGGGGCTATGCAAGCAAGCTCCACAGAATACCAACCCCCGGCCCCAGAGGTAAAACACATATCACATATTTGTGCTGTCCTCGTGGAGGTCTTCTAACATCCTGATATATTACAGGCAACAGATAAATCACAGATAAAGTTTATAGCATAGCAACAGATAATGCGCTTTTTTATCCAAAAAATGCTGATATCTTTCTTATTTCTCAATAAAAACATATGTTGTGGGTACTCATTAGAAGCGCCTCGGCGAGGCGCTTCTAATGAGTACCCACAACATATGTATTCGTCGAGAAATAAGAAAAATATTATGTGGATACCCCCTCTTATCTGTAGCTATGCAGTATAGTGTTAATAAGGGTAAATACGGACGAAATTTATACCTCAAGGTTTTAAGTGCCAGTGATTCTTGTGTGCAGGGGTTACGGGGCTGGTTACCGGTTCTAATGCAACTTCATTATTTTCTTCTGAATTTTCTGTGCGCGCATTTGTTTTAATGGCATAAAATCCTTGGAATAAAGAGAAAACGCGTGTCACCCGGATCCGGGGAAATATGGACAAGGTGGGCAAAGTACGTACAGAGAGAAGGGAAATGTGTACAACATTATAAAATATAGATAACCGTTAAGAAAGTATGGACACTGAATAATTAATAATAACAACATGACAAAAACGAACCTTCTGACATGTGCATCGAACGAAGATTCAAATCAGAAATTGTCCACACGAAAAAAAAAAAAAAAAAAAAAAAAAAAAAAAAAAAATACACAAAAAACAAAACAAAAATAAAACATTGCATCCTTTATTACCGAACATTACGAAAATACGCCTATTCAAACATATTGAAAATTTCACCACCAAAAAATGAAAATTTCAGATTAAAAAAATCTGCTATTTGTTCATATTTCTTCTCAAAACATAGATTGTGGGTACTCGTTAGAACCGCCTCGGCGAGGTGATTCTAACGAGTACCCACAATTTATGCTTTTGAGCAGAAACAAGAAAAATCATGTATACCCCTATAAAGCCTAGTTTCACTATATAAAAGTTGGGTTTAAGTGGGGTCAAAATTATATAGGTATGTTTTAGTGATGAATGAGTGAAAATTCTGGTTAGACTTCGCGAATGCACGGGCTGATTTGAATCTTCGCGGGGCGCTCGTGTCCGATGGTAAGTTTTCTGACGTTGTGATCATATGTTTAAGCATTATGTCAGTATATATCAGTTGGCTGAATACAAATATCTTTTCGTAACCAGGAGTGAATGTCTTTATATGACTTTCTGTAGTCATTCAAATTATTCAGTCTCTTACATAATTCACAATATGCCTTTTGTGACACCTGTTGCTTTGGTAGTGATCTAAAATAATCTTTTCTTTTTAAGTATGCAATATAACGTTCTTCATCCCTAGATAGGTCCTTTAGAAAGTATGCCAGCTGAGCGGGGCTTTTAAAGTCTCCCGCATCTATATACGTTCCTTCTGGCAGATGGTTCCGGTAATTCCGTGCACCTCTTACCACTGTTATAATATCCTCATTAAACCAGTTGAATTCTTTTTCCGTCACATAATCGTTACAGAGAGAGTTTTCGAAAGAAAGATAAAAGAAATAGTTTCTTATAATTGACCTTCTGCATTCTTCGCTGTTTTTCTTACAAACTTTCGTCGTACATTTACCGAATACGTCTATGTGTATATGTTTTTGCATCATTTTTACATATTTTTCACGTTTACTAGCTGTTATACAGTGGCTTACAAGCCATGATGCTAGTTTTGTTTTCTGTCTGAATATAGTCCTGTAGCCTTTTCCTACTATACCAGATGGAGCGCTTTCCTGTAGTGCTGTATTTATGGTGCCCACTAGTTTGGTCTGCGTTGTGTTCGAAGAAGACAACATATCTCCATACGCTTGAGGAAATCCGGGAAGCTTCACGATTGAGCCGTATGTGTTTGGAATATCTGAATCCAGTCTGTACGTCATAGTCCAGTTGAAGAAATTCCTCCATTTTGGATTTAATAGATTTGTCACATGAAGGTATTGGGGTGCCTCAACATCAATAAAAACAAAAACTTGATCAGGATCACGTCTCTTTGGAGTAACACCTGGCATGTGATTGCCTTGGAAAAGAACTGCGTGCGCATCAACGAAACCGGAAGTAGTGCCTGTGAATCGGACATGACAGTTGTTATATTCGCATTCTGACATTCTCACTCTTTTCATTTGAGTTCTTAATCCAGTATGAAAAGGGTGATAAAACGCAATCTTTATTGTACGCACTTCTTTACGCTCTACATTTTCTGACATGTTCCATAAAGATACCTTATTTGTACTGACGTTAATTGCTATTCTGTTCACTTCCAGTTCTTTATATGAGGTTGGTTTTGTCATGAGGAATACCACTAGTTTTATAATCAAAATCACAGTCAATATCAACACAAAAGTCCGCCTTTGCATGCTTGTTTCCTCTCATTCACCAGGGAATGACCATGTCACTTTTTCAAATAAAATACATATCAGTCGGGGCACAGCATTTCCTTCAAGATTGCATGTGCGCCCAGTGAAGACTCGGGTCAGCCTGCGCATCCTTGCAGGCAGTTCAGTCCGCTATCCGTCTGGAGGCGTTTTTAATCCTTGGCTAGCAACATAGTACCCTGCGAAGACTCCCAGCAGACACATGACGTCTATACAAAATCGCATCAACGTCAATGCAACGTCATGAACGTATAAACGTCATACTGTCGGTTGGATGATCCTAGTGAGTAAATGCGCAGGCTGATCGGAGACTTCCGTGAGCGTAATGCAGTTTTGCAGGAAATGCTGAGTTCCGGCTCATACAGTACGCGATTATGACGACGCTTTGAAGCAGTGGTCCCTGAACTGACCTCATATGCTCTCGTCTGTGTGTATTCGTTCGTCGCATCACGGAAACATACATGTAGCTATATAATTTTGACCCCCTTAAACCCAACTTTTATATAGTAAAACTGGGGTTTACAGGGTATATATTATTTTTCTTGTTTCTGCTAAAAAATATAGATTGTGGGTACTCGTTAGAACAGCCTCGGCGAGGCGGTTCTAACGGGTACCCACAATCTATATTTTGAGCAGAAATATGAAAAATATCAGGATTTTTATCTGAAATTTTTCAGTTTTTGATGGTGAAATTTTCAATATATTTGAATAGGCGTGTTTTGGTAATGGGTTTTAAACTAGCAGAAATTTTGAAACAATGTTTTGCAAGATAAAAAAAAAATAAAAACCCAAAACTTATTTAACAGACTGTTTTCTCACAGTCATGTTATTTTACCAAACCATCACTGTTATATTCATGTCACTTCATAAGCAAAGTATCTTTGTTTATTTAAACTCCAATGTCTCCAATCTGTAAAAATGTGTTCTTTTCACTAAATGGACATATCCGATCTTTTAAACTCTGCGTTTATAACAAGCAAACAAACAAATAAATATTAAATAAAAAATAAACGGATGAAATGTATGTATACCACACAAGAATAAAAGAGAAATGACAATGAAATATTAATTAACATCAAGGTAACTTTTAATGAGTTATTTTGCAAACTTTTGCCTTGACAGAGGAAAAGGGCAATTATTGCATTTCCGATTGGCGGATGCCCAAAACATGTACAATGTCACCAGTTTATTGCAATTGTCGCAATCTTATCAGTGTATTGCCATAATACAGTATCCAATGATTCTGCAAGCTTTCAGCGAAGTTAATGATCAGACTGCACGATTCCGTCCTTCTGCCTATAGTCGTCAAATCCCTTTCTGCTAGCTCGATCCAACTTTAATGAAAACTTTCTGTGCGCAAATTTAACAGACGACAGAGTGGTCATTTTTCTATTTTTCTCCATAAAATAGGGATTGACATTTCATGCAAATCCTAAGGAGACGATTTGCAGGAAATGCTAACCCCTAATTTTTGAAGAAAAAAAAAAAAAAAAAAAAAAAGGTTAAGATTTATTTTCAAAATGTCGTCTACTGAAAGTTGTACCCAGCATGTTGATTACTTTTTGAAGTCTATTAACATAAAAAAAAGCCCTGCAGTTTAATTGCATATCGTACCACGTGAAACCTGCTCAATGCAATATGTACACTATGCGGCAGTCCGACAAACCGTGCGGCATCCGCAGTCAGTATTGGTATTCACTGTGTACATAATTGAATTTTTATATCTGTAGAATCAGAACAGCGGATGCCATAGGCCCTTTCTGGTTGCACAGAGGGGTAAGGCGTAGTACGAGCTATGTATCAGGGAGATTTACTTGTAACCAGGCACAAATGGTCAATTCTAAAACCCTCAGGAAACAGATGTCATCAGCAAATAAAGACGATTCATAAACCACGTTATTTACCTTTACCATTCACTGGTATATAATTCAGCAGACGTCAAATTGATTATTATTTATTTTTTTTTTTATTATCATTGTTATTTTCAGAGAAAATAGGCTTTGATATTTCACAATTTGCATGAAATGTTAAAGCCTATTTTCTGGGGAAAATAAGAAAACAAGGGTTGTCATAAGACAACACAGATCGCCTGAAAGAGGTGATCCGATATGAAAACAATCATTAAATATCAAAGATGAAATGCAGAACTTAAACTTGAACATAGCTGTAAGTGACAGAGTGTGACCTGACTTTAATGTCGGAAGAATGTGAAACTGAGGGATGGGGTATATGCCATTTCAAACGCTCTCCCTTAGGTTGGTGTGGAAGAAATATGAAAGCTACATCTTACATGCTGACTCCCTTAAGTTGGTGTGGACGAAATATGAAAGCTATAGCTTACACGCTGAATCCCTCAGGTTGGTGTGGACGAAATATGAAAGCTATAGCTTACACGCTGAATCCCTCAGGTTGGTGTGGACAAACTTTGAAAGCTATAGCTTACACGCTGAATCCCTTAGGTTGGTGTGGACAAAATATGAAAGCTATAGCTTACACGCTGAATCCCTTAGGTTGGTGTGGACAAAATATGAAAGCTATAGCTTACACGCTGAATCCCTTAGGTTGGTCTGGACGAAATATGAAAGCTTTAGCTTACATAGTTCAGGATTTATGTACACTTTTCAAAACTTAAACACAGCAGTAAATGACAAAGTATGACCTGACCTTGATCTAGGCAGAAGGTCAAAATGAGAACGGGGTGTGTGCTATTGAAAGGTCTTACCCTAAGGTAGATGTGGGCCAAATATTAAAGCGGTGTCTTGAATATTGCAGCAGTTTCATACACTTTTCAAAACTTAAATGCAGAGCTTAAACACGGGTTTAAATGACAAAATATGACCTGACTTTGACCTAGGCAGAAGGTCAAACTGAGGAAGGAGTGTGTGCTATTGAAAGGTCTTACCCTAACCCAGTCAGCAAACCTATATCTACGAACCGTCATCGGACCGACATCTTTTGTATATCGGCTAGATATCGTAAATGATATTGGACCGATATCATTTTTCCCATCGGCATTGTCGGACCGATATTTTGTCGGATACACAGCCGGCCGATATCGGACAGATATCGATTTAGTCAGTTATATGCCGTTGGACCGACATTTTTTCCACATCGGTCCGATATAAGACCGTTATCACAAAAAGAGTTATCCAACATTTTTCCCAATTTGCCTGATATCGCGTAGTTATCTCTTTAGTTATCTATCCCTCATTGGTGCAAAAGGTTTTCCATATCCATGCAGTATCACCTTACGTCACGAAAACTAGTGACACTTACACATTTCTGTGTACTTGGGTAGACTCACTTAAAAACAGTTATTTGTTAGTAATCGTTACCTGAAAATATTATCGTACGATTGTCTATTATAAAACACAATGTTTTTATTTCAACAATGACTTTAAACTGTTTAACTTACCAAATGTTACCCACGTTTAATAAAATGGTAGCGCGTTATTTTTCAAATAAATGACGAGTCCGCACTCTATATTATATAAATTCAATAACTAGTTTGGTTAAAAACTTTGTTTTTAATAAATATTTAACTTTATAGATCACAAATATTTCATGTTAGATTTCTTTTTTTTTTTTTTTTTTTTTTTTCATTTAAGTACATGTTTGTAATAGCGATTTTTTTTTTCAATCACTGCATTTTGAACGATAACGGATAGATATCGGCCCGATATTTGGCAACAAACTGATATAAAATGACCAAATAGAAAATAGAAACAGTGCACACTCAAAAGCATTTCAATATGCATTTAAAACTTCATACTCTATTTCGAAGTACATATATATGTGGCTGATGTTTTATATCAGACAAACACCAGGCCGTTATCGGACCGATCTGTCTACATCCCGACCAGTTACCGATATCTATTCGAAAGGCATGCTCACTGGGAAAGTAGTTGTGGGCCAAGTGTTAAGCGGTATCTTGAATACTTCAGCAGTTACGTACACTTTTCAAAAACTTAAACGCAGAACTTGAACATGGGTTTAAATGACAAAGTATTACCTGACCTTGACCTAGGCAGAATGTCAAACTGAGGAATGTGTGTGTGTGTGTGTTATTGAAAGCCCTTATCCTAAGGTAGGTGTGGGCCAAATATTAAAGCGATATCCTGAATACTTCAGCAGTTACGTACTCTTTTCAAAATAAACATGGGTGTAAATGGCAGTGAACTGACCTTGACCTATATAGAGGGTCTAAAGGGGATGCGGGTCTATGCTATTGAAAGGTCTTACCATAAGCATGGTAGATATAAGTCAAATATGAAAGCAGTACTTTACATAATTAAAACAACTATGCACACCTTTGAAAACTTAAACATTGTGCTAAAGCGGACGCCGGCCGAAGCCGACAGACGCCGACGCCAACGACTGGGTGACAACATAAGCTCTCCAGGAAATAGTCCCGGCAAGCTGAATAATGTTTCAAAATGTCGTCTGCTGACTTTATTACCCAGAATGGTTAACATATGTTGAAGACCTAATAATGGTGTAACACGCGTGTAAACCTATGTGCCAATCAGCAAATACCTAAACCAGTCTGCAGACCGAATCAGTCACGTCAGAACTAGTGTTGAGAATCGGCCAGAATTTCACAGTGGATCATCGGTTTTGTAAAACCGACTGATCATCGATTAATTATCGATTTGTAGAAGATATATTCACTCTTAATTAGGCTCTCTTCCAGGTACTTATTCATAGCTCCAGATCAGTAAGAGGTCCAGATATTATTTTTCTTATCTCTCAATAAAAACATATGTTGTTGGTACTCATTAGAAGCGCCTCCGCGAGGCGCTTCTAATGAGTACAACAACATGCGTTTTCATGGAGAAGCAAGAAACATATCAGTACTTTCTGTTGACTTTTTAGAGCTATTTTATCAAATTTCTTCATTTTTTTGACCAAAAATCTAGAATGACCCAAATAGACAGCTTTGAATTTCATTTTTATATAACTTGCCTATAAAACTAAGAAGCGAGAAAACTATTTTCTAAAATTAGAATTTCCGATTAGGCGACTATAAAAAAAAATCTTTCCGATCATCAGTCACAAGAGGCAAAAAAGACTGATTATAATCGATCATCGATCATCAGTGGCAACACTAGTCAGATCCTACATTGGCATTTTCGCCGTTTTCAAATCTTTTTGTTCGTGTACAGTCCGACCTAAGTCAGTAATCGATTTACACCCTTGGTCTGACCAAATTGCCCATAGCCGTTTTTGCATGCAATACAGGACACTGGCCTTTACATGGGTATTTCACAAAACAGATAGGATTAATTTTCACGGTCAGACGATTCCTTTGTTAAGAGTATAATGTTCTCTGAGAGACACACCACTGATGAACTTCAAAGGTACATATAGTGTGTAAGTGACAGGAAGAGAATATTTAAGGAAGTATATATCGAAATAAAATGGTAAAATTTGTGGTAAAAATGTATCATTTAGAATCTAGATTAGTTATTATTTTGTTACACAGTAAACCCTCGTTACAACGACATTTGTTCCCAAAGATGTTGCCATTAAGGTAAATTTTCCGTTTTAAAGAGTCCTTAATGAGTAGAAAGATACGTACATAAGAAAGAGCTTATTTTATTCTTATTCATTAAAGCACATATGTTTTTTTGATATTTGTTAGAATCGCCTCGTCGAGGCGAGTCTAACAATTATCAAAAACGTGTTTCTTGAAGTAAATAATACAATATTCGTGCATAATTTCTTATTATCTGTGGCCTCTTGAGCGACGGTTTCGTGCCAATTAAATTATCAGTATAACGATTTTTTCGTTGTATCGAGTGTCGGTATAAAGAGGGTTCACTGTTTTGCGAACATCAGATTTATGCACAATCAGGAGCGGATCCAGGTTATTTGTGAGAGGTTCGATTTGATCAAATAACTACGTATTCTGGGCAAACAGTGTAGACCCCGATCAGACGCCGCAGAGCGCGGCGTCTGATCAGGGTCCACACTGTTTGCCACTCATCCACCAATTTTACGCAGATTCATAAGTAGTAAAATTGACTTGTTGAAGAGCAGTATCAGGTAAGGAGTAAGGGGTGTAAATAACTAGGGTATAAACAGGGATACTGGACAACTCGGCCCCTAACAAACTCGGCCCCTAACAAAGTCGGCCCCTAACCAACTCGGCCCCCACAAACTCGGCCCCTAACAAACTCGGCCCCTTACCAACTCGGCCCCTGGTATATATTAATAATCATAAATGATGTTTTAACATTATCATATTAATGTTTTCACATGATCATATTGTGAGTCTACATATTTTAAATATAATCAATGTATCTATATCTATTATCTTCAGTATTATAATATTAAGTTAGATCTTATACGAGTTATTGAGAGGCATCGAAGACTCTTAATAAACTGCACTGAATTACAGATAATAAGAGTCTTTGCTTGGAGCATATTTAATTCTATTTTATTATCATCTGATTTTTTTCTATTTTTCATTTTCACAGA
Source organism: Anodontia alba (assembly GCA_964016985.1). Classification (NCBI taxonomy): domain Eukaryota; kingdom Metazoa; phylum Mollusca; class Bivalvia; order Lucinida; family Lucinidae; genus Anodontia; species Anodontia alba. The sequence continues at coordinate 3,151,060 of OZ024833.1, forward strand.
CACATGCTTATTGTATAGACATGCAAGGCAATCCCTTTTCACTTTAATGCACAGTCGCTTAATTGTGTCTTTGCAGGCTCAGATGTATGTATTTTGTAATATATTGGCATATGTTGTTCTTTCTGATTTTTATTTAAACATAAATATTTCCTTCCTACTTCCTGGCTGTCCCTTTCCACTGCACCTGAACTATTATAATATATGATTGATTTCTGACCTTTCTGACGAGTTTGAGTTGGGAGTCCTTCAGAAAGTACATTTGCCTTATTTGTATGTGTGTACTACACATACTACCAAAATCTCCCGTTTCTCTGTGGAAAAGTTTTGGCAGGGGTACTAGGAATGAAAAAGGTGGGTTTGTCAGAGAGGAAGGCAGTTCGATCTTTGTTTTGTCGCCCTTATCATGGCGGATTGAAAGCTCAAATAAAGCATTTGAATATGTCCCAGTGTGAGTACAAAAACTGTTACGTAAATGTGGCTCGGACTACCCCCGGTATCATTGATGCAGAAGCAGTTCTTTTCCAAGGCAACAACATACCGCATATAACACCCAAGAGACGTGACAGTGATCAGGTATTCGTTTTTACCGATATCGAACCACCCCAGTATCTTCATGTAACAAATTTAAACCATCCAAAATGGAGACATTTCTTTAACTGGACCATGACATACAGATTTGATTCAGATATTCCCTATCTCTACGGATCTGTCGTAGTGAACCCAGACCTTGCCGATGTGACAAGTAGAAATCGAACAAAAACGTCTTGGGACTCGGTCAGTACTACGGCATTAAATAGTTCTCCGTCATGAAAACCAGAAAAAGACTACAGGGCGATATTCCGACGAAAAACAAAGTTGGCAGAGTGGCTTGTGAGTCACTGTAAGACGGCTAGTAAACGTGAACAATATGTGAACCTAATGCAGAAACACATGGAGATAGATGTTTTCGGCAAATGCAATAAAAACAACGTTTGTGAGAAAAAAGACCAAGACTGCAGGCAGTCAATTATAAGAGATTATTTCTTTTACCTATCTTTCGAAAATACTTTTTGCAAGGATTATGTTACAGAGAAGGTGTTCAGTTGGTTTAATGAGGATATAATTACTGTTGTCAGGGGTGAAGAGACGAACCGTAACTATCTACCAAAGGGCACTTATATAGATACTTGGGACTTCAAAAATCCCGTTCAACTGTCAGAGTTTTTAAATATCCTCTCTAGAGACGAGAAGCGTTATACTGCTTACCTAAAAAGAAAAGATTATTTTCGAGCACAGAAAAAAGGACGAACTGAGCAAAATGCGTATTGTGAACTGTGTAAAAGGTTAAATAATTTGGACAAATATAGACAATCCATTCAAGAGATTTACGCCTGGTGGGGCAAAAATGCATGCACGCGACCTTCTGATCTCTACTTATGTTTTATTTTGTTTGACATTATTTCACATACTTTTTCTTCAACAGGTGCCTTGGGAAGTCCGCGCTTATGCGTGCTGACTTTCCACATTAACACCATTTATAAAAATTTCAAAGACTAGCCCTTGCCACGCTGAATAAATTAAGATGCAACGTCCACTTCAAATTTTTAGCTAGTCGGATTACTTGATCCCGATTGTTGATATAAATGCACATACCGAATGACAAACAGTGCAGATCCAGATCAGTTGGCCTATGAAGAAGCTAACTGATCTGGATCTACACTGTGTGCATAGGCAGGGCATGTCCGGGTTCAGCAGGACAAAGAATTCATTCTTACACTGGACAAGAAATAGGCATTTTGTTAAAGGTTAAATAATACATAAATGAACAACATATTAAATTACATAGCCTGGGCACATTGTTGCATGATAAACTATGCTTGGTTTTAGAGAGAGAGAGAGAGAGAGAGAGAGAGGGAGAGAGAGAGAGGTAGTTTAGTTAATCATTTTTATTTCAACTATACAATGCAAGGGGTTGGGCCACAAGTTCTCACAACATTGAGAGAGGTACTCGATCTATGACTACCATACAAGAAGGCGATCAGCTAATCGTATGTGCTACTAATGCTCTTACAATACTAACGAGCCATGTCTCGGGGAAAAGCATCTCCGGACGTTTCATCCAATCAATCTTTCAGTGTACATGCCCGGGCTTTTAACGAGGCCACAACTGAGTTTTCTGGTTGGCTTAACGCTTATATGAGCGAATAGCATAGAGTCTGGCGAGACTGTGCGGCTTCGCAGGCTCGTCTTGACCTATGCTGTTCACATATGCTATGATGTTTTTTAAACCATAACGCAGCTCAAATGAGAGCCGGTAGAGCGCTTGACCGCGATAGTGAATGTTGCGGGTTAGAGCCAAGCTCAGAACATCAGCTGAACCACTTTGTTCATCCAGCAAGTGAAATAATATTCTCCCCGAGAACGTTAAATGTAGCGAAAGCAGGGAATCTGGCTTCGCCTTTCATATGCTGTAGCCCAGGGGCGGATTCAGAGGGGGGTCGGGTGTTCAGTCGAACTCCCTTTAACTCAAAATTTCATTGTCATGGGAAATTATGGATAAATTTGATAAATTTGGGACACTTTTCCTTATGCTGTTCTTCAACAAGTCCATTTTACTACCTGTGAATGTGTGTAAAATAGCTGTGTGAGTGGCAAACAGTGTAGATCCTGATCAGGCGTCTGAACTGGGTCTACACTGTTTGCTCAGGCCTGTTTGTCCGAATACGGTGAGTAAGTACGGTATTATGATTTAAATAGAACCCTCTCAGAAATTACCCAGATCGCACCATCGCACCTACGACCGCAAAGCATTTAGCTAGCTAGTCTAGCACAGATTATTTTATACTTCAGGGCCCAGTTGTTCAAAGCGCTGTTAGCTTAACGAGCTCGTTAGTGGTCAAAATGTTAACTGTTCTAGTAAATACAGTATCTAATTCACAGGTATTTTTGCTGAAAAAATGTGGGTAGCTTTTGCAAATGCAAAAGCTACTCACATTTTTTTTCAGCAAAAATATTAGAATATATGTCATATTTAATAATCAAAGTTTTAACGATACGTTAGCTAACGACATCGTAAGTTTTGAACAACTGGGCCCAGGTGTTTTTAGTTTTGTGAGTATGTTCACTGTTCTGAAGAGGCGTTCCTTTTAGAATAACTTCTTCATAAATCTGTTAAAATATTGGTGCAACAATCACGAAGCACACCTTTTCGAGACATCAAAAGAAGAAAAAAGGAACAATGACAAAACAAACGCCATATAAGCTAACGCATGACAAAACCCAGAAAACTGGCATCTGCGTCCAGCGAAGACTCAGATCAGCCTGGGCATCCGCCCAGTCTGATCAGAGTCTTTGTTGTGCGCTCAATGGGTACATAAGGAAACAAGCTTTCTTCATGCGGACAGCGAATACTCAGATCAGACTGGGCGGATGCCCACGCTGATCTGAGTCTTCGCTTGGCGCACATGGCATTTTTGTAGGTTTTGTCGTGCGCTGGCGCTGGCTGAGTCTTTGCTGTGCCCTCAACGGGTAGCTAAGGACCCAATGTTTCATGCGGACAGCGAAGACTCAGATCAGTCTGGGCGGATGCCCAGACTGATCTGAGTCTTCGTTGGGCGCGCATGCCATTTGGTGGTTTTATCATGCGCTGGCTGATACATGAAACCGCCGACACATCACAGATAAGAGAAACACACACAAAATCACGAAAGTCGGAGACTCGGTTTGATTGAGTCTCTTCATATGCAACACTGTAGTTTGCGAGGCTGCATACGCCCCCTAGCGCCGGCTTAAGCGGTATTCGATTTTCAAAATAACCAGGATGGGCTCAATGATCCCAAAGGAAATAAAGTATAACCTGTACTATGATGATGTACAGGGAGACTTTATACGGCCGCCACACGGCACAACACCAGCTATAGTAGAGTAAAATAAAATCGAAAAGGGTTGCCTTTGGAAACAAAGAACACTGACACCCAATGGAAATAAAGTATAACCTGTACTATAATGATGTACGGGAAGAATACTGCCAATAAACAATAGTCAGGTAGAGGTCTTATAGGGAATTTAATTTAGTGCTGACTTATTTATCTGTTCTATAGAATACATCATATGAACCTGGACATAGCAACAGTAATATAAAATTCATAATTCTCCAGTAAGGCCTCTTTATAACCCCTCTACGCACCAAGGATTTATTCCGTATTCAAATCAGCTTTAACATTTCTTGGTTGCTAAGCGCAGACCTAGTTTTTTTTTTTTTTTTTTTTTTTTGTGAAATCTTCATATCTCTAACTTCAGGAGTCAAATTACATACTCATTTGTTAAATGTGGTTGTTCAATTTATTTTTTTCCTTAATTTTGCAAATCTGGTATGTCGAGGTACGGATATCTTATAGTTCCTCAGAGAGCCCCTTGTTCTTCGAGATAATCAGAGTCGACTGTATTCCAAATTCTGTTAGACAGAAGTTGGTCATGTTATCAGCTGCAGTTTTATTTTTTTATTTAATTTTCGGTTTTATAATTTGATCTATTAAGACAGAAAAATAGATTCTCTCACCATACTCACTTCAATAAATGTCGAAAACAAAATGCGGAATTATTACAGGAATTATGCTTACGCTTGTGCAAACGAGTGTATGCCGAGTCTAAATGCTTTAAAAAGGAATGGAAATCATGTACCGTCAAAATATCGACTTTCGTATTTCATTATACCTAAAATTGTAAACCCTAAATTATCTTTTCGTAAGACTGAAACATGTATTCCAAATGTTTGTGAGATTACCCAGGAAATGCCACAGTCACTAAGCGCAGCCTTCCTCAGGCACTGAAGGAAGAGACGAGGACCATACAATGACAAAACAAACCCCAACGTATGAAACCATAACATATAAATGTCGCCTTGAAAATGTCAGTAGGAATACCATTTACAAAAATAAGTGGTTCGGGCGGGGCTTTATTTGGTAAAGTGTAGTGATTATGCTTTCTCTGGCACCTAGAGAAACAAGGGGGATGCGTACAAAACGCTTTAAAAGTGCATCCCAAGATGAGTATGCTTGAATTGAGAAGGTACAGAGATGGACGAAGGAGTTGGTGAAATTCCAATCCTATTGGCGAGATGCTGGTTAAACTGCAGTACCCAACACTGGGTGCCCGGTTGGAGCAGATGTTCTTGCATTCTCCCACAAAATCTGTGCTTTTGACCTATAAAGCTCAAAATATTTGACCCCTGCACCATAACTACGAAAACTATGGAGTCATATATTCGTCTTACTCCTTTAGAATGGTTTGCTTCCAACTTGTGCAGTTCAAACGTCTAATACATTTTCCAGTTTATAGGTATGGAGTTTAGAATTTTAGAATACCTCAGATGGCTGCTTGTGAATACTTTGAATCGTCCGTCCAGTATTTCTAAATTTTGTCACGCACCCCAAATGCTTCATCATCGGTTCATTTAAGGTGAATGGATACACCAGTTTTTTCATGCTCAACTCAGCTGAGCATGAAATTTTCTGTTAATAAATTTCAAATTACTAACAAGTTTATTTTTTTTTCTTGCAGAACATAAGTGGAGCATGAAAATTTCTCTGTTAATAAATATGAAAATGCCAATTATTGTTGGCATTTTCATATTTATTAGTAGAGAAAATTTCATGCTCAGCTATGTTTAGCATGAAAAAAAGTTTTATAACTCAGGGTCTGGTAGATTTTCCGCAACTTCCGCCAAGAGAAACCTTTGAGATTTCGTGATAGCTTTGCTGCCTCTTCTGAAAATATGTCTAAAAGGGAGCAAATATTTCCTTTAGAATACATCCCTTTTCAGGCCCCGATGTTATAAACATGTTTTCGTGCTCAACTCAGCTAGCATGAAGTTTGTCCTGCTAATAAATCTCAAATTACTAACGGTGGCAAATTCTTTCTTGCTAAATATAGCTGAGTATGAAAATTTTTCTGCTAATAAATATGAAAATGCCAACTAACAGAGAAATTTTCATGCTCAGCTGAGTTTAGCATGAAAAAGGTTTTATAACCTCGGGGTCAGAAGAGAGGCAAACATTTTGACAGCACATGCCCCCCCTCCTCCCCTGAAAGTGTATCCATTTAAAGCTATATATAGATATACTAAAACCTTAATGGCTCAAACACCTTTGGGACCATGGAAATTTATTCGAGACATGAATAGTTCGAGCCACTGAGGGTTAATCATGGCGCCAGATTAGGAGGCAAATGGTGATAGTTTAGGGAAGTCTTTTTGATCTATACAATAATAGAATGTTGAGTGTACTCGATGAGGCGATTCTAATGAGCACACAAACATACAATTTCATGATAAAATAAGAAAATTTTGTATTTGTTTTCTTGAGCTATCGGAAGGACTCGTAGGGACATAAACGAGTTCGAATCATCCAAGGTAAACGAGCCATCGATGTTTTATTGTGGAAAGAAAGCAATAGGATAAACATGCACATTATTAACTTATACCTTGTTTCCTAGAAAATGTGGGGTATTGGTATCTCCAGCTGTCTGTCTATACCCCTGGATGTAATGTTATAAAATCATCAATTGGGCATCCAGGAGATATAGATGAAAAAGAAACACGATAAAAAAAAGTTCTAAGTCTGTGATCTGTATCATCGAGGTTAGGACGGCCGTTACATCGAGGTTAGCGGCCTCATGTTCTATGTGAAAAGTATTTAAGAATGAAAATCTAACAGGCTGCCTTTGGAAACAAAGAACACACTAAAGAAGGAAAATTGGAGACTTGGTTTGAAGTCTCTTCATATAGAGCAGTGTAATTTGCGAGGTTGTATACTCCCCTGGCACCGGCTGTAGCTGCATTCGACTTTCAAAGTACAGTAGAACCCGATAGCTCGAACACCGATAGCTCGTTTACCATGGCTAATTCGAACTCGTTTTTGTGTCCCTAGGAACTTTTTCCAAGAGAACAAATATTTGGGGAAATTTTGTCATTTTATTATGAAATTGTATGTTGAGTGTACTCATTAGAATCGCCTCACTGAGGCGATTCTAATGAGTACACCCAACATACAATTATTATATAGAAGCTCAAAAAGATTTCCCTTAATTATTCACCATTTACTTCCTGACCTAGCGCCAGGATTAACCCTCAATGGCTCGAACTACCCATATCTCGAACAAATTTTCATGGTCCCAAAGAGGTTTGAGCCAGAATTGGCTCATACTTCGAAGTCATATTTGCAGGATTTAGATCATAATTGGCATGTTAGTAGATTATATTGGTCCATAATTTTGAAATGCCGTATCTGGTTAGAAGCTAGATGTGAAAACATATCCATAGAGGCTAAGGCTGGCATGATTACTCAGATAATCAATTAATTGATCGATAAATTCCACAGAAATGACTATCATTACAGATTTGCTAATAATCGATCATTTAATTTCTTTATTTGTTACTTTACCATGTTTACCCATAGTATTCAGACACCTCAACTCCTTACCATACTTTATCTAAAATTTGAACGTCCAATTTACTACCGACTGCTGTGTCTAAAATAGTTGGGCGAGTGGCAAGCAGTGTAGACCCTAATGAGACGCCACATTTGCTGCGTCTCATCTGGGTCCACACTGTTTGCTCAGGCCTGTCTGACAAAATACATACAATAAAGTATAACATGAAAGAGTCATGCTCAAATAGGTAAAATTATGATAAAATCTTCAGCGATTACTAATCGATTATCAATTACAAAGGCAGGACTGATAAGCGATTATCTTTTCAGCTCTGATTAGCCAGCCTTAATTGAGACAGACCCTGCCATTGATAATGTCTTTCTTTTATTGATGATGATTTCAAAAGTTTTCAGCTCTTCCCAAGGTCATAATGGTATTTTAGCTGGATTAATTGAGGGTGAACAAATTCTATAAAACAAGAGGGCCAAGATGGCACTGTATCGCTCACCTGATTACCAGACAAATTTCGAGTCATTTGGCCTTTTGGTTCAAGAGAAGTTCAATATAGATTTTCAAAATGGCGGCCATGTTGGTTTTCAGACCAGAACAGATTTAACTATTTTTGATCTGCAAGTCACCCAAATACTTCCTACTAAGTTTCGAGTAAATTGGCCTTTTGGTTCAGAATAAGTGCAAAAGAGATTTCTAAGATAGCGGCCATCTCGGATTTCCGATCAGAACGATTTTAGCTATTTTTGAACTGCAAGTCACTCTGATACTTTCTACCAAGTTTGAAGTCAATTGGCCTTTCGGTTCAGGAGAAGAAGCGAAAAATAGATTTCCAAGATAGCAGCTATGGTAGCCATCTTGAATTTTCGATTCGAATGATTTTAGCTATTTTTGATCTACAAGTCACCCTGGTGCTTCCTACCAAGTTTCAAGTCAACTGGACTTTTGGTTCAGGAGAAGCGAAAAATATATTTTCAAGATGGCGGCCATGGTGGCTATCTTGGATTTCCGATCGGGAAAATTTTAGCTGTTTTTGATCTACAAGTCGCCCCGATGCTTCCTACCAAGTTTCGAGTCAAATGACTCAGGGTGTAGGAGGAGTAGGCTTTTAAAAGAATTGTTGACGACGCATGACCACGACGCACGAGGGACGACGGACATTGACCGATCACAATAGCTCACCATGAGAACGAAGTGATCAGGTGAGCTAAAACAAAAAAAACTAGAGACCCAAGTGGGCCAGAAATCGCTCAACTGGATTAGGCTGATTATGATATGTTACATTGTGCCATGGTGGTTATCTTGGTATCAGATCAGATTGCCTTTAGCAATCCAGAATCTGATGTTGTTTGAAGTTTCAAGATTTTCCATAACACCCCAGTGCCGCCCATCAATCAAGTTTAAGCTCAATCAGACATACCGTTCGGGAGCAGATATGATTTGAAGATTTTCAAGATGACTGTCATGATTGCCATCTTTGATAACAGAATGGAACCATTTTAGCATTTCTAAATCTCCATACTGCACCGATGCCTTCCACCAAGTTCCGCTCCATCCGACTTACGGTTCGGGAGCAGATAACAATTGAAGACTTTCAAGCTGGCCGCCATGGCTGCCATTATGGATACGATTCTGATGGAGATTCTGATGGTGGTAGCTTCCTTTTGCTACCTAGGAGATATGCTCTCAGCAGCCGGTGGCTGTGAACTTTCAACCACTTCATGTGAGGAAACCGCCTGGAAGACGTTCAAGGAGCTGCTACCAGTTCTCTCTTCCCGCCACCTGTCTTTCAAGGCATGTGGCCGCTTGTACAGCTCTTGTGTGCAGAGCGCAATGCTCCATGACAGTGAGACTTGGCCATTGACAAAGCCAAACCGCCTACGTCTGCAAAGAAATGACAGGGCAATGATCAGACAGATCTGCAATATCAGGCCACAAGACATTGTCACCATCAGGTTCAATGAGCTACTTGCGCGGCTTGGCATTGAGGATCTGGACCTCATTATGAAGGAGAGAAGGCTCCGCTGGTATGGACATGTGGAACGCTCCAGTGTTGCAATCAAGACAGCCTTTGACATACAGGTTGATGGAAAGCGTGGGCCTGGGACGCCTAAGATATGGAAGCAGCTGACAGAGAGGGATTGCAGAGTGGAAGCTCTTGGCTATTGGATGTTTCCTCTAAAGTGCACGTTAATAAAACATCCGATGGTGATAATGATGTCGCCAATATGAAAAGTTACTGACAGACACACGCATGAGGCATGGACCATGGTCAACAGACCACGGCATAAGCTGAGCTGGTGCAAAGCTTAAGGTGAGCTAATAATTGACTCTTTTCAAGATGGCTGCTGTGGCGGCCATCATGGATATCGTAATAAAATGGTTTTTTATCAGTTCTGAATCTCCATGTCGCCCCAAGTTTTGGCTCAATCTGACTTACCATTCAGGAGCAGATGGGGTTTGAAGATTTTCAAGATCGCCACCTTCGGGGCTATCTTAGATATCAGAACAGAACGATTTTATCAATTCTGAATCTCTATGTCGCGCTAATGCCTCCCATCAAGTTTGGGCAAAATCCAGATTACCGGTTTGGAGATGCCCTTTGAAGAATTTCAAGATGGCCGTCTTGGATGTCTGAATGGAACAAATTTAACAGTTCTGAATGTCCATGTCCCCCAATGCCTCCCATCAAGTTTCAGCTCGATCTGATGTCGTTTGGGAGTAGATGTCGTTTCAAGATTTTAAAGCTGGCCACCTTGGCCATCTTGGATATTGGAACAGAAAGATTAAGTAATTCTCAATCTTCATGTCACCCCAATGCCTCCCACCAAGTTTGGCCTGAATACGACTTACAATTCGGGAGCAGACGTAGTTTGAAGATTTTCAAGATGGCTACCGTGGCGGCCATCTTGGATATTGGAACGGGGGATTTTAGCAATTCTGAATCTTTATGTTGCCTCGATACCTTCCATCAAATTTCAGCTCAATCCGACTTACTGTTTGCGAGGAGATGCCATTTGAAGACTTTCAAGATGGCCGACATGGTGGTCATTTTGGATATCGGAAAAAAATTATTTTAGCAATTCTAAATCTCCACGTGGCCCAAATGCCTCCTAACAAGTTTGGGCTTAATCTGACAGAGTTCCCAAGCAGATGTGGTTTCAAGATTTTCGAGAAGGCTGTCCAGGCGGCCATCTTGGATATTGGAATGAAAGGATTTTAGCAATTCTGAATCTCTATGTTGCTCTAATGCTTCCCATCAAGTTTCGGCTCAATCCATCTTACGGTTTGGGAGGAGATGTCGTTTGAAGAATTTCAAAGTGGCCACCTTGGATATCGGAAGGGAAAAATTTTAGCAATTCTGAATTTCTATGTTGCTCCGATGCCTCCCAACAAGTTTCAGCTCAATCCAACTTAACAGTTTAGGAGGATATGTCGTTTGAAGAATTTCAAGATGGCCACCATCTTGGATATTGGAACAGAACGATTTTAGCAATTCTGAACCTCTATGTGGCTCCAATGCCTCACATCAAGTTTCAGCTCAATCTGACATGGTTTGGGAGGAGATGTCGGTTGACGAGTTTCAAGATGGCTACCATGGCAGTTATCTTGTATATCGGAATGAAATGATTTTATCAATTCTAAATCTCTATGTCACTGTGATGCCTCCCATCAAGTTTCGGCTCAATCTGACTTACGATTGGGGAGATGTTGTTTGAAGAATTTCAAGATGGCCATATTGGATATCGGAACGGAACAATTTTAGCAATTCTGAATCTCCATGTTGCCACAATGCCTCCCACTATGTTTCAGCTCAATCCAACTTATGGTTCTGCAGAGGTGCCAAAAATGTAAAACGCTAACAACGGACGACGGACAACAGGGCATGACATAAGCCGACATGGAGCACAGCTCCAGGTGAGCTACCCATGGGCCACGATTTGCTCACCTGATAATGATTGTGTTGGGGTTTAATGACACATCAACCCTTGCAGGTAATTTTGTGTCGTGTCCCAGAGAAAGGGAGAAAAATGACAGGAGCTAGTACAGGAGATGAAAGAGAGGGACAGGGAAGAATGAGAACAAGAATGAAAGTGAAGAAACAGAAGAAATAAAAACATCACCCCTCTACCCTTACCTGCTACAAGGATAGCAGGACTTGCCAACTGTATGCCAATATCAATTGGACGCCACCGTGACGTAAGATACATGGCACCTTCGCCACTGCTCACCTGATAAAAACAGCTATTGCACCCATCCATTAAACAAGATGGCTGCCTGCCCATATATGGTAAAAACCTTAAAAATCTTCTTTTCCAGAGCCAAAAAAAGCTTTAAGACTGAATCTTGGTATATAGCATTAGTCTCACAAGATCTACCAAGTTTCTTCTAATGACGGTCGTAGGCTGACCTTTGACTTTTTTAATGCAAGGTCAAATTTGCACCCCCATATATTTGTATGGGGAAGGTGTTGAAAAATCATTTTCTCAAAATGTATTAAACAGTGCTTGCATTATGGGAAGTCTGGAATCAGAGACTCCCAAAAATTGCCCTGGGACTTCCAAAAATCAATGCCAGGAAGCCTGGGACTCCCAAATTTTAAAGATACTTAGTCATTTATAACAAAAATTTAGAATGAATTTACGTGTTATTTAGCTTAACATTGGCAGTTTTACTCCATAAATGAGAGTTTAAGAATATTGAGGTTGAATTTCTGAAAGTAATTGAAATCATTTGATCACCAGGAATTCCAGATATTGGAGCTAGGAAGTCCTGGGATTTCCTGATTTTACAGTTAGTGCAAGCATGTATTAAAGACTAATGGCTGAAATTTGCAATGCATGATTAAAGTAGTAAAACGTTTTAGTTACAATCAAAATTTTGTCTCCTAGGGGTTATCTGCCCTTGCCCCAGGGCTATATACAAGTATAAAATTGTGTAATTTTTGTCTCCTTCTCTGAAACTGTGTAAGCAATTTTCACCAGATTTCACATGGGGCCTTCTGTCAAAAGGGTATTGACAATTTTTGTTCAAATGGTTCAGCACCATTAACAAAATGGCTGCCTTGATCATTTGACCCAAATCCCATGAACAAACTTTCATTCCCCGATCCCACAGGGGCTCAATATGTAATTTGGTTTCAATCAGCCCGACAATTTTAGAGAAAGATAAAAAAATACCGAACCTGAGGCATCCAGGACAAAGGTCAGTAAATGACCTTGACCTTTGGTAGTTATAAAATTTCATTTAAGTGACTGCATAGTCATAGGTTACAAGAACTTCAGATAAATCCATTTTTCAGCCTTTTTCCCATACAAAAGCCTTAGTGATCAAATTTGATACTGTGGTACAATAGGTCAAGGTCAACCAAGGGTCACCTTTTGAACAAACTTGGAAGCCTGAGTACCCAATGGTGCATACCAAGTTTCAAGATCATTAGCCATTTGGTTTCCAAGAAGATTTCCAAAGGTTTTTACCATAAATGGGCATGGCAGCCATCTTGATCATGTGACCCAGATCCCATGAACAAACTTGTTGAAGGAATAACACTTTCATTTCATTATCTAGGCTAACCAGATTTGGCATACAGTAATCTAAAAGTATGTCATACACCAACAGACAGCAGGAAAAGTTTTTTCGCATGGAAAAGCAAATAAAAACAAGAATTCCGCGGAAACCGACGTTGCATCTGCATTGGGCAAAGTCACTGAAGAATGAAATCTAGGTCAAGGGCAAAGAGTCACAAGGGTGCTTGGACTATGGAAGGTTTGACACAGCTATCACTGCTACAGAGAAATGCACTTTAATGCTAGACCCCGCGTAAAATCATGACAAAGTTACTCGAGCGCAATATCTAGGTCAAGAGGACTGGGTCATAGTGTGTGCTTGAAGTGTATGACGAGGACAATTACTATGCACGGCTTGACTTTTGCCGCTTCACAGAAACAGATTTAAGTGCCAGACTCAATATAAAATAATGATAAAGTCACTCGAGCGCGATATCTAAGTCAAGGGCACCAGGTCATAGAGTGTGCTTGAACAGTATGTTGAGGACAATTACTATGCAAGGTTTGATGCTTGAAGCTATGACTTCCTCACAGCAACACACTTACATGCTAGACCTGATGTAAAATCAGGACAAAGTCAATCAATCGGAAAATCTAGGCCAAGGGCAATGGGTCATAGTGTGTTGTTGTGTTGAGGCTTTACGGCCCAGTCAACCCAATGGGGTCATGTCGAGCGCGGTGAGTTTACCTAACCACACGTTTACTGGGCAGGCTTAGTCATCTAAGCAGTTAATCAGTATTGTGTACATTCTTTCGCCAGAAACTGACAACTGCCCTTCTTGAATCAGCGGAAGGAAGAGAATGACCGTAGAAAAAATTTCATGATCAATCTCCACGAAATAATGTTGCAACAAGGGTCATAGTGTGTGCTTGAAGCTTATGTTACGGACAATTACTATGCAGGTGACAATTGCAGCTATCGCCACTTCAGCGAAAAGCACTTAAATGCTAGACTCGATGTAAAATAATGATAACAAAACCACTGGAATGCAAAATCTAGGTCAAGGCACTGGGTCATAGTGGGTGCTTGAAGCTATGCAAGGATTGACACACACAGCTATCACTGCTGCAGAGAATGGCACTTTAATGCTAGATGCCATGTAAAATCATGACAAAGTCACTCGAGCGAAATATCTAGGTCAAGGGCACTGCATGCTTGAAGAGTATGTCAAGGACATTTACTATTTAAGGTCTGACACTCAGAGCTATTACCCCTTCAGAGAAACACACTTAAATGCTACTCAACATAAAATCATAACAAAGCCACTGAAGCGCGGAATCTATGTCAAGGGCACTGTGTCACAGTTCTTGCTTGTAGATGATGTCAAGTACAATTACTATGCAAGGTTTGTTTGTGTTGAGGTTTTACGGCCCAGTCAACCCAATGGGGTCATGTTGAGTATGGTCAGTTTACCTAACCACACGTTTATTAGGCAGGCTTAGTCCTCTAAGCGGTTAACCAGTATTGTGCACATTCTTTAGCCAGAAGCTGACCCTCACAGCTATCACTACAAAGAAACACTTTAATGCTAGACTAGACGGAAAATCATTACAAAGTCATTCAAGTGCGAAAATCTAGCCCTTGGGCACAGAGTCATAGTGTGTGCCTGAAGAATATGTCGAGGACAATTACTATGCAAGGTATTATTAGGCATGCTTAGTCCTCTAAGCGGTTAACCAGTATTGTGCACATTCTTTTGCAAGAAACTGACAACTGTCCTTCTTGAATCAGCGGAAGGGAATGACGGTAGAAAATATTTCATAATCAATTACTATGCAAGGTTTGTTTGTTTGTGTTGAGGTTTTACCGCTCAGTCAATCCAACGGGGTCATGTTGAGTATGGTCAGTTTACCTAACCACACGTTTACTAGGCAGGCTTAGTCCTCTAAGCGGTTAACCAGTATTGTGCACATTCTTTAGCCAGAAGCTGACCCTCACAGCTATCACCTCTACAAAGAAACACTTTAATGCTAGACTAGACGGAAAATCATTACAAAGTCATTCAAGTGCGAAATCTAGCCCTAGGGCACAGTCATAGTGCGTGCCTGAAGAGTATGTCGAGAACAATTACTATGCAAGGTATGACTCCTGCATTTTGATTTATGACTGCTTCAGAGAAACGCACTTTAATGCTAGACTCCATGTAAAATAATGACAAAACCACTGGAGTGAAATATAGGTCAAGAGCACGGTGTCATAGATCATGCTTAAAGAGTATGTCGAGGACAATTACTCTGCAAGGTTTGACACTCGCAGCTATCGCCACTTCAAAGAAACACTTTAATGCTAGACTGGACGTAAATAAGGGTAGACTAGACTTAGATCACAACAGTCACTCTAGCATGAAATCTAGGTCAAGGGCACTGGGTCATAGTGCCTGTTTGAAGAGTATGTCGAGGACAATTACTATGCAAGGTTTGACACTCGCAGCTATCACCACTTCAGAGAAACACACTTTAATGCTAGACTTGATGTAAATAATGCTTAATAAAATCACAACAAAGTCACTCTAGCGTGAAATCTAGGTCAAGGGCACTAGGTCATAGTGCATGCTTTGAAGAGTATATCATGGACAATTGCTATGCAAGGTTTGACATTCGCAGCTATCACTGTTTCAGAGAAATCTGGTATATGCTTGACTCGATGTTGACAGATGGATGGAAATTCGAACTCCTATGTCGTACCCTGATAGAAGCAGGTGCGACAATAGTTGTACAAACACAACCCAAGAATTAACACGCATTGCTCAATGATTGCTGGCCACATATATGTGAAATACAGTACAAAGGACCACAAAACTTCAGACCACCACAAGCATCAATTGAAATTTTGTTTTCACCATGTATATATGACAAGACGCAGATCAAAAGTAGGTTTGTGTGGAGTTGTGTTCCAGATACACTTCTCCTTAGAGCAGACAACTCTTTCTAAATGGAGTCCATTTTTCAGTATCTATTATTTCAAGACGGTTAAAATAAGAACAAAGAATATGTTGAAATAACCTTTATCAACTCTTCCTGAGTGTTTTAACAAAGTAATAACTATTCACAGTGTTTAACATACACATAATAATTTGTGGCGTAAAGGTTGCAGATCAGTGGTTGGAAATTCGAAGAGATGCAATCAATAAGGAGATGCTTTCTCATCTTTTTATCCCACTGGTTTCTACATAGAAACCACCGCAAAGCAACACGGTGTATACACATGATGCTTGCTAAACAACATGGTACATACACATGCTGTTCTATTAAACAGCACACCGCAAAGTATCACGGTACAGACACATGATACCCGCCAAAACAAAACTCCGCAAAGCATTCCGGTATGTACACAGAATGCCCGCTAAATCATATACACCACCGCTGAGTAAATGGTACATACACATCTACCAGCAAACTGTTGGATGAGAAAGCAGCTCCCAAATATATAACAAGATTTCAGTCAGAATCACATCCCTTCGGAATTTTCCGCCACACAAACCAATAATTTGGTTTGCCCCAAAATTCCACCGCAAACAAAACTGGTGTTCACAACTGATCCTGCAGAGCCTCCCGAATGTCTAACATTAAAATATCAGAACCAATATCAGATAGATGTACGCCATCTGGTTTATATAAGCCCGGTGTGTCAGATGTAATTTCTGGATGATCAATAAAGACCCCCCTACCATTGTATTTTATAAAGCGACGAATCACTCTATTAATGAATTTTCGTTTGGATTCCATTTTGTCTGGAACCTGTGTTCCTGACCATACATAGCAGAAACGAAAATGGCACTGCTAGTGAATGTTTGAACTAGATTACTTAAGTCATCCTTCATATTATGGATCAAGACCACCCCTTTCTGATAAGCTAAGTCATTGGAACCAACATGAACCACTATTGCCTTTGGAGCAGCATTATGGAGAGCAGCATACTGAATCTTTGGTAGAAGCTGTTGCCATTTCATGCCGCCCTGACCCATCCACTTGACTTTCTGAACTTTGGAAGCGCCAACCGTACTTTCAAGCTGCCTGGTTCTGGCTCGGGCTGCTAATCTATTTATGTAGGAGTCCCCTACCAACCATACATCTGGAAATTTATGATGCAAATTATCAATAGGGCTAAGGAGCAATGAGCAAGTCCGCTTTATAGTCTTATGTACTTGAGAAATGAATTGGACTGCCATCTGCCCATTTTCTTGATAGTCTCATACGATACGCCTTTGCTGGCTAACCACGAAGCGGCCCCAATACGGAAGGAATGCGTTCTGAAATGTGTTGTTGGTAGATTCAGAGCAGTTATAGCTTTATCTAAAACTGCCCCAAATTGATATCTTGTAAGAGGTTGCCCATTAATATGACAAAAAAGATATACTGATTTGTGAGGTCTAATTTTGAGAAACGCTTCCATGGCCAATAATGGACATTCTGTAGATTCAATAGCTGGAATGTCAATTATATATGGTTTTCCTGTTTGATTGCATTTGGCCTTACGCTGGCGGATTCGTAAAATATTTTGCCCAGCTTTGGTGGTACATAATACATCAGATACTTGCAATGGTTGATCAGGTTGCTGTGACAATGTAAATACCAACTCACTAACACGGAACAAACCAAAAAATGCCAAACGGTAAGCTGCTCTAAATAAAAGTGTTTCATACTCAGAAATGCAGATATTCCCCAAAATTTTACAAATAGCAACCAGAGTATTATACATAATTGGCATACGGTTATCAGGATTGGCTCTAAGACGCTTGTAGCCTTCAAGCATTTTTGAAATGGCAAAAGTGGAAGTGTTATCAAAATTATGGTTAATTTTATGTTGAAAGCTAATAGCAGATATGTGCATGGCAGCTGTTGATGGGGCATAACCATTGTGGAAAAGATAAGTAATATAAGCATGAATATGAGTTTCAGGTACTGGCCACTGCAAAGGGAGAGCATAATTAGATCTAAAAGTTGAAAAGTTTGCCAATGCAGTAGCATATGCATGACGGGTATTAACTGACAAACTTGCAGTCACAAGCTGGTGGGCTCCTGATTGAAGACGCTCCAAAGATGGTCTGGAACAGGCTCTGGCTCTGGTTCGGCTTCTGGGGCCAACTGTCGAAAGCGATTCATCTGCAATCGAGATAAACTGTCCGTCACGGCATTCCGAGAAGTTGATAAATGTTCCGCTTTGAGAACAACATTCAGCTGCAAACATTTTAATGTAATGATTCTGACCAAGACCATGACATACTCTGCCTTTGACGTTTGCGAATTCAAGATATGAACAACTGCCTGATTGTCACATTTGAATAGAATCTTTTTGTTGCTGAGATGCTGACCCCAGATTTCAAGAGCAACAAAAATGGGGAACAATTCAAGTACTGTAATGTCATCAGTAATACCGCGGTGAAACCATTCAGCAGGCCACAGACCATATGTCCATTTTCCCTGAAAATAAGCTCCAAAGCCTTTACCATAACTTGCTGAACTGTCCGTAAACAAACATAAGTCAGCATTTGACAGCCAAAACCTGTCATGAAAGACAGATACACCATTAAACGATTTGAAAAATGTCAGCCATGTTTGCAAATCTAACCTCATTGCCTTGGAAATCCGAATATGATGATAAGGCTTTGTAATACCCCTTGTAGCATTTATCAGCCGGCGGCAAAAAGGACGACCAGGAACGATAGCCCGGCACATGAAATTCAGTGAGCCAAGAAGAGACTGCATAACCTCCAGTGTAATACTGGACTTATGTAATATTTCTTCAATAAGACTTTGTAGTTTCATAATTTTGTCCTTTGGAATTCGTACCTCCATAAGAATTGAATCAAGTTCAAATCCCAAGAAAATGATGATTGTTTGAGGCCCTTCTGTCTTTTCATCTGCAACAGGCACGCCCATTTTTCCACAAGTCTTGAAAAAGGAAGTCATAATTTCTTGACAGTCAGTTGTGCCAGCTTCACCCCCAAACAAAAAATCATCCAAGTAATGTTCAAGTTCACCCACTGTGCATGATTCTCTTACAGCATAATGTAAGAAATGGGCAAATTTCTCCCATAATGCACATGAATATGAAAGTCCAAAAGGTAAGCAACGGTCAAAGAAGTATTGACCATCAAACATAAAACCTAACAGGGGAAAATCATCTGGGGAGATAATCATTAGGCGAAATGCATTTTTTATATCAGCCTTGCCTGGCAGAGCACCTTTTCCCAATTTCTGAATCATTTTAACAGCTTGATCAAATCTAGTATATTGGACACTGCAAAATTCAGGGTCAATATAGTCATTGATTGAATCCCCCTCTGGATATGATAGATGGTGTATTAAACGATATTCACCTGGCTGTTTTTTGGGTACCAAACCCAGAGGAGAAACCCTAAAATCAGTGAAAGGTACAGTTTGAAAAGGGCCAGCAACTCTTCCTGCTTCCAATTCTTTCGTGATTTTTTGCCTGACAATATCAGGGGCTTTATTTGCTGAAGGTAAATTTTTTGATATGACCAATTTTCGAGGACCTTCAAAGTTAATGTGAAAGCCATTTTTAAACCCCTTTTTCAACTCTTCCGCTGTTTGTCTGTCTGGATATTCTTGCAATTCCTTCTCAAAGGCAGATAAATCTACAGGAGTGGAGCCGAGCTCAAATTTATTTCCGTTTGAATGGACCACGAAAGGAGGACCTTTGAGTGTGATCTATTTCAGTGTTCTTATTTGCAGTGAATGCATTCTGTTGTAAATTTTGACTGTGTCTGGGACATTGGTTTTCAGAATGGTCCCCCTTACATGCCAAACAAACATGAGAAAATCTACAATTTTTGAAATAGCATTTGCCTTTGTTATAATCAAAACATACGCCAAGTGCAAGACGAGACTGATTTGAGTGGCCAGCAAAGCTAGGCTTAGATTGAAAGGTAGTTGTTTCTAGCTTGTTTGTGTTTGTCATTAATTTAAGCCACAAATCTGAATAAATTTTATTCCACGGCTCCTGTTTTAAAGCTTGCCTTGTCCTAAATTCAGCATCATATTCTCGCCATGCTAAATTTTGACACCTGCTTTCAGCCTCTCTGATGGTGCTCAGGTACTGAATTAATTCAAAAACTTTATCCTGATACTTTTTCAAATATATAGTCATGAATATTAAAAAAGCATCTGTCCACTCCCTGATATTGGTTATTTCTTTTAATACTTTAGGGCGTGTTTGAATTTGGCCATGTTCATTTATAAATAAATTACCAGATTCCTCCCCACGCCTTTTTTGATTTTTCTTTAACAGAGAAGCCAAATTTATATATTCATTTTTCCATATCTTAATACAAACATCTTGCGGAACATGCATCGCAATATCATCATCAGCACAACGTACATCCGGCATCTGAAAGTCAGACTGAGTGTTTTGTGCAATTGTTTGTGCTAGAGGGGTCCCCTGAACCCCCAAAGCACTAGTCCAAGTATTTAACATACTGGACCCTGTAGCATTAATCTCAGGTGAGTATGACACTTGGTTACCTGACTGTTGAACCCCGCCATCACCACATAACCTTACAATTTCTGGTGTTCCTGTTGCCCCCGGTTGAGGGCATGGCTCATTTGCTGCTGTTTGTTGCTGATTTTGTTTTGCTTGGCCCCTAGCCTGACCCTTCCTAGCCCTCTTTCTAGGTGGCATGATTATGGAGGCACCAAGATAATCTAAAAATTGGGCTTGAAATGTTCAAAAAGTTGAAAAATTTGCCAAAAAACTGGACTGAAAACTTTTTCCTTGCTGCAGCAATCAGCTGTCGTCAGAAAGAGGCTGTTGCACTGGGACCCAGCTGTGCAAAACACTTTCAGTATGTCTACATATAAGCCTGGAACCAATCCTTTACAGTGCTCAAAGGACATGTGTACTGAAATGACCTTACAAGTTGGTACAGTAATCAAAATACTGAAACAACCCAAATTACCAAAATGCGAACTGGACTTACTATTTTAATGCTGAAATAAATGGAGCCTATTGTAGATCAATATGCTGTATTATTTCTCAAAAATTCTTAATTCATCTCCAAAAACCTATAAACTTGAATGCTTCCAACCCAAGAAATATTTCTAAAAAATTAAGTTCAAAACTTTCAAATTATGTCTTAGACAGATGGAAAATGCATCAGTTGTATGGTCACTTGGATGCACAGATGGAAAAAACAAAGAATGAAAAGTGATCGCTATCACTCATTAAAATTACTTAGCTTATTCTAATATCTTACAATGTTACATAGGTTTAGATAAGAAGGGACTCCAAGTATAGTAATTTTCTTTCATCTCAAAATGTGTGTATTCATTAACCCATTGTATACAGGGTGGCCACACATTTTTAGCAATCAAATTCCCTGATTTTTCCCTGATTTGATTTGATTTTCCCTGATTAAAAACCTTAATATTATCGCAATGGTATATAAATCCCAATAAAATGTTTTGACACATTATTATACTCTGAAAATCAGGAGTGCCATACATTGAAAGGACAGAACCCAAGACTAAATTCTGCTCAGTAAGAACAGAGTGAAGACATGCATGCATGCAACAAACAAATGCAGGATGTATTATTCAACATTCATACACTATTTGAAAAAGTAAATAAATTTATGTATACAAAATAAATAAAAGTAGAAGTTATTCATGGTACGTTGATGCTCCTGCCATGACCCTTAGTCCCTTCCAGAAGCTGGACCCTGGGGCAAGAACAGGATAAAGCGAATGCCCTGATCCAGGTATCATACTAACTATATGTGAATTTCCCAGCTGCAAATGATCCCAACAGAAACATGAACCTAATATTATGGACTCTGTTTTTTGTGAACCCAAGTATAAATGTATGTACACAGTACTACATACAGCCATAATGGTATGGTAAAACACCCTAATTATATCCCTTGTTATAGTCATTGTGTTATTCTTGATACATTCTTAACCCTTGTCCTGTTGAATAACAGAATTAAGATGCCACACCTAATTTTCAGCCAATCAGAACACTTGATCCTGATTTGTGCTATAAATTTACAAAGTTAATGACAAACAGTGCAGATCCAGATCATTTGGCTTCTTCAGAAGCCAACTGATCTGGATCTATACTGTTTGCAAAGGCAGGTATATCCGGGTTCAGCAGGACAAGGGTTAAGAATATGATATTGGTGCATGCATACACACTTCTCAATTCCGTTTTGGCTTCTAACTGCACTGATGTATATTTTTGCATCAAAATTTAATGACAGACAATAGGTTTGCAATAAAATGTCCACTTCGGAATGAGAAAAAGAAAAAACAGAATATACAGCAAACAAGTACTCCACCTAACAAGTACTCCACCTTTAAGTAAGATTAGATCTGCAAGTATTTTAAGCATATGGCAGAAAGAAACCACCAGTAGCCACATCTGAACAGCTATAAAATTTGAATATTTTGACCTTACAAAGATAAGATTTTTTGAAATTCCCTGATTTTTCCCTGATTTTCAGCAAAACTTCAAATTCCCTGATCTTTCCCTGCAGGTATTTTTTTTTCACCATTTTCCCTGTTTTCCAGAGTGTGTGGCCACCCTGGTATACTGAATAGTCTCTCCCATACTATATATTGGAAGAGTCCAATTTCAATTTTAGGTACATCCGGCTATGAGATTTACATATTCCTAGAGAAAAATGGCTTAATTATTTGCAAACAATGGAGACCCTGATCAGATGCCGCTTTCTGCGGCATCTGATCTGGGTCTGCACTGTTTGCCAATTACCCTTTTATGGGTCTCCCGACGACAATGGGTTAATATCAACTCGCTAGGGTGCTTCCTATGATGTCCCATCATATTTGTTTTTGTCCAGAAATACAAAAATATACTTACTTCCTTATCTAAAGCTATTGTTATACAGATACTAGTTTCAAATATCAATTTGTTTACCTGCAAATTAACATCAAGTTTTGGCAATGAATAACTAACAGAATTTCTTTTCTTTCAATTCTTTAATAGCCAATCATACACAATTTTTGTGTATTCACACTATATGAAATAAAACTATATCACAATCATAAAACATGTTAACTCTATGGAGGACTTGTAAGGAGGAGTACTTGGTGATAATTCTAAGATATTTTTCTTTTTTTCTCCATAAATGTACTTCGTGCTTCTCATTAAAAGCGCACTGACAAGGTGCTTCTAATGAGTACCCACAACATATTTTGTAGTGAACTGAAAAATGTTTCCCAGAATTAGTCAACAAGAACAGTGTTTTCAGACAAACAAGATGCCCCCCACCCCACTGTGAAATTTTTTTTCAGTGTGACCTTGAAAATTAGGTCAAGGTCACCAAAATCTGATCAGTTCTTTGGTATGTCCAAATATATATCCAATTAAATTTGGTAAGAATCCAGCTACTGGTTCACAAGATATTATACACAAAAGAAAGTGTCATGCCGATGCCAAGGCCAATGGGATACGCACCAAAAACAATATACCCACCCTCCCCTTAAGTTGGGGGGCATGAATACTCCTCCTAACAAGTCCTAACAAATTGTCTAAGGATTTTACCATTCAAAATTACAGTATGTTTCAAAACACAAACCATAGGTCTAGATAAGAGCAGGTATCAGGCAAATATTCTTCTTATTTCTCCACAAAAAAAATATATGTAGTGGGTAGTCATTAGTACCCACTACATATGTTTTTGTGGAGAAATAAGAATAAGAAAAAAAATCAATACTTTTGGATTTGAAAAAAAGCTTCTTATCAAAAGCTATGACAAACCAAAATTATCCTACACATTCAAATAGGTATGCCTAAGCAAACAGTGTAGACCAAGACGAGATGTCCCTTCATACAGCAGCTGATCAGGTTATACACTGTCTTATTCAGCTAACACTTTTTTTTTAAGTTTAGTTAACTCTAAAAGCAATATAAAGCACTATGCAAATTTGTAACAGACAACATTCTAAAATTGATATTAGTTTTCAGAGAAACTAAGACCTGACATTTTATGTGAAATGTCTGCTCAGCAGATGATTCACATGAAATGTCTAGCCTTATTTTCTCTGAGAAATAAAAATTTACATTTTGTTGTCGTCAACTGGGGTTGTGACTTGTGCTTTAACTAATGCTGAGAAAAAATTTCAGCAGATGACATCTGAAATAGAATTTGACATTTCAAATGAATTGTCTCCTGAAACAATTTGAATGAAATGTCAAACCCTATTGTCAATTTGTCATCTGCTGTATTACCTATTGAAAGGTAAAGATTAGTGTCTGAATATTTTGGGTAAATACATTTTTGCAGGTACCTTACATTTATTTACTTCCCAAGTGATAAGAAAATCTGCCTGCACACCTGCAGTCTGATCAATGTCTTCCATCTTTCAACCTTTAACATGTCATAGCTCTAGATAAGGCATTGTTTTCAAATTAAAAGTACATTACAACCTCATTATAACACAATTCGTTATAACACGGTTTTGGATATAACACAGGTCAAAGATGGATCAAAAAAATGTATAGATCATATTGAAAAATGACCATAAATGGTCATTTTTCAATATAATCTATACATTTTTGTTTGGATATAACACAGTTATTTAACTAACACGGTTTATGCTATGGACCCCAACAAGAGTGTTATAAAGAGGTTGTGGTGTAGATTTTTTCTTACTCGTCCACAAAAAATATGTTGTATGCACTCATTAGAAGTGACTCAGCAACATGTGCTTTTGTGGAGAACTAAGAAATTATTAATCTGGTACCCCTCTTATCTGGAGTTATGGCATGCTGTTGGCAAGATTTGACAGCAGGTGGAACATGTACACTGTGCTTATTTCTTGGAAATAGGGATTGAAGATAATTTGATTAATTTGTCAAACTATGTTTTCAAGAAAAAAAAATACATATTACACTGTTTACTCTCTGTAAGAAGGGAACCAAGGTAAACATTTTTTTTTTTTTTTTTTTATTTCTCCACAATAGCATGTTGTGGAGTCTTGTTGAGTCACTTCTATTAATATCAATAACACAAGACAATTTGGCTTTTAAAATTGGCTTGATGAGGCGATTTTAATATGGGCCCTGAAGACATGATATTGGAAAAGATAGCAATATACAGATAATGTCCTAAAATTTTGTACATCAAAACTGCCAATAAAATGAAATATGCAAATAGTGCAGACTCAGATCAGACTGTTCCTGAAGGAGCAGTCTGATCAGGGTCTTAACTGTTTGCATATCCACTAAGTATTACAAGAAATAACTGCATAAAAAAAGCAAAATTTAGATAATAGTGTTTAAAAATTTAAGAATTTTACCATATACACCACAATCTCTTTAAAACACTGTTGTTGGGGTCCATAGCATAAACCCTGTTAGTTAAACAACCGTTTACATACAAACAAAAATGTATAGATTATATTGAAAAATGACCATTTATGGCCATTTTTCAATATTATCTATACATTTTCGGGATCCATCTTTGAACCGCGTTATATACAAAACCGTGTTATAACGAACCGTGTTATAAAGAGGTTGTAGTGTATCTTGATATCCCTCTTTAAACACGTACAGCTATGAACATCACCAAACAAAACTATGATAAATGTTCTAGAATTCTGTCAGAACAGGAAACCAATAATGAGACCTAAATTTATACTTGTTCACACATGAAACAAAGGGATGTAACAAATTTGCAAAGGTATCAATACTAGTGTTTCTTTTTTTCCTCGAAGAATTTTTCAGGTTTCTCTTGATTCAAAGTAAGAATTTACTGTTCGAATATTGAAAAAAACATTTACTGTACACAAAGCAGATTATACTGTTCAAAGATTTTACAACATTTCTTCTTTTGAAAATCGACTAAACTTTTAACCAAATTAGCAAACCAAATGGGTGGTGGCCACTTACAAAAAGGTGTTTTATTGCACTAGCTAGTTTTCAAATAGAGTATCTGCATAGTTCACATGATCCAGTTTACAAATGACACCAACATCTCTAGTAGGTCATTTGCATGGTTACACGTCAATCTGAATCTTCTTTATTATATTTCTTCTGTAGTAGTTTTCCTACACATTCGGGCAGAAATGAATGTACAAGGCTCTAACTGATCTTCACTGGTCTACACATTTTGCCATTCTCTGTAGCATCTGATCCAATCTACAAAGTTTGATCAAACCTGTCTGCTCCAAAACCAAAAATAAATTTAATTTTTTAGGACAGGTACAGTAAAGAGTTATATGTATGATCATTTTAATATGCTAATCATAGCTCTTATTAAGGCGCTATTTTTCCAAAAAGTATCTATAATTTTCTTATTTCTCGATGAAAACATATGTTGTGGGTACTCATTAGAAACGTCTCAGCAAGGCGCTTCTAATGAGTACCACAACATATGTTTTTGTTGAGACATAAGAAAACTATTTACCTGATATTCACTCTTATCTAGACCTATGGCGCCCGGCCTAATTACAGCATACATTTTTGCTTGTGTCAGGTCTGAATCCAAAGCTTAATTAAGTGGCATTATCAGAAAACATACCTTCAGACATGTGCACTAAGCAAAGATTCAGATCAGCCTGTGCATTTGTGCAGTCTGATCAGAATCTTCACTTCCCACATTCTGGATATTCAGGCTGATTAGAGTCTCCACTGGGCACATGTCAGAGGGTAGGTTTTCTCCTGTTACAGCTCCACTGATTATGGTGGTAAGTAGATGTAATTTAACCAAAGTAGCAGTTCATACACAACTGTTTTAACACTTCAGTGCCATTCAAAACTGTAGATTACATTCTGGGCCCAGTTGTTCAAAGCTAACGACGTCGTTAGTTAACGATTCGTTAAAATTTACATGGAGTGATACACAAATACGCTGAAATTTTTTGCTGAAAAAATGTGAGTAGCTTTTGCAGTGCAAAAGCTACTCACATTTTTTCAGCAAAAAATATCAGAATATTGTATATTGAATCTGCTAAAACAGTTAACAAAATGACCCTTAACGAGCTCGTTAAGCTTAGAACGCTTTGAACAACTGGGCCCTGAAAAATGGAAAAATAAGGCTTAATATTGTATGTGAATTGTCTACCTAGCAAACGGTTCACATGTACAATATCCAAGCCTTCGTTTTCTTAGAAAAGCATCCACACAAAGAAAAGTTCAGTATGTCGTCCACTGCTGTTGTGAGTGCCGCTTTAGGATGAATCTCCGCTTACAATTACTGACTACTCGTTCTGATTTATATCTATAATGTATGCAACTTACAAATGTATTTTACATGATCTAGAAAAAGGTGGCTTATTTGCTGTTCCAGACAGTTTCAGAGTTGTTCCCCTTTGTAGTACATGTGCTAGTATGGATTCCTCATGGAGACCTGATGCAGAACACAGATGTCTTTAAAAGTTTTACAAAGTTTCTGAGCTTCAGGATTCAAACTTTCCTAGTATATCACCATCACGGAATAGAAAGTATTCCTGAAATAAAAACATAGAAATAATGTTATGGCATAAATTCATGTAATAATAGACCACTGATCATTTAACCCTATGCCTTGCCTTAGCAAACAGTGTAGAGCCAGATCAGTTGGCTTCCACTGTTTGTCATCAAGTATGTGAATGTGTATCATAATCAACAACCGGGATCAAGTAATCTGATTGGCTGACAATAAATGGGTGTGGAATCTTTATTCATTCAGCATGGCAAGGGATAAAGAAGTTTCAAGGTAGACTGGCCATAAGTCAAGATTATATGACAGTTGCAGTGGAAGTTTCAGAAACATTTTGGCAAGTAGGGTTATTTAGGCAAGAAAGTTATCTCGTGAGTACTCATCTGCCACCTTGCAAATTCTGACAAGTACCCACTAGACAGGCAACAACAGTTCCAGTGAGGACCTACGTCTTTGTTATGCATAGCACTAGTTAAGGCGCTTTTTTCAATCCAAAAGTATTGATATTTTTCTTATTTCTTCACAAAAACGTATGTTGTGGGTACTCATTAGAAGCGCCTCATCGAGGCACTTCTAATGGGTACCCATGATATGTTTTCATGGAGAAATAAGAAAAATATTTACCGGATACCCTCCCTTATCTAGACCTATGAGTTAAGAGAAGAGCACACCACTTCTTATTCTTTGTTCTTGGTTTACACATTAATCAGTTTCTTGATCTATCTACAACCAGACAGACTCATATAAACCAGGGCCCAGTTGTTCAAAGCATCGTTAGCTTAACTAGCTCGTTAAGGGTCATTTTGTTAACTGTTTTAGCAGATTCAATACACAATATTCTGATATTTTTTGCTGAAAAAATGTGAGTAGCTTTTGCGCAAAAGCTACTCACATTTTTTTCAGCAAAAAATTTCAGCATATTTGCACATCACTCGATGTAAATTTTAACGAATCGTTAACTAACAACATCGTTAGCTTTGAACAACTGGGCCCAGGTATGTGTATTAACCCTAGTCCTGCTGAACCCTGACTTTGCAAACAGTGTAGAGTCAGATCAGTTGGCTTATTCAGAAGCCAACTGATCTGGATTTGCACTGTTTGTCATTATGTATGTGAGTTTGTATCAACAACCTGGATCATTGTTTGTTTAATTTGGGTTTAACATCGCTTTCAACAATCTTTCAGTCATATCGCGACGATGTCTGGATGTGGCAGGAAGCTTAATGCTCATTTTTAGAGTGCTGCCTCACTGAAATAACACGCCTGAGACACTTTGACATGATTTTCCACCCTGTCACATCACACAGTTCTAGCTCTACTTTCTTAATGCTGAGCACCAAGCAAAAGAGCAGCTTCTACCATTTTTAAAGTCTTTGGTATGACCCGGCCAGGGAGCGAACTCGCAACCTCCCGGTCACAAAGTGGACGCTCTACCACTGAGCCACTGTGCCAGTCTAACAACCTGGAATCTGATAGGCTGAAAATTATAAGTGGGCGGGGCATCTTAATTTATTCAGCATGACAAGGGTTAAAGCATGAAAAGGAAAAATAAAAGCAATGGGAGGTCTCATTCAGCCACGGGGACCTCGAGCAGACCATGAACATTAAAGCACAGTTCATTTTACGAAAATGGTTCGCTCTTGGACCCAGACAACTGTGTTATAACAAGGTACGGGTGAATATTTTTAACAGCATGCTGGGTAAGAACTGTAGCAAACATTTTGAAACACTTTCCTTATTTTTCCCAAAACATAAGATTCAACAGTTCATGCAAATAATCTCCTGAAGAGACAATTTGCATGAACTTCAATTCCTATTTTATGGTGTACTGTAAATAAAATATCAATTTGTCATCTTAACTTGCCCACAGTGCACAACATGTTTACTATACAGAAACATCAACTTGTCTAATTTGGCACTGGCACTCTTCCGCAGCTCTAGCAGTTCATTTTATCCTTTTGGACTGTACTAACTCTCCAACACTGTATATTGGAAGGGTCAAATAACAGTTTTAGCTATGTCAGGCTATGTGATTTAGATATTCCTTGAGAAAAATGACTAAACTATTTGCAAAGAGATCAGCTCTCTGTTTGCACTGTTTGCAAATTAACCTTGTGGGGGTTTCCTGGCTGAAATGGGTTAAATACCAACCTGATCTTCTAATACAACTTTAGTTCCTCCATATTCTGGCAGCATTACTTTATCTCCGACATTCACCGATACTGGCACTACCTGACCTTGCTATAAACAGAGAAAACAATCAGGGCCCAGTTACTCAAAGCTAACGATGTCATTAGTTAACAATTCGTTAAAATTTACATCGAGTGATACGCAAATATCCTGAAATTTTTTGCTGAAAAAATGTTAGTAGCAAAAGCTACTCACTTTTTTCAGCAAAAAATATCAGAATATTGTATATTGAATCCGCTAAAACAGTTAACGAAATGACCCTTAACGAGCTCGTTAAGCTAACGACGCTTTGAACAACTGGGCCCAGACAATTAACAACTTCATTTGTTATTATTTGTTATGGATCACTGCTCTTGATAAGACACATTTTTCAATACAAAAGTGTGGATATTTTTCTTATTTCTCAAAAAAAAAAAGTGAATACTCATCAGAAGCCCCTCACAAAGGTGTTTCTAATGAGCATCCAGTTTTCATTGAAAAATGAGAAAAATATCCCCTTATCTGGACTTATGCAATTGACTAAATTCATTTGAGATCATATTTTATAATGTTACTGTAACTACCTCTTAACCCATTTAGGTTGAGTGGGCTGTTCTTCTACAATTCTTTGGACCAGTACCCTATACTGGAAAATTTTTGCGTCGCCTAATTTTCATGGAATTTCATGGTAGGTTGTGATCCACGAAAACTTAAATCAGCAAAATATTTTCCACGTTTGTCCAAAGTAGCAGCAATAATCTTGAAGAGTCTAGCAAGAATGTTTGTGGTACAACATATGCTTTTATTGAGAAATAAAAAAAAAATATTACATTGTACACGATTACTCCCTCTTATCTTGAGCTATACAACCAATAACTAGTTTAATGATTAGTTTTTAAAGCTATTTTATGCAAATATTAACCCAAATAACTACTTTTCACACAAAAGAATAGTCTTGTGAGCAAGCATAAAAGTGAAATTTCATGCTTAACCACTGTCCTGCTGAATAATTTAATTAGGCACACCCATTTCTGACTATCAGCCAATCAGATTACATCATATAATGTTTTCATTCAAATTCACAAACTGAATGACAAACTGTAGATCCTGATCAGATGGCTTCAGAAGCCATCTGATCTGGATCTACACTGTTTGCAAAGGTAGGGGTTGTCGTGAACAGCAGAATTAGGGTTAAAATGAAAGTTCTGAATCCTGAAATCCAGATTAATCCTGAGGTTTTCCATCCCTATACAGCAGTCACCAGAAAAAAAAGCCTTATCTACAGCTACATGCTGCTATACCTCATTCTTTGATCCCTGTCCTGTAGCCACAACTGTTGCCTGGAGAACTTTACCCTGAGCCTTCTCTGGGATCATTAAACCGGATTTGGTCTTCACTTCAGGTGCAAATCTTTCTACTAAAACCCTGTCGAACATTGGAATGAATTTCTTGAAAGCTCGAGCCTGAAATTTGTAATATTAGTTCTGAATTAGTACGTAACGTATTGCTTTAAAAGTATACACAACCTACAGTAGTGATCAAAGTGACAATCCCGTGAAGGTAGCAAGAGACAGAATATGGTACATATGTACCAGCATTTTAATTAAGTTTAGAAGCCGGAGCCCTAGATAAGCTGCTGTTTTTCCCAACCAAACAATACTGACATTTTTCTTTTTTCTCCATGAAAACGTGTTATGGGTACTCATAAGCGCCTCAATGAGGCACTTTATGAGTACCCACTACATTTTTTTAAGAGGATATACGAAAAAATTACTTGATTTTAATTGATTGTGTTGGGGTTTAACAACACGTCAACCCTTGTGGGTCATTTTGTGTCTTCTCCCAGAGAAAGGGAGAAAAGAGATATAAGAGATAGTAGAGGAGATGAAAGAGAAGGACAGGGAAAAGAGGAACTGGAATGAAAATGAAGAAACCGAAACATTCCCCCTCTACCCTTACCTGCTACAAGGATAGCAGGCCTTGTAAGCCAGTATCAGCTGACGCCCTGGTGACGCAAGATACACGACACCTTTGCCACACCAGACCCCCTCTCCCCCCCCACCCCCCAAAAAATTACTGATATCCCCTCAATGGAAGTAGGAAGCTAAAATCTGTTACTATAGAGATTTGCAAAAGATAACTTAGAAAGGATTAAAAGTAGAAGTCCATGCTGGAAAGGTAGAAGGTAATTGAACATCCTGCTGTGTCTTAACCCTTGTCATACTGAATAAATTAAGATGCCACACCCACTTCTAAATTTCAGCTAATCAGATTACTTCAGATTGTTGATATAAATTCACATACTTAATGGCCTATTGAGCTTATGGCAATTGCCTAAATAGTTGAGATATCTTGCTCACATGGTTAAAATGCTGAGCCATAACTCAAGAAAAAAATTTCCGACTTTTATCAAAAGTTAATCAGGTAATCTACTCATCATCCCCTATCAGCCGATCAAGTTTCAAGGCAAAAGCTTCTATAGTTTTTGAGATATCTTGCTTACACTGTTAAAATGCCAATCAGGTCATCTACTCATCATTCCCTATCAGCTTGTCAAGTTTCAAGGCAATAGCTTAAAACAGTTTTCGAGATATCTTGTTAAAAATGCAGAAATTTTCAAAGAGCCATAACTCAGGAAACAAGAGCTGTCGGAGGACAGCGAGCTCGCCTGCTGGGTACATTTTATATTGTAACATTTTTATCATTAAGCCATATAATATAGGTCACACTGACCTAGATGTATTTGTATGTAAATCATTTTGTCACTTAGATATAATAATCCAGGTACAACAATTCTCCATGAAATAGTAATAAAAATAAAAGGCGAAATCACTGAAGCATGAAATATAGGTCACAATGACCTAGATATAGTAAGTGGTCATTCATTGGGTCACATGGAACTAATATCCCAGGTGTGACATTTATCCAACAAATATTCAAGATATAAGGCAAAATCACTGAACCATGAAATATAGGTCACACCAACAGAGATATATTTTGACGTCAATAATCGGGTCACAAGGAACTAATATCCCAGGTGTGACATTTATCCAACAAATAGTATTCAAGATATAAGGCAAAATCACTGAACCATGAAATATAGGTCACAATGACCTAGATATAGTAAGTGGTCATTCATTGGGTCACATGGAAGTAATATCCCAGGTGTGACATTTATCCAACAAATAGTATTCAAGATATAAGGCAAAATCACTGAACCATGAAATATAGGTCACACCAACAGAGATATATTTTGACGTCAATAATCGGGTCACAAGGAACTAATATCCCAGGTGTGACATTTATCCAACAAATAGTATTCAAGATATAAGGCAAAATCACTGAACCATGAAATATAGGTCACACCAACAGAGATATATTTTGACCTCAATAATTGGGTCACAAGGAACTAATATCCCAGGTGTGACATTTATCCAACAAATAGTATTCAAGATATAAGGCAAAATCGCTGAACCATGAAATATAGGTCACAATGACCTAGATATAGTAAGTGGTCATTCATTGGGTCACATGGAAGTAACATCCCAGGTGTGACATTTATCCAACAAATAGTATTCAAGATATAAGGCAAAATCACTGAACCATGAAATATAGGTCACACCAACAGAGATATATTTTGACGTCAATAATCGGGTCACAAGGAACTAATATCCCAGGTGTGACATTTATCCAACAAATAGTATTCAAGATATAAGGCAAAATCGCTGAACCATGAAATATAGGTCACAATGACCTAGATATAGTAAGTGGTCATTCATTGGGTCACATGGAAGTAATATCCCAGGTGTGACATTTATCCAACAAATAGTATTCAAGATATAAGGCAAAATCACTGAACCATGAAATATAGGTCACACCAACAGAGATATATTTTGACGTCAATAATCGGGTCACAAGGAACTAATATCCCAGGTGTGACATTTATCCAACAAATAGTATTCAAGCTATAAGGCAAAATCACTGAACCATGAAATATAGGTCACAATGACCTAGATATAGTAAGTGGTCATTCATTGGGTCACATGGAACTAATATCCCAGGTGTGACATTTATCCAACAAATAGTATTCAAGATATAAGGCAAAATCACTGAACCATGCAATATAGGTCACAATGACCTAGATATAGTAAGTGGTCATTCATTGGGTCACATGGAACTAATATCCCAGGTGTGACATTTATCCAACAAATAGTATTCAAGATATAAGGCAAAATCACTGAACCATGAAATATAGGTCACAATGACCTAGATATAGTAAGTGGTCATTCATTGGGTCACATGGAACTAATATCCCAGGTGTGACATTTATCCAACAAATAGTATTCAAGATATAAGGCAAAATCACTGGACCATGAAATATAGGTCACAATGACCTAGATATAGTAAGTGGTCATTCATTGGGTCACATGGAAGAAATATCCCAGGTGTGACATTTAACCAACAAAAAGTATTCAAGATATAAGGCAAAATCACTGAACCATGAAATATAGGTCACAATGACCTAGATATAGTAAGTGGTCATTCATTGGGTCACATGGAAGTAATATCCCAGGTGTGACATTTATCCAACAAATAGTATTCAAGATATAAGGCAAAATCACTGGACCGTGAAATCTAGGTGACCTTGACCGTAAAATGTAGGTCACCATGACCTTCACTCTTACACTTAAACTGATGTCACATAGTTAGCTGATGTATAACCAGTTGTGTCTATAACCTGTAGGCATATAAGATTTTACAAATGTGTCCTAGATTTTGACCCCTAGCCCCACCCCAAGGCCCACCCTGAGGTATGAACCCAGGGGTATGTTCTTTTGGAATCTCAGAAGACTCGTCCAGGTACCCAAATTCTAAATATGAATGCTCTATGAGGAGTGAAAGTCAAGATATAAGAATTTGAAAAACTTTAACACAGTATTACAAAGGTGTCCTAGATTCTGACCCCTAGCCCCACCCAGGGGCATGAACCCAGGGGTTTATTCTCTTGGAATCTCAGAAGACCCTCCAAGGTACCTAAGTTCCAAATTTGATGCCTCTGTGAGGAGTGACTGTTGAGATATAAGCATTTGAAAAACTTTAACACAGTGTGACGGGAACGGGAACGCAAACGCAAACGCAAACGTGGACGACCGGGGTGACTACAATAGCTCTCCTTGTACTTCGTACAGGCGAGCTAAAAACTAGAAATGTGTCAATATGACACAGATGCCCCCATCCAGGGGCCATCCTCACTGACATGCAGACATTTTGCAAAAATTGAAGTTGAAAAAAGGCCATAACTCTCACAATAATTGGCGTATTTTACCCTAGATCAAACTTGACCTATGATTATCGTATTTATGTACCTGTGTATAAAATATGAATCCAGTACACCAATCTTTTTAAAAAATTATCAAAAGGAAAACATTTTTTGAAGGTGTAAAAGGGCCATAACTCCCATAATAATGGGTGGATTTTACCCTAAATTGAACTTGACCTCTTTTTTGATTATATACCTAAGTATTAAATATGAATCCAATACACTAATGTTTTCAAAAGATATCAAACAGAAACTATTTTTCAACACTGAAAAAGGGCCGTAACTCCCAAAATAATTGGGGTATTATACCCTAAATCAAACTTGACCTATATTTTATAATTATATAACTGTGTATAAAATAAATCCAAATCACTAATCTTTTCAAAAGATATAGAATGGAAATCACTTTTCAAAGCTGAAAAAATGTGATAACTCCCAAAATAATTGGTGGATTTTACCCTAAATCAAACTTGATCTATATTATAGGATTATATACCTGTGTATAAAATTTTAATCCAATACACTAATCTTTTCGAAAAATATCGAACGGAAACCATTTTTCAAAGTTGAAAAAGGGCCATAACTCCCATAATAATTGGTGGATTTTACCTAACTTTACCTAGAATGGAAATCATTTTTCAAAGCTGAAAAAGTGCGATAACTCCCAAAATAATTGGTGGATTTTACCCTAAATCAAACTTGATCTACATTATATGATTATATTCCTGTGTATAATATTTCAATCCAATACAGTAATCTTTTCAAAAGATATCGAAAGGAAACCCTTTGTGTTACGTACGGGATGGACAGGATGGATGGGATAGAGTGGTGATACTATAATAATATGCACCCCCCCCTACCCCCGAGCCCCCAACCCCATTGAAAATGGAGGGGCATAAAAAATCCAGAATTTTTTCAAAAGGTAATCAGGTCATCTACTCATCTGCAGTATCAGCACATAATGTTTCAATACAATAGCTCAAATAGTTTTTGAGAGATCTTGCTTACAAGATTTCATTGCAACTTTTTTCAAATGGGCAAAACTCAAGAAAGGGGCACAACCATCTGATATGATAAGAAAAAAATACAGAAATTTCAAGCATGCACGGTTCAGAAGTCATGCTATGCACAAAAAAAAAAGAAAAGCGTGACTAATGGACAGACAAATGGACAACAAACAGACAAACCCAAAGTAATATGCTCTACCAACTTCTTTGAAGTGGGGGCATAACAACCACAAGATCAGCAATCTTGTTAATGTGTTGAGCTACATAGGGCCATTAGTCCACCTAAAATAAGTGATGGCTCCTTCAGAATACAGTGCTTGCATTAAGGGAAGTATGGGAGTCAGAGTCTCCCAAAAATTGCCCTGGGACTTCCAAAAATCAATGCCAAGAAGTCTGGGAATCCCAACTTTTAAAGATACTTAGTCATTTATAACAAAAATTTAGGATGAATTTATGTGTTATTTAGCTTTAGAATGGTGATTTTACTCCATAAATGAGAGTTTAAGAATATTGAGGTTGAATTTCTGAAAGTGAGTGAAAAACTTTGATCATAAGGACTTCCAGATATTGGAGCTAGGAAGTCCTGGGACTTCCTGATTTTGACAGTCAGTGCAAGCAGTGGAATAATGCAGGCCCCACCTCCCCCCGCCCCCTACATTATTCTGAATTTGATGACATTTGAAATCCCTTTCAAATATAAATGGCCCTCTGAAAAGGCTCATAAGGTTGCAAGTAGCTGATGTGCATCATGTAACAAAAAAAAAAAAAAAAAAAAAAATTGGCACAGTGCAAGACTAAAACTGCACTGAAATTGGCAAACTGCTATGTTTTCTACCTAAAAATTAGTTTTTTTTTTTTGTTTTTTTGTTGTTGTTTTATCTGAGCTCTAAGTGCTTAAAAACATTTTAAGCTGTTGATCTGGATCCTTTGTGCCTTGTCTCAAAACAAATAAGTACTTCAAAAGTGCAACTTTCATCAGAGGAGTTGTTATGGAGGAGTACTTGGTGATAATTCTGGGATAATTTCCTCATAAAAAACATATGTTGTGGGTACTCATTAGAAGCGCCTCACCAAGGCTCTTCTGAGTACCCACAACATATGTTTTTATGACATACTGGAGAAAATTATCCCATAATTATCACCAAGTACTCCTCCGTTAACCCTAGTCCTGCTGAACCTGGATATACCCTGTTTTGCAAACAGTGTAGATCCAGATCAGTTGGCTTCTGAAAAAGCCAATTGATCTGGATCTGCACTGTTTGCCATTGAGTATACAAATTTATAGCAACAATGTGAATCAAGTAACCAGACTGGATGAAAATTAGAGGTGGGTGTGGCATCTTAATGTATTCAGCAGGACAACTCAGACAAGGCTAACAAGTCCTCTGTCACATGACATTTTTTTCACTTATCTAATGCACAGGATTGCACAGACATCGCATTATATCTTCCGTCTTTGTGATATGCACATCAGTATCTGCCCGAGTCAAAGAATAACTTCTTGATGTCATTGAAAGTAAACAACATAGGTATTTTATGCTTTTTATTCACATGCTTATAATATTTAACTTCTTAACCGTTTCCCAATTACACTACAACCTCCGACCTCTTTATAACACGGTTTTGGATATAACACAGTTCAAAGATGGATCCCAAAAATGTTTTGATTATATTGAAAAATGACTGTAAGTGGTCATTTTTCAATATAATCTGTACATTTTTGTTTGGATATAACAGAGTTGTTTAACTAACACAGTTTATGCTATGGTCCATGGATCCCAAGAATATGTTATAAAGAGGTTGTGGTGTAATGACTGGTACCCTGATACTATAAACATGAAAAACTTTAAAATAGGCAGCTTATTGACACCTGCATTGTACCTCCTGTAATAAACATCTTGCATAATCTGAAAGGCAATTGGGTTTCCCTGTTTCCAAATTAAATTATTGCTCAGGTTTTGAGGCCGACTTCAGCAAGCAACTCCACTATTATAACTAAACTTCATGACATCCAGAAAAAATAAAAGGGAGTGTCACAGAGTGGTACAGAGAAATACATTATAGACAGATCCAATATATCGTGGGGTCCAAGGTCCGCTGTCGGGATATAACTGGATCGCGATATAAGTCAAGATATGCACTATGTATGTATAACAGCATGTATAACACTCACTTGTTTTGTGGAAGTTTGCAAAGACATTGCTGATAAATGGCATTCTGTCGAACTATCTGCCATATTTCCCAATTTACATAAGATAAGGATTGCTCAATTTAAATAGGATAAGGATTGGCATTAAGTCTTGAGACCAGCTAATAAACTATGTTTGAAAACAACAAATTGCAGAGTTGACAATTTCAGACACTATTTTGGAAGATCAGTGAAGGGAAGCAACTCAAACTGCCCATGCTGTTCTTGTGAAATTTGAGTTGCTTCCCTTTACTTACTAGTTTCGTTGTTATCAACATCATCATCAGATTTTTTATTAACGTGCACTTACAGGGGCAACATCCACATCAGTGGGCCCCCTTCCAGGTAGCTGGCTTGCTGCACACATAGCAGATCTCACACCAGATATCCAGATACAGTCAACTCTCGTTATCTCGAACTTCACGGGACCTGATAAAAATGTTCGAGTTATCAGTAGTTCGAGACAACCAAACTGACGCCATAGGTACATGTATGACGACTGTTCGCCTCTGTTCGCCAAAACGTGGCTGGAAGGCACATGTATATGGCAATTTAAATAATATACGCGTTCTTCAGTTTGCATTGTTACTGTTTGTTTTAGAAGATGCAATAGTTCTCTTGGAATAATATCATCAATAAATGTTAATAATAATAAATTTCAAACGTCTCTTGTTGTCTTTTAATACTCCTGCAAATTTGGATTTCCATGTGAGCTATAAATAAATTACTTGTTTCCGGGTTGTGTTAGCTATACGTTATGAACTGGTTTGGATTAGCTCCCTTCGCATAGACGACTCGATAAAGAGTTGACTGGTTTCCGCTTTTGCATAAAACGCTTACAATGTAAAGCAGCAGCTGTAAGCTAGTTTGGATTATCTCCCCTGGCATAAACGAACCCTCTCAGCGCGGCAAACTGTAGATCCTGCAGAGAAAGCTCGTTGTGAGCTGTCTCATCTGGACCTACACTATTTGTGCGGGTATCCGTATCAGTCTACAGGGTCGGAAGGGTTAACATCGGTACCCACGTGTGATTCGTCTATTTGAGGCCGTGCACGACAACTCCTATTAGAAGACTGTGCGACTGTCAAAGACTCGGATCAGCCTGCACGCCCACGAATTTTCCAATATACGCATGAGCCTTATCTGGGCTTACCAAAGAGCACCGCCTGACCAAAGAGTAACAAGCGAAGATTCAGACTGAGCTAGTATGTTCAATACAGGCTGATCTGAGTCGGAACCTGTCGCGCACTGACTTTTCTTGAAGACGCTATATCATTCAGACGGACAGTACTCAAAAGTGAAGAGCATATCTAAACAATAAATTAAAGAAACTTCGTTGATTAATCTTCCATAACACTATTCTGAGCTGCTTTTTATCTTACAAATCAATGACACAAGACGGTGTTGAGCGCCGCGTGTCAAACCCGACTCGACACGCACGTGATTTCATAATTACGGATTTTAGACATTGTTTGTGTTGTTTGTAATTACCTGGACAAAGGGGAAAATTAAAATATTGATTTATTTATCAATGGCCTATTATGACTTTCATTAACTGAGAGACCGGCGGCGCCGCATCTTACATTTTGTTTTCCTTCGTCATGGTCCGAGTTCGAGATACGCGGTAGTAAAAACTGTGAAATATATATTCAGGGACTGAAAATGATGGACGAGATAGCCGAAGTGTCGACATAAAAGTAGTTTGACATACGCGAAGCTGAAATACAATAAATATATAAGGAAAATAATTGGGACATAGAAATCAGTTCGACATAAGTGATAGGATCGAGATAAGAGGGGTCGAGATAACGAGAGTCAACTGTATGTCTATCATGAGGGTCAACAGCTGACAGCTTCCACTCTCTGCAATCCCTCTCTGTCAGCTGCTTCCATGTCATATTGGGCCGTCCAGGACCATGCTTTCCAGCAACCCGTATGTCAAAGGCTGTCTTGACTGCACCATTGTAGAGTTCCACATGTCCATACCAGCGGAGCCTTCTCTCCTTCAGAATGAGGCCCAGATCCTCAATGCCAAGCCACGCAAGTAGCTCACTGGACCTGGTGGTGACAATGTCTTGGAGCTTGACATTGCTGATCTGTCTGATCATTGCCTGTCATTCAGCAACAAGACATTGGATGTTTGGATTTGTCAATGGCCAAGTCTCACTGGCATGGAGCATTGTACTCCATACACAAGAGCTGTACACATGGCCACGTGTCTAGAAAGAGACGCGGCGGGAAGGTAGAACTGGTAGCACCTCCTTGAACTTCTTCCAGGCGATTTTCACCCCTGTTGTGGTTGAAAGATCACAGCCATCGGTTGCTGAGCGCATGTCTCCTAGGTAGCAAAAGGAAGCTACTACCTCCAGCTTGTCAGTTCCAACTTGGACTTCCCTCTGTGGTCTGCCGTCCAAGGGGCATGCAGTTCCCTGGCACTGTGTACATCTGTAATCAGGGTCCTTTGTCAAGCGCTTAAGCCCACTGCATTTCTTGTGCACCCAGTGCTTGCAGCCGTTGCAGCCTACTCCAGTGCGACAAATCATGGTGCATGGAAACTCGCCTAACTCTGCAGGAGGTCCAGGCCGGTACCACTGATCATG
Organism: Anodontia alba; assembly: GCA_964016985.1. Classification (NCBI taxonomy): domain Eukaryota; kingdom Metazoa; phylum Mollusca; class Bivalvia; order Lucinida; family Lucinidae; genus Anodontia; species Anodontia alba. The sequence goes on from OZ024833.1 coordinate 3,191,732, forward strand.
ATCCTTCATTTTTTCCTGCATTTACTCTCAGTCCTTTCTCCTCCATTGATTCTTTCCAAGTCAAGAGCCTCCTGACACATACAAATGTATCTAGAGTGATTCAGCGATGATAACAAGGTCATCGGCATAGAGGTTCTCCAAGGGGACCCCAGAGCCGAACTGGCATGACAAGGCTTCAAGCACAATATTGAAGAGCAGCGGTTTGAGTATCGAGCCTTGATGCACACTGACCTTCACTTCAAATTCTTCATTGTACCTCTCACCAACAGGGACCCGACTGTGCACTGGCATACATCCCCTGCCAGGGTTCTCACTAGGATTTTGAAAATTGGAGTAAAATGAAGTTTTTTTAAAAGTAAAACATATTTTAACGAGTAATACTTAACCTATAGATAATGTGCTATTCTATTCTGTTTTCACACCTTCCACAGAAAAAACGACCTTTCAGTCGTTAATTAAAGTCTTAAACCAGAAGGTCCCTTAGGCAGTTACCTGTGTGACGTAACTCTTCCCGCTCAATTGACCACGTGTCAGTTTCTTTTATGTGTAAAACAATAGACACAATTAGGAGAGATAAGCGAGGGTGGGCGGAGGGAGATAATTGATTATCTATAGGTTAAGTATTACTCGTTAAAATATGTTTTACTTTTAAAAAAACTTCATTTTAACTTCATAATACATTAACCTATAGATAATGTGCTAGAATTTGCAGAATAGGAGGGAGGTGCTCTCCTAATTCTAACACCAATAATATCTCACCACTTCTGGTTAAGACTCAGGAAACTCAAAGGAATCAGATACATTCTAATTCTATATTTAATAGAAAGAATGGTCTAGATTCACAAAATAGCTTTAAGGTGTTATGATCTAACAACCTTATATATATTAGTAGACTCTAGAGGAAGCCAGTTCTTAAGTCTCAGAGACCTAACATCGGGCCCCCCCACTCTTTTTTTCTTTTTGGAAAACAACAATTGGCTTCAAAAAGAAAAGGGAGTCATTGAGACATAACATAAATATTCCATCGCAAAGTAAGCTAGGAATATAGAAAATTTTGAAAACAAATTTTGTAAAACAAAAAGCCAAGACCATACACTGTAAGTAGTCTATGTAGGATCTTGAATAAATAAGGAAAAGTCTACTCGGTGGAGTTTCCTATAGATAACTGACATATGTAGATATTTTGGATAAAATTCTAGATATGTGAAGCTATGTAATTGTAATAGTCTAAGCTATTAGAATTATAAACTAATTAAATTCTGTTAATTGGAGCGACAGGACAGTTTCCAATGAACAGACACAGACTTAAAATAACCATAATGTGTAATTATTTCCCTTGATCAAATTAAAGAAGGGGAGATAATAAAAGTAGATGGAGTTAACTTAACTATAACTAAGTTATCCATCGGAAGAAAAAAAAGTATAGACAAACATAATGGTTAAAACTATTGCTAGACTAATTGTATAACGAATTTTTAGTCAAGCAATAAAATAATACAGAGTTTGCGTATAACTGCTTGGAAGAAAAAACAACCTAAACCACTGATAATTAGTTTTGTCATAGACATATAAAAGCGTTTGATGTCCTGACAAAAAATAAGAATAAACTGTCAACATCATAACTAAAGAGTTTGACAGAGAATAAGAGAGATAAGAATAAGGTTGATCGCAGCAAACTGTATGACGGTCATAGTTTGGCTAAATCTTACCGTATTGATAAGATTAAACAATAATAAATAAGCTGGATAGAATCTTTCTATACCAGAAGATTGCCATGAAAAGTACTCCTGAGTAAATAATCATGGAAATCAAGAAATGTTAAAAATCCACTTTGATACGAATCAAAATGTTCATAAAAAGAGAAGGACTCAGAGAAAAAGTAATAGTGTGATAATCTCTGAAGAAAGATTATACAATAATACTGATTATTAATCTCAAAAAACACTTAATTTAAAAGTTAAGAGATAGTATTACTATTCTATACTCATATTTAAGAATAGTAAGAAATATATTAATACTAAATAAAAATTATACTACTGAACAAAATTCCCGCTATAAATCATAGGTTAAGCGTAACTATTATTTAAGCAAGGAATTATTAAACATATAACTCTCTATAAAATTACTGCCCGGAAATTTTATAGATAAACATTCAATCAAATTTTTTTAGAATTGAATATTAATAGAATAAAATCTATGTCTTCATAATTGGTAATTCCTGAAATATCAAATTACGTACTCGCAAATGAGTTCAGGAAGAAAATACATATATATACTCTCGAGATCTATGTGTAAACCATAGAGAGTAATAATATTATTACCGCGATCCCTGACGGAAGGGTAAAAACATGTATATGAAAGAGATAATAATTAATTTAACGTCATATAGGTTTAAGATAAAATTTGTTTAATCTTTAACCAATATGCAGCAACAGTGACTCGATATTCTGTATTCGTACGTAGAAAAGGAGTACTTAGACATTAGAATTTTGAATGATTGAAATAGAGATAATGGGATCTAAAAGGATGTATCTCCATGAACTGAATCGAAGGATAATATCCATTCTAAAAAACTAGGGCTTGTTTTAGGCTTAGTTTAACAAGCGTAGAATTGAATTATTTTCAAGTATTCATGAAGTCGTTATGCTCTGAATACTGAGAAAAATGTTAAAATATTGTTTAGGAAATAAAAAAGTGACTGTTCCACAATGTTAGCTAGATTTAAACCTGGAACGTAGCGAGAAGGTCAATCTAATTTAAAAGTAAGATGAGAAAGATAAATAATGAAGATAGATATATAAATATCGGAATAATATATTATCTCCAACAATTATCAAATAATCTGAATGTTTAAAGGCCTAAATACTACTCGAAAGTTTATTTACCGAATGTATAATCGGAGAAAACTTTCAGTATGTTCAAAAACGTATCACAAAAGTAAGATCTGACCAGGAAAAGTAGGTGCAGCACTTACTAAGTTGTGAAGTTAATATAAACATATTTTATATTATAAATTGAAGCAGTGCATTTCGAAATCATCGACATCTTGAAATGACTTATTGTGTGGAAAAATAAATAAATATCCAGTTTCGGAAAGATATTTATCTATATATATAGACCATTTTTGATGCGGACTGGAAATCAAGATATTAATCTTTGCATTATTCGCAAACTGAACTTGAACTCTTAGCGAGAATTACTATGATCCCTTTAACGAATGTAAACATAAAGGAGGGGTAAAGAGATAATTAAGAGTGTCTTAATTCTTTACCGGCTCGTATACTAATAATTAAGGATGTTTTCCCTTTTGTCTAAGCCTAGACTATAGACTGATTAATATAATTATAATAATATCTGCTATTATGAGGTAAACTCTCGTTAATTAACCTCTAAGCATATATCAAAAATATATATCAACATAATCTAGAGCTTCGGTAAGTTTAGAGGAAGGAAATGATTGACTTTGGCAGTTTCTGAATAGTTACAAAGTCAATAAAACAAAATATCAAAAGGAAAATATTGTATATAAAATCTAATTTAGGCAATAATAATCTGTCACGTACTGAATAATTAATGCCTTTACTAAATATGTATCCATTGTCAATACCAAAGTGCAAGAAAATTTTGAATGACATGGACTCTAGTTATAAATAAAATATTAGAGGTATAGAGCTAGTCGAAGCAAAACTATTCCTCAATAAGATAAAGTAGACCTATAATATACGAGGATTAATTGGGTCTAGAATTATAATCATAATAAAATTATTATTCCAATATGAAGAATCTTCAGCGTAATAGATTCTTACTGAGGCAAAAATATCTGGTATATTGCTATCGTAGTCTTAAATGATCCAGAAGAAAAAATAAAACAGGCAAAGTAAAGAACGTATCGAATTATATCTATGCCTAAATATAAGATTTTTTTCTTATTTATTATTTTATAGCAGAGTTTAGACAGAGCACGACTGACCTAGACTCTAATATAATCAATCAAAAGATAGTATAAAATAGAATAATAGCTTATCGGATCAACTATTTTCCATGTAGAAAAGGCAAAAGGAAAATATGTACCTCAACTAGAATTTTAAATCGTAGTAATCTAGAGAGGTAGCGAATAAATAAATAAACTGTTAATTTATTTATCTGGTTGGTGTAAATTTCCGATACCTTAAGAATGAAAAATTAATAGAAAGTAGAAAAGATCGATTGCTACTTTCTTGTCAATTTACTCCTTAGATTACATGCTGATTACATATCGGAGCATGTAGAAGAAAAACAGGGGAGGAAAGAAGAAAATTTTTTTATATTTCGTGTATATTTTTCTTCTTATAAATAACGACAGTTTTATAGTTCACCTTTGCCCTAGAGCCGAATAAGGTGAATATGTAAGAAGTTCATCTCTTTGTAGCGAATAAAAGAGATATAATTATAGCTGGAAGTATCTTCTACACTTAGTGAATGAATTGCGAATTTGATCGTAACCGATAATTCTTAATTCATTTTCAATAATAAATATATATATAGAATTTAAGTCAAGTTCAAAAGTGACTGGACAGAATTCAACAATATAAATGGCTACTAGGTATTAGAACCCATCGCTGTCATTCAATAACCTATAATCCAAGACTATACATGTCTATAGTGGTTATAAATGAATATATCTTGAGCGAGTACTAGTGAATACTACTCGCACACTAGTAATCCGACACAAAGTCTACGAAACTACTGCCCGGTGGAATTTCGTTAGAATGACCTGGCACTACTCTACGAAGTGCCTCCCGATGAAATTTTCGTTAGAGCCGGAATTTAAACGCTGTCTAGCGAATTAAAGAGATAAAACATCATTTGAATGACCTGGCACTAGTCTACGAACTGCTGCCCGGTAAGAATTTTGTTATAGTCGGAAGTTTAACTCTTTCTAGCGGATAAAAGAGATAAAACATAAGTTAATTTAAAATATTAATGGAATTACACACCTATAATAAGTCAATGGAATATTAAAAATTCTAGTCTGATTTGGGAAAGACTGTACAGAATTTTTTTGTATAAAAAGTTATTATGTATTTCACTTAATAACCTATATCCATTGACTTAAACGTGAATGGAGCTCTATGAACGATAATAGATTGTTCGGGAATTAGTAATTATTATTTTGACACTAGTTACCCGACACAATGACCGGACACTAATATTCGTAACTGTTGCCCGGTAAAGTTACAAGTAATTTGACAAATTGATCGGATAGTAGTATTCGTAACTCTAGTCCGATGAAAAAGGGAGATTATATATGAAAACTGAGCGGGCACAAGTATTCGAAACTTTTTCCCGAAGATAATTAATAATTAGGCAAAAATTGACCAGACACTTTCTGTAAAAGTTTGCCTGGTGAAAAATCAGAAATAATATAATAATATGACCGGGTATAAGTATCAGAAATATTACTGATACTTTGCCCAGTGAAAAAAAATTTTAATAATTAGACATAATGACCGGAAGTTAGTATACGTGACTATTTTGTCCGGTGAAATATGGCAGAAACTAAGTCTTTCCAGAAAATAATTAAATTATTGACTGGAGACTAGTTGACTGGTGACTGGAGACTGGGTGACTGGTGACTGGGTGACTGGTGACTGGGTGACTGGTGACTGGTGCCTGGTTGACTGGCACCTGGATGACTGGTGACTGGTGCCTGGTTGACTGGCACCTGATTGACTGGTGACTGGTGAAGCTGATTGACTGGAGCCTGGGTGACTGGTGACTGGTGACTGGATGACTGGTGACTGGTGACTGGTGGACTTAGACTTTATAGGATACTAAGTACCCAAAGATGCCACCTTGATGGGTCTTACCCCGGCAGTATAGCCATATGGGGTGGGGCTCCCATCAGTAAAGAATTGTCTTATAACCCATCAAGGGTTGACAAGTTCTTTACAATCAGCTTCTCCACCATGAGAATCTTTAGCCAACTGAAGATCTCTGCAAACAAAAGTCCAGGAAAAAAAACATATCGTAATTGCTGAATAACCTGGAACGAAAAGAACAAAAATATTCTGCAAATATAAACACGACTATCGAACCGATGGCGCACGAGCGTTGTGCCGAAAAGCGAGAGTCGCCAAAACGCATGTGGAAAAAGACCAGTCAAAAATACATGAAATCGAAAATTGAAAATTTAAAATAATAACACAGAAAGTGAAAGGAGTGATAAATAAACAAAAGAAACACAAGGATACATAAATTTATCCGTGAGGAAAGAAATAATCCAAATTTCTATCACAGGTAAATAATCCTTGTTGAATTTCTTTGTCCACAGAAAAGAAACTGACACGTGGTCAATTGAGCGGGAAGAGTTACGTCACACAGGTAACTGCCTAAGGGACCTTCTGGTTTAAGACTTTAATTAACGACTGAAAGGTCGTTTTTTCTGTGGAAGGTGTGAAAACAGAATAGAATAGCACATTATCTATAGGTTAATGTATTATGAAGTTAAAATGCTGTTGTCCAGAAAAAGTTGGGAGTTTTACCATACTTTTCTATTGAGACTTTCCAAAAAGTTGGAGTCAGAAATGAAAAGTTGGAGTAACTTACTCCAAATCTGGAGTTAATGAGAACTCTGCCCTGCACCAGTCGCACGATCCACTCCTCCACACCAAGTTTTCTCAGCGCCCACCAGATGACTTTCTGAGGCACTCGATCAAATGCCTTCTCTAGGTCTTCGAAAGCCATGTAGAGTCTCCTGTCCTGTTGGCAGCTAGATACTTGTCTCGCAGCTGCCTGGCAAAAACGTTTGCATCTGTTGTGTCTCTGCCTGGGATGAAGCCAAACTGGAACACGTCGATTGACACCAATGGTCTTATTAGACCGTCCACAATCCTCTCGAGGACTTTCATGACCTTCTCTGTCAGCTTGAGACCAGGATAGTTGCCCCTTTCCAATGCATCCCAAAAACTATCATTTATCAAAGTGTTTTTTTTTTTTTTTTTTTTATTATTGTTGTTTTCTTTTAAAATTACTATTTGTTAAAGAAGTATAAAATTGGAGGACTAAGAACTGGCCCTGTGTGACAGATACATCATTAGGCAACTGTCTTGTAAATATTTGCTGATCCTGAACGTAACAAGACGTTTCGCCCCCAAGATGTTTCCCCCTCTTTTTTGCCCCCCTAGTCGTTTCGCACCCCCAACCCTAGTCGTTTCAACCCAAACCATTTCCCCCTATTTTTTTTTTTTTTATATATATATATAATATATATATAAAAGATTTACTAACTCCATGTGAGACAGAGAGAAAGGGAGAGAGAAGAACATGTACTTTGAATGAATGAAAATGTTAATTAGGAATTATGATAAGTATTACCTGTTTTGAACAATACCGTTAATCACACTGTTTATTTGGTTTGACTCATTAATCTCGCAATTAATGTGATTAATGATGAGGTGTGAAAACACACGCTCTTTGCAAAGTTAAACGCCTTAAATTATCGCTTAAGCACCTTTACTAGTTTTGTTTTAAATTGCCTGACGACACCAGAGATGTTCGTGTGAACAGTCGGGATGAAGTTACGAAACTTTAGAAGAAACGGTAATGGTCCACAGATAGTTAATTGTCATCTGCTGTTATTAAAATATGTAACAAAAGTAAAACTAATGAATAAAAAAGATATATGACAAAAAAAAAAAAAAAAAAAGAATGAAAGAAAAAAAATAATTAGCAAAACAAGTGATTACACATAATACAAATTAAGATAATAAAACAATAAAATACATAAAAAATACATAAATAAGATTAAAAAAAAAAAAGAAAGAAAAAAAAAGATGCCGGTAAATGGTTACACAAAATTTTTTGAAGAAAAACAGCCTCAATAATTTTAGTGTAACAAGCCCTAGTCACACCTCCCGGACTGGCCACTTTTAAGGCCCGGTGCCGGCTGGTAACTAAGGATAAATTATCCTTAGGCTGACGTGACAGGGCGATGATGCTACTTAAATATTTGCCACTTCTCACCTCCAGGGTTCGCGTTACCGATCGCCAGGGCCTGACAAATCCAAGTTTCAGCCACTTGCCCGGCATTCCACAGCATCTTGAAAATGGCTCGGAATTACAATATTCCCTATATATTTTATACATTTTTCTGGGCAAGTGAAATAAAAAATAACTTGCCCAGCCAAAATTTGGTCTTGTCCCGGGCAGCTGGGCAATGGATTTGTCAGGCCCTGCCGATCGCCATTGTCGCCATTTGCGCAGAAAAATAAAATTTGGCACAAAAAATCATAAATTGGCGAAAACAAGTGGCGAAAAAAATATCATCTGAATTACCCACTACTGAGTCATATAATTGTCGCGTGTGTCTATCGCACCTTCCTTGATTGTATAATTCGCCAATTAGCAACTCAATTATCGATCAGAAAACGGTAGCTGATCAAATTAACCTGAATTTGATGAAAGCGATATAAGGTCACGTGCCGTGATCCACAGTTTGACAGTAGCACCACCCACTTTCCACGCCTTTCGTCCTAAATATTCATGACGCTCTGCCGAAACTACCAATCAGGAATTAATGTCAGAGTCGCATCGCCTACGTCACGGAAATTTACCCAGAATGTAATCATGTGGAACCCTATGTCAAACACAAAGATGGAAAACAAATTGATTACACGAGAAATAATTACTGTCATTAATCGGTTCGGCTTACTAAAGCGGTAAGTACACTTTGACAGTGCCAACTTTAATTAAGCATGTTTCGGTACCTTCTTATGAGCCTTAATTTTATTTGGCGATCAACAAACATCGTCCTGAAAAAAAAAACACAAAAAAAAACACGAATAATGCCTCGGAGACGGACACATTAGTCTCCGATGGTCCGGATCGCGCATTCGATCCTCACAGATTGTAGCGATTTATTATGAAACACATAAATTTGCTACGGTCATTCGCTCCTTCCACTGCATCAAGACTGGCAGTTACAAGTTTCTTGCAGAAGGGTGTTCAATGTACTGGTTAACCGCTTATTGTATAAGCATGCCCCCTCTTTTTTATTGGCGCGATTCATAAAAAAATGCTGTTCCCCATTCCATTTCGCATAGACCAGACTCGTAAAGCAATTGCAGTAAACTCCCTTTTAAGTCAGTTGCAGTTAGCTCCCTTAAAACAGTAAAACCTGCTGTGTTAGAAACTTACCCCGCATTTATCAGGGTACAAATGAATATTGTTACGTTATTCTCTTACAGTATAATACATTAATAACATTATATTTATTGGCTTATACAGCACTTTTCAGAACTTTCGTTTCCAACTAAAGTGTTCCATTTTTGTGTCCAACATTCGATATGCAAAACAAAGACTTATTATTAATTCATGACATTGTAATTAATTAATTACAGCAAAAGTTTTAAAAATCAGTGCAAGAATTACTTCCAAGTCCCCCACACATTTCACATTATACTGACTCTTGAATCTATTGCTGCAATTAAAGGAATCAGTAAATGAACACCTTTTTTCTGACAAGTTGATTCTTTGGCGAAAAATGGCCAAAATTTGGCTCAAAATCTGGCTCAAAGTTAAAGAAAATGGCACAAAAAAAATCAAATTGGCGAAAATGGTGGTGAAAGAAAAAGAAATCCTAGTGCGAACCCTAATAAAAGTTCAACAGTGAAAATTAGTTTTATAGTGAAAAGTGGGCGAAACGACTAGGGGGGGGAGGGGGGCAAAATGACTAGGGGGGGAAACAACCAGGGATAAAACATCTTGGGGGCGAAACGACTAGAGGGGGAAATGGTTTGGGGCCGAAACGTCTTGGATTCATGCTGAAAAGGACCCGACCGTTTTCACCCACTGAGCAAAATCCATCATTGACTGATTGAACATTGAGTAGATATATACTGAACGCCAAAGGAAACGCCCACAAATTCAACTTCTGATATTTCTGCAATTGGTTAAAATTTTGTTTCCAATATTCCTTTAATGAACTTCCCTGTCGTCTAACTGTGGTCAGTCACTGTATTGACCTTTACGATACAGTCTCCTCAAGCATAGTTACACATGTATGGTAAACAGGTTTTCCACGTGCACTGACCTTGTGCAGCCACATATTTAAAAACTCCCAATACGAATCAACAGCAATTTAATAATGTAACAGAAATTCTAATTAAAACGCCCAATTTTGACAAAATGAAGATATTTTTGCATATTCTTCCAGCCAAAAAAAAGATTGGACTTTTCCAGCTTAGTGTCTGCATTGGAGACGATAAACATGAATGTCAAAACCGTTATCCGGGAAAAAAATTTAAATTGTCAGACTGTGTTCAAACTTTAGGTCAGGTATGGTAAGGTGTTAAGGTGTCTGAATATTTAGGGAAACAATAAAATTAAACACTGCACCCTTAACGCGCAAAGCAAAATTTATAGCAGACAATTTTCATTTTGGTTTAGATTTTCATAGTAAATAAGTCTTGACATTCCATGTGAATTTGTCTGCTTGATACTAGATTTCATATGAATGCCAATAAAAGTCAAAAAGAATTATTTTCTTTGAAAAATATTAAAAAAGGATATTTTGAAATGTCGTCTGCTGCAGTTGTAATGTTTATTTATAAGCAGACGACATTCTGAAATATTTTTCTTACTTTCTGCAGAAAATAGGTTTTGACATAACATGCAAATTTTCTCCAACTAGAAACAATTCGCATGTAATTTCAAACACCCTTTCTGGGGAAAAAAAAAACAACAACAACAAAATAACAAATTGTTGTCTGTTGAATTAGTTATGGTTAAGCGGAATACGCCCGGACAAATCCATTTATTTTTACCGAGACAACCTTAAATAACTGGCAGCTGAATGGCAGTGGTGATGAGTGATGACGTAAGTACAATTGACGTGTATGGTCGGAAAAGAATCATGATGAATGCGGTCCTAACAGTGACTTGGTCCGTATCAACCAAGTAATGTCCGAATCAGCCTGGTCCGAATCAGTCATGGTCGAAATCAGTCACACCAGCAGAAAATACCGATATTCGGAAAAAGCAACACAAACATTTGCCATGCGATTCTGAAATAAAATTTGGTAAAACAAACTAAAAATAAAGATTCAAGAATACATAACCATTTCTACAACGTTTCCTGTCGAGGTATAGCCGTCTAGTTGTCCTCGTGTGTCTGGGCTGAAAATTCTGGAAATGTGCAGCACCCACGTGTGACCTTCAGTAAGGGATCTTCTTATTTCAGATAATAAAATTAAGCCTTGAATATAATCTAAAAAAAAGATTTTTATTTCGACCAGCTTCACGTAAATAAATAAGTTATAAAATTCTTATAAGCATCGTGTTTGTTTTCTATTCAAAACAAAACTATTTAAAAAAAGCAATTGAATTTCAAAACTTAATAATTACTCCCTAAGGGATGCTGTTAGGCCAGAAATGCGCAAAAGAAAAATATATTGTTGCATCAGGTCACTTAAAATGAATTAACAGTTTTACAGCTATAAAAATCTTATCAGTCGCACTCAAAATATATATTTTGGGATGGACAGCCTTAAAAAAGATCGCTTCATTGCATACTGTATGAAAAAATATACGTTTTAATTGTGAATGTATGAATGCGCTTTCCGCCAAGGTCAAGGGTCAATGTCAAACACACCTCCATATTGAAGAACTTCCACAACATTCGCGAAACTCATCGGTCAATTAAAACCTGCTTTAGAAGAGATTTCTTCAGACTAAAAGTATTTGAATTAGATACAAGAAGTAAATTATAGGTAAGGCAATATTTTCAAATCTTTGAAATGTCGCACATTCGTTTACTTGACAGTGTTTCGGCGCATTTGAAGTCTTCAATCGTAACACGTGTGATCAACATGTGCACATGTTCCATGTAGCCCGTGACCCGGCTTTGTAACATTGATTATTGTTTTATCCATGTCATCATCGTCAGTAAATTTTGTTCCGCACAAGAAATTGAAATAAACTCGTTATTGCATTTGCACCGGTAAACTTCATATCCGTACGCAACAATGAGATTGCTTGAAAATTTAATTATTTCCTCTTCGAGTTGCATAATGAGAGCCAAGTGGTTTTGGTCTTGCAGTGCACTAGAGGCTTTACCCCAGTTTGATTTTGTTCTACTGGAGTATGCCTCTATTCATATTGTAATGTTTTGTATTGATTGGCAAGACTGTCAGCTTGCTTAACTCGGTAAAGCACCCGACTTGGTACCAAGGGTTGCAGGTTCGAGTCTTGCATCAGGGTGGCCCTCCCAGTGTTGGTAGGGGTGGGGGGGGGGGGGGTGCTTGTTCCCCAGAAATATTTCAGCATTTTCCCTTGTTCCCCAAAATCATATTTTCTATGTTCCCTGCTTCCCAAAATTACATTTGTTCCCCTGTTCCTTTCATTGTCAGACTTGTATTCCCCGGAAATAAATAACATTATTCCCCTGTTCCCCATAACCCCTGGGAGGGCCTCATCAGGCACACTTTTCCTTCTTAGTTTACTTTATGGCTTAAGGGCAGTTGTGAGCACGGGAAAAGGCTAGAAACTGATTGTGTGTCCGTTGATGCCTGGCATTAAGTTGGAGAGCAGGTAGTGTGTTGATTAGCACGACTGTCGGCTTGGCTCAGCTGTTAGGTCATCTGACTTGCAAGCAGTACATCCATGTTTACATACCCTGCCATTTGATATTAGGCCGAAACGACCCACCTACCGAGGCCGAAGCGACGCATCCACAAATTTGGCCGAAACGACCCGGAACCCTTCTTGATTGTAATTAAAGCTTTATGATTTATTCAGGGGTGGTCGGGTGGTGCGAAGGTGCCGTGTATCTTACATCACTGGGGCGTCCAACTGATACAGGCTTACAGTTGGGCAAGGCCTGCTATCCTTGTAGTGGGTAAGGGTAGAGGGGGAATGTTTATATTTCTTCTGTTTCTTCACTTTCATTCCTGTTCCTCTTTCTTCCCTGTCCCTCTCTTTCATCTCCTCTACTCTCTCTTTTCTCCCTTTCTCTGGGAGACGACACAAAATGACCCTCAAGGGTTGACGTGTCGTTAAACCCCAACACAATTAATTTATGATTTATTCGCAGTTTGAAGGCAAGATATTACTTACCATGTTCAATTGTCATTTTTTTTTCATTTTTGGGTAAAATGTAGCTTTTTTTTTTTTCAAGAATTTTAAAATGAAAATTTTCATTTCAAAATTTGTTGTTGAAAACACTTATTTTCGGGTTACATTTTAAGAAACAATCAACAATATTTCAATATCTTCTGTGGTTTTGCCCATAGACTCCATCCAAGTTTTCATATATGGACAATTGCACTAAGCAGGGGTCATCCTAGAGGGCGATTTGGGAGAAAAAGTCTCCCCAAGCTGGTTGACTTCTCCCTATCTTGAGCTGAGGGAGAAGTGAAAATGTATAGAATGTATAGGGAAATACAAAATTCGGACCAAAACTTCTCCCTGAAATTGTCGGGAAACTTCTCCCTCTCTGAAAGCTCTAGGATGACTCCTGACTAAGTGACCCTTAAATTATTTTGTTGAGTAATGAGTATATAATTATGTATTTATACGGTAAAATGCCCTAAAATTTCGAACAAAATTAAATAATTTCAGTTCTTGCTGTTGGAAATTTTAGGAAATATGATTTTCTAAAAATTTTACTGTTAGAAATTTGGAATTGGTAAACTGAATATGAAATTGTATTAAACTAATAAACATGATAAATAAATACCACACTGATGTTTGTTTTCAGTTCCATCCGATTAATAACCACACTGCAGTGATTGTTTTACCTGGGCAACCTGAGTCCCATACTCACATTTTGCTTTGGGACTCACATTTTAAATCTCAGCGAGTCCCAGGACTCACAAAGTTAAAGTGGAAAATTCTGTAAAGGACGCAATGATTTTCTAGTAGGACTCATTTTATATAGCCCAAGCAAGTTCTGGGACGCATACATGTAGGTATAAAATTGTAAATAAATCACTGCACTGATGTTTGTTTTCAATTTTCCTCATAACAAAACAATTAATTATCCTGTACACTAATTAATCGCCAGGGGAATGCGCCACTTTCTTAAAATAAGCTGGCTTCATCCACAGTCTTCTTACATAACAACCCTCTTCACTTTTAAAGTTTACCACACTGAGATACACAAGTTGATCAAAACTACTTCAAAAAGGTACAGCACGTTTGTTCTTGTTTGAGCCACTACAGAAACACAAAAGTCCCTTTCCTCAAAGGTGAAGTGTACAGAGTTTAAATGTGAAAGGTGCAGACTGATTAGAATTTCTGCCATTTCGAAGCATAGTATTCACACTGCTTGCTGACATAATGCATTCTGTTGGCGATATGCATCGATCCAGATTGGACCGCCCCAATACATAGACTGCATGGATGCACGTATTGATCTTGTCTCTGCTGGTCTAACTCTTAAATGTCGTAACAATGTTCTATTGGAAAGAGCTCATACATAAACATATAGTGCGGACAACAGCTTGCGCTAAATGCAGGCTGATCAAGATCAAAGATTTTAGCTCTGCACCAAACTGAACTTTATATACCAAACCTGTGAACTACTATTATCATTTTTAGCAATATGTCTTTCCTTAAAAAAGATGTACTTTCATTTAGAATTTGGTGGCGGAACAGATTATCTTCTATACCGTAACGAAACTTACTGCAAGAATTATCTGTCATTAATACAAATCCTTTCATTATCCTTTCAGGCGAAAATGTCCCTTTGCGCAGCATAGTATTCAGACACGTCCACTCCTTACCATACTTAATACAAAATTTGAACAAAGTACAACTTACGGTAAATTTCCTAAAATTTCTAACACTTTATTCCATACTCTTTTGGCTTAAATTTTGCTTTTTATGCAGCGGTTTCTTTAAATATTTAGTGGAATGGCAAACAGTGTAGACCCTGATCAGACTGCTCCTTCAGGAGCAGTCTGCAGGGTCTACACTGTTTGCATATGTCATTTTGTCAGACGCTTTAGTGTTTGAATTTTTAGGACATTTACTGTACTACCCAATGTTGTGTCTAAAAATAGCTGGAAGAGGGGCAAACAGTAGATCCTGAAGAGATGTCACATTTGCGGCGTCTCACCTGGGTCTGCTCTGTTTGCCCAGGCCTGTCAGATCAAATACATAACAGTAAAGTACAACATATAAGTCATGCTCAGACAGACAGGTAAAATTATGACTAAATCTTGTGATTTTATCGATCATAATGACAGGACTGATAATCCATTATTTTTTCATCTCTGATTAGCCAGCCATAGCACATTCTAATTTTGGTAACCGTTTTTTTTTTCCAGTTACGGAACCGGAAACTAAAATAGTAGTCAGTTGAAAGCTACCACAAAACTGCACACAGCTGTGTCATAAGGAGTTTTATGTACATAAATGGCATGTGAACTGTATTTTAATTTTATACAAATCCAGCAGATACTGACTGAAAATTCATAGAAAGAAAAACAACACAGACTTTCATCATAATGTTAGTTATTTCCACGCAACACTCATGTGGATGTCCACATGATTGGGGTTAGATTATGCGCATGCGATCAAGAACTGATGTTACCTTGTGGCAGACATGATATATGTTTCAGTTGAAAAATGAAGGCCAGGATAAATCTATGGATCTGCGCTGTACCATCTGACTATATGCTGTTTTGTGTATATCACTACTTTGTATGTCTTATTGCTATACCAGAATTCCAAAGTTGATCTGATCATTTCTGCAAAAGGTGACACACATGCGATAATAGGAAAGTGCTACATGTGAAATTGTAAATTAGCATGAGCATTCGTGCATTCTGATCTGGGTCGTTCCTGCTAGTCCATACACAGTTTCCTTCGATAAGATCTGCTGCTAATATTTAAATTTAGCGTGCCAAAGGTTTCAATAGTTACGCCGAAAAGGATTTCTTCATAGAAATTATCGCCTTCAGCAAATAATTTCCTGTCTGACCAAGTGATTGTCATGATATGCTCAGTGCATCCTATTTGAACAGGTAATGATCCTGAGATGATAGGCCCCAACAAGCCAAAATGACTCGTCATCATTTGTTACAAATGTGATCAGTCTGTGCATTAGCTGGAGACTGCGATCATGTATTACAGTGTTTTAGACCAATGACCTAATCAGCAAATTGAGTGGATGCCAGTCTGCACCAGACTGCCAAGCAGTGGCCACTCATGTAGGGTCACCCTATCATGTACTAACCAAGAAATTCATTGCTTCATCTATAGACAAGCCAGCCCACTATTACTCATCACTATAAAAGCTAGCTCATACAGCAAGGCTATATTAGTGATCTATGTACTTTTCTCCCTGTCACATTTCTCCCCCTCGTCTTTTGACTTTGCCATTGAAGTCAGCTGAGAATGCTTAAGGAAGCAAACTCCAAGAGTCTATGCATACAGGGTCAGGGAATTTCCCTGCTATCTTCACTCTGCTCACAGCACCAAATGTTACTGTGCAGTTTGGTTCTTTGCTGAATTAAGCACAGTGGCCACCCATATATATAGGGTCGCCTATCCAGGTACTAACCAAGAAATCCTTTGCTTAACTTTATAGAAAAACAAGACCACCATACAGCATCACCTGTTAACCCTTGTCATGCTGAATAAATTAAGATGCCACACCCATTTCTAATTTTCAGCCAATCAGACTACTTGATCCAGATTTTTGATACAAATTCACAGACATAATGGCAAACAGTGCAGATCCAGATCAGTTGGCTTCTTCAGAAGCCAGCTGATCTGGATCTACACTGTTTGCAAGGGCAGGATATAGCAGGACTAGGGTTTAAAAGCTAGCTCATACAGCAAGGCTGTATTACTATTAGAGATCTATATACTTTCCTCCTTGTCACTCATAGTCAAAAGACATTCGCAATATTTTTAAAGTGGAACATGTATACATGTTCAAGAACACAGCATTACAAATGATTAATAAATGTAACACCAGAAGATAATTATGTAACATTTGGTTAATGGCAAAAAGTTTTCATCCTGTGTGATAAAGTTTTGTGTCTATTTTTATTTATACATGTATATATTTTTTGCAGAAAATGTACAGAATACCAAGTTTGTTGCGTCCTTTAACAAAACAGAACCTAGCCCCACTTTTAGCAAGATGTTATGCCAAAGACTTAAAATTTGGACCAGAAGGCAGGGCCTTGATGTTACAGGGAGTTGACTTATTGGCTGATGCAGTAGCTGTCACAATGGGACCAAAGGTAACTCACCAGATTGCATATAAACTCATAGGTCTAGATAAGAGTGGGTATCGGGAAAATATTTTCCTTAATTTTCCACAAAAACATATTTTGTGGGTACTCATTAGAAGTACCCACAACATATGTTTTCATGGAGAAATAAGAAAAATATCAATACTTTGGATTGAAAAAAAAAAAAACATCTTATCAAGAGCATGTAAACTGCACCTGCATGGCTCTAGGTAAAAGAAGTATTTAGATAAATAGATAGTATTTTTATGCCCCCCGCCATTTGAAAAATGGTTTAAGGGCATTAAATTTTACCCCTGTCAGTCTGTGCATTCCTGTCCAAATTATAAATCCTAAACCATTTGGAATATAGTTATGAAACTTCACAGATGGCTAAATCATACCAAGACAAAGTGTCGTGAACATGGAAGCAAAAACTCTGCCTAATTCAGTTTGTTTCGGTTTCTGGGCCATAACTCCTTACCCCTGTCAATCTGTGCCACCAATCTTGGCCTGTAATTTAAGCTTTGTATGATACAAAGGGCACCAGGGGCTGGGGAGGGGGCCTCCGTGTCCTATGGACACTTTTCTAGTTCTTATTTCTCCTCGCACACACTAAACCCCGAAAGCATGAGTTGTGAACTTGTGGGTACTCATTAGAAGCACATTTTTGAGATGCTGCGTAAAACACCTGATGGTCGTTGCTTATGATAAGTATTCACAACAGATGTCTTCATGGAAATATAAGAAAAGTATCAAATATTTTTGCTTGAAAAGAGAGCATATCTAGAGCTACACTACAGCCTCTTCATAACACGGTTGGTTACAGGGATTCAGTTTGACGTCGGCCATCGGCCATAATCCGCCAAAATTTCCATATGTCAGAAACTTTTCTGACCTGGTTGGACACATTGTCCGACTGCCATTTTTAGCTTTGTAATGTAATATATGGATTCTACTGTTGTTTA
The DNA here is from genome assembly GCA_964016985.1 of Anodontia alba. Taxonomy (NCBI): domain Eukaryota; kingdom Metazoa; phylum Mollusca; class Bivalvia; order Lucinida; family Lucinidae; genus Anodontia; species Anodontia alba. The sequence goes on from OZ024833.1 coordinate 3,209,928, forward strand.
CAGTTTTCTTTCGATGCCGATCTTTATCTTGTAAGACGACCGATGATTGGTCAAACTAAGATGTACTGGACTGCTTATCAAACATTATTGATTTTTTGTGATGCCCGTTAGTTTCGCGTCTGCAAAGCGAGTCAACCAGTCTAATTTGTTTGGCCGAAACGTAGATAAGACCGAATCCTGTTTTAGTTACTTCCCTTGATCTCATCGACTTTGTTTACGTGACACCGTGCGAGGCGAAATATTACACTCCTGATTTTGTAAAGGGTTTGACATAACATCGCACAAAAATGCCCCTAGAAAGCAACAAAATTTTTCATGCTGAAATCCAGTAGTGACCAAACGGAATCCCTGCTAAGGAAATGGCGATAATGACGCCAGTCCTCCACCCACTAGTGAATCCACAGTAAAGCGATTTTCTAGCTTTTATAATTTGCCCAAGAAAATACAAAATGTCCGAAGAACCAGCTGCCATTTGGACAAAATATCCGGAACTGATTTTGGTCTAGCTGAATCACTGCATTATAACACGTTTTTGGTCGCACCTGCTTGTAGCAGTGTGCAATATAGGCGTCTGCTTTTCCATCTGTCTGTCAGTCTGTCCATCCGTCTGTCCATCCGTCTGTCAACATTTATGTTGAAGTTTGACATTTATGTCAAAGTTAGTATTCTAATCAACTACAAGACTAAACAACCATCAAACCTTGCATGAAACATCTCCCTGACCTTCTGACTTTGCGACATGGGCGTCCGCTTTTATGTTTGTCTGTCAGTTCCTCTGTCTGTGTGTCAACATTTATTTCAAAGTTAGTATTCTAATCAACTACAAGACTAAACAACCATCAAACCTTGCATGTACCATTTCCCTGACCTCCTGACTTTGAGACATAGGCCTCAGCTTTTCCCTTCGTCTGCTTCACCCTGTTTGTACGTCCGTCCGTCTGTCAACAGTTCTGTTATGTCGAAGTTTGACATTTATGTCAAAGTTAGTATTCTAATCAACTACAAGACTAAACAACCATAGGAGGAAAATCAGCCTTTTACAGTTGGAAATTTCGTTTTACAGCGGCGCGTCAGCAGAGCTGTAAAACATAATTTCCAACCGTAAAACTGCCAATTTACCTCCCCAAGTGACAAATTTAAATGCAGTTATCCCCATTCTAATGCATTTATTCATTTTTTCTGTTGCACAAAGCGACAAGTGCTGTGAGCTGCGTAAAACAAAATGCCAGCCAATGAGAAGCGACATTACGTGATGATGTCTGATTTCTGACAGTATATCGCAGAATATACCGTCGCAAATTTTTGACGTTATCCAATCAGATGTCGTGTCACATACGCAAATGCATTAGAATACAGTTTTATTCCATAACAGGCTTGATATTAAAGAATAAAAAAAAAGCAGAATGACAGTCAAAAATGTGAAAATGTTAAGCGGTTTAAACCAAGTTTTCCTATTTGCGCATGAAGTGTGAACATGCTCACTGCCATATATGTATACATGTATTATCATTAGCTTGGTGGGTAAAAATTACAGCAGACAAAATTTTGAAATATTTTTTATATTTTTTCTCACAAAACAGGTTTTGATATTTCATGCAGTTTGTCTCCAGTGAGGACAATTTGCATGAACTGTCAATTCTGTTTTCTGTGAAAAACAGTAAGAAGCCCTATTGAACATGCTGACCCAAGAGATCTGATAAATTTAACAACATAGCTATACATTAGGCACTTTTTTTCAGCCAGAAATAACCAATATTTTTCTTATTTCTCTATGAAAACATTTGTTGTGGGTACTCATTAGAAGTGCCTTGGTGAGGTACTTCTAATGAGTACACACAACATATGTTTTCATGGAGAAGTTAGAAAATATTTACCTGATATCCTCTCTGATATGACCAACTTACATTTTTGTTTGTGACATCATTCATTTCTATACTTGTCTATATTGTAGGGGAGGAATGTGATTTTAGAACAAAGCTGGGGCAGTCCAAAAATAACAAAAGATGGTGTCACAGTAGCAAAAGGAATTGACCTAAAGGTAAAACAACACTTAACAGGCTGGCAAGATTTTCAACAGATGACATTGTGAAATATTTCTTTCCCTAGAAAAATCGGATTTGACATAAATTTGTTAAGGTCATCTCCTTGAGACAGTTGCCATTTGGCTTGAAATCTCAAGCTATTTTCTATGAGAAATAAGAAAAAAAAATTAAATTTTCTTCACAAAGTGCAAATAGACTTCCAAATGTATTCCACCATTTCAGGTTTTGCAGACCAAAGCCAGAAGCATGAGTCTAAATACCTTAACCCTTAAACTGCTGATCACAACAATAATCATCTGCTTTGTCATCTGCTTGTGATTTTAAGGCATTTTTGCAAACAGTGTGAACCCAGATCAGACTGCTCCTCAAGATAAGACTGACCACAATGTTTGCCTGTATATAAAAATAGGTTTGAAAAGTTTGCAAGAATATTCAGCAGATGACATAAACAGACATTTTCAGATGCAGGTTTTCATTGCATTTTAAGGGTTAATAACCCAAAATATTGGGACAGACAGATCAGATGCTGCAGAATGTGGTCTACACTGTTTGCCACTCATCCAGCACTATTTTAGACACATCAACAGTTAGTAAAGTAGACTTCGAATTTTAGGATAAGTATGGTAAGGAGTTAAGGTATCCTAATACTAACTGTCAAAATCAGGAAGTCCCAGGACTTCCTAGCTCCAATATCTGGAAGTCCTGGTGATCAATTTTTGTCACTCTGTTTCAGAAATTCAGCCTCAATATTCTTGGACTCTCATTTATAGAGTAAAACCGCCGTTCTTAAGCTAAATTACACATAAATTCATTCTACATTTTTGTTATAAATGATTTTTAATATCGTTAAAAGTTGGGAGTCCCAGACTTCCTGGCATTGATTTTTTGGAAGTCCCAGGGCAATTTTTGTGAGTCTCTGACTCCCAGACTTTCCTTAATGCAAGCACTGCTAATACTTAGGGTAAATACAGTAAGAGCTGTTTGTAGATATTGTAAACATTTTTCATATTTCTCCAGAGAAAAATAAATGTTGGGGTATGCATTGAAATTTCTGTAGTTGAGCCAGTGCCATTGAGTTTTCATGGAGAAATTTAAAAAAAATATATATATTTTTTGTTAAAAAATGCATTTTGGTCCATAGAGCAGTTCCACTGAACAAAAATTTGTCATTTACATATACTAACATTTTGAAAAGAATTAAAAAATTTAATAACAGATAGAATAAGGTATGGGTCCCATGAAATTTGGTCAGTCATAGATTTTTCAAATCCAGTCATTGTCAAATACACTTTTCTGGAAAGCTATTAAAAGTGATAACATGATCAACAGTCTGTGACAGAGAAGATCTGACAGCAAGATATGGCTATCTCTACTGTGTCACGAAGTCCCAGCTTTGAATCCTTCCAGAGGAGGAATTCAGCTCAATTGAGCATTTTATTTATGCACAGAGACATTGTCATTGTTTACATTCCCATTTCAATACTAAAACAAATTTATATAATGATCCTCATGGATTTATGCATCAACTCAAATACCTGAATTCGTCATCATTATTCATCCATTAACCCATGTATGCCGAGTGAACTCTTCTACCTAAAGTCTTTGGAACGGTCCATTTCTAATAGAAGGGCTGTCTAGTTAGTTCTGTGATTTCCATGTTTTACAGAAAATCCTTAATACAAACAGTGTAGATCCTGATCAGACACCACATTCTGTGGCATCTGATCTGGGTCTACACTGTTTGCCACTGCCCTTTTATAGGACGCTAGGCTTAAATGGGTTAATCATCTGTTGTATATAATATTTTGAAAATCTCTCTTGTAAAAGACCAAACCATCATCATCAAAATAAGGTTGTTATCAAAAACTCTGATATGAGTATGTTTGTATATCTCTAGAATGATGATATGTTGTGTGAACAAATTGTTTCATATGATGCAATATTTCCAGTTACACCCTTTGTACAAAGTATCTATTTTAAAGTATGAAAAAATGTAATGCTGTGTCTCAAAAAATACAGACTTCATAGGACTAGATAACAGTGGGTAGCAGGAGTGTCACTGAAAGCCCTATTCAACAGGCTGACCCAAGAGATTCTGATAAATTTGACAATATATCACAGATCTCTAGATAAAATGTTCTTTTTTTTTTTCAGCCAAAATTTAATTAACCGATACTTTATCCACGAAAACATGTCGTAGGTACTCAGTAGAAGTGCCTCGATGACGTTGATGCGCGTCTAATGAATACCCACAACATATGTTTTTGTGGATAAATAAGAAAAGTATCAGTACTTCTGGATATGAAAAAGTATCTTATCAAGAGTTATGGCAGACCTTGGTACAAAATCTTTTTGAGAAAATGTACCAGGCAGATTCATATATGTTATGGTAAAATTTTGTTGTATCTATTATCATATGTAGTGTTTATGGTAAATGTGCTTAAACTTTGTACATCAAAAGTTTCTTGCAAAATGTCGTACATGTATATACAAACAGTGCAGATTCTGATCAGACTGCTCCTGGGTGGGCCGCCTTAGCCAAGTGGACAGGAGAGTCGACTCTTAATCCGTTAGGTTTCTCACCACTGTGGTTCGAGCCTGGCTCGGGTCACGTGGGAAAGCCAAGTTCTGCTTATGGATGGTCAGGTGGTATTTTCCCATTTAATCGTACAGTCGAACTTCAATGGCTCGAACACCGATGGCTCGTTTACCATGGCTTATTCGAACTTATTTTAGAGTCCTTAAGGAATTTTTCCAATAGCTCAAGAACATAGATATTGAGGGAAATTTTCTTATTTTATGATGAAATTGTATGCAGTGTGTACTCATTAGAATTGCCTTATCAAGGCAGTTCTAATGAGTACACGCAACATACCATTATTTTGTTGAAGGTTGAAAACATTTCCATAAATTATCGCCATTTGCTTCCTGACCTGGTGCCATGATTAAATCTCATTGGCTCGAACTACCCATCTTGCGAACTGATTTCCATGGTTCCAAAGATGTTCGAGCTATTTACGTTTGTATTATGTTCTTAATTTGTTTTTTTTGTCTTAGGATAAATTCATGAACATAGGTGCAAAATTAGTACAAGATGTTGCCAATAACACGAATGAAGAAGCTGGAGATGGTACAACAACCGCAACAGTACTCGCCAGATCCATTGCAAAAGAAGGCTTTGAAAAAATTAGCAAGGGAGCTAACCCAATTGAAATTCGTAAAGGTAGGCCAGATTGCTATTAATGCATATATACTTACATGATTTATGACTTTATGACATCTCAACTCCTTTCAATACTTGTCCTAAAATTTAAACAAGTCCTTTTTAGCTCGCCTGTACGAAGTACAAGGAGAGCTATTGTAGTCACCCCGGTCGTCCACGTTTGCGTTTGCGTTTGCGTTTGCGTTTGCGTTTGCGTTTGCGTTTGCGTTTGCGTTTGCGTTCCCGTTCCCGTCACACTGTGTTAAAGTTTTTCAAATGCTTATATCTCAACAGTCACTCCTCACAGAGGCATCAAATTTGGAACTTAGGTACCTTGGAGGGTCTTCTGAGATTCCAAGAGAATAAACCCCTGGGTTCATGCCCCTGGGTGGGGCTAGGGGTCAGAATCTAGGACACCTTTGTAATACTGTGTTAAAGTTTTTCAAATTCTTATATCTTGACTTTCACTCCTCAAAGAGCATTCATATTTAGAATTTGGGTACCTGGACGAGCCTTCTGAGATTCCAAAAGAACATACCCCTGGGTTCATACCTCAGGGTGGGCCTTGGGGTGGGGCTAGGGGTCAAAATCTAGGACACATTTGTAAAATCTTATATGCCTACAGGTTATAGACACAACTGGTTATACATCAGCTAACTATGTGACATCAGTTTAAGTGTAAGAGAGTGAAGGTCATGGTGACCTACATTTTACGGTCAAGGTCACCTAGATTTCACGGTCCAGTGATTTTGCCTTATATCTTGAATACTATTTGTTGGATAAATGTCACACCTGGGATATTACTTCCATGTGACCCAATGAATGACCACTTACTATATCTAGGTCATTGTGACCTATATTTCATGGTTCAGTGATTTTGCCTTATATCTTGAATACTTTTTGTTGGTTAAATGTCACACCTGGGATATTACTTCCATGTGACCCAATGAATGACCACTTACTATATCTAGGTCATTGTGACCTATATTTCATGGTTCATTGATTTTGCCTTATATCTTGAATACTATTTGTTGGATAAATGTCACACCTGGGATATTAGTTCCATGTGACCCAATGAATGACCACTTACTATATCTAGGTCATTGTGACCTATATTTCATGGTTCAGTGATTTTGCCTTATATCTTGAATACTATTTGTTGGATAAATGTCACACCTGGGATATTAGTTCCATGTGACCCAATGAATGACCACTTACTATATCTAGGTCATTGTGACCTATATTTCATGGTTCAGTGATTTTGCCTTATATCTTGAATACTATTTGTTGGATAAATGTCACACCTGGGATATTAGTTCCATGTGACCCAATGAATGACCACTTACTATATCTAGGTCATTGTGACCTATATTTCATGGTTCAGTGATTTTGCCTTATAGCTTGAATACTATTTGTTGGATAAATGTCACACCTGGGATATTAGTTCCTTGTGACCCGATTATTGACGTCAAAATATATCTCTGTTGGTGTGACCTATATTTCATGGTTCAGTGATTTTGCCTTATATCTTGAATACTATTTGTTGGATAAATGTCACACCTGGGATATTACTTCCATGTGACCCAATGAATGACCACTTACTATATCTAGGTCATTGTGACCTATATTTCATGGTTCAGTGATTTTGCCTTATATCTTGAATACTATTTGTTGGATAAATGTCACACCTGGGATATTAGTTCCATGTGACCCAATGATTGACCACTTACTATATCTAGGTCATTGTGACCTATATTTCATGGTTCAGTGATTTTGCCTTATATCTTGAATACTATTTGTTGGATAAATGTCACACCTGGGATATTAGTTCCATGTGACCCAATGAATGACCACTTACTATATCTAGGTCATTGTGACCTATATTTCATGGTTCAGTGATTTTGCCTTATAGCTTGAATACTATTTGTTGGATAAATGTCACACCTGGGATATTAGTTCCTTGTGACCCGATTATTGACGTCAAAATATATCTCTGTTGGTGTGACCTATATTTCGTGGTTCAGTGATTTTGCCTTATATCTTGAATACTTTTTGTTGGTTAAATGTCACACCTGGGATATTAGTTCCTTGTGACCCGATTATTGACGTCAAAATATATCTCTGTTGGTGTGACCTATATTTTATGGTTCAGTGATTTTGCCTTATATCTTGAATACTATTTGTTGGATAAATGTCACACCTGGGATATTAGTTCCTTGTGACCCGATTATTGACGTCAAAATATATCTCTGTTGGTGTGACCTATATTTCATGGTTCAGTGATTTTGCCTTATATCTTGAATACTATTTGTTGGATAAATGTCACACCAGGGATATTACTTCCATGTGACCCAATGAATGACCACTTACTATATCTAGGTCATTGTGACCTATATTTCATGGTTCAGTGATTTTGCCTTATATCTTGAATACTGTTAGTTGGATAAATGTCACACCTGGGATATTAGTTCCTTGTGACCCGATTATTGACGTCAAAATATATCTCTGTTGGTGTGACCTATATTTCATGGTTCAGTGATTTTACCTTATATCTTGAATATTTGTTGGATAAATGTCACACCTGGGATATTAGTTCCATGTGACCCAATGAATGACCACTTACTATATCTAGGTCATTGTGACCTATATTTCATGCTTCAGTGATTTTGCCTTTTATTTTTATTACTATTTCATGGAGAATTGTCATACCTGGATTATTATATCTAAGTGACAAAATGATTTACATACAAATACATCTAGGTCAGTGTGACCTATATTATATGGCTTAATGATAAAAATGTTACAATATAAAATGTACCCAGCAGGCGAGCTCGCTGTCCTCCGACAGCTCTTGTTACTGCATGTTGATGTGTCTAGATCTTTTTTGTTTATATGTCAGCAGGGGACTTGATAAGGAGGAGACTCCGAGGAGTATTTGATGATAATTCTGGGATAATTTTCTCCAGTTCTCCATAAAAACATATATTATGGGTACTCATTAGAAGCGCCTCGCCGAGGCGCTTCTAATGAGTACCCACAACATATGTTTTTATGGAGAAACAAGAAAAATTATCCCAGAATTATCACCTGATACTCCTGCTTAACAAGTCCCCTGTATGTCAGTTTAATATTGCAACTGTGCCGTTCTGTCTTGTCATTACTCATGAATCTCTTTTTCTTTTGATGTCTCAGGAAGGCTGTGTGCTTCATGATTATCGCCTTTCCTTGGTAACTTTATTTTATTTTTTATATTTTTGATAGGGGTTAGCACTGTATGCTAAAGTCTGTTTGAATATTAAAAGGAGGCATCTTTTTGTGTTATGGTGCTTGGAAATGTTAAAAATTTCTTGGTTGCTCACTGTTCCTGTATATTGATTAGTGATCTTCTAATACAAATGTATTTGATATGATATATTCCTGACGTTGAATCTCGGGTTACATTGTCAGTTTCTGGCGAAAGAATGTGCACAATACTGGTTAACCGCTTAGAGGACTAAGCCTGCCCAGTAAACGTGAGGTTAGGTAAACTGACCGCGCTTAATATGACCCCATTGGGTTGACTGGGCCGTAAAACCTCAACACAAACAAACATTGAAACCATATTGCTTGTCACAATATCCTTACAATCTTAGCATCTAAGGAAACATACTACATGAAACATCTAACCCTAAGTACAATGCATGAAATGTCAAACCCTATCTTCTGTAGATGCAATTTATGAAACAGTCAAACCTTCTTTTCTTGGAAGAATAAAAATAATTTGTCATTCTGTTGAATTTGCAGAGAGATGGCTAACAGTTAATAGTCATACAAAAACACTTTTCTTACATGTCTCAAAGAACAGAGTATCTTTATCACCCTTTCAATACTGTAATAGAAAAAAAAAAAAAAAAAAAAAAAAAAAAACAACAAAAAAAACAACAAAAAAAAAAAACAACAACAACAACAAAATTTCTGTTTCAAAAAAAAGAATACCCTCACAATTAGTAAACTACAAAATTTTTGGCCTGTCAGACATCTTAGGGGTTCAACAATTACAGCTTTTTTATGCTTTAATAGCATGCTGGTTAAAATTCTCAGCAGACAACATTTTAAAGTACTTTTCTTAGTTTTCCCCCAAAAAATAGGCTTTGACAGTTCATACAAATTGTCTCGCTAGGAGAAATCAATTTGCATGAAATGTCGAAGTATTTTCTGGTAAAAATAAAATTATCATCAGTTTGTCATCTGCTGGATTTGACCAAAGAGTGGTAAATGGTTAAAAACCTATGATTTGTTCTGGAGATGGCTCAGTTGGATGCTTGTCGGACTGGTGATCAGGAGGTTATGGGTTCAACCCCCACAAGTTTTGCAACATTCTTCTGTGGAGATTTGATTATGAAATATTTTCTACAGTCAGTCTCTCCCTTCCGCTGATACAAGAAGGGCAGTTGTCAGTTTCTGACGAAAGAATGTGCACATTACTGGTTAACCGCTTAGAGGACTAAGCCTGCTGAGAAAAAAGTGTGGTTAGGTAAATTGACCACGCTTGACATGACCCCATGAGTTGACTGGGTCATAAAACCGCAACACAAATAAATTTTCTTTAATTTTACACATAGGTCTAGATATGAGTGGGTATCAGGTAAATAGTTTTCTCATTTCTTGACGAAAATGTATGTTGTGGGTACTCATAGAAGTGCCTCAGCGAGGCACTTCTAATGAGTACCACAGCATATTTTTTCATCGAGAAATAAGAAAAATATAGATAGTTTTTGGTGGAAAAAATAGCCCTTTATCAAGAGCTATGATTACAGTATAGTCTGACTGTTTCAGGTGTAATGATGGCAGTGGATGCAGTTCTAGAAGATCTAAAGAAAATGTCCAAACCAGTAACAACACCAGAGGAAATTGCTCAGGTTTGTTTTGATAAATATTTATCTGATTGAAACTAGTAGGCTCTAGGTTGTCATATCATAACTTCAAATCAGACTTATTTGAACCAAAAAGGTATTGACATTTTTCTTATCTCTCTATGAAAATGTGTGTATTGGGTACTTTTCATGAGTACTCACAACATAGATTTTTGCTGCGTAGATTCTAATGAGTACCCACAGCATATGTTTGCATGGTTCCACATAGATCTTGTAAGATGCTTTTTTCAGTTTTAAAGTATGGATATTTTCTTATTTCTCCAGGAAAACATATGTTGTGGGTACTCATTAGAAGCGCCTCGGCGAACACAAAATTATAACAATCTGCTTGACAGAAACTGACAAGCACTATTGGACAGAGAGAACTGACATGATTAAGAATTACCTTGAAAGATTAGGTCGCTTATTATAACTGAATGTGTTGAATGGCTTTATCTAAGTTAAAAGGTGGCCCAAAAATTACATATGCATGACATCTAGCAGAGGACTTGTTAAGGAGGAGTACCAGATGATAATTCTGGGATATTTTTTCTTATTTCTTCATAAAAACATATGATGTGGGTACTCATTAGAAGCGCCTCAGCGAGGTGCTTCTCATGAGTAATCACAACATATGTTTTTATGGAGAACTGGAGAAAATTATCCCAGAATTATCAAATACTCCTCCTTAACAAGTCCCCGGAATCTAGGATTTTTCAGTTGTTATTAAGGCCATTGATTCACTGTGTTTTTCAAAAGGGCCCATTGATAATTTAGCTGGGCCAGCATGTTTTGGGACAAAAAAAAAAAAGAAGAAAAGAAAACAAGTCCTTTCTATAGTTTCTTGTAATCTTATAATTTTATTGCAGTCATATTGATATTTTTCTGATTTCTCTATAGAAAACAAGTTCTAAGTCCGTGCAATATTTGATACTTTCTAAAATTAGCAATAGTTGCTCCTCCTTCATTTGGCATTAGTAAAAAAGTGCTAGGACTGTTCACATCATTGTTAGTATAATGTAATTGGTTGTATTGTCAAGCCATTGTGTCTGGAGCATGATACTGCAATTAGGTAGGACTATAAAAGTTCATCAATTCCTACAATTTAATTCAGACGTTGTTCACATATCACATAAGGGCCATTTTCATCTGTTGATCATGATTGAATTTCTTTCCAGGTAGCAACAATATCAGCCAATGGGGATACTTCCATAGGAAACTTAATCTCAGATGCAATGAAGAAAGTGGGGAGAGATGGAGTGATTACTGTTAAGGTCAGTATAAGGCTTAGCATGCTTGAGTGAAAATTTCTGAAGTTGTTTTGAAATATTTTCTTATTTTTGCCCCAGAAAAAAGGCTTTAACATTATATGTAAATTGTCTCTTTTTTCTGGAAAAATTAGAAAAAAAATTGACAGCTTGTCATTTGATGGAGGAGCCCAGAGAGTGATAGATAAGCTTGGATGGTGTAAGAGATAAAGTGATGAGAGAGTGAAAGGTAGTTATAATTTGCAGGTCAGGCCCCAAGGTTATAAAACTTTTCATGCTCAACTTAGCTGAGCATGAAATTTTTCATGCTAACAAATCACACATAAACTAACAATGCCAGATTCTTTCTTGCTAAACATAGCTGAGCATGAAAATTTCTCTGCTAATAAATATGAAAATGCCAATGATTGTTGGCATTTTCATATTTACTAACACAGAAAATTTCATGCTCAGCTGAGTTGAGCATGAAAAAAGTTTTATAACCTCCTGGCCAGGCCTTGGAGGTCCTGTAGGAAAGTATTATATTTACCCTCAATATTAGGATACCATAACTGCTTACCATACTAATCTTTAGATTCTACAGAAGCCTATGGTTGCCTGTTGATGTGTCTAAAAACTGCTGGATGCAATGGAGTCAGTAAAAGCAAAACAGTAATTATAATATAGTGGTGGGTCTGTTAGAGAAGTGGGAATATCAGAGGTGAAGAGAGATGAGATTATGACTGAAAAATGAGGTCTGCTTAACCCTTGTCCTGCTGAATAAGTTAAGATGCCACACCCACTTCTAATATTCGGCCAATCAGATTACTTGATCCAGATTGTTGGTACGAATTCACATACGAAATGGCAAACAGTGTAGATCCAGATCAGTTGGCATCTGAATTGCAAAGGCAGGATATATCCGGGTTCAGCAGGACAAGGGATAAGCCAGTGCTACAGAGCTGTCATGAGCAACCTCGGCGGCTGAGCCAGAGGCGCATCCTACTGCTGATTAGGAGGTCACTGGTTCATTCCTGCCGAGCCCGGAAAAATTCTTTCGTAGAGATTGATCATGAAATATTTTCTACAGCCATTCTGTCCCTTCCGCTGATTCAAGAAGGGCAGCTGTCAATTTCTGGTGAATGAATGTGCAAAAAGTTTACTGGCCATGCTCGACGTGACACTAATGGGTTGACTGGGCCGTAAAGTGTCAACACAATCAATCAAAAAGAGCTGTCATTCGAAGAGTCTCAATAAAACAGAGACTCCAATTTTATTCTTGTATGCTTTCTGTTTCCAAGGGCAACCTTTATAGATTTAAAAGACATTTTGTTGCATATGTGTAAGATTGGGTTTGAAGAGGGAGTGAGAGTGATAAAGTGGTAACTTTAGTTTTGGAATATTTTGAAGAACTCTTGTGCCACAAAGGGAATGAGGAGTTTTGGTAGTAATTGTTGACGTCCGTTTGTTAGTGGCGGTATTCTTATGAAGACTTCCTTATAATAAAGGATGTAGAGAGAGGCAAGGTGATATGTTATTTAACCCTTAAAACACCAAGAAAACCTACATCTGACAATGTTGTCTGTTTATGACATCTGCTGAATATTCATGCAAACTTTTCAAACCTATTTTTGCATACAGGCAAACAGTGTGGACTAATCAGACTGCTCCTAGAGGGTCCACACTGTTCGCAAAAATGACTTTTAAAATCACAAGCAGATGGCAAAGCAGAGGACAATTGTTGTGATTGGCAGTTTAAGGGTTAAAGAACTGTATTTACCTGAAATATTTTAGACATTTAATCATTTCCATACTTCTAACATTTAAAGGCTCCATATTCCTCAAAAATAGACATTTTTTTTTCTGATGGAAAGGTTTAATAAATTGATATATGGTTTTAATAAGATCATGTAATGTGGCATCTGGCAGCCTGTAAAATTTCAGTTAGTCTCTTGTTTTTGAACTGGATCAAAAATGAAATGATTTTTATTGTATCTCTGAATTAATGTTGGCAACATTAATACAGAGATATGATAAAAAATCATATCTAACTGAAATTTTACAGGCTGTCAGGTGCCACATTTTATGATTATACTATACAGTCGAACCTCGTTACCTCGAACTCGCTTATTTTGAATTACCGCTTATCTGGTCCCTGTTTTAACATGAAACTATGACAACAGGTTACAAAATAATGTGGAAAAGAGGAGAAATTGCTCCTAAGGAGCAATTTCTCCTCTTTTCCACATTATTATATATATGTATTTCTAACTTCAGGAGTCAAATTACACATTCATTTTTTAAATGTGATTGTTCAATTTATTGTTTTCCTCACTCTCTCAACTCTGATATGTCGAGGTACGGATATCTCGAAGTATTTCAATGAGTCCCTTTGAATTCGAGATAACAAGAGTCGACTGTATATCAGTTTATTTAAACTTCCGTGTATAATAAATGTCTATTTCTGAGGAATATGGAGCCTTTAAATAAGACCACACGTTGATGTGCAGCAGCTGAATGAGTGGTAAACAGTGCAAATACTAAGGCTGGCACAATTAATAGGATAATCAATTAATTTATTGATAAATTCCACAAAAACGATTATTTTTACAGATTTGCTAATAATTGATCATTTAATTTCTGTGTCCCTTTCTTTACCATATTTACCCTAAGTATTCAGACACCTCAACTCCTTGCCATACTTAATCTAAAATTTGAACAAGTACAACTTACTACCCAATGTTGTGTCAAAAAATAGCTGGATGAGTAGCAAACAGTGTAGACCCTGGTGAGACGCCGTGTTTGCGGCATCTCATCTGGGTCTACACTCTTTGCTCAGGCCTGTCAGATCCAATACATAGAGTAAAGTACAACATATTGTAAGAGTTATGCTCAGACAGACAGGTAAAAATATGACTAAATCTTCAGTGATTACTAAGCTATTATCGATCGCAATGGCAGGACTGATAATCGATTATCTTTTCAGCTCTGATTAGCCAGCCTTAGTAAACATTGATCAGATACCAATATTCTGCTGTGTCTGGTCTGGATCTGCTCTTTGTATATCTAAGCCTGTCTGTCTGAATACTTTGGGTAAGTATGGTAAGGAAAAACCATGTTGATCTAAAAGAAACATTAACATGTGTGGATTACTCGTTCATTTATTAAAAAAGAAATTAGCCTAGATGTTACAGTAGCTGATACCCATATCTTACAGTCATGATTTTCTGTTTTTCTCAGGATGGTAAAACATTAAAAGATGAATTAGAAATTATCGAAGGCATGAAGTTTGATAGAGGTTACATCTCTCCATATTTCATGAACTCATCAAAAGGTAATTACAGTAATTGTCCTAAAATTTCCTACACCGACTTTTTTCACAAAATGACATATGCCAACTGTGCAGACCCAGAGCAGACTGCTCCTTCAGGAGCAGCCTGATCTGTGTCTTCACTGCAGTTCCACTGAGAAATTTGTTGAGCAGAAGATTTTAGCAAGTTATGGGATAGTGTTTGAAATTTCAGGGCATTTGCCTGTTCCCTTTCATCGTTAGAATATGGGTCTTCTGTTGTTCATAGACGGCCAAAGAGCAGTATCACTTGTTACCATATTTACATCCCCTAAATATTCAGACACTTTAAAGCTGTATTATTGCTCAAAATGACCTTAACCATTGTTTCTCAAAAACAGTAAACTTTATCTTATCCGTTTCTGTTTTCAAAACATTTTTCACTCTTTTTATCATTCGCAGATTGATCATTTACTGTGTATACCAGGTTTAATTACACAGAGAATATGCATGCTACTGTATATATTGTTTTGACTAGATCACTTAAAATTAAATATGTTAAATAAGATGCAAAAATAACAGTTTCTTCATGCAAAAATGCTCTGACGTGAGCCAGCTTTGGTGCCTCAGTTAGATGCGTGTCCGACAGGTGATTAGGTTGCGGGTTCAACTGCTGCAGGGTTGGCAACATTCTTCTGTGGAGATAGATGAAATATTCTGTCATTCTTTCTCTTCCACTGATTCAAGAAAGGCAGTTGTCAGTTTTTTGCAAAAGAATGAGCACAGTACTGGTTAACCACTTAAGAGGACTAAACCTGCCCAGTTAAAGTCTGGCTAGGTAAACTGACTGGGCTCGACATGACCCTAATGGGTTAACTGGGTCGTAAAACCTTAACTCAGTCAATCAAGACGCTCAAATTGGGGCCTTATCTGGAACTGTGATTGATGTGTTCCTTGCTTTGAGAAGATTCCTTTTTAAATTACATCAGTGTGCAGGATTATCATGACATGAGCCACAATGTGAGAAAACATACAGTCTGACATGTGCACTTAAAAATCAAATCAGCCTGTGCATCTGCGCAGTCTGATCTGAGTCTTTGTTGTCTGCAGGAAGTTTTGAATCCTTAGGTATCAGAAATGCATCCAGTGAAAATGCTGATCAGGCTGCATGAATAGGTGCTGGCTGATCTAAATCTTCACTGGGTACATGTCCAAAAGTACAGTCGACTCTCATTATCTCGAACTCGCTTATCTCGAATAACCGCTTATCTCGAAGTGAAAATCTGGTCCCTGTTTTAACACAGAGATCTACCAACAGGCAATAAAATATTGTGGAAAAGAGGAGAAATTGCTCCTTAGGAGCAATTTCTCCTCTTTTCCACAATATTTTCAATATATATCTTGGGAGTCAAATTCAAGATTCATTCTGTTAAAGGTGGTTGTTCGATTAATTGTTTTCCTCAGTTCCGCAAATCTGATATGTCGAAGTACGGATATCTCGAAGTGTTTCATAGAGTCCCTTGGATTTCGAGATAACGAGAGTCGACTGTATTTTTTGATGTGGCTCGCATGTGTTTGCACAGAACTTGTACCTCACATTCATTCATGTACCTTCATCATGCAGGTATAATATATGATAGCGAGACATAATCTGTGCTACAGTAAAATGGAGGAAGGCTATCTAGTGTGTCATGTGACTTCACTGCAACCTTCCTTCGATACTCTGTAACAGTGACAGTTCTAACGAATATGTTGTTATGTGAACAAATTAAGACAAAATTTGTCTGGATACTGCAGATAACTTTTAGTACAGAGGAGTATTCGGTGGTAATTCTTGAATAATGTTCCTTATTTCGCCATGTTTTCCGTACTTCTCCGTAGAAACATGTTGTGAATACTCCTAAGAAGGGTCTTGCTGGGCGTGTCTAGTGAGTACCCACAACATACGTTTTTATTGAAAACTGGAGAAAATAATCCCAGAATTATTGTCAAGTACACCTTCAATGACAAGTCCTCTGTCATGTTATCTAGCAAATATGAATAAAACAAAACATTCATAGGCCTAGATAAGAGTGGGTATCGGTTAATACTTTTTTTTATTTCTCAACGAAAACATATGTTGTGGGTACTCATTAGGCGCTTCTAATGAGTACCACAACATATGTTTTCGTGGAGAAGTAAGAAAAATATCAATACTTTTGGACTGAAAAAAGTGCCTTAACTAGACCTATGAAAAATGAATAATGTTTCTCATGTTGTGGCTTCATTGTTCTCTGTATAATTAACAAAAGCCTAGACCTGTTGCTATGGCTAATTGGCAAACAGTATAGACCCTGATCAGACTGGTGTACTTGATCTGGGTCTTCACTTTTTGCTCAGAATTGTCTGTCCAAATACTCTGGGTAAATGGGAGTTGATATGTTGACTGATGTTAGATCCTCTTTGTGTTAACCCTGTTCTGTTGAAGCCAACTGATCTGGATCTACACTGTTTGCAAAGGCAGGATATATCTGGGTTCAGCAGGACAAGGGTTAATTAAGTGGAAGCGCTACACCTCAAAATAGCTTGGAAGTGCAGGTCACAGACTTCGAAATGTTTCGCTCTCAAACTTTTAAGTTTTACAAAATGTTTTGCAGGGGTCTGTATCTCCTATATGGAATACTGTATTTATCATAAGTATTTGGTCAGACAGGCCTGAGCAAATATTATAGATGCATTCTGTGGCATCTCATCAGGGTCTACACTGTTTGCTTCTTGTCCAGCCATCTATAGACACAACAACAGGTAGTAAATTATACTTGTTCAAATTTTAGAACATGGTAAGTTGTTAAGGTGTCCGAATACTTAGGATAAATACAATAATAGATACAAATTTTTGTTTAGTATATGCCTGATCCCACCCTCTCCTCCACCACCATCAGCATCATTGGTGTCAAAGTTGAGCATCACTGACTACCAATAGGTCTTGTTTAAGATTTAGACACTGTAGCTTATAGTCAAATGGACCTGCTCAAATACAGGAATTCTCAGAGCTCCAGATCAAGTGTTGTTTTCAGCCAAGAAGTAGTGATATTTTTTCTTATTTCTCCATGAAATTGTTGAGTACCACAGCATATGTTTTCATGGACAAATAAGAACAAATATTTCTATGATACTCCCTCTAGCAGGCCTCGGTGGCTCAGTTGGATGCGCCGTCCGACTGGAGACCAGGAGGTCGCGGGTTCAACCCCCGCCGAGGTCGGCATGATTCTTTCGTAGAGATTGATCATGAAATATTTTCTATGGTCATTCTCTCCCTTTCACTAATTCAAGAAGGGCAGTTGTCAGTTTCTGGCGAAAGAATGTGCACAATACTGGTTAACCGCTTAGAGGACTAAGCCTGCCCAGTAAACGTGTGGTTAGGTAAACTGACCGCGCTCGACATGACCCCATTGGGTTAACTGGGCCGTAAAACCTCAACACAAACAAACGATACTCCCTCTTATCTAGAGATATGTAGGATAATTATGGATTAATGTGTTAGGGTATACAAACTTTTAGGTTATGATGGTATATTTTTCTTTGTCCAAACAGGTGCTAAATGTGAATTTCAAGATGCTTTAGTATTATTCTGTGAGAAAAAAATATCTAGTGTACAGACAATTATTCCTGCTCTGGAGTTAGCAAATCAAGCAAGGAAACCATTAGTAATAATTGCAGAGGATGTGGATGGAGAAGCATTGAGCACACTTGTATTAAATAGGTGGGTAATATTGTGTATTTCTTTTATAAGAAAAAGCTTTCCTCCAGAAAGTTAACATAATTCCAGATAAAAGTGGTACCCATATTTGTCCATAAAACGTATGTTGTGGGCGATCTGTTGAGGTGCATCTGATGAGAATACCCACAACATGGGGTTTTCATGGAGAAATTAGAAAAATGTTTATGTGGGCCCAGTTATTCAAAGCATCATTAGCTTAACAAACTCGTTAGTGGTCAAAATGTTAACTGCTCTAGTAAGTACAATATCTAATTCATGGTAATTTTTGCTGAAAAAGTGTGAGTAGCTACTTGCATTTTTTTCAGCGAAAATATATGCATTTATGCTACATTTAATGAGCTAAGTTTTAACGATACGTTAACTAACAACATCGTTAGTTTTGAACAACTGGGCCCTGGATTCTCCTTTAAGGCCAAATAAAAAATGTGTGTTTCAGGTTACATGGAATTTTAAAATAGGGATGGTCGGTTGCAAAATATTTGTATTTTGTTAAAAGTTTTTATATGGGGTTTATAGGAAAACAATATGGCTGACCAAAAACCTTAAAAAAATTTTGGGGTTGGTGGTGAAAAATTAGGCATGGCTGGGTAACTTGAAACACACATTTTTTTTTATTTTTTTATTTTAGGCCTAATCTTATATACTTTTTATACATGTATATGTTGTTTCCTTTGAAATGTCTGTATAAACTGTTGAACACATTGAACAAGACTGCATCAGGGATATTCCTGTGATGGGTCCAAGCTATTTTGTGAGAAAACTCTTATTCAATTATAAATCTGATCTGATTCCATTTTGGGCTGGGCCCCTGCTATAGGCTATTCAAATTTTATGTTTATTTTGCTATAGCAAGGTTATTAAGGATTCCTGGGCTTATTTAAATTTCCAAATAGCCCGTCAGATCTTCACAATGCATTCCATATGTTTTTCAATGCCAATTTATGCATTCCTTGTTGTTATGATTTTAGTATACAGGTAGGCCTTTAATAGGTGTTGCTTCGGGTTATATGCAGCCAGTTTAATGCTTAGCAGGCTGGGTTAAACTTTAGGCTGGTGACATTTTGCAGTATTTTTCTTTTTTTTTTTTGTTTCTCAGAAAACAGGCTTAAAATTATATATCAAGCAAATTGTCTCCTACAAGAAAATAGGCTTTGACACTTCATGCAAATTCTTCTTAGGAGATAATTTGCATGAAGTGTCAAAGCCTCTTCTCTGGGTAAATTTTACCATCCCTTTGTTGTCTGCTATATTAGCCTGGAGAGTGGTTTAAGTTAACCCTTGTCTTGCTGAAAAAGTAGGATGCATTGCCAATTTCTAATTTTCAGCCAATCACATTACTCAATCCAGATTGCTGATATAAATTCATGTACTTAATGGCATACAGTGCAGATCCAGATCTTCAGAAGCCAACTGATCTGGATCTGCATTGTTTGCAAAGGCAGGACAGATCCGGGTTCAGCAGGACTAGGGTTAATCAATCTTATGAAGCAGCTAAAATATTTTTTTTTTTTCTTCAGATTAAAAGTAGGTTTACAAGTAGTAGCAGTGAAAGCCCCAGGATTTGGTGACAACAGGAAGAACACACTCAAAGATATGGCCGTAGCAACTGGTGGTATTGTGTTTGGTGATGAAGCTGATATGTATAAATTAGAAGATGTCCAAATGCAGGACTTCGGTAATATTGGAGAAGTAACTATTACAAAAGATGATACCTTAATGATAAAGGTAGTGTATTTTATTCTTTATCACTACCCAGTCAGCATTCTACGTAAATCTATATCAGGCCGTCATCGGCCCGTCAGGGTAGCTGACGGGCCGATGACGGCCCGATGTAGATTTACGTAGAATGCTAGCTGGGTAAGCAACAGAAGACATATTGAAATATTTCTTCTTAGTTTTTCCAGAAATAGGATTTGACTTTTCATGCAAATGGTCTCCAATGGAGACAATTTGTATGACATTTCAGATTCTGTTTCCTGGAGGAAAAAAAAATTAGAAAAATATCACCAATTTGTCGTCTCTGAATTAGCCAAGAGAGTTGTAAGGGTTAAGACGGTGGACAAGATACAATTCCTCCAAACATTCAATTTTAGATGTAGTATGTAAGTTAAACTCCTTTCAGCCCTTAAATAATGACATACAGCCACAAAAAAGCACAAATTTAATTTTTTATTAGGTTGGTTAAACATGTGACCTTAATGCACTTAAGGCGGCCTCGGTGACTCAGTTGGATGCACCGTCCAACTGGAGACCAGGAGGTCGCGGGTTCAACCCCTGCTGAGGTCGGCAACATTCTTTCGTGGAGATTGATCATGAAATATTTTCTATGGTCATTCTCTCCCTTCCGCTGATTCAAGAAGGGCAGTTGTCAGTTTCAGGCGAAAGAATGTGCACAATACTGGTTAACCACTTAGAGGACTAAGCCTGCCCAGTAAACGTGTGGTTAGGTAAACTGACCATGCTCAACATGATCCCACTGGGTCGTAAAACCTCAACACAAACTATCAACTTTATTAAGTTAGAACAACTGGGCCCAGGAAAACACATTTTTTTCTTTTATATTTGTTGAAAATAAAAAAAAAAAAAGCACTTCAGTTGGAGCTGTGTGTAGAATGTCCATATTACATCATTGTTCACCATGCATACCTCAGCTTGTTTTGTATGACAGTCTGATTTCGTCATGGTGAAGAGTAAACTACAGACTTCACTTTCCTGTGGTGTTTTCTCTGTAGCACCATGGGCATCAGATCTGTGACAAGTTAGAAATGACATACTATAAAGTGTGTAATCATAGCAACAGATAAGGCGCTTTTTTCATCCGAAAAAATGCTGATATCTTTCTTATTTTTCAACAAAAACATATGTTGTGGGTAATCATTAGAAGCGCCTCGGTGAGGCGCTTCTAATGAGTACCCACAACATATGTTTTTGTCGAGAAATAAGAAAAATATTATGTGGATACCCCCTCTTATCTGTAGCTATGGTGTAACTGTTGGGATGGACAGCAGCAAATAAATAATTTTGTCTTGATACTTAGTAATGATTGTGTTTTTTTTGGGTCCCAATACTTTTTTTGGAAGGCTAAAAATGGCGCTGGTCCTGAAAGAAAATTGTCATACACCACAACCTCTTTATAACACTAATGTTGGGGGTCCATAGCATAAACTGTGTTAGTTAAACAATTGTGTTATATCCAAACAAAAATGTATAGATTATATTGAAAAATGACCATTCCATGGTCATTTTTCAATATAATCTGTACATTTTTGGGATCCATCTTTGAACCATGTTATATACAAAACCGTGTTATATAACGAACCATGTTATAAAGAGGTTGTTGTGTATTTGTTTTCATAGTTTTGCCTATTTGCAGTCCATTATCTCATAAAAATTTATAACCTTTTTTTTTAAAACTGAATAAACAGATTGCCACTGATTGTTTTGTTTTCATCTGTAATTGGGGGGGAGGGGGTGGGGTCGGGGGTGTGGAGATGGTGTCATGTATCTAAAGTCACCGGGGCATCCAACTGATATTGACTTGCAGTTGGACAAGGCTTGCTATCCTTGTAGCAGGTAAGTGTAGATGGGGAATGGGGGGGGGGGGGTCGGGTGTGGAGATGGTGTCATGTATCTAAAGTCACCGGGGCATCCAACTGATATTGACTTGCAGTTGGACAAGGCTTGCTATCCTTGTAGCAGGTAAGTGTAGATGGGGAATGTTTCTGTTTCTTCTTTTTCTTCACTTTCATTCCTGTTCCTCTTTCTTTCCTGTCCCTCTCTTTATCTCCTCTACTATCTCTTCTGTCTTTTTTTCTCCCTTTCTCTGGGAGAAGACACAAAATGACCCACAAGGTTTGAGGTGCTGTTAATCCCCAACACAACCAAATTTCACTTGTAATTCCCTTGTAATTATCATGTGTTGAAAGCATCCAGGTAAAATAACACATACTACTTGTCCACTAAATTGATTATTTGCACAGAACTGATATGAATGCAGGTACACTCTATCTATTCTAAAAGTACCAGCAGCTGCATGATGACATTATTATTGGGGTTCATCTCAACAGTTATTTGGGGGTTGTCTCAATAGTGTTTTGCAGTATAGGTGTACAATTCTATTTTATTTCATTATCATTTGTTTATTGTGTTTGTTTTTTAATGTATTTTGTTATTATTTATATATGATGTTTGTTTGATTTTTTTTTTTTTTTTTTTTTTTTTTTTTTACGATTTTTGATTATGTACTTAATCATGGCTACTCATGTGCTTGACTTGTGAAGGAAATCAGCTCTTAAAGCATGTGACTCACACGACACAACTACTTGCGATAATTTTAAAATGGCGATGCACCAGAACTGATTCATTTGAAGGAACAATTTTGTTTTTACAGCTTTCTTGAAGAAATTTTAGATTAACATTCTCAAAAACATGCTTCTTTTTTAGCTCACCTGAGCCAAAGGCTCAAAGTGAGCTTTTGTGACCGGTCTTCGTCCGTTGTGCGTCGTTAGTCTGTCAACAATTTACTTAAAGACATCTCCTCCTGAACCGGTGAATGGATTTTGAAATAATTTTACAGGAATGTTCCTTGGATGGCCCTCTACCAAAATTGCCTAATGGTTCTGCTCCGCTAAACAAAACGGCTGCCAGAGCTAAAAATAGTAAAACCTTTAAACCATATCTCCTCCCAGGCCAATTGCCCGATTTCAAAATAATTTCACAGAAATGTTCCTCTCATGCCCCTTTACCGAAATTGCCCAAATGGTTCCACTCTGCTAAACAAAATAGCCGCCAGAGCTAAAAATAGAAAAACCTTTAAAGAACATCTCCTCCCAGATCAATGGCCCAATTTCAAAATAATTTCTCAGAAATGTTCCTCTCATGCCCCTTTACCAAAATTATCTAAATGGTTCCACTCTGCTAACCAAAATGGCCACCAAAGCTAAAAATAGAAAAACCTTTAAACGACATCTCCTCCCAGGCCAATTGCCCGATTTCAAAATAATTTCACAAAAATGTTCCTCTCATGCCCATTTACCGAAATTGCCCAAATGGTACCACTCCACTAAACAAAATAGCCGCCAGAGCTAAAAATAGAAAAACCTTTAAAGAACATCTCCCAGGCCAATGGCCCAATTTCAAAATAATTTCACAGAACTGTTCCTCTCATGCCCCTTTACCAAAATTGTCTAAATGGTTCTACTCTGCTAACCAAAATGGCCACCAAAGCTAAAAATAGAAAAACCTTTAAACGACATCTCCTCCCAGGCCAATTGCTCGATTTCAAAATAATTTCACAGAAATGTTCCTCTCATCCCCCTTTACCGAAATTGCCCAAATGGTTCACTCCGCTAAACAAAATAGCCGCCAGAGCTAAAAATAGAAAAACCTTTAAAGAACATCTCCTCCCAGGCCAATGGCCCAATTTCAAAATAATTTCACAGAACTGTTCCTCTCATGCCCCTTTACCAAAATTGCTAAAATGGTTCTGCTCCGCAAAACGAAATGGCCGCCAGTGCTAAAAATAGAAAAAAACATTTTAAACGACATCTTCTTCTAGGCCAAGGGCCCGATTTCAAAATAATTTCACTGAAATGTTTCTCTAATGCCCCTTTACCAAAATTGCTAAAATAGTTTGGCTCCGCTGAACAAAATGGCCGCCAGAGCTAAAAATAGAAAAGGGCGTAGACAGTCATGCATCTGTCAACAATTTACTTAAGAGACACCTTCTCCTAAACTAGTTAATGGATTTTGAAGTAATTTTACAGGAATGTTCCTTGAGTGACCCTCTACTAAAATTGCAAAAATGGTTTTGCTCCGCTGAACAAAATGGCCACCAGAGCTCAAAATAGAAAAACCTTTTAACGACATCTCCCATGCCAGTGGCTCGATTTCAAAATAATTTCACAGAAATATTCCTCCAATGCCCCTTTACCAAAATTGCTAAAATGGTTCTGCTCTGCTGAACAAAATGGCCACCAGAGCTAAAAATAGAAAAACCTTTAAACAACATCTCCTCTTAGGCCTATGACCAGATTTAAAAATAATTTCACAGAAATGTTCCTCTTATGTCCCTTGACCAAATTTGCTAAAATGGTTCCCTTTGGCTTAACAAAATGGCCACCAGAGCTAAAAATAGAAAAAGGGCATAGACTGTCAT
This sequence comes from Anodontia alba, assembly GCA_964016985.1. Classification (NCBI taxonomy): domain Eukaryota; kingdom Metazoa; phylum Mollusca; class Bivalvia; order Lucinida; family Lucinidae; genus Anodontia; species Anodontia alba. Next base: position 3,234,517 of record OZ024833.1, read on the forward strand.
GCATCTTACAACAATTTATATGAAAGACATCTCCTCCTAATCTGGTTAATGGATTTTGAAAAAATTTTACAGGAATGTTTTTTGAGTGACCCTCTACCAAAATGCTAAAATGGTGCTGTTCTGCTAAACAAAATGGCATCCAGAGAAAAAAAAGAAAATCTTTAAACAACATCTCCTCCTAGGCCAAGGGCCCGATTGCAAAATCATTTCACAGAAATGTTCCTCTTACACCCCTTTACCAGAATTGCTAAAATGGTTCTGCTCTACTGAACAAAATGGCAACCAGAACTAAAAATAGAAAAAAAAAAAAAAATTTTAACAACATCTCCTAGGCCTATGGCCTGATTTCAAAATAATTTGGCAGAAATGTTCCTCTGATTAAGTCATATTCTCCTTGAGTGCTATGATACTCAGGTGAGCGATATAGGGCCATCATGGCCCTCTTGTTTGTACTTTCTAACAGATTGCAGTAGGGAACCTCTATTGTTGGTATAGACAAAATTTTCCTGAGGTTGCTTGTCAACAAAACAAAACATGGAGAAAAAAATGTTTTACTCAAGTTAAGAAGATCGATTTTTTCACCCAAATTCACCGGCACAGTAGCACGTCCGCTATGACCGGGAGGTTGTGGGTTTGAACCCCAGCCAGGTTATACCAAAGACTTTAAAACATTGGTACTAGCTGCTCTTTCATTTGGCACTCAACATCAAGAAAGTAGAGCTATTAATCGGAACTGATCAGTTCAGTGTCAGTATAATGTGACTGTGTGGAATATCATGTCAAATGTCTGGGACCGGGTAGTGCTATTTCAGTGAGGCAGCACTCTAAAAGTGAGCATTGAGCTCCCTGCCACATCCAGACACCGTCCCAGTATGACTGAAAGATTGTTGAAAGCGACGAAAAGCCCAAATAAAACAAAACAAATCACACTTAAATGCAGACATAATTTTTAAGCTGCAAAAAAAAAAACTTCAGAAGTTGGTGGCAGTTTTTGATGACACAATTGTTTCCTACCATGAAAAATATTTTTTTTTTTACAGATTTTAAGGGTGCCCCAATTCTTACACACTTTAAATTCATTAAATAAAAGACCCTTATCACAGACAACAAAGGACCTTGTAAACCTGCACATTTATCCTGTCTGATCAGAGCAGAAGATTTGTTAACCCATTAAAGACTGAATAAACTCTTCCACACTATATATATTGGCAGAGTCCATTTTTGATTTTAGATATGTCAGCTAAATTATGTAGATATTCCTAAAGAAAAATGGTTGAATTATTTGCACAGTGGAGACCCAGCTCAGATGCCGCATTCTGTGGCGTCTGACCTGGGTTTGCACTGTTTGTCAGTACCCGTTTAGGGGTCTCCATTCTTCAATGGGTTAAGAAGGATAAGTTTTCTTATTTCTTCATAAAACATGTTGTGGGTACTCATTAGTAGCATCTCTCCATGTTTTAATATAGAACTGGAGATGATTATCCTAGAATTATCACCAAATCCTCCTTAACCCTTAGAATGCCAAGAAAACCTGCATCTGAAAATGTCGTCTGTTTATGTCATCTGCTGAATATTCTTGCAAACTTTTCAAACCTATTTTTGCATATCGGCAAACAGAGGAGCAGTCTGATCTGGGTCCACACTGTTTGAAGAAATGACTTAAAATCACAAGCAGATGACAAAGCAGACAACAATTGTTGTGATTGGCAGTTTAAGGGTTAACAAGGCACTCTGTGCAAACAATAAAGGCCCATGTAACCTGCACACTTAAGGTTGTTGTCTCTTTGAATTGTATTCATTTACTTTAGGAAAACATGTGTAAAATTGTTATGATTGGCAGTTTAAGGGTTAACAAGGCACTCTGTGCAAACAATAAAGGCCCATGTAACCTGCTCACTTAAGGTTGTTGTCTCTTTGAAATGTATTCATTTACTTAAGGAAAACGTGTAAAATTTATCATTGTTCTCAAAATATTTAGCATAGTTATATACATTAGTATGATTTATTGTCTCTGACAACCATTAGCCCCTTCCTAGGAAAAGTGAAGCTAGGTTAACTGACCAGCTCAACATGGCCTTAACAGTGTTGCCTGGGCTATAAAACTCCAACTCAAATTAAAACCAAAAATCACCATTAGCTACTGCGGGCTGTTATCAACAGTGTCAGCTTAGCATGTAAATGGTGGAATAGAAAGTACAGATTTTGATATTCTGTTTTGTTCACTGCAAAATAAGAAATATTATCTGTTACATTAAGATAAAAAAATGTCTACTTTAGGCTGTCTTTTTAAAACGAGTCACATGATTGATACCTTTAACACTTATAGTGCCAGTGCAGGGGCAGGGGCAGCAAACATCTCTCTGGATATATATATATAACCTGTTCTTCAGAGAATATAAGACTTGATAATTCATGTGAATACTCTGCTAGGCAGATGGTTTATGCTAAATGGTGGTGTTTACTTTTTTTGAAACAATACATTTTTTTTTTATAATTTTGTCTGCTACAGTTTTGCTCAGTGCTTTAAGGGCTAAAGAATTTCCATGTGTGTTTATTTTAAGGTAAAGGAGAACAGGCTGATATTGATAAACATGTCAATCAGATGAAAGAAGAACTTAGTTTATTTGGCGGCGTCAGTGGCTCATTTGGACACGTGTCTGACAGGAGACCAGGAGGTCAGGTTCGACCCCCGCTGAGGTCGGCAACATTCTTTCGTGGAGATTGATCATGAAATATTTTCTATGATCATTCTGTCCCTTCCGCTGGTTCAAGAAGGGCAGTTGTCAGTTTCTGGCAAAAGAATGTGCACAATACTGGTTAACCGCTTGGAGGACTAAGACTGCCCAGTAAACGTGTGGTTATGTAAACTGACCACGCTCGACATGACCCCATTGAGTTTACTGGGCTGTAAAACCTCAACACAAACAAACAGTTTATTTATTGGTTTATTTCAGGGTAAAGTAGAACAAGCTGATACTGATAAACGGGTCAGTCAGCTGAAAGTAGATCTTAGTTTTATAATTGTTTAAGTTTAGGGTAAAATAGAACAGGCAGGCTGTTATTGATAAATGGGTATTTCAGATGAACTTACTTTATTTATTGGTTTATTTCAGGATAAAATAGAACAAGTTGATACTGATAAATGGGTCAATCAGATGAAAGAAGTAGATCTTACATGGAGTTTATTTATTGGTTAATTTCAGGGTAAAGGAGAACAGGCAGATATTGAGAAACGGATTAATCAGATCAAAGAAGAAGTAGAACTTAGTTCATCTGACTATGAGAAAGAGAAGTTGAACGAAAGATTAGCGAAGCTGTCTAATGGTATTGCTGTTGTTAAGGTAAATTTTCCCATATAGGAGAACTTGCAAAGAAGAAGTACCAATTTGGTGATCAATACTTTCTACATAAAACATATGCAGAGGATACTCTGAGTTGCCTAAGTGTCTCAGGCACTCCAAATAAATACTGAGTATGCATGTTTTTTGTGAAAACCTGGAGGGGCCGGCCTCGGTGGCTCAGTTGGATGCGCCGTCTGACTGGAGACCAGGAGGTCGCGGGTTCAACCCCCGCCGAAGTCGGCAACATTCTTTCATGGAGATTGATCATGAAATATTTTCTACGGTCATTCTCTCTCTTCCGCTGATTCAAGAAGGGCAGTTGTCAGTTTCTGGCGAAAGAATGTGCACAATACTGGTTAACCGCTTAGAGGACTAAGCCTGCCCAGTAAATGTGTGGTTAGGTAAACTGACCGCGCTCGACATGACCCCATTGGGTTGACTGGGCCGTAAAACCTCAACACAAACAAACAAACAAACCTGGAGGAAATTATCCCAGAAATATTGTCTAATATACAGTCGAACCTCAATAGCTCGAACACCGATGGCTCGTTTACCATGGCTAATTCGAACTCATTTTTGAGTCCCTACGAAATTCTTCCGCTAGCTCAAGAAAACAAATATTTAGGGAAATTTTCTTATTTTATCATGAAATTGTATGTTGTGTGTATTTATTAGAATCACCTCATCGAGGCAATTCTAATGAGTATGCTCAGCATACAATTATTGTGAAGGAAATAAAAAAAAATCCCTAAATTATTGCCATTTGCTTCCTGACCTGGCACCATGATTAACCCTCAGTGGCTCGAGCTACCCATGAGTATCATCTCACTTTAAAATGCCAAGAAAACCTGCATCTGAAAATGTCGTCTGTTGAATATTCTTGCAAACTTTTCGAAAACCTGTTTTTGCATACAGGCAAACAATGTGGACCCTGATCAGACTGTAATTGATTTGGCCATACTTCACCGCGACTATCAATATATAATCATGTTGTGTTCCTTTCACAACCTGGTATGATACATGGTGAATAGTAATCAAGATTCTTTGATTTGTTGTTTCTATAGCAACCTGGCCACTCAGTCTTGGACACTTCTTCAGACTTAAGGCAGTCTAGGAGAACTTCCTTATATAAAGTTGATGGGGCAGAAATTACAATGGCATAATATAAGAAATTCCTTAAGTTTTTCAGATGATCATATTGATCATCACGGCTATCTATCATGCCCTCAAATTATACCCCCGGCATACGAAGTATGCTGAAGGGGTATATAGTTTTCGTCTGTTCCGTTAGTCCGTTCGTCTGTCCGTCCATCCTTCCGTCTGTCCAGATGTAATTCCGTCTGTTAACCCTTTCTGTAACCAAGTTTTACTTGGAAGGTTTTTGATTACTTATAACTCGACAGCCACTGATCAAAAGCTTTTCATATTTGGTATGGGGGTACCTGGGAAGGTTCTCATCCATTCTATGTCTGTGAACTCCTAGGTCGTACTAGAGGTCTAAATCTAGGACACCCCAATAAAGTAGTATATTGCAGTTTGTTTATACAAACAACCTCTTACTAAAGAAGGATGAGCATCAGACATGTTTATCATCAACATTCAGTGTAATAAGGTCAAGGTCATTGTGACCTTATTTTCATGCTTCAGTGATTTTGACGTATATTTTGAAGCCTATTTCATGGATTAATGCCTCAATAAAGTAGTATGTTGCAGTTTGTTTATACAAACTTCTTAAAGAAGGATGGGCATATCAGACATGTTTATCACATCAACATTCAGTGTAATAAGGTCAAGATCATTGTGACCATATTTTCATGCTCCAGCAATTTTGCCTTATATCTTGAAGACTTTTTCATGGATTAATGTGATACTTGAATATTGGTTCTTTGTGACACCACGATTGACAGCATAACAAATGTAGGTCACTTTGACATATTTCATGGTCCAGTAATTTTGCCTCATATCTTGAATGTTAATATATGTATGAACGTCATTATTTGGGATTATGAATTAGTATGATCTAACAGTTGACCTAAAAGTAAATGTAGGTCACTGTGACCTATATTTCATAGTCCAGTGATTTTTATGTTATATCTTGAAGACAATTTGATGTATTACTGTCATATTTTGAGATTATGTGACCTATATTTCATAGCCCTGGGATTTTGTCTTATATCTCCCACAATTTGATATCCAAATGTCATATTTACATATATAGACACAGTGTGACCCAAACTTTCACCTCAAAGTAAAATATAAATCAGTATGACCTATATTTCATGGTCTAGTGATTTTGCTTAATATCTTTTGGATCATTTAATGGATTAACATCATTGTTGGTATAATGCATCAGTGTGACCATCAGACTAACTTCTCAAGTATATGTAGGTCAGTGACCTATATTTTATGGCCCAATAAATTTGCTTCATGTCTTGAAGACTATTTACTCCGGAAAAGTTGTACTTGGGATGATAGATCATTGTCTCTCAGAGACTGACATTGTAAACTATATCTTGCCTTATATCATTGTCATTATCTTTAAAATAATTTATAATTAAGAAATGGCGCCGGCCGGGGGTATTCGTAACCCTCTGGGCACTTGCCCTAGTTAACTCATAAAGTGCCACTCACGACTGCAGCAGATGAGACTTTGAAATATCAATTTGTTTGTTTGTTTTTGTTTTGTTTTTTTTTTAGAGAGAAAATAAGGCTTCACATTTCATGTGAATCTAGACAGACAATACATTTGAAATGTCAAGCCTTATTTTCTCGAAAGATAATTTATAAATGTTTAAACTGCTATCTGGTACAGTTTTGCTTGGCGCTTTCAGAACAACATGGTCTGAAAAGATAAACCCTTTTTAAATAGCTATTTTAATTCCTTTTTTTTGTCACCATCAACCGCTCATGTTGTTTCTATGGCAACATGTCATTAAGATGGTGTATAAGAAATACAGATAGCATATCCATGCTGTTGCACAAAACAGTGTGGCTACTAGATCTGTAACATTTTCATGGCTACTGATAATGTTTTGTTTTTAAGATAAAATACATATAAGGCACTTTTTTCATCCGAAAAATGCTGATATCTTTCTTATTTCTCCAGGAAAACATATGTTATGGTACTCATTAGAAGCGCCTCATTGAGGCACTTCTAATGAGTACCCACAACATATGTTTTCATGGAGAAATAAGAAAAATATTATGTGGATACCCCCTCTTATCTGTAGCTATGTTTTAAGATAAAATACATTTAATGATGCTCTGTGTGTGTGTGTGTTCCTGCATGTGTGCAGGCATGTGTGGGATGAGGCTAGGGTCGGGGAGGGTTGTATGCACTTTTGCTGAAACTGAGGATCCGTACTGCTGTCGTTGACTTCTGGTAGGAAGATTCATGTCTCATTTGAAGCAAATTCAGTGGTTGGGGCCTTTTTCTTGTCTGTCTTATTCGTTTTAATCTTGAGCTTTTGGGAGACAGCTCTACATATATATATAGTTCTTGGAATCAGCTCATGCTTATCTAGAGCTCTGTCTTGACTTTATTTACCTGAAGTATTCAGTCACCTTAACCCTTAACCCTTGTCCTGCTGAACCCGGATATACTCTGTTTTGCAAACAGTGTAGATCCAGATCAGTTGGCTTCTGAAGAAGCCAACTGATCTGGATCTGCACTGTTTGTGATTAAGTATGTGAATTTGCATCATTAACCTGGATCAAGTAATCTGATTGGCTGAAAATTAGAAGTGGGCAGGACATCTCAATTTATTCAGCAGGACAAGGGTTAAACTGCCAATCACAACAATTGTCGTCTGCTTTGTCATCAGCTTGTGATTTTAAAAGTCATTTTTGCAAACAGTGTGGACCCAGATCAGACTGCTCCTCTAGGAGGTCCACACTGTTTGCCTGTATGCAAAAATAGGTTTGAAAAGTTTGCAAGAATATTCAGCAGACGACATAAACAGACGACATTTTCAGATGCAGGATTTTTTTGTTGAACTTCATGTTGATGTGTCTAAAAACTGCTGGATGAGTAGCAAACAGTGTACAGCATGTTCAGACAGGATCAGGGCCCAGTTGTTCGAAACTAACGATGTGGTTAGTTAACATATCGTTAAAATTTTGATCATTAAATATGGCATGTACGCTAATATTTTTAATACCTGTGAATTTGATATTGTACTTACTAGAACAGTTAACATTTTGACCACTAACAAGCTCGTTAAGCTAACGATGCTTTGAACAACCGAGCCTTGATCTTTAACTATTACAGTCTGACTGCAATACCTTGAACACCAGTAGCTCATTTACCATGGCTAAATCTAATTTTTTTTTGCCCCTACGAAATTCTTCTGATAGCTCAAGAAAACAAATATTTAGGGATATTTTCTTATTTTATCGTGAAATTGTATGTTGTATGTACTTATTAGGATTGCCTCATTGTGGCAGTTCTAATGAGTACACTCACTATACAATTATTGTATAGAAGATAAAAAAAAACTTCCTTAAATCATCACCATTTACTTCTGACCTAGTGCCATGCTTTACCTTCAGTTGCTCTAAATTTCCATGGTCCCAAAGATATTCGAGCTATTGAGGTTTTACTGTGTGTGGATATCCTCTTATTTGGAGCTGTGAACTCACTCTTACATAGCTCCAGATATGGAAATCATTCAGTCATGTGAGAAACTATATGAAATGTAGTAAGAAAGCCATAAGTATGATAAATGTCCTAAAATTTCGAACACTTTATTCCATACTATTTTGGCCTAAATTTGCTTTTTATGCACCTGTTGCTTAAAATACTTATTGGACAATGTAGACTCTTTGATGTTCAAAATTTTACGAAATTAACGTAAGGACTGGTATTGTTTCATACATGATCACTTTTCATAACTTCAGATAGGAGTAGGTAATATTTTTCCTATTTCTTCACAAAACATGTTCAATGTTTACTCATAAGAAGCACCTCAGAGGCACTTCTAATGTGTACTTACAACATGTTTTTGTAGAAAAATAAGAAAACTCGGTATTTTTAAGTGGAAAAAGGCATATTACCAAGTATCTAGAGCTGTGTGCCTTTGAAGTGGCCATTGAATGGGCATTGATCATACTTCACCATGAATATCAATATAAACCATGTTGTGTTCCTTTTACAACCTGGTATGATACGTGGTTAATAGTAATTCAAGATTCTTTGACCTGTTGTTTCTATAGCAACCTGGCCACTCAGTCTTGGACACCTCTTCAGACTTAAGGCAGTCTAGGAGAACTATCTTATATAAGCTGACCGGGCAGAAATTACAATGACATAATAAAAGAAATTTTGCATTCAAATTTTTCAGATGATTGTATGGGTCATCATGGCTATCTATCATGCCTCTAATTAACTCAGAAGAAGCCACTCACATCTTCAGTAGATGAGACTTTGAAATATATATTTGTTTGTTAGTTTGTTATTATAATTGTTTTTTTTTGTTGTTTTTTTTTTTCAGAGAATATAAGGCTTGACATTTCATGTGAATCTAAGCAGACAATTCACATGAAATGTCAAGCCTTGTTTTCTCTTAAAACAATTTAAAAATGTTTATAATGCTATCTGGTACAATTTTGCTTGGCACTTTCAGAACAACATTGTCTGAAAAGATGAACCTTTTTTTTTAAATGGCCATTTTAATACCAATTGCATCCTTTTCCCTGGAAATGTATGGCTCCAGGGGCTCCTTGGATTTATACAGCATTTCAGACACTGTGAGATTTAATAATGAAAATCAAAGGCTTTGATCAGACTGCAACAGTATTACTTGAGCCAACCCAAATACTGAGCAACTGTATGACATTTGCTTCCTTCACAGACCGTATCAGAGTGTACATCCTTGCAGTCTGATCTAAGTCTAAGCTTGCACATTCAAATTCTATAGACCTTAACCCTTGAAATGCCAAGAAAATCCGCATCTGAAAATGTCTGTATAAGTCGTCTGCTGAATATTCTTGCAAACTTTTCAAACCTATTTTTCCATACAGGCAAACAGTATGGACCCAGATCAGACTGCTCCTAGAGGAGCAGTCTGATCTGGGTCCACACTGTTTGCAAAAAATTACTTTTAAAATCACAAGCAGATGACAAGGCAGACGACAATTGTTGTGATTGGCAGCTTAAGGGTTAAAGATTCTATTAGCAAATAGCATTGATTAGGGGCTGCACAGGCTGATCTGGGTCTATTCTTACCACAATAGATATTGATATGTCAAAAAGTTGGTTTATATTTTGGCTCATGTCACAGTTCACCATGAGTATCTGTATAAATCCTGTTGTATTCCCTATTACAACCTGGTATGATACATGGTGAATAGTAAATCAAGATTCTTTGACCTGTTGTTTCTATAGCAACCAGGCCACTCAGTCTTGGACACTCATAATTCTAGACTTTTTCAGCAACAAAAAAAAAAAAAGAAAAAAGAAAAGAAAAAACAACAGTAAGCATAGCTCCCGATATGGCACTTTTTTCTACCAAAAATTGTTGAGAATTTTCTTATTTCGCCAGGAATAATACAAATTGTGTACTCCTAATGAGGGGGCCCCGTAGCCTAGTGGATAAGAGAGCTGACTCTTAATCCATTAGGTTTCTCACTGCTGTGGTTCGAGCCTCACTTGGGTCATGTGAGAAAGCCAAGTTCTGCTTATGGATGGTCAGGTGGTTTTTCCCCTGGTTCTCCGGTTTTTGCCCACCTTTGATGAAAGATCGGCTCGATATAAGTGAAATATTTTTTAAAGGGCCGTAAAACACAAATCAACCACAAAATATGTTTTCATTGAAAAATGAGACAAATATTCCAAATATTTTCCTGATATCCTTTCTTATCTGGCGCTGTGAATAAAAAAAATGATAATACTTTTTTCTTAAACCTGTTTATCTGAATCTCCCTCTTACTTAGAGTTATGCCTATTGCTGGCACAATTAATCAGATAATCAATTAATTGATCGATATATTCCACAAAAATGACTGTCATTACAGATTTGCGAATAATCGATTATTTGATTTCTGTGTCTGTTACTTTACTGTATTAACCGTTAGTATTCAGATACCTAATCTCTTTACCATACTTTATCTAAAATTTGAACAAGTACAATTTACTACCCATTGTCGTCTGAAAACAGCTGACGAGTGGCAAACAGTGTAGACCCTGATGAGACATGTTTTGCGGCATCTCATCTGGGTCTACACTGTTTGCTCAGGCCTGTCTGACCAAATACGTCGGAAAAGTATAACATGTATGATAAGAATTATGCTCAGACAGGTAAAATTATGACCAAATCTTCAGTGATTACTAATCGATTATCAATCAGGCTGGACTGATAATTGATTATCTTTTCAGCTCTGATTAGCCAGCCCTAGTTATACCTATGCTGAACTGAAGCAATCCAAATAAAAAACAAATAAATCAGATGCCATAATAACCTTTGGACAGATAGGCCTTTGCAAACAGTGTAGACCCAGATCAGACACTGCAGAATGTGGCATCTTATCAGGGTATACTCTGTTTGCCATACATATTAAAATATCTAAGACACATCAAGAGGTAGTAGAATGGACTATTTTAAATTTTAGGACACGTATGGCAAGTAGATAAGGTGTCCCATAATTAAGGTTATTGAGGTATGATGCCAAGAAAGACCTAGATCAGTCTGTTGATTTATGTAGTCTTATCAGTTTTACCATATTTATCCTACCGTATTCAACCTAATTATACCCCCGACATATGAAGTATGTGGGGGTATATAGTTTTCGCTTTTCCGTTCGTTCGTCTGTTCGTTCATTCGTACATACGTTCATTCGTTCGTTCGTTCGTCTTTCCGTCACAGGGTCAAAGTTTTTGCATTAAAGTTTATAAGACCTCATATTTTGAAGACCCTTTGATGGATTTTGTTCATATATGGCATGATGGTAGATGTAGGTCTAAAGTTTTTATCAGCACCATCCCCACCCCGGGGTGACCTTGGGAACAAGGTCACGGACTTTGAATTTTCGTAAAAAAGTCACAGGGTCAAAGTTTTTGTGTTAAAGTTTATAAGACCTCATATTTTGAAGACCCTTAGATGGATTTCATTCATATATGGCATGATGGTAGATATAGGTCTAAAGTTTTTATCAGCACCATCCCCATCCCGGGCGTGACCTTGGGTCAAGGTCACGGACTTAGAATTTTCATTAAAAAAGTTAAAGTTTTTTGTGTTTAAGCTTAAATAGCTATATCATCAAGACCCTTGAGGAATTTCATTTATATTTGACATGTTGGTAGATGTCGGCCTAGCTTCTTACTCGGCATGCACCCTGGATGTGACCGAGGTCAAGGTCACGAACTTAGAATTTTCATATAAAAGTAAAAAATTTTGCGTTTAAGTTTATATTGCCATATCATCAAGACCTTTTATTCAATTTCATTATCCCCTAACTGAAAGGTTGAGCTGATATAGCTATCAGCAAGGAATCTGTTCGTCTGTCCGTCAGTCCGTTGAAGTATTATTCGTTCATACTTTATTTTTGTCTTAGGGTCAAAGTTTTTGCGTTAAATGTTATAAGAACTCATATTTTGAAGACCCTTTGATGGTTTTCATTCATATTTGGCATGATGGTATATATAGGTTTAGGTTTTTATCAGCACCATCCCCTCCCTGGGGGTGACCTTGGGGTCAAGGTCACAGACTTAGAATTTTCATAAAAAAGTCAAAGTTTTTTGTGTTTAAGTTTATATAGCTGTATCATCAAGACCTTGAGGAATTTCATTTATATTTTACATGTTGGTAGATATTGGCCTAGCGTCTTATTCCGCATGATCCCCACCCCGGGTGTGACCGAGGTCAAGGTCACGAACTTAGAATTTTCATATAAAAGTAAAAAATTTTGCGTTTAAGTTTATATAGCCATATCATCAAGATCTTTTATTAAATTTCATTATCCCTTAACTGAAAGGTTGAGCGGATATAGCTATCAGAAAGAAATCTTTTTGTCTGTCCGTCCGTCCTTTGAAGCATTATTTGTTCATACTTTGTTCATATTTTGAAGACCTTTTGATGGAATTCATTCATATTTGGCATGATGGTAGATATAGGTCTAAAGTTTTTATTAGCACCATCCCCACCCCAGGGGTGACCTTGGGGTCAAGGTCATAGACTTAGAATTTTCATAAAAAAGTCAAAGTTTTTGTGTTTAAGTTTATATAGCTATACCATCAAGAACCTTTGAGGAATTTCATTTATATTTGACATGTTGGTAGATATAGGGTATGACCTTCAGGTCAAGGTCACAGACTTAGAAATTTCATATAAAAGTAAAAAAAAATTGCATCTAAGTTTATATAGCTATACCATAAGAACTTTTGTTTAATTTTATTATCCTCCTACAGAGAGGTTTAGGGGATATAGCTATCAGCATGGAATTCATCCATCCTGCCATCTCCAGAGTCAAAGCTACATATTTTGAGCTCGTTAAAAACTGGCGGTAACGCTCTTCGGGGGTATACGTGCCCCACTGGGCACTTTGTCTAGTTACTACACTGTGCACTGGGGTTTTTCAAAATTACTGAGAACACTCATTTGTGGTAAAATATGTATCTACCTACTAAGGATACACTATAAAAAAGATCAGAAAAGAACTTATTTGATGATGACTATGCCATTTTTTCTGATTTTCTTTATAAAGGCATATGTTGTGGGTACTCATTTGAATTGCATCGACAAGTCGATGCAATTCAAATGAGTACCCACAACATAAGCCTTTATAAAGAAGTAAACAAAAGGTATACTGACTGCCATCTGAAGACTACGAAATTTCTTGACTTTGCGCTTATAGGGGTATGTGCGGTAATTAGATCGAATACGGTATATCATGCTTAGTCTTTGAAAAAAAAAAATTCCTTGACTAAATGGAAGTTTGTTTTGCCAAAATCCTTATATATTATTAATTAACAGACACATCACCATGACAATATTGACATCAAAACCTCGTTACATTGTTATTGTGACTCGGTTATATGTATGGTGTATAGTAAGCCAGACACCTTGATCTGCTGTTTCTGTAGCCAGTAGATTTCTCTGTCTGGAACAGATAACGTTGGGTGAGCTGTATTTGAAAGCTCAGTAAAGATACAAGCAAGTGACAGTGTATTTTTAGCTCACCTGAGCTATGCTCAGGATGAGCTATTGTGATCACTTTTCATCCGCCGTCCGTCCGTCGGTCCGCCCTTCCGTGCGTCCGTCTGTTAACATTTTCAAACCACTTCTTCTCTGATTCCCCTGAGCCAATTTTGCTCAAATTTCATATGGAGCCTCCTTAGTTTGAGGGAACGAAAAATTGCTAAAATGGTCGCGGTCCATTGACCAAGCTGGCCGCCATGCCCATATATGGTAAAAATCTTTAAAAATCTTCTTCTCCAGAACCGAGGATGCCTTGGGGCTGAATCTTTGCATAAGTCATCGGGGATGGGAGGTCCACCAAAATTGCTAAAATAAATGTTGTATATTGACATTTGACCTTTTTACGGCAAGGTCAAGTTTGCTTCCCTATGCATTTGTATGGGAAAAACCTTTAAACATCTTGTTCTCCAAAACGGAGGATGCCTTATGGCTGAACCTTTACATATATCATCGGAAACTGGAGGTCTACCAAAGTTGCTAAAATAATGGTCGTACATTGACATTTGATCTTTTTATGGTAAGGTCAATTTTGTTTCCTTATGCATTTGTATGGGAAAAATGTTCAGAATTTCAAACTTCTCTGGAGCCTCTGGGCCAATTTTGCTCAAATTTCATATGTCGTCTTCTTAGGTTGGAGGAATGAAAGATTGCTAAAATAGTTGCGGTTAATTGATCAAGATGGCCGCCATGCCCTTATATGGTAAAAACTTTTAAAAATCTTCTTCTCCAGAACCGAGGATGCCTTGGGGCTGAATCTTTGCATAAGTCATTGGGGACGGGAGGTCTACCAAAATTGCTAAAATAAATGTTGTATATTTACATTTGACCTTCTTACGGCAAGGCCAAGTTTGCTTCCCTATGCATTTGTATGGGAAAAACCTTTAAAAATCTTGTTCTCCAAAACCGAGGATGCCTTGTGTTTGAATCTTTACATATATCATTGGAAACTGAAGGTCTACCAAAGTTGCAAAAATAATGGTCGTACATTGACATTTGACCTTTTTACCATGAGGTCAATTTTGCTTCCTTATGCATTTGTATGGGAAAAATATTCAGAATTTCAAACGACTTCTCCTCTGGAGCCTCTGGGCCAATTTTGCACAAATTTCATATGGAGCCTCCTTAGGTTGGAGGAATGAGATTGCTAAAATGGTCGTGGTTCATTGACCAAGATGGCCGCCATGCCCATATATGGTAAAATCCTTTAAAAATCTTCTCCTCCAGAACCGAGGATGCCTTAGGGCTGAATCTTTGCTTAAATCATCGGGGACAGGGGTTCTACTAAAGTTGCTAAAATAATGGTTGTACAAGTTTGCTTCCCTATGCATTTGTATGGGAAAAAACATTTAAAAATCTTATTCTCCAAAACTGATGATGCTTATGGCTGAATCTTTGCATATATTATTGGGAACATCTGCATGTCTGCAGTGGCTATGTCACTCAGGTGAGCGAACCGTGGCCCATGGGCCTCTTGTTTTCTTAGAGAACAGTTCATGTGAGTCATCATGGTAGACTGTATACATGTGTGTCTTGTTTACTGGGAAAAATACAGGACACTTCCATAATAACACTGTCATGGTTGGGATTTATAGAATGGCATAGAGTATAAGTGATTAGAATTTAAATTAAACCTTTATCTTTTTGTGGGCAAATACCGCAAATAACATATTAATTTTATTTAAAAAAAAAAAAAATAAGGTTTGGCATTTCATGCAAATTGTCTCCTCAGACAATTTGCATGAAATGTCAACATTTTTTTTGAAGAAGAAAAGATAAGAAAAATATTACAAAATTTCCTCTGAAATTTTGTACCATTTTAACACATCTTGTGTATACATGTACTCCTTAGAATAACCTTGGCAAGACGATTCCAGTAAATGTTACAGTGTGGTAAACAATAAACTGTATTTACCCTAAGTATTGGGACATCTTATCTACTTACAATAGTTGTCCTAAAATTAGAAATAGTCCATTCTGCTACTTCTTTGATGTGTCTAAAATAATGCTGTATGTATGGCAAACACTGTAGACCCTGATCAGATGCCGCAGAATTGACCAGATGCCGCATTCTGCAGCATCTGATCTGGGTCTACACTGTTTGCAAAGGCCTATCTGTTCCAATACTTAGGGTTATTACGGTAGATATTGATCAGATTCTGCATTTTGTAGCATTAGACCTGCATCTATATGTTGTTTTCTTCAGTCTGTCTGTCTGTCCCTATAGGGTAAATATGGTATTAGGAGGTCACTGCAATAGCTTTGTCATGATGGTGTCTAGTTCTATTATTTTTAGGTTGGCGGAACAAGTGAAGTTGAAGTAAATGAGAAGAAGGACAGAATGAATGATGCTCTTAATGCAACTCAGGCAGCCGTAGAAGAAGGTATTGTACCAGGAGGAGGCTGCGCATTGTTGCGGTGCTTGCCAGGTCTAGATGGGATCTCAACAACAAATGAAGATCAGAAAACAGGTAAGTTACTGAACCTATCCAGTTGCACAGATCTGTAAACATTTGGGAATATATGAATCAAACAAAATGGTTTGCGTCACTTTTTTGTACATGTATTTTGATACTTTTATAATATTTGAAACTTTGGACAAAACATTATACATACCCTCTAAATTAACCAAGTATTTGGGCGCAGTCATTGTGTAGCATTTATACCCTAAGTCTTCAGACTGGCCTGAGCAAACAGTGCAGAATGCAACATCGAATCAGGACCTGTTTGCCACTCATCCAGCAATTTTAGACACTCCAGCAGGTTGTAAAAATGAAATTCAGAATGTTCAAATTTTGAGACAAAGTATGGTAAGGTGTTAAGGTTTCTGAATACTAAGGTAGAATATGATACTTGAATCAAAGCATCTCTAAAACTAAAATTTACAAAATCATGAAAATTGAGCACCCACACTTTATACTTTTATTTAAAAAAAAAAAAAAGGGAAAATATTGCCCAAGCATTAACCCTAGTCCTGCTGAACCTGGATATGTCCTGCATTTGCAAACAGTGTAGATCAGATCAGTTGGCTTCTGAAGAAGCCAACTGATCTGGATCTGCACTGTTTGCCATTAAGTATGTTAATTTACATCAACAATCTCGATCAAGTAATCTGATTGGCTGAAACTTAGAAATGGGTGTGGCATCTTAATTTATTCAGCAGGACAATGGGTTAAGTGCACCTCTCTTGAACTCCTCTGTTTATTTTTCTTTAAAAGTCATTTTGAAAAACCTAAGTGCATGGTGCAGTAATTAGATTGAATAAGGTAAGTAAGGAATTATTTTGTCTGAATATTTCAGTACACTAACTGTTATTCTTTGTGCCTTATTTCAGGTATTGAACTTGTGAGAAAAGCTCTAAGAATTCCAGCATTGACGATCATACAGAACACTGGCATTGATGCAACGCTGGTTGTAGAAAAAATAATTAACACTAAAGATAACATGGGCTATGATGCCATGGAGGGACAGATGGTAGATTTGATGAAGGCAGGAATTATTGACCCAACAAAGGTATAAACTAAGCTTTGTTAGTTACGGGATAGTGGAGCTTCATAGCACAGTGGGTAGCACATCTGACTGCAGGCCCAGGGGTTACAAGTTAGAATCCGGTATGATATTTCAAAGAGGCAGCACTCTAAAAGTGAGCATTGAGCTCTCTGCCACATCCAGACACTGTCACGGTATGACTGAAAGATTGTTGAAAGTGACGTAAAGTCTGAATAAAACAAACAAAACAGTTACTCTAGAAAGTAAGTACACAAAGTACTGGTTAACAGCTAAGAGGAAAAACCTGCTAAGGAAAAGTGCGAGTAGGTTAACTGACAGGATCAGCATTACCTTAACAATGTTGACTGGGCTATAAACTCTAAATCAAATCAGATTTGGAGTAGACACCATTTCAGAAGGGGATTGGTTTACAGTAAAGCAAACAGGAAGTAACAGAAGTTGTCTCCCTTGTAGAAAATGACTGAAAATCTACCAAGTGTATTCAGTCCCCATACAAGGTATACAGTATTCAACCTAATTACCACACATACCTGGAGATTGATCATGAAATATTTTCTACGGTCAGTCTCTCCCTTCCGCTGATTCAAGAAGGGCAGTTGTCAGTTTCTGACGAAAGAATGTGCACAATACTACTGGTTAACCGCTCAGAGGACTAAGCCTGCCCAGTAAACATGTGGTTAGGTAAACTGACCACGCTCGACATGACCCCATTGGGTTGACTGGGCCGTAAAGCCTCAACACAAACAAATACTGCACATATGGGGGTGGTCGGGTGGTGCGAAGGTGCTGTGTATCTTACATCACTGGGGCGTCCAACTGATATTGGCTTACAGTTGGGCAAGGCCTGCTATCCTTGTAGTGGGTAAGGGTAGAGGGGGAATGTTTTTATTTCTTCTGTTTCTTCACTTTCATTCCTGTTCCTCTTTCTTCCCTGTCCCTCTCATTCATCTCCTCTACTCTCTCTTCTATCTCTTTTCTCCCTTTCTCTGGGAGACGACACAAAATAACCCTCAAGGGTTGACGTGTCATTAAACCCCAACACAATCAATCAAATACTGCACATACCCCTATAAGCGCACAGTCAAGCAAATCCTTAGTCTTAAGATTACAGCCAGTGTACTTTTTTGTTAACTTCTTCATAGAGGCATATGTTGTGGGTACCCAATTGAATTGCATCGACTTGTCAATGCAATTCAAATGAGTACCCACAACATATGCTTTTATACAGAAAATCAGAAAAACACACACAAAAACATGGTATAAGCATCATTTGATAAGTACTTCGCTGATCGTGTTTTAAGTGTGCCCTTAGTATAGGTGGATACATATTTTACTGCAAGTTTTCCCAGTAATTTTGAAAAACTTAAGAGCATGGTATGGTAATTAGGTCCAATACGGTACATAATTTCTAACAATTTCTTTTCAGGTTGTAAGAACAGCATTAGTGGATGCAGCTGGCGTTGCCTCCCTTTTAACAACAGCCGAGTGTGTAGTCACAGAAATACCTAAAGAAGACAAAGGACCGGATATGTCTGGCATGGCTGGGGGTATGGGAGGGATGGGAGGAATGGGCGGCATGATGTGATAAGCTACCTACCCTAGGTAGCATTGACTTCAATAAATTACACCACTTTGCTGTTAAGACTGACTATCGAGCAAAAGGAGTTTGCTTACCACGCTACATATTCAACTTTTCTAATGAGTATAAAGTGGAAAGTTCTATAGCGGAGGATTTGTAAAGGAGGAGTATTTGGTGATAATTTTGTGATAATTTTTTTTTTTTCTGCATAAAAACCTTGGTGAGGCACTTCTAGTAAGTACCTACATGATGTTACAAAGAATTGGGAGAAAATTTTAACAGAATAATCATCAGATAGACCTCTTTAACAAGTCCTATTTTTATATACAAATAGTTGTGGAAATATTTTGACTTAAGCAAAGCAAACAAATATTCATCTACTCAGACCATTTACATTATGGCGTTAAACGTGTAATTTCTTCAGTTGAAGTTACTTGGTTATAGATGCTAGACTCTCCGAGATAGGTTAGAGTTAAGTTGTTAAAATACAAGTGTGCCGAAGAATACTTACTGAATTGCATTTCAGCCATTGTTGAGGTATTCTACATTTGTGTAAAGCTTTTAGTATGTACTGAGATAAATGGATCAGAAGTAAGTGTGTTCAAAAACTGAAAATCAGGTTTTATGTTAGTTGTTAATCTCATTTGATATTTCATTAATCATGTCAAAGTTACAGATCTAGATGAAATTGTAAACTTACTACATTAATGACCAAACATTAAAACATACAACAAATGAGGTATACTTTTTTTACTGTCATTATCTTTTTTTTCTCTCTCCTTTTTTTTTTCTTAACCCTTGTCCTGCTGAACCCAGATATATCCTGCCTTTGCAAACAATGTAGGTCCAGATCAGTTGGCCAACTGATCTGGATCTGCACTGTTTGCATTTAAGTATGCAAATTTATAGCAACAATCCAGATCAAGTAATCTGATTGGCTAAACATTAGAAGGGGCATGGCCTCTTAATTTATTCAGCAGGACAAGGGTTAAGTAAGGCTTGAAATTGTATGCAGAGTAATATACAGTCGACTCTCGTTATCTCGAACTCCAAGGGACTCTCTAAAATACTTCGAGATATCCGTACTTCGACATATCAGATTTGCAGACTTGAGGAAAAAATAAATCTAACAACCGCATTTAACAACTGTATATGTAATTGGACTCTTGAAGTTAGACATATGTTGAAAATATTGTGGAAAAGAGGAGAAATTGCTCCTTAGGAGCAATTTCTCCTCTTTTCCACAATATTTTGTTACTTGTTATTAGATTTTCATTTTTAAGCAGGGACCAGATTTTCACTTCGAGATAAGCGGTTATTCGAGATAAGCGAGGTCGAGATAACGAGAGTCAACTGTATTTTCTAAAGAGGGAAAATAAGACATATGAATCAGTGCCCAACAAAACCTACAAAAAGACTTGTGTGACCAGGGAAGACTCAGATCAGCCTGTGCATCCATGCAGTCTTATCAGAGTTCGCTGATTGCATGCGTCTTCTACAGCCTCCCGACTATCCAAAGAGGGATAAATGAGAAACCCTTGCCATTCTGGTAGGGTTTACAGGCTGACTTGCATGGTTGCTGGTTACAACATGTCAGGGAAATTTAATTTTTTTCAAGGTGAGGGAATTGTCAGGGAATTCTGTGATGTGTCAGGGAAAAATGAAATTTTGCAAAAATGTCAGGGAATTTTACATTTTAACCTGATGAAGCTGGAATGTTTGGTCCCGATGTATCTTTTTTGCTAAATTCATAAAATTTTCGGCTCCAATACTATCAGGGAAATTTGAATTTGTGTCAAGGAAATGTCAGGGAATTCTGGTCAGTCCTAAATGTATGAACCCTAACAGGTCTTATTGTGGGTTTTGTCATGGGCTTGATCATATCATGAATGCTATATTGTAATGTTTAATTCAGCAGGTTAGGGTTGAGTATTACATTAAAATTAACCCTTAAATCACCCATCAGAATTGTAGCAGAGCTCATTCTGCATTGTTTTTCAGTGAAAACCTTGAATTATGAAGCACCAGTCAAAAAGTCCTTGGCTGTCCATACAGCACTCCACAAACTATGGTTCAGATTGCACAGACTGATCTGAGTCTTCACAGTGTACATTCACATTGGACTCATATGGTATAGTAAAGACACTGTCTGTCACCATTTCATTCATTTGACACAAGATCGTTACTATCATGGTTTGGCTTATTGACATTTCCATGTTTCAGGTGTTGTATGACTTTGTTAGGGATTATATGTACATGTATGAATGATTTTTGTGTTTTAATTTCACTAGTTAAGTGTGCTGTTCTCTGCATTGTTACTTATTTGAGGGTCAGGAAAAATTATATTACAGAAAAGTTCGAAAGGAGTAGATGCAAGTTGACTTACAAATCAGCTGTCTTTTCATTCACTTGTGCAGGTGACAGTGATATTGCAGTTTGTGTACCTGTGAGGTCAGGTCATGTTGTTTGATTTTCAGTATATACAACCTGGTTGAGGCATTATGTAAACCATTAAAGCACTAAGCAAATAGCAGCAGATAACATTGACATTCTAATTTTTTTTATTTTGCAGAGAAAATTAGATGTCATTTCACATGAATTGTCAAGCCTTATTTTTCACTGATTTTGCAAAAAAAAAAAAAAATCAGATTGTCATCTTCTGCAGTTGTGATTATTGCTTTAAGGGTTAAGAACAAATACCCAGACTGGACTCCTCAGGTGCATAAACTCTGTGTTTGCCACTTCACTTTTTTATGATGAATAAAAAGTACTAGTTTTCATGTTTCTTCGTAGAAATAAGAGCTGCATTGAGAGTCAAAAGACTTTTTGAACCATAGCTTTAGTTAAGAGTGGTATCTGGGCCCGGTTGTTCAAAGCATCGTTAGCTTAACGAGCTCGTTAAGGGTCATTTCGTTAACTGTTTTAGTGGATTCAATGTACAATATTCTGATATTTTTTGCAGAAAAAATGTGAGTAGCTTTTGCACTGCAAAAGCTACTCACATTTTTTCAGCAAAAAATTTCAGTATATTTGCGTATCACTCGATGTAAATTTTAACAAATCGTTAACTAACGACATCGTTAGCTTTGAACAACTGGGCCCTGGTAATTAATTTTCTTATTTCTTTATGAATACATATGGTGAGTACTTATGAAAAGTGCTTCAATGAGGTGCTTCTAAGGAGTACGGTAAATGTCCTAAAATTTTGAACACTTCATTCCATACTTTTTTGGCCTAGATACTGCTTTTATGCAGTTGTTCTTAAAAAATACTTTGTGAAAATGGCAGACAGAGTAGACCCTTATCAGACTGATCCTTTAGGAGCAGTCTGTTCTGGGTCTACTCTGTTTGCATATATGCCATTTTGTCAGACCGTTTGGTGTTCGAAATTTTAGGACATTTACCATGTACACGTTTTTATGGAGAAAGGCAAAAAATGGAAAAATACCAGGGCCCAGTTGTTTGAAACTAACAATGTCATTAGTTGACGTATTGTTAAAACTTTGATCATTAAATATGGCAGATATGCTAATATTTTTGCTGAAAAAAATGTGAGTAGCTTTTGCAAAGGAATGAAGCATAGCTGAACAAATTTCCCTCTGATCGTGGGATTCGAATCCGGTCTGCCTGGATAAAAATCCAATGCTCTAACCACTGACTCAAAGAATTGACTCCCTGACACAGTTGTCAGAGATTGAATATATACCAACAAGCTATACAAAATCTGCCAAAGCAGATAATAGAAGGTAGGAGTGATAGGCCGTAACAGAGAGAAAAAAAAAACTGCTCTGGTTAACCCTCTTATCTAGAGTTGTGCCATATCAGAATTGCTCACTTGCATAAATACCTGTATACTGTACCATAGATGTCCCCACTGCTGTATCACTGATGTTGTTAGGTAGTTTACTTAGCTGGTTCTAGTATAAGGAACACTGTCAAGTTAACTAGAGGCTTATGATATGTTTGAACTTGGCCCATATGTGATCAGGATTCTTTATTTTGTGGCACAGTATTGTAAACTCAGAATCGTTAATGTAAACACACAAATGGTTCAATATGTTAAGGAGTTAGGTGTACAAATATTAAGGGTAGACATGATACCTCACTGATACAGAGAGCTGTGGAATCAGGCCTCTTTTTTGAATTAACTTGATGTTAGTAGAAAAGTGAAAGTACATGCATGGAGAACTTACATATTCACAAAGAAACTGAATTGTATTGAAATATTTAGTATAGTTGTGTGAATGAAAAAAAAAGATGTTTTTTTATTAACTGATTGTGATAATAGAAGAAGATAAAAATAAACAAAAACTGAAACTGTGGTTTGTTCTTATTTGCAGGGGCAAAGGCTTGCTGTAATGTTTATTTTGTTACCTGTTGGTAGACTTCCATTTTAACCCTTGTCCTGCTGAACCCGGATATATTCTGCCTTTGCAAACAGTGTAGATCCAGATCAGTTGGCTTCTGAAGAAGCTAGCTGATCTGGATCTGCACTGTTTGCCATTCAGTTTATGAATTTATGTCAACAATCTTGATAAAGGCATCTGATTGGCTGATATTTAGAAGTCAGCGTGACATCTTGATTTATTCAGCATGACAAGAGTTAAAACAGGGACCACTTTTCACTCCCAAGATAAACGAAGTCGAGACAATGAGAGTGGACTGTCTAATGAAGCATTAATAGAAAATTCAGAGCTGTACACCCATCCAGTCTTTGCTGTCTGCCTGAAATCCATAGATTCGCACAGCGAACACCGACCAGGCTGTGGATATCATTGCTGGGCCCAGGGGTGTTGTGGGGTGGGGGGGGGGGGGGGGGGTTAGGGGGACCCCACTTTGACTCAAAATTTCATTTTATGGGAATTTTTTGATAAATTTGATACACTTGGGACACTTCTTATACTTCTCTACAAGTCAACTTTACTACCTGTGAATGTACGTAAAATTGCTGGGTGAATGGCAAATACTGTAGACAGACCCTGATCAGATGCTGTGTTCTGCAGGACCTGATTTGGATCTACACTGCTTAGGCCTGTCTATCCAAATATGTCATCACGAAAACATGCCTGTATAATTTTGACCCCCTTAAACCCCACTTTTTGTGTAGTAAAACTGGGGTTTACAGGGGTATACATTATTTTTCTTATTTCTGCTCAAATACATAGATTGTGGGTACTCGTTAGAACCGCCTCGTCGAGGCGGTTCTAACGAGTACCCACAATCTATGTTTTGAGTAGAAATATGAATATCAGAACTTTTATCTGAAATTTTCATTTTTGATGGTAAAATTTTCAGTATATATGAATAGGCGTGTTTTCGTAATGTTGAGTAAGTACGGTAATATGATTAAATCGGATCCCCTCAGAAATCCTGAATCCACCCTGCTGAGCCCACAATACTTGGAGTAAATAGAGTATCATAAACTAAACAGACAAAAAGGCCATGCTCACAAATACTTTATGAAATACAGGATCATAAACCAGCAGGTGGTAAGACCTCGTCCACAAACCAACAAGACGGATGGTAAAGCCTTTGTTGATGTGGGCAACCATTCTTTGCCACATATGGTGCTGGAACTAACATAAATATTCAGGTGGTAACCTCTCTCAAAGAAAAAACATTAAAAGATGCAATGTCACTTTATACCCCGCCACATGATAGTGGCAGGGTATTATGGTATACCCTCGGGTGTCTGTCCGTCCGCACTTTGTTTCCAGATAATTAATTTTTAAGTTTTAACTGGATCGCGTTGAAACTTTAGGCAGACCATGAGGTTGTACAGCGCATATTGTTTTGAGGTTACAGTACACCAAATTTTGAGTCATTACGCTTTTTTAACGATTTTCAGACTTTACTTTCATTTCCGGATAATTTCTGCGGGTTTTCATGCAGTGTCTGCGATGTTTTTATTCTGCTATGACTCTCACAGCTATTTTAGCTCACCCGGAAGGATGTGGGGGGAGCTTATAGTATGTTTTGGCACAGTTTTCCGTCCATCAGCCCATTTTCAAATGACTTCTGTGGGCCAGTTTCAATTAAATTTC
This sequence comes from Anodontia alba, assembly GCA_964016985.1. Taxonomy (NCBI): domain Eukaryota; kingdom Metazoa; phylum Mollusca; class Bivalvia; order Lucinida; family Lucinidae; genus Anodontia; species Anodontia alba. The sequence goes on from OZ024833.1 coordinate 3,259,181, forward strand.
ATATTCAGCCTCCTGGCAATGGGGGAGTGAAATTTTATTCAAACAGGCCAGGTCATTTGACCAAGATGAACGCGATGTCCATATATGGTAAAAACCTTAAAAATCTTCAGAACTGCTGGGCCAGTTGTTTTGAAACTGCGTGTAGCATCAGGTGACTGAGTACTACCAAATTTATTAAGTCGATGACACTAGGTTGACCTTGACCCATTTTGTAGTAAGGTTAAATTAGTCCCTTGGGCTTTTGGATAGGAAAAAGATAAACCGTGCATTTCTGAAATAAAGTCTGTAATATGAAGATGTGTACTACATGAATCTCTATGAATGCCAAAGGTCAAGGACTTTAGTGACCTTGGCCCATAAATGTGGAACACAGTTGTTTTTTTTACACTGCATTATTCCAACGGAAGTTTTTGATACTGTAACTGCCCTATGTGGCATAAATCTGGCGTTTTGTTGCCGCTTTTATTTTCTTCCAGAATTCTGTTGTTATTGAGAACCCTTGGGACAACCAGCCAAAAATGTGCCTGAAAAGTGAAATGTTCCAAGTGTTTTCAGGAACAAAAATATTCCTTGGAATAAAGCAAGTAGTAACACTCATTGTATCCTACATCGTCACGGTGTTAAAAATCAATTTAGAAGAATGAAACATAAAGTTAGACCGCCATCTTGCATTTATAAGATAGGCACAAGTTATTATTATATAGATGCATACACAGTGGAATTAGTGTCTGGACTGAACAAGCTCCCTCTTGTACCTTGCAATGACAAATCTTTCTACCATATGAGTCTTGGCTGCATTGCCAGAGTCATTCAATTGAAGCTTCAGAGGATGGTTTCAAGATTTGACCTGTCGGGTTTCAAATCATACAAAACAACGAAAATTGATCTTTCAAATCATAAGTTGTCATTCTTCGTCTTTCAATGTTCTTTTTTAAGAACTGCTCATCAAACTATGTATTGTTGCAGACTGACGTACTACTGTATTGGCGTTGATGAGAACATTAATGCATTCTATTGTATCTGGGCCCAGTTGTTCAAAATTTAACGAAGTGTTTAGCTAACGTGACATTAAAATTTCTATCTAAAATATGCCAAATACATTGATATGTTTTGCTGAAAATTTGAGTGCAACAGCAAAAATATCAATGTATTTGAAATACCTCAGCAACAACAATTAATGAGTTTGGCAATAACAAGCGCGTTAAGCTAATGCTGCTTTTTTGTGGCACCTGCGTTAGCACGCAGGTGCGATACAGGCGTGCCGTGACCCGTCCGTTTGTCCGTTCGTCAACAATTGACTTGTGAGCGCAACTCCTCCTACAGTTTTTGGCCAATCGTTTTGAAACTTCACAGATGTTTTGGCCATAGCATGTAGATGTGCATATTGTTTGCTCATAATTCTCAGATTTTTTTTTTCAACTTTTTCTGCTTTGTTAACTCAGTCGTTTTTTACCTAAAACCATTATAGTCAGTCTGTGTCTTGTGAGCGCAACTCCTCCTACAGTTTTTGGCCAATCATTTTGAAACTTCACAGATGTTTTGGCCATGGTGTATAGATGTGCATATTGTTTGCTCATAATTCTCAGATTTTTTTTTTCAACTTTTTCCGCTTTGTTAACTTAGTCAGTTTTTACCTAAAACCCTTATAGTCAGTGGGTGTCTCGTGAGCGCAACTCCTCCTACAGTTTTTGGCCAATCATTTGAAACTTCACAGATGTTTTGGCCATGGTGTGTAGATGCGCATATTGTTTGCTCATAATTCTCAGATTTTTTTTTCAACTTTTTCCGCTTTGTTAACTTAGTCAGTTTTTACCTAGACCCTTATAGTCAGTGGGTGTCTCGTGAGCGCAACTCCTCCTACAGTTTTTGGCCAATCATTTTGAAACTTCACAGATGTTTTGGCCATGGTGTGTAGATGCGCATATTGTTTGCTCATAATTCTCAGATTTTTTTTTCAACTTTTTCCACTTTGTTAAGTTAGTCAGTTTTTACCTAAAACCCTTATAGTCAGTGGGTGTCTCGTGAGCGCAACTCCTCCTGCAGTTTTAGGCCAAGAGTTTTGAAACTTCACAGATGATTAGGTCAGGGTCTGAAGATTTGCATATTATTTGCACATAAATCTCAGATTTTTTTTCAACTTTTTTCGCCTTGTTAACTTAGTCAGTTTTTGCCTAAAACCCTTATAGTCAGTGGGTGTCTCGTGAGCGCAACTCCTCCTGCAGTTTTAGGCCAATAGCTTTGAAACTTCACAGATGATCAGGTCAGGGTCTGAAGATGTGCATATTGTTTGCACATAAATCTCAGATTCATTTCAGCAGAGTTAGGGGCCCTTGATTTACGCCCAAAATTGGTTTCCGCTCAATAACTTGTGAAAGAATTGATGGATTAGGATCATATTTTGCATACATATTGTTGTTAACAATACCTGGCTTGGGATTATCACATGACATTTTTCGTCAATTTTCAGCTGAGTTACTGGCCTTGATTAATGGGCAAAAATGATACCCGCTCAATATCAATATCTTGTGAAATAATGGGCAGGTTTAGATAAAATTTTGCAAGCCAATATTCCAAATTTTCTACTTTGTCCATTTTTCTAACCCATCAATTTCTTGAATACTGCAAAACAGGTTTTTTTTTTTCAATACAAATAGGAACTTGTATGACTTAATCCCCGCAGGTGCGACATCGCTTTCCGCAGATTTCTTGTTTTTTGTTTTTTTTTTTTGTTTTTTTTTTATATATATATATATATAAAACAATTATACATGAACACAACGAAAATTGATCTTTCAAATCATAAGTTGTCATTCTTCGTCTTTCAATGTTCTTTTTTAAGAACTGCTCATCAAACTATGTATTGTTGCAGACTGACGTACTACTCTATTGGCGTTGTTGAGAACATTAATGCATTCTATTGTATCTGGGCCCAGTTGTTCAAAATTTAACGAAGTGTTTAGCTAACGTGACATTAAAATTTCTATCTAAAATATGCCAAATACATTGATATGTTTTGCTGAAAATTTTGAGTGCAACAGCAAAAATATCAATGTATTTGAAATACCTTAGCAACACCAACAATTAACGAGTTTGGCAATAACAAGCGCGTTAAGCTAACGATGCTTTTTTTTTTTTTTTTTTTTTTTATAAAACAATTATGCATGAATGTTCACAACAATGACTTCTCATCAGAAAAAGAGGAAACAAACGTATTTAAAATAAAATCAGTACAGAGTGAGATATAGATAAGAAAATAAAAATAGGCATACTGATCTTTAATGTTTTTTTTTGTTTTTTTTTTTTTTTGTTTTTTTTTTTTTCATTGTTTGAACAATGGCAAACGTTTCTGCTAAGACCAACGAAGTTAACCTCATTTATGCAAATGCCCTCATGGGTAGATGCGTTATTTAACCTGAAAGCGTCATCGAACAGGTCAAAAAGCTGAATTCCCTTGTGCACGCTCTTGATGCAAGAATGCCATATATTTTGTCATCATAATCAATTCAGATAGGTTTCACTTTGCTTCACAGTAAAAACAATTGCAGGCTGCAATGTACATCTGTCAAATGGGCGAGAAGTATATTAACTCTACCGTAATGTATCCCTCTTCTGGTGACAAAATGCAAGCGTACAGTAATTCCGTAGTTACATGTACCTAAGTATTCGGACAGACACCTTGGCAGACAGTTTAGTCCTAGATTAATAGCCGCTGGACATGGCATGCGATCAGGACCCACTCATCAAGCAGACACAACCCAGTAAGCATTCTTTATAAATCTATAGCGGGTCTTTATCGGCCCGTCAGGGTAGCTGACGGGCCGAAAATGACCCGCTATAGATTTATAAAGAATGCTAGCCGGGATTATTATTACTATTATCAGCTGGTAAAATCGGCTTGTTCAAATTGTTAGGGCAAGACGTTATGGTTAGTGAATATTTTGGGTAAAGGCAGGCGTTTACGCACCTTACACATGTGCGTAAGGAAAAATATATAAAATAGAGATCATCTGACATCAAATACGGCCTCCTTTATCATAGGGTCTGCTCTTAAAGGAAAGAATTTGCTCCGGGAGCAAAAGGGAGCAAATTCTTTCCTTTAAAAGCAGCCTCTATTTCATTCTGTTCTGGCTATGCCATTGGTAAATACAGCAAATACAGATATTCCAGGAAGAAGGCTATTCTATTCTCCTGATGAGACTTAAAATATGTAAACAACTTGTCTAGCAAGGAAAAAGAACAAGGTTTTGCCTATGAGATGCTCGTTGGAATTATTTGTTTATATTGTGTATTAGTCCATAAGACTTGATAGGTATTTAAATTGAACATAATACATTTCGCACCTTATAGAATAAAATTAATATAGATTTATTTATTCATTATCAATAGCCACCAGTTTAGCAGCGCTGGTCATAATAGGCGCTGCTTCATTTTAGCATGTGCGGAGAGCGAAGGCTCAGATCAGCCTGCGCATTCGCGCAGTCTGATCAGGGCCTTCGCAGTCCGCAAACATACCCATCGTATACTATAGAATGTTTCAATGAGAGCAAATGCCCGAATGAGATTTTGCGCATGTGCAGGGTGATGTGAATCAGAACATTTTGCGCATGCTCGAAGGCACTGACCCATATCATTCCAATAAATTTTCTATCGAGCAGAATTTAAAGGGAAAAGATACATTTTCAATGAAGGTAAAATGGTTCATGCCTCCCTGCTGAAAAAGATCTACCCCAGTGTGTGTGTGTGTTGGGGGGGGGGGGGGGGGGGGTGGGGGGGGGGGGGGGGAGGGGGCGGGGGGCACTTACTATCAAAAATGGGTAGGGGTGTGCTGCCAGGAGCCCGGAACCCCTACCCCTTTCCAGACGCGATTGAGACCCCTTTCCAGACAAAAGTAAGACAAACATATACCCCATTGTAGATGTTCATTTGCTCAGTCAGTTAACTTAACAAGGATTTACTTACATATTATCAACATTAAGTACGACAAGAATCACACAATATCAAATTTAAATAAGGTATTTTCAAACAACAGTTTCCTTTATGGGAAGTCATTTACATATGTTCCGAATTTGCCTCATAAGAGCCCTTAACAAAAGGACGGGTTGTATGGCTTTTTTTCTCATTAACTGTGCCATCTTTCTGTCTTCTTCTCTATTTTCTTAAAAAATGTAACTTTTTTTCTTTGTTTATGGGGCCATTTTTAGACACACTACATACCATCGGAAGTAAAACTCCAGGCTAAGGTAGTTTATCACCCCTTTCCAGACAGACATGAACCCCTTTCCAGACAGGTATATTTGAGTCCCTTCCCAGATTTTTTACAATGAACCCTCTCCCACCCCACCCCCGCGTTGCAGCTGAAAATAAGACCCCTTTTGTCATCACATCACTACCCATGCTTATATAATGTCCCCCTCCCCCCCACACCCACGTCCCCCATCACCCCCAACCCGGGATATCTACCCTAAAAGGCTTTCCTTTTCGAGTAGACTATTTTTTCAGATAATGGCCCGCTATAGATTTATAAAGAATGCTAGCTGGGATTATTATTACTATTATCAGGTAGTAAAATAGTCTTGTTCAAATGTTAGGGCAAGACGTTATGGTTAGTGAATATTTTGGGTAAAGGCAGGCGTTTACGCACCTTACACATGTGCGTAAGGAAAAAATATATAAAATAGAGATCACCTGACACCAGACATGAACCCCTTTCCAGACAGGTATATTTGAGTCCCTTCCCAGATTTTTTACAATGAACCCTCTCCCACCCCCACCCCCGCGTTGCAGCTGACTCTGAAAATAAGACCCCTTTTGTCAGCACATCACTACCCATGCTTATATAATGAGTCCCCCTCCCCCGCCCCCCACCCACGTCCCCCATCATCCCCAACCCGGGATATCTACCCTAAAAGGCTTTCCTTTTCGAGTAGACTATTTTTTCAGAAGGTGATATGGTGACGGGAAAGCAAAATAGGAAGTTACAAAAGTTGTCTCTCTTGTACAAAATGGCGGAAAATCTACTGAGTGTATCCAGTTCCCTTATTTACGTTTAAACGCTACCAGGCCTTTGACTCCATTTATTCAAAGTGGCCGGATTTGACATTTCGTGCAAGAGACAATTTGCATAAAACATCAAAGCCTGTTTTCTTGGAAAAATAAGAAACATAATTCAGTATGTCTTCTGCTGAAAATTTTACCCAGCATGCTAAGCGATTCTTGTAGAGAGGAAGAAAAAAAAAAGAAAAAAAGAAGACATTATGCTTTCAAGGGATTTACCTTTACCACTCGTTGAGCTCTAGTACTTCAGCAGACGACAAACTGAAAATATTTTTCTTATTTTTCCCAGAAACAGGTTTTGACATTCCATGCATGGAATGTCAAAACCTGTTTCTGGGAAAAATAAAAATATTTTAAAATGTCTCCTGCTGATTTTTTTTTCTTTTTTTTTACTCAGAAAGAAGTAATTTTGAATCGTGTGCAGACACTAAGCTAAGGTCAGAATTTACAAGAGATTGTGATTCGGCTGTGATATTGCGTTCAATATCTTTTATATGTAATGATGAGAAAAAGGAAAGGACCAAGTATGGAGCTTTGAGGCACCCCTACTTTTATAGGTCCAACTTGAATTCGCACCGGGCTAGGTCACTTTGCTTTCGAGCTTTTTTCTTTCTTTCTTTTTTTTTTTTTTTTTTTTTTCCCTTATAATAAGTAAAACTGAATATGATCTGTAATGCGTTTATCAAAGTTGCCCCCAGGTGGGGACGGGGTGGGATGGAGTGGCGCGGCGGGATTGCCACCGGGAATTAGACAAATTTTGAAAAAATTATATCTGATTACTCATCTCTGAATTCCAATTTGTTGTCAAAATCCCGTGGGTTGGCTTAAGATTTCTCACTTATTTCCCTGGACGATTTTCGGCTCAGGTATCTAAATCCTCAGCTCTTTTTTTTACAGTGGTCTGTCAAATTTCCGAAGGTAGGCATGTTTTTGCTCCCCAGCGTCACCCCCACACCTCATGGGGAGGCAATATTTCACATTTGGCAGTGGCTAGAGATACGGGTCTGAAAATCCCGTATTTCTAGCCAAACCGCCCAGGTGTGCTAGCGGTACGGACCCGTATCGCTAGCTGTATAGGCAAGGAATACGGGGATAGGCTAGAGGTACGGGTCAGTACCGCGGCTAGACTTTAGAATATGTCCGCCACTAGTTTCAGACTTCAATATGTGAGTCTGCAAATCCACTGACTGCATAAAGAATTAGGAATGTTCACTACGAAAGCATGCTTATTCAAATATACTGACAATTTTATCACTAAAAAATAAAAATTTTCAGATGAAAAATCTGATATTTTTCATGTTTCTGTTCAAAATTATATTGTGGATACTCGTTAGAACCGCCTCGACGAGACGGTTCTAACGAGTACACACAATCTATGTTTTGAACAGAAATAAGAAAAAATAATGTATACGCCTGTAAACTCCAATTTTACTTTATAAAAGTGGGATTTAAGGGGGTTCAAAATTATATAGGCATGTTTTTGTGATTTAGAGCTGGGTCACTCATCGATGGTTAGGGTTAGGTTAGGGTAGTTGAGCGATCATATTCGCGCCAATATATCTGAACTATTAAGACAATAAGGGTAAGATTAAGCGACGGACAGATTCTAAAGGTAATCCCGGATCCGTATCTCTAACCATCACGAAAACATGCCTATATAATTTTGACCCCCTTAAACCCCACTTTTATATAGTAAAACTGGAGTTTACAGGGGTATACATTATTTTTCTTATTTCTGCTCGAAAACATAGATTGTGGGTACTCGTTAGAACCGCCTCACCGAGGCGGTTCTAAGAAGTACCCACAATCTGTTTTCGAGCAGGAGTATGAAAAATTTCAGAATTTTTATCTGAAAATGTTCTGTTTTTGGTGGTAAAATTTTCAATATATTTCAATAGGCGTGTTTTCGTAATGCTACGGGCTAGAGATACGGACTCGTATCCCTAGCTACTGCCTTCACATTCCGCACTTCGTGGGTGACTCAAATTTCATCCCAGATTTCTCTCTACTCCAGAGGCCATTTTTAAACCCTGTAAATGGTGTCGGGGAAGGGGGCGGGGGTAGGGGGGAGGCGAAAAGGTTCATCTATTTGGCGATCCTAGCAAGGATTTATATACAGAGTCTGGTATATTAAAAGCCTATTTTATAAATTTCAAACTGCCGGAATAATGCTGATGCACCCATTACGAAAACACGCCTATTCATATATATAGAAAATGTCACCTCCAAAAACTGAAAATTTTCAGATAAAATAATCTGATATTTTTCATATTTTTTGCCTAAAACATAGATTGTGGGTACTCGTTAGAACCGCCTCGACAATCTATGTTTTGAGCAGAAATAAGAAAAATAATGTATACCCCTGTAAACCCCAGTCTTACTATATAAAAGGGGGCTTTAAAGGGGTCAACATTATACAGGTATGTTTTCGTGATGAATCAATTTTTTCAACTGGATTTGATCAAAATCTTGATTCCTTGCCCATTTCTTTTGTCCTAAATGATGATAACGCAGTGCAATGCGCAGTTCTCCTAAAGTACCCAAGAAGATCTCTCTGTGTGTGTATTGAGGTTTTACGGCCCAGTCAACCCAATGGGGTCATGTCGAGAGCGGTCAGTTTACCTAACTGCACTTTTACTGGGCAGGTTTATCCTCTACTGTCCTTTCGACATCACTCGGAAAGACGTTTTTTTTTTTTTTTTTTTTTTTTTTTTTTTTTGGTTTAGCGTTTGATAATATTTTGTTCTGACTGACCATATCTTATCAAAAACCATTTGTCTTTTCTGTTTCTGTGTTTTCTTCTCTAATAGTTACCCTAAAATTAAATTTACGGCCAAAAATTGGTCTGACCTATGCAATTTCAATAGTAAAGTGATTTTTTGGATTTTTTGTCTAAGAAGATATTTTCACTTTTCTTTGCTGGATTTGAATTATTGATGTTTCACATGTGAAAATTTCAGAAAAAAAACAAAAAACAAAACAAAAACAAAACAAACAAAAAACAAAACAAAACAAAAAACAAAAAAACGAAAGAGCAGAACTTGTTGAAAATCTTCCTCCAAGATACCAACCCTACAGATTATTACATAATTTGCATTCCATTCTTTTTTATTATGGGAAAAAGTGAAAATATTCGAGTTTTTGAAAACCAATGACTAGATTTTTTTGATTTTTTTTATTTATTAATTTATTTATTTATTTTTTTATTTTTTTTTTTTTTTGTACATAAGTAGTTACGACAAATGGTTTTGCATTAAATCATGACAAAAGTTTGCAAATTTACTTCTGGGTAAAGCGCCAAGAGCAAAACGACTTTCTGAAAAGATGTCGAAAGCATAGTAAGCGGTTAACCAGTATTGTGCGAATTCTTTCTTCAGATACTGACAACTGCCCTTCTTGAATCAGCGGAAGGGAGAGAGTGACCGTAGAAAATATTTCATATTCCACGAAAGACTTGCCGACCAGGCGGGGGTCAAACTCGCAACCTCTATGATCACCAGTCGGATGCGCATCCAAATGAGCCACTAAGGCCGGCTCCGAGTAGTTCTGCCGGGTTGACCAGCAAGCAACACACCTCCCCGCATCCTCATTCAACTCTTGGGTAAGCCCTTTGTGACACATCTGCCTGTGACACATCTGCCTAACCCATTGACTCCGCTCATGCAGCACGACACGCCCAATGAGGGCTAAATTCTGAGTGAGTTGATCTTTTTTTTTTTTTTCAAAGCATGTCTAGTGTCAAAACACGGTCCTATTTGTCCAGTGACATGGGGTTATTTTCTCACGATCTGAATTCATTTCGGCATCTTCTTTGATGTTATCACAAACAAGTTCTATTTCCGGGAGATCTATCGCACCACTGTCGGTCACATTGCAAGTGCGCTTGTCTGCCGATGACCTACTTTCTATTTTTGTATCTGACACAAACAATACACAAAGTGACGTCATACACACTACACGCTTATTGATTTCATTCACAAACGTTTTCTCTTGCAAGACTAGATTTTTAGAGATACTTACTAATGCTGTCAATGCGAAGATTGATTTTCAGTCGGAAGCAGTGCTATTTAACATAAAGTTAGTCATTAACTGCGCTGAATCTGTGAAGGAATTTACATTTGACCTTGAAGATCGATTTTCCTTGCAGCAAGCGGCCAAAATCTACAGACAGGTTTTTATACGGGGAAAACAAAGTGCGTGCACGGTAAGTCACAATAAGTTTATATTTCTGTGGCGTTTTTCGTCGATTTTAATTCTGTTTGAAAGCTGTTTGCAATGAAATTAATGTTATTCTACTTCCGCGTGAAGTTGTCAGAATAATTTTGGCTTGAAATGAGGAAAAGTACGCAATGTTATTGAAACGATACACAAATCCAGGTAGTTCAGTATGTGTAACTAAAAATAGATTATTGCACTACATGCTAGGTAAAAAATTCAGTTGACAATATTTTCATATATATTTTTCCTATTTTTCCTCAGAAAACAGACATTTGATGCCAATTGCCTCGTCCTTAGGAGACAATTTGCATGAAATGTCAAAGTCTTGTTTTCTGGAAAAAAATAAAAAAAAATATCAATTTATCATCTGCTGAATTTGCCCATAGCATGCTAAGAGTTAATTGTATGTAGCGGGCGACAAAGAGCACCTGTATAAATTGTTATGGTGTGAGTAATATATGAATGGACGGCTATATTGATTCAGAGAGAGATCCAGGTTATTTCAGGATTGATTTTGCTGCAGTGTTACCAGATAATCACGGAGTATAAACCGATGACTGCTAGGAGGTAGGTTACTCGGTGACTAAATTGTGTATCGATAAAATTACATTCCTCTATCCTAAACGAGCTATTCAATTTAGTCAGCTAAGGTTTATATTGTGTATTGTTATTTATCAGATAACACGACTCAAATTACTGGTAAGGACATGTTCGATAATACAAATCTTTAGATATAAAGGACTAATCTCGCTTTGTGTACTTTAAAATTGTACATTTGTTTTGTTGTGAAGGATAATTTTGATAGCCAGCTCTAATATCAACGATTCTATATTTTACTGAATTGTTAATCATATCAAACAGTAAGTTTACTTATGCAAATCTATCTGTCTTACTATCTATCTATCCCGCCCCGCCTCCTACTACCTATCCCACCCCTACCTACCTCACAGCTACTAGTCTGAAGTCCCTGTATAGATAGAAATGTGAAATTAATAATATGCAGGTGAACAAGTATTCCACTAACTGGTAAGCTATATATCTATGGTAGTCCAAAATTTCCAAATAGGAATTTAGCGGGATCTATCAATCAGTCTGTGTGTCTTTGTGATCCATCCAGACGCTTGTACCAAGACCGGTCTCTAAAACTAATGATATCTGAAATGTTCATTTTTTTTCTACATCTAGCTACATGTAGTCCCTTTTGTAGTTCATTCATGTTTGAATGTAAACAGCTCATAAAATTGGACATACATGCATAAGCATTTATTCCAAGGTTAAAAGTGACATCATTACCTTTTGTGAGTTTAGACAAGTCTAAAATAGACAGGATAATTTTATTAAAGTCTCAACAAACACAGATAGCAACCAGCGTATGATAATATAAATACAATCAGTATATGTTTTGGTGTAACCTAAGCTTTACAGAACTATTTGAGCAAAATTATTGTTTTATTTATTTTTTCAGAAATAGGGCTTGACATTTTATGTTGATTGTCTCTTAAGGAGACATCCTATTTTCTGAGAAAAATAAAACAAATACCATATTCAACCTAATTACTGCACATACCCCTATAAGCGCACAGTCAAGTAATTCCACAGTCTTCAGATTCCATCCAGTGTACTTTTTGTCTACTTCTTAATAAAGGCATTTGTTGTGGGTACCCATTTTAATTACATCTACTTGTTGATGCAGTTCAAATGAGTACCCACAACATATGTTTTTATAATTAGATAATCAGAAAGAAAACAGCACAAAAACGTCGCATAAGCATCATATTTTGCTGATTTTTTTTTAAAGTGAAACCATAGTGTACATACTTCACCAAAGGTTTTCCCAGCATTTTTGAAAAACCTAATCGCACATTGCGGTAATTAGGTCGAATACGGTATCACCTGTTTGTCACCTGCTGAATCAATCCAGAGAGTGGTAAAAGTTAAAGGCCGTGCCTACAAATTTCACAAGTGTGTGTAGGCCTACAAAAATTTAATGATTAGTCGCAGAGCAATAACACAGAGAGATCAATGCCCAGAAAAAAAAAAAAAATCTAGATTTGAATGAAGTGGTGCATGCAAACTTTGGTGAAGCTTGAAAAACCCGAAAGAAATAATTGACTGGTTTACTTTTGTGCCTATCACAACTACAACAGACGACATTCTGTTTTTGTTTTTTTTTCAGAGAAAATAGAAAACAAAAAAAACCCAGAAAACATCAGAATGTCGTATGAGAGACTGATACGATTTTGCATGACCCTTTAAGGCTTAAACATTCTACAGTCGTTAAATGATATTTAGTGTGAAATAGTCTATATTCCTTTACGTCTAAGGCTCCGAGGGGACCCAAGACGGTTTCAGGCGAACCAAGTGCTGTAGAACGCTAGCTGAAATAAAAGTAAAGAAAAGTTTGTGAAATGAGTTTGAACAGTGGGAAAGAGAGTGTTAGTATAGTTAAAAGATAAAAACAGCATTAGTATTTTAAGGAGAACATGAACCACCAGGCTAACAGCACTGCTAAACTGCCCCAGGATGGGAAGGTTTACTATTTTGACAGGTATCTGTAGCATTCCAATGAATAATAGTCCTGTCCAGACTGTGCCTATGCAAAGTCTGATCTGAGTCTTTGTTGCTTTCATAATCTTGCATTAGGGAAGGTATGCTTTTGACTAAAGTCGCCTGTGGCGCTCTACTATAGTGTTGTTGACTTATGACTAGACAAGTAGTAGCTTTTTCAAAAAGCAAGCGGACCAGGAGGTCGCGGGTTCAACCCCCATCGAGGTCGGCAAAATTCTTTCGTGGAGATTGACCATGAAATATTTTCTACGGTCATTATCTCCCTTCTGCAGATTCAAGAAGGGCAATTGTCAGTTTCTGGCGAAAGAATGTGCACAATACAGGTAGAGGACTAAGCCTGCCTAGTAAAAGTGGCGAGGTAAACTGACCGCGCTCGACATGACCTCATTGGGTTGACTGGGCTGTAAAACCTCAGCACAAACAATTGACTAGTTAAAAGTCAGGTCACTAAAACAAAACAGTGTCATTTTGTTTCATGCATTAATGGATTAACGCCTAGTATTCTTTTCTGTCGCAAATTAGGACCAGGTCAATTTCTAATTGAAGGAGAAAGTGCTTCTTTGTTTTCTTTGTAGAGTAGAACCAGATCAGACCTGGGACAACACCGTTTACCTAGACCCTTTTCTAGGACGTTAACCATTATGGTGTAAGGATTTACAAAACGAAATCAACAGAGAGAGAGAGAGAGAGAGAGAGAGAGAGAGAGAGAGAGAGAGAGAGAGAGAGAGAGAGAGAGAGAGAGAGAGAGAGAGAGAGAGAGAGAGAGAGAGAGAGAGACTGTTCGAAGCTTCGTCTGTCAAAATACAACATAAACTTTCAGAAACAAAAAATTTATGTTCTAACTTTCCACCAAAGTTAAGAGTATGATTTTCCTTAGTCTTCAGTTTTATTAGGTACCAAAATGATTCTATAATCGTACACAATAGCTCCAGATAATACATTCTTTCTGAAGATTTGATCATGAAATATTTTCGACGGTCATTCTTTCCCTCCCGCCGATTCAAGAAGCAGTTTCTGGCGAAAGAATGTGCAAAATACTGGTTAACCGCTTAGAGGACTAAGCCTGTCCAGTAAAAGTGTGGTTAGGTAAACTGACCGTGCTCGACATGACCCCATTGGGTTGACTGGGCCGTAAAACCTCAATACAAACAAACAAAAGCTCCAGCCAGATAAAGCTCTTTTCAAACGAAAAATACTGATACAGTCGAACCTCAATGGCTCGAACATCTTTGGGACCATGGAAATTTGTTCGAGACATGGGTAGTTCGAGTCACGGAGGGTTAATCATGGCACCAGTTCAGGAAGCAAATAGAGATAATTTAGGGAAATCTTTTCGATTTTCTACACAACGATTGTATGTTGAGTGTACTCATTAGAATCGCCTCGAGGAGGCAATTCTAATGAATACACAACATAAAATTCCATGATAAATTAAGAAAAAAATCCCTAAATATTTGTTTCTTGAGCTATTGGAAGAATTTTGTAGGGACTGAAAAAGGAGTTCGAATCCACGGTAAACGAGCCATCCGTATTCGAGCCATTGAGGTTATACTGTATTTTGGAGGCGCTTCTTATGAGTACGTACAACGTATATTTTCATAGAGAAATAAGAAAATATTTTCCTGGTATTCCCCTCTTTTCTGAAGCTATGGGACAGTGAAGGTTTTGGTCAGACAAATGTGCTGGCTGAGCTGGGCCGTCGTTGTCTGCATACGTTTTCACGGAATACAAGAATAGAATTTAAAGATTAGTTGCTTATCAAACCGTTTGGTAAATTAACTCTTAATATGCAATTTCAATCTTCCTCCTTGTATCTGTTGATAGGGAAAAGATAAATTACAAGTGTATTTTGCAAGGCTCCAAAGCAGATAAATAGTTTCCTTATTTCTCCACGAATATATATGTTTTGGATACTGATTAGAAACACTTCACGGAATCAGTACCCACAACATATATTTTCGTGGAGAGAAAAAAAAAAAAAAAAAAAAAACTACAACAAAAAAAAAAAACAAACAAACAAACAAAAAAAAAAGTACCAATACGGTTTGATTGAGAAAACAAAGCCTTATCTGGGTCTGTGTTTTTATGCAGCGGACTTGTTAAGGCGTAGTATGTGAAAAGTAAAAAAAAAACCAAAAAATGCATACTTGAAAGCATATGTTGTGGGTACTCAATAAAAGTGCCCCGATGAGGCACTTCTACTACAGAGTAGCAACAACATACGTTTTAATGGAAAACTGGAGAAACTGATCTCAGAATAATCACCAAGTAGTCCTTATCAAGTGCTCTCTGTTAGCCCCGTCAAGTGTGCCCTGTAGCTTGTCACTATTTTGTAAAATAGAATTTATATCCTGTTGTGTTTTTTAAAGTAGTCTGTCATATATGTATGTGTTAAATACATGTAGTTCGCTGACAGATGGCGAAAAGGAAAGAAAAAAAAAAACTTTCATACAGCGTCTCTTAACTCTTTCACTGCCATAGGCGATAATAATAGGCTTTTGCAAACAGCGTAGATCCTGATGAGACGGCTCAAAAAGAGCCGTCTCACCAGGACCTTCGCTGTTTGACATTCAGTCTTTCAACTTTACATATAAACTTCTTTCCATTTGATAGTTTGTTAAACAACATAGCAGACGACAAATGCAATCTGAAATTTGGCGCCGAAAGAGTTAATCGTACTACTTTAGCATTTTGGCCTCATTAACAGATTGGCAGACTCACCAGACGACAAATTGATTATATTTTTTGATTATTTTTCTCAGAAAACAGGCTTTGGCATTTCATGCGTATTGTCTTGCATGATTTGTCAAAGCCTATTTTCGGGGGGGAAAAAAAAAGAAGAAAAATATTTCAATATGTTGTCTGTTGAATTTTTTACCCAGCATGCAGCGCGTTAATGGCGAGGTTATTGAGCAAGAAACAACTGTGACGTCCTGTTTCGGTCCATCGGAGCTAAGATCCTGCTGAATTCGCGGTACATGTATATTCAGTAGGAATTCTAAGCTGGCTAGTGTTGTTGTTTTAAAAAAAGTGTTTGTTTGTTTTTTTTCCACGTGCAAACAAATCGATCTCGACTCCCTACCTACATGTAAATACCTTGAAAGTCAAAGTCACATTCTGAGTTGTACTAATTGCCTGTTTAACTTCTTAGCACATTTTTTGCCCGACTGATAACTCTTTGATGCATGATCCGGAATTTGGAAATAATACAGTTAACACAAATATTCCCTACAACGAGGGTTTCTTTTTGTCGAGTGTCAAGTTTCGAGTTGTAAAAGTTGAGTATCAAGTTAAAACTGTTGAGTATCGAGTTGAGATGGTCGAGTATCAAGTTTAAATTGTCGAGTATCAAGTTAAGTTGGTCGAGTATCAAGTTAAAATTGTCGAGTATCGAGTTAAGTTGGTCGAGTATCGAGTTAAAATTGTCGAGTATCGAGTTGAATTGGTCGAGTATCGAGTTAAAATTGTCGAGTATCGAGTTAAGTTGGTCGAGTATCGAGTTAAAATTGTCGAGTATCGAGTTAAAATTGTCGAGTATCGAGTTAAGTTGGTCGAGTATCGAGTTAAAATTGTCGAGTATCGAGTTGAATTGGTCGAGTATCAAGTTAAAATTGTCGAGTATCGAGTTAAGTTGGTCGAGTATCGAGTTAAAATTGTCGAGTATCAAGTTAAAATTGTCGAGTATCGAGTTAATATTGTCGAGTATCGAATTAAAATAGTCGAGTATCGAGTTAAGCCAGATGTTTGATAAATTGGTCTCTGACACATCTGCACAACTCCTCTGAGGGCAATTTATTTCTCTGGAAGGAAGCAATTATGCAATGTTTAGGTTGGAATTTGTCAGCTAGTATTTGAAAATTTTAAGAAAACATGCTCAAGTTTGGCTCATAAAACTATGCTCAGTTTTTGACCAGCCAGGATCTAGCTGTTACAGATATGTCTTCTGATAGCATGCACAATATATGTCACTCAAACTAGGTACAGTGAAACCTGTCATATTGGTCACCTCTATTAAGCAAGCAACCTGTATTAAGCAAGCACACTTTCAGTTCCATAAAAAAAGCAATTACATTAAACTGCACCTGTATTAAGTAAGCATGTCTTAAATTAAGCAAGCACTTGCTTGTTCCTAAGTGCTTGCCTAACACAGGTTGGACTGTACATCATCTCTGAACAACCCCGCACCCCCCCCCCTCCCCCCCCACCACCAACACCACCACATATCTTTCATATACCAGGACAAAACTGGTGCTCATAACTTCATATTATCCTGTTTCTCACACTAGGTCAAGGTAAGTACCATGTTTGATCAGCCTAAACATTGCGCACTAGGACCAATGATTTGGATCTGTCTGTGCATCATTTATAGGAAGCTATATCGCTACCACTTTGAGCTGTTCATATAAAAGAGCATGTTCTCTGAATTTTCACGCCACACTGACTTTATTATGGGAGTACCTTCTCACAGGAATTGAACAGTCCAGAAAAGGAAGTATAATATTCAGGGGGGGGGGGGGGGGGGGTGAAGGTAGGCTTTGTCGCTTTAGCCCCACCACATGGGGCTCTGTTTCCAAATAATACAGGAAAACATAATAGGGATTATCTATTATCTGATGATAATATGAGCTAGTTTTTCATGCAGCTAGACTGAAATATATGCTATGACATTGCATTAGAAACGCCTTACCAAGGCAGTTCTAATGCCATGACACAATCTGTAATTCAATAGAACTATGGCATTCTGGCAGAGTATCAGTGAAATATTTTGATGGGGTGTGTGTGTGGGGGAGGGGGGGGGGGGGGTTAGGGAGGGGGCTATCGCTTTGCTTGCCATTGCAGCATGGTGGCTTTTACAGAACTTTGTATAGACCTATATAGGCTTATATGGAAAATTAGCCCCACCAATGGCCGCCATTTTTTTATGCTAATCAAGCTTGTTTTAGTTCTTTTTGTTAAGGTCCATTTACTGACTATTTTAGATTCTGGCCATATGTTGCATAGGAACAGACTTTTGAAGTTCCTTACACAAGCTTATATGGAAAATTTGCCCCGCCCATGGCGACCATGCAAGAAACATTTCTGCCAAATTATTTCAAAATCAGGCAGGGGTTTCTGACATGAAGATTTTCTAAGATTTTGCCATGTGGTTGCCACGGCAACTAAAGTTCTGCTTGGATTTCATATCTTTGAAGTATTTTCAATCACTACCTCCTAAGAAACATTCCTGTGAAGTGTGGTAAAAATTGGCCTAGTGGTTTAGGAGGAGATGTCGAATGTTGACAGACAGACGGATGACAGATAATGTAAGATGGATGCCGGATCATCTGCCTGTCAGAATAGCTCACATGAGCACTCTGTGCTAAAGTGAGCTACAAAGTGACCCAGGTCATACTATTTTTATTATCGGTATATGACCCCTCTTTGCGAAGTTAAATGATGATGCGAAGAAGAAAATAAAGCCTACCCCATCAAAAAAAAAATAAAATAATAATAATAATAATGATAAAAAATAAATAAATAAAGAATAGTAATACTAGTAACCTGAAGTAAATGTTCATATTTCATGAATTTCAGCTTGACACTTATTAAAATATTGAACAAAGTTAGCTTAAAAAACACACACACACACACACACATAGATAGAAAGCAGCTCCGCTGGTGTTTGGGAACAGATAGCCCTGATGGCATCAACCCTTCATAATTCTATGTCGCACCACTATGGCTGTAGAATTGATAAAAGACTGATTCACTCTTTTAACTTTGTTATTTGGGCATGAAGACACTGCTTCAAATTAGAGTAATCCTGCAACAAGTTTTGGGGCGAATTTTCCAGGTAAACAAGATCTTGTAAGAGTAATCCTGCAACAAGAGCTCGAAATCTGGACGATGCATTTGAGAAATTCTGTTGGTTAGACATACATTGGTATGTTTTCTACTGTTTTTGAACCTTTGTACATTTTGTTAAGGTTTCCAAAATACCTCGTCTTACAAGAATATTTTTATTTTGAAGACTTATCTATATGCTGTGAAAAAAAATGGTTAAACCCCCCGCCCCAATTGATGACATATTTTAGGACAATACAAACACAAAATAGGTTCAGGTGACTGAATTATAGTTATTGCTGATTAAATATTCAAATAAGACTACTCACACAGTTGCATTGTCATGCTGCTGAAATATGTTAAACCATGTATGCTCATTAGGTACCTAAACTTGATATATTACATCTGTGACTCAAGGCTCCACAATCTAAACTTAACTCGATACTCGACAATTTTAACTCGATACTTGACTATTTTAACTCGATACTCGACAATTTTAACTTGATACTCGACAAACTTAACTCGATACTCGACAATTTTAACTTGATACTCGACAATTTATAACTCGACACTCAACATTTTTAACTTGATACTCAACCATTTTAAAACTCGATACTCGACAATTTTAACTTGATACTCGATCAATTCAACTCGATACTCGACAATTTTAACTCAATACTCGACCAACTTAACTCGATACTCAACAATTTCAACTCGATACTGGACAATCTTAACTCGATACTCGACAATTTTAACTTGATACTCAACCATATTCAACTCGATACTCGACCAATTTAACTTGATACTCGACAATTTTAAACTTGATACTTGCAACTTTACAAATCGTGACACTCCCCTACAACACACCGGTGCAGTGGCTCTGTTGGTTGTGTCAGGGGGGTTGTGGGTTCGCCCCGGCCGAGTCATGCCAAATACATTAAGATCGTACAAGCTGCTCTTCCGCTTGACTCACAGCTTTAACCCATTAATGCCAAGTGAAATCGTCTATAACATTTTTTTGGACAGATCCAATTCAAATAGAAGGGATATCTGTTTAATATGCCACCCCCACCCCTTACACCACAAAGGGGGTGGGGGGCATATTGTTTTTGAGACGGATCCCGTTGGTGTCAGCGTAAAACTTCTTGTCCGCTCTGTAACTTGAATATCCTTTGGAATATTTTAATAATACTTGGTAGAAATGTAGATCGGTACGAGATGACATGTCGCATACAGGATTGACTACTCAAGCCTTCTAACTTTTGTAGTTATCTCCCTTTGTTTGATTTGAAACAGATTTCATGTCCGCTCTGTAACTCGAATACCCTTCGGAATATTTCGATGGGACTTGGTAGAAATGTAGAACAGGATGAGACGACGTGTCGCGTACAAGAAGGATAACTGACTTTCTTACTTTTGGCGTTATCTCCCTTTATTATATTTGACGGTGATAATCCATTGATTTCGTGTCCGCTCTGTAAGTCAAAGACCCTTTGGAATATTTTTATGATACTTGGTAGAAATGTAGAACAGGACCAGATGACATGTGGTGTACAAGAATGACAACTCTGCCTTTCTTACTTTTGACGTTATCGCCCTTTCTTATGTATGACAGTGATTACCCATTGATTTCGTGTCTGCTCTGTAAGTCAAAGACCCTTTGGAATATTTTATGATACTTTGTAGAAATAAGGACAGGACCAGACGACATGTCGCGTACAAGAATCACAACTCTGCCTTTCTTACTTTTGGCGTTGTCTCCCTTTGTTATATATTTGACAGTGATAATCCATTGATTTCGTGTCCGCTCTGTAAGTCAAAGACACTGTGGAATATTTTTATGATACTTAGTAGAAATGTAGAACAGGACCAGACGACATGGCGCGTACAAGAATGTCAACTCTGGCTTTCTTACTTTTGGAGTTATCTCCCTTTGTTTTTGTTTGAAATAGATTTCTTGTCTGCTCTTCAACTGGAGTACTCTTCAGAATATTTTGATGGTACCTGGTAGAAAATGTAGAATAGGACAAGACGACGTGTTCCTTATAAGAATGACAACTCTGCCTTTCTTACTTTTGCTGTTATCTCCCCATTGTTACATTTGACAGTGATTACGCATTGATTTCGTGTCTGCTATGTAAGTCGAACACTCTTTGGAATATTTTTATGATACTTGGTAGTAATGAAGAACAGGACCAGACGACCATGTCACATACAATAATAACAACTTTGACTTTTTTTTTACTTTTTAGAGTTACCTCCCCTTCTTGTGATTGAATTTGATTTCTTTGTCTCTGCTCTGTAACACGAATGCCCTTCAGAATATTTTGATGATGCTTGGTACAAATGTAGAACAGGACGAGATAACGTTTGCGTACAAGAATGACAACGCTGGCGGGATTGGGGGCGGGGGTGGACATTTTTTGTTTAAAAAAAACAAAATAACCTTTTCTAGTTTTTAATGTAATCATGTTTTATAGTAAATTCATGTAATGAATGCAAACAGTCTACACTGTTATCAGACGCCGCCTTCTGCGGCGTCTGATCTGGGTCTACACTGTTTTACAGTTTCCCGTTTATGGGACGCTAGGCATAAATGGGTTAAGAAAGCAGAACTAGGAAACATAACTGAGTAGCCCGTTGTCAGTATACTAATACTGTGACTGGGTGGACTGTCTTGTCGTGTGTCTGTGGCGTGATATTTCAGTGACGCAGCGATGTTAGTGGGCTTGAGTACCCTGCCACGTCCAGATTCAAATAAAAACAAAGAAACAAATAAGTGCCCACAATTAGATCATTTGAGCCAACGCATGACAAAACCTACAAAATAGCATGGGCGCCCAGCGAAGACTCAGATCAGCCTGGGCATCCGCCCAGTCTGATCAGAGTCTTCGCTGTCCGTATGAAGAAAGCTTGGGTCCTTAGCTACATACTGAGCGCACAGCGAAGACCTCTGATCAGACTGGGCGGATGCCCAGGCTGATCTGAGTCTTCGCTGGGCGCACATGCCATTTTGTAGGTATTGTCATGCGCTGGCTCATTTTGTATACAATGCCACTGGATACCCGACTCCCTACCACGAAACGTAAAACTTGAGCTTGAACCTTTTACAAATTGCTTGTATAAATGCTATGGCAGAAGTCAGCGGTCGACAAAACCAACAATAATACCTGTGTGACCAGCACAGACTAATATCAGCCTAAACATCCACTCAATATGACTTGAGTTCTTGGTCATTCTTCTGAATAGCCCGGAGGCTGTAGAAGGCACATGCGATCAGCGAAGATTGATTAGATTGCGCGGACGCGCAGGCCGATCTGAGTCTTCGTTGGTTACACAGGTGTTATTGTAGGTTTTGTCGTGCGCTGGCTCGCATTAATATCGTTTTGCGATGTATGAAGGTAGACAGAAGTGTATTCAGCTACAGGAAAACGTGTAGCGTGCAAAGGTCAGCTCCCAGTCATGAAGACCAAGGTTTCGTTCTGCAGTGTTGTCTGGTACATAAATTTGTCATGTATGAATGGATTTTGAAATGTTGACACACTTCTGAACCAACCCTGCTTGGCTGCCAGCGCTTCTATATTTAACGCCGAACCAACCCGTTCTGTTCATCCTAAAGTAGGTTTTGTAAAATTTCAGCACTTTGTCTCGCTCGGGTTGCCCGTTATGTATAGGTATATTTATTGCCCTTTACGCTTGGTTGCAGAAGATTTAACAATACAACAAAGGAGACTGGTTGCCTGAATTTATATCAGATACACATTGAACACAAAACGTGTGTCACGTTTGTATACTGAACCTTTTATCATATTTGTTTTTCAACGGCCCAGTGACTTAGCGATATACTCAATAGCAAAAGAAACGCGAACATGCTCGATGCTCAGAGCACTTGTTATTTAGCATTTAGTATTCCATAAATGGCGCTGCAGATCTGCTTTATTGCAGTGAGTTTTCTGTTGTCAGCACTTAAACACTGTTTTCTAATTAGATTTGTGCGTCATGAATATATGTATATGTACGCCTATCATTTCAGCATCCTTTCTGGATCCAGTGCTACCAAAAAGATTTTTTGTTAGATGTTATGCTCCTTTTCCCAACCTATATATATATATATATATATATATATATATATATATATATATATATATATATATATATATATATATATATATATATATATATACTGAAAGGAAAAAGAAACGCAGGGTAGAGTTTTTTCCTTCTTATTTTAACCATTTTTTACGGTGTTTACTATAGCCATACACTTTTACAGATTGTCCTGCGAATGTGAACCGCGGGTATACGAGTCTTTGGTCGATGTGCTATCTACCCAGTGTGTGAAATCATTCAACCGTGCACTACACAGTGCATTGCACGGACAATACGGAAAGCCAAAATTTCGTGCAAAACAAGCATGTTTAAACCTTCAGCACAAGATTTCCCCACACCATTTGGTACACTTCAACGATACACAACGCTCTTCGATTCTTTTACCGATTTTTCTTTTCATTTTTACGCTACTTTGAACTTTTTTTCTATCATGGTACGATTGACTGATGTTCAGAGGGGTAGGGCAATTGCGTTGCTGATGCAGGGTCAGAGGCAACAGCAAGTTGCCAATCATTTTGGGGTTAACGTCTCAACAATTGAACGTCTTGTTAGACGTTTAAGGGAGACAGGGCATTTAGCAGACCGACCGCGGTCTGGGCGTCCACGCGTGACGTCGCGACGTCAAGACAGGACAATCCGTCTGGCACATTTGCGGAATCGTCATCTCACTGCTACCGAAACTGCCCTTAATACAGTAGGTACGCATAATCGACAAATTTCTCCGAAGACTGTTGGAAGTCGATTGCGTGAGATTGGTCTTCGAGCTCGTCGTCCATACGTTGGTCTGCCTCTGACCCAGGCACGTAGGTTGCGTGGTATGGCGTGGTTGACGGCGCATGCGCCCAGGCTATTTCCGATGAGGCAGTGGAGACGAGTTCTTTTTACGGACGAGTCTAGGTTCACTCTCTATCGCGCAGATGGTGGACGTCGTGTGTACCGACGTCGCGGAGAACGCTTTGCCGACGCCTGTGTTGTCGAACGGGATCGGTTTGGGGGTGGCTCCGTTATGGTCTGGGGAGGCATTGCTCACGGGATAAAATCACAGTTGATTATTGTTGCGGGCAATATGACCGCAGTAAGGTATAGGGATGAGATCTTGCGTCCTGTTGCAGTCCCGCTTGTGCAACAACGTAATCTGATTCTGCAGCAGGGCAATGCCCGACCACATGTTGCTCGAGTTTGTCAGGATTTCCTGGCAAACAATAACATCGCACCACTAGCATGGCCACCGTACAGTCCAAATTTGACCCCAATAGAGCACATGTGCGATGAGCTGGACAGAAGGGTTAGGAAGCGCCGAAATCCCCCCCGCAACTCTCGCACAACTAAGGAATGCGTTGATCGATGAATGGAATAACATCCCGATGCGAACTGTTAATGCTTTGGTTAACTCTATCCAAAGGAGAATTAGGGCAGCAACGGCAGCAAGGGGGGAGCACACCCGATATTGATTTTCAGTTTGATTTTGATTTCAAGATTTGGGGGGTAGCTACCAATGAACTTCAATAACTCGAGACTTGTTGATCACAAACCAATGAAATTTGGAACTTTTGTTCCATACATGTACCGTTTTGTAATCATAGTAAAATATTTAACAAACTTTTTCAAACTTGAATGAAATTTAGGAATAAAATTTACCCTGCGTTTATTTTTCCTTTCAGTATATATATATATATATATTTTGTTCCCATATGCCACGTTAGTGGCCTGAGATGAGTCATTTTCAAATAAAGTTTATGTTCTGTTCTGTTAAATAGGAATATCTGATGATGATTCCCCAGTTCTGTAAAAACATGTTGTGGTTACTCATTAGAAGCGCCTCGTCGAGGCGCTTCTAATGAGTACCCACAACATATGTATTTATGGAGAAATAAGAAAATGTATCCTAGAATCATTATCAGATACTCTTCGTTGACCATTGACAAGTTCTCTGTGTGTCTCTTATCTTGAAGTATCTATCGGTTAAAAAATTTAAGTAAATGGCTGAAAAAAAAAGTACTTAATGAGATTAAGGGGAATCGATTGACTCGTGGGACGCATCTCTTTAAAAAATATTTGAGCCCTAGCTTTCCTCAGATAGATCCATTACAAAAAGAAAAGAATATGTGAGCAAATTCTTTCCTTTTGAAGTAAACAGGAGGCTGTTATGCAGGATAGCAAACAGTAAGTGACAAAAGTTGTCTCCCTTGTAAAGATTGATGGAAAATCTACTGAGTGTATCCGGTTTACACAACCCTTGTTCTGCTGAATAAATTACCAGGCCCACTTCTAATTTTCAGTCAGATTACTTGATCCAAATTGTTGCAAACACTGTAATGCGTCGGTATAAAAGCCGGCTCGCACCACAGGGTAGTATAGAACAGAACAGAACTTTATAAATCTCAGGTTGCTAAATACAACATTATATCAACATATGAGTTACTAAATACTGAACAATACAAAACAAATGCATAAGATACAAGATACATGCACAGTTTTCTGGGACAAGGTATTTAGTTAACAAATATCATAAAGAACCTGTTAGAACATACTAAGTACAATAGCAATAAATTCACTAAGCCTGATTAATATTTTCGCACTTGTGCTTGTCATTAGTTTTTCAAACTTGTACAAGGTCATCATATACGCCTCATTAAAAGGAGTTGTCTGGGTATTTAGGGTAATTAAGGTAACAGCAGAGAAAACCCACTGTAAACATATGTCTTTACTTTTGTGTTTACCATCATTTTTCAGACACATTCTCTCCTAACCGTATTTCTCTTAAATTTGAAAAAAAAGACAATTTCGCAACCGGATGATGTGTCTAAAATGGCGGGTGATGGCAAACAGTGTAGACCCTGATCAGACGCCGCGTTCTGCGGCGTCTGATCTGGGTCTACACTGTTTGCTCAGGCCTGTCTGTCTGAATACTTAGGATAAGTATGGTAATGAGACTTTATGCAAGATTGTATGTATTTTGTAGTACATTTGTATTGAGATAAAATATGCTTTGAAACAGCTTGATATACGACGTTGTTTTCTAATACCGTCTAATCTGAAGGGATCTGGAGAAAGTGGATCTCCGGGGCAAGGCCTAGATTGGCCAATGTTCTTTTTAGCTCACCTGAGCCGAAGGCTCATTGGTGAGCTTATCATATGGCAAGGCTGTTGTCTGTCTGTGTGTCGTGTGGTCACATTTTTAAACGTCTTCTCCTCTGGAACCACTGGGCCGATTGAAGTCAAATTTCATGTGGAGCCTCCATGGGATGGGGGAACCAAAGTTTGCATATGGGGTCCAGGTCACTATACCAAGATGGCCGCCATGCCCAAATATGGTAAAAACCCTTCAAAGATCTTCTTCGGAACCGCTGGGCCGATTTGCATGAAACATGGTATGTAGCATCTGGGACGTGGGCCCATCATAAATTGCATAAATGGGTGACCCTTGGATGACCTTGACCTATTTTAAGCCAAGGTCAAATTTGGTCGCATAGGCATTTGTATGGGAAAAAGTGAAAATGCATAATAACTTACTTAGGGTTCAGAATACCCTCCCTAAACCATATATATTCTTGTTCCTTATGATAAGGCACATTAAGTGACATGGATCTTGGGACCCCAACGGGTCCCCCGGAGGCATGCCCCACCCACTTCATTTCATTGAATGCATAATATCTTGGAAACCTTCAGATCCCCACCCATAAACCATATATATTCTTGTTCCTTAAGATAAGGCGCATTTAGTGACATGGATCTTGGGACCCCTGGGTGTCCCCTGGGAGCATGTCCCACCCCTTCATTTCACAAAATGCTTAATATCTTGGAAACCGTTCAGATCCCCACCCATAAACCATATATATTCTTGTTCCTTATGATGAGGCGCATTTAGCGACATGGACCATGGATCCCAAAGGGTCCCCCTGGGGCATGCCCTCCCCCCTTCATTTCATAAAATGGGTTATATCTCGGAAACCGTTCAGATCCCCACCCATAAACCATATATTCTTGTTCCTTAAGATAAGGCGCATTTAGTGACATGGATCTTGGGGCCCCTGGGTGTCCCCCGGGGGCATGCCCCACCCCCTTCATTTCACAAAATGCTTAATATCTTGGAAACCGTTCAGATCCCCACCCATAAACCAAATATATTCTTGTTCCTTATGATGAGGTGCATTAAGTGACATGGACCATGGATCCCAAAGGGGTCCCCTGGGGGCATGCCCCACCCCCTTCATTTCATAAGATGTGTTATATCTCGGAAACCGTTCAGATCCCCACCCATAAACCATATATATTGTTGTTCCTTATGATAAGCCACATTTAGTGACATGGATCCCTGGGTCCCCCGGGGGCATTTCCCACCCGCTCTTTTCATAAAATGCATAATATCTTGGAAACCATTCAGATCCCCACCCATAAACCATATATATTCTTGTTCCTTATGATGAGGCGCATTTAGTGACATGGACCATGGATCCCAAGGGGGTCCCCCGGGGGCAGGCCCTACCCCCTTCTTTTCATAAAATGGGTTATATCTCGGAAACCGTTCAGATCCCCACCCATAAACCATGTATATTCTTGTTCTTTAAGATAAGGCGCATTTAGTGACATGGATCTTGGGACCCCTGGGTGTTCCCCAGGTGCATGCCCCACCCCCTTCATTTCACAAAATGCTTAATATCTTGGAAACCGTTCAGATCCCCACCTATAAACCATATATATTCTTGTCCCTTATGATGAGGCGCATGAAGTGACATGGACCATGGATCCCAAAGGGGTCCCCCGGGGGCATGCCCCACCCCCTTCATTTCATAAAATGTGTTATATCTCGGAAACTGTTCAGATCCCCACCCATAAACCATATATATTGTTGTTCCTTATGACAAGCTGCATTTAGTGACATGGATTCTCGGGTCCCCCGGGGGCATGCCCCACCCGCTCTTTTCATTAAATGCATAATATCTTGGAAACCGTTCAGATCCCCACCCATAAACCATATATATTCTTGTTTTGACTAAGTATGGCCCTTTGAAAAGTTCAGCATTTTAACCTTGTCAGCAAGATATCTCAAAAACTGTTTAAGCTATTGTCTTGAAACTTGACAGGCTGATAGGGAATGATGAGTAAATGACCTGATTAATTTGCAGCAGTTGACTCAGGTGAGCGTTGTGGCCCATGGGCCTCTTGTTTTATGTGTTATTTTAGTTGGAGTTTCAAGGCCCAGTCAACATGTCGAGCTGGTCAGTTAACTTTCTCACACCTTACATGGACAGGCTTGGTCATCTAAGCGGTTAACCAGTACTTGTGCACATACATTTGTCAGTAGCTGACATCTGCCCTTCTTGAATCAGCGGAAGTGGAAGAATGACCGTAGAAAAGGTTTTATAATCAACCTCCTCGAAAATTATGTAACCGAGCTGCTGGGATTCGAACTTGCGACTCTGTATCTGCAGCCAGACTGCACAATGCAAAATAAACCCAGCTTGTTTTTATTTGAAAGTTAAAAAAAAAAAAAAAAAAAAAAGTAGCGTGAAGTGTGAACATGATAACAGGATCATAGTATCATATTCAAACATAGAACTAGATCCACAATGTCCACATGAGCATACCCACATAGACAGAGCTGAGCCTTTGCTATATTGGCGTATACGTATTGTGATTGTTTTGTGTTTGTGAAATATGTCAGAATCTGAAAGAAGGATCGCGTTGTCAACATCTTTATGCTCGAGGCCCTAGCCCAGCTAGCATTCTACATAAATCTACAGCGGGCCGTTATCGGCCCGTCAGCTACCCTGACGGGCCGATAACGGCCCGCTATAGATTTATGTAGAATGCTTACTGGGCTCATCAGCACATCTTGGCTTTTGCTGTTTGTGGATACCGTAATAACAGACAAGCCTAAGCTTGCTTAGTGGAGACACCAATGAGCAGGCGCGTTCTGCGGGGTCTCATTTGGGTCTGCACTATTTGCTACTCATCCAGCAACTTGTAGACAAAACTAATGGTAGTAAATTATACTTGTTCAAATTTTAGAACAAGTATGGTAAGGAATTAAGGTGTCCGAATACTTAGGATAGATACGGTATAATATACAAAACTCTGGATAAGTAGTTCTTTATTCAACCAAATACAAACTCTATTGCTAGTCAAAGCGCCCATCATGAGTAGAATAATCAACATGGACCTCTAGGTATGGCGTTCGTTATTCAACCAAAATTATTGATATTTTACTTATTTGTCCAGTGAAAAACATATGGTGTGTTACTTATTAGAAGCGCCTCGACGAGGCGCTTCTAATGATTACCACAACATATTGTTTCATGAACAAATAAGGTATTTATCCGGATAGCCCTTTTATCTTTAAATTTGTATAGTGTTCAGTGAAACGAATGCCCTGGTCGGACTCGAATGCGGACGGATCTGGGCCTTCGTTGTCCACAGATGGAAGAAAGTCCCTTTTCTTATAACATGTTTCACATGTTTGTATTTTATTTTTACAGAAAATGGGTTAGTCAGTCTACATAGCGAACTATCCAGACGATTTGTGGGAACTATGTGAGTCCGAGACTGCAACTTGTATTTAGTATGGCTGATTACCCGTCTTATAACCAGGCTAACAAGGCGGATGGATACAACAAACCGGTGTCGGAAGTTGGCGGAAGATTACGAAGCCCTGCTACCGATGTTAAGAATGATTGCCGTGACCAGGTTCTTGATCTTTCCGGAAAACCGATTGGCTCTTCGGTTGCCATGGTTGCCGGAAGACAGTGGACCAGTGAGCAAGATGCTGCCCTTGACCTTACAAGTTATGGAAAGCAAGTAAGACTCCGTGACTTACAGTGTATCCATATACTCTGTTTTTACCATTTTACCATGATTGGTGAGATTACCGGTTGTCCAGTCAACCTGTACCATTGGTCAAATTCAGCAGACGACGTATTGATGACATTTTTTAAAAAATTTCCCACAAAACAGGATTGACATTACATGCAAAGTGTCCCCATTGGAGACAATTTGATTGAAATGTCAAAACCGGTTTTCTGAAAAAAAAAAAAAAAATAAATAAAAATGTCGTATGCTGAAAGCTTTATTCAGAGCGCTAAGCGTTAATTTCTTATTTTACCGAAGGGAAGACGATTTGCTCCTATTTCAGAATAATTGGGAAATGATTACTTCCCATCACTTCAGTAGTGGTGCACTGTTAAATATCCCGTAGATTTACGGGCTGTCAGCGCATTAACCGTTAAGTTTTAAGGGCGCCCTTAGATTACAGGAATCACCTCGCTAGGCAGGGCATAGTAGGGCAAGATAAGTAGGACAGAATAGGAGTGTGAACTACCGCACTGTATCTGAAGCCTACCCACCCTTACCCCTTTCAACGAGATAATTCCTGCAAAAGTGCTATACCTGCCTGTAAAAAGTAATGGTAAATGCACTGGCAGCCATTTGCCAGTGACTTTACCATAAAACCTACGGGATATTTTACAATGTAAAGTTACTGTGTAATAAAGTTTTCAGAACCAGGTTATATGCAGATAGTAAAGGCCAGAAGTCTGTGGCTTTCGCTGTCAGTAAATCTATCATTGGTTACTGTCGAATGTACCATCAGAAAGATTCCTGATCAGTCAGCTTAGATAGTCCTGATCAGACTATGCGGATAATCCTGATCAGGCTGTGTTGAGTCCTGGTTAGACTGTGCGTATAGTTATGATGTCTGCATTAATAGTCCTGATCAAACTGTGCAGATAGTCCTAACCACACTGCATAGATAGCCCTGATCAGGCTGTGCGGATAGTGATTGTCAGACTCTGTGGATAGTCCTGATCACACTGCAAGGATAGGTCCTGATCAGGCTTTGCGGATAGTTATTGTCAGACTGTGTAAATAGTCCTGATCAGACTGTGTAAATAGTCCTGATCAGACTGTGCAAACAGTCCTGGACAGACTGCGTGGATAGTCCTGATAGAATGTTCCGACAGTCTTGATGAAGCTGTATTGATAGTCCTGATCCGGCAGTGTGAAATAGTACTGACTCGGTGGATAGTCATGATCAGCAGTGCCTTAGATAAGCTGCTTTTTGGGGTATTTACCCAATTAAAATTTCTGAAAAGCAAATCAAATTAAATTCATGGGGTAAATACCCAAATATCAGTAGTTCTGGGACCCAACTGGGTTCCCAAAAGAAAAATCCTGATGCCCAATTCAATGAGAAATGGGTGGAGAAAAGCTAAAAATACACAATTACTTAAACTTTATCTAAGGCACTGGGTCAGGCTGTGCGGATAGTCCTGATCAGATTGTACACATAGTGTAATCAAATCGACACTTTCTGTTATGTTAGCTTAAATACCGATGGCCCATATTTCTCTTGTCCTTGATCAAGCGAAACACGTTTTATATGCGTGACATATAAAAGAGTAAAACACATGCTCTAAAATTCAATAACTTAATTGCTAGAGATACAAAGATAAATTGATTATGTTGTGAAAGCCATATACTGTTACAATAATGTAAGTTTTGTAATATAGTCGACGGGAATTTCCTTCGCATGATGTAGATTTTTTCATGTGCAATGTTACCTTTGTCCTGCTGAATAAATTAAGATGCCACACCCATTCCTAGTTTTCAGCCAATAAATTACATGATATAAATTCACATACTTAATGGCATAAAGACACCTAATCTACTTACCATACTTGTCCTGTAATACCGTATTTACCCTAAGTATTGGGACACCTAATATACTTACTATACTTGTCCTAAGATACCGTATTTACCCTAAGTATTGGGACACCTTATCTACTCCCATACTTGTCCTAAAATACCGTATTTACCCTAAGTATTGGGACACCTTATCTACTTACCATACTTGTCCTAAAATACCGTATTTACCCTAAGTATTGGGACACCTTATCTACTTACCATACTTGTCCTGTAATACCGTATTTACCCTAGGTATTGGGACACCTTACCTACTTACCATACTTGTCCAAAAATACTGTATTTACCCTAAGTATTGGGACACCTTATCTACTTACCATACTTGTCCTGTAATACCGTATTTACCCTAAGTATTGGGACACCTTATCTACTTCCATACTTGTCCTAAAATACCGTATTTACCCTAAGTATTGGGACACCTTATCTACTTACCATACTTGTCCTAAAATACCGTATTTACCCTAAGTATTGGGACACCTTATCTACTTACCATACTTGTCCTAAAATACCCTATCTACACTGATGTCCTGTATTACCGCATTTACTCTTAGTATTGGGGACACCGTATCTACTGACCATACTTGTCCTAAAATACCCTATCTACACTGATACCATATTTACCCTAAGCATTAGGACACCTAATCTACTTATCCTGTATTTCCGTATTTACCCTAATACCGTATTTACCCTAAGTATTGGGGCACCTTATCTACTTACCTTACTTGTCCTAAAAAACTGTATTACCCTAGTTATTGGGACACCTTACCATACTTGTCCTATAATACCGTATTTACCTTAAGTATTTTGACACCTTATCTACTTACCATACTTGTCCGGTAATACCGTATTTACCCTAAGTATTGGGACACCTTATCTACTTACCATACTTGTCCTATAATACCATATTTACCCTAAGTATTGTGACACCTTATCTACTTGCCATACTCGTCCTGTAATACAGTATTTACCCTAAGTATTGGGACACCTTATCTACTTGGCATGATTGTCCTGAATTACCGAATTACCGTATTTATCCTAAGTATTGGAACACCTTGCAATACTTGTCCTGTATTACTGTATTTACCCTAAGTATTGTGACACCTTATCTAATTGCCATACTTGTCCTGTATTACCGTATTTACCCTAAGTATTGGGGCACCT
Organism: Anodontia alba; assembly: GCA_964016985.1. NCBI lineage: Eukaryota > Metazoa > Mollusca > Bivalvia > Lucinida > Lucinidae > Anodontia > Anodontia alba. The sequence continues at coordinate 3,291,815 of OZ024833.1, forward strand.
TATCTACTTGCCATACTAGTCCCGTATTACCGTATTTACCCTAAGCTTTGGGACACCTTATCTACTTACCATACTTGTCCTGTAATACCGTATTTACCCTTAGTATTGGGACACCCTATCTACTTGCCCTTAAGTACTGTATTTACCCTAGTTATTTGGACACCTTATCTACTTACCATACTTAACTTGGATTACCCTATTTACCCTAAGTATTGGGACACTATATCAGGCCTCCTAGCAAAACCTATAAAACCTATAATTACCTATAATTTTGTGCCAAACCTATAAAACCTTTATTTTGTTCATAAAACCTATAAAAAGCCTGTATTTTCATGAAAAAACCTATATTTTTCACTTTTTGAACCTTCTTGCGACTCAACCCTAACTTTTCTTCAAAATGCACTAGTATTTTTTACTTTTTAGTCCCATAAAAAGTGATGAAAACTGTCAAGAAATTGTAATTTTTTTCCTCGCTCGCTTCGCTCGCTCGGACTTTGTAAAATTCAGATCAACTTTATCTGAGTAATTGTAGCACAAAAATTCATCAAATATTTTCAGTTTTAAATCTTTATGTAAGTTTGGAAGACTCTTTTTTTAACCTGTATTTTTATTGAAAAACCTGTAAATAACCTATATTTTGAGTAAGAAGAACCTATATAAAAACCTATATTTTCAAGGTGGGCCACTAGGAGGCCTGCTATATCTACTTGCCATTCTTGTCCTGAATACCGTATATACCCTAAGTATTGGGGCATCTTATCTACTTGCCATATTTGTCCTGTAATACCGCATTTACCCTATGTATTGGGACATCTTATCTACTTGGCATGATTGTCCTGTATTACCGTATTAACCTAAGTATTGGTACACTTTATCTACTTGCCATACTTGTCCTGTAATACCGTATTTACCCTTAGTATTGGGACACCTTATCTACTTACCATATTTGTCCTAAAATACTGTATTTGCCCTAAGTATCGGGTCACCTTATCTACTTACCATACTTGTCCTGTATTGCTGTATATACCCTAAGTATTGGGACACCTTATCTACTTACCAAATTTGTTCTGTAATACCGTATTAACCCTAAGTATTGTGACACCTTATCTACTTGCCATACTTGTCCTGTAATTCCATTTTTACCCTAAGTTTTGGGACACCGTATCTACTTAACATACTTGACCTGTATTACCGTATATACCCTAAGTATTGGGACACCTTATCTACTTACCATACTTGTCCTGTAATACCATATTTACCCTTAGTATTGGGGCACCTTATCTACTTACCATACTTGTCCTGTATTACCCTACTTGCCCTAAGTATTGGGACACCTAATATACTTACCATACTTGTCCTGTAATACCGTATTTACCCTAAGTATTGGGGCACCTTATCTACTTACCATACTTGTCCTGTATTACCGTATATACCCTAAGTATTGGGACACCTTATCTACTTACCATACTTGTCCTGTAATACCATATTTACCCTTAGTATTGGGACACCCAATATACTTAACATACTTGTCCTGTATTACCGTATTTACTCTAAGTATTGGGACACCCTATCTACTTGCCATACTCGTCCTGTAATACAGTATTTATCCTAAGTATTGGGACACCTTATCTACTTGGCATGATTGTCCTGTATTACCGAATTTATCCTAAGTATTTGAACACCATATCTACTTGCCATACTCGTCCTGTAATACCGTATTTACCCCAAGTATTGGGACACCTTATCTGCTTACCATACTTGTCCTGTATTACTGTATTTACTCTTAGTATCGGGACACCTAATCTAATTGCCATACTTGTCCTGTATTACCGTATTTACCCTAATTATTGGGGCACCTTATCTACTTACCATACTTGTCCTGTATTACCGTATTTACCCTAATCTACTTAACATACTTGTCCTGCATTACCATATTTACCCTAAGTATTGGGATACCTTATATACTTGCCATACTGTCCTGTATTACCGTATTTACCCTAATTATTCGGGCACCTTATCTACTTGGCATGATTGTTTTGTATTACTGTATTTATCCTAAGTATTGGAACACCTTATCTACTTGCCATACTTGTCCTGTAATACCTTATTTACCGCAAGTATTGGGACACCTTATCTGCTTACCATACTTGTCCTGTATTACTGTATTTACTCTTAGTATCGGGACACCTAATCTAATTGCCATACTTGTCCTGTAATACCGTATTTATCCTAATTATTGGGGCACCTTATCTGCTTACCATACTTGTCCTGTACTACCGTATTTACCCTATTCTACTTACCATACTTGTCCTATATTACCGTATTTACCCTGAGCATTGGGACACCTTATCTACTTGCCATACTTGTCCTAAAATACCGTATTTACCCTAAGTATTGTGACACCTTATCTACTTACCATACTTGTCCTGTATTACTGTATTTACCCTAAGTATTGTGACACCTTATCTAATTGCCATACTTGTCCTGTATTACCGTATTTACCCTAAGTATTGGGGCACCTTATCTACTTGCCATACTAGTCCCGTATTACCGTATTTACCCTAAGTTTTGGGACACCTTATCTACTTACCATACTTGTCCTGTAATACCGTATTTACCCTCAGTATTGGGACACCTTATCTACTTGTCCTTAAATACTGTATTTACCCTAGTTATTGGGACACCGTATACACACTAGTTATTTTTTTACCATACTTGTCCTAAAAGACCTTATATATCTTCAATATTTGCAAACATCTATTTACCATACTTGTCCTAAAATACCGTAATTACCCTTAGTAATGGGACAAATCATACTTGTCCTAAAATTTGAAATAATCCATTCTACTACCTGTTGATTTGTCTTAAATATTATGTATGTATGGCAATAGCAAACAGTGTAGACCCTGATCAGACACCGCATTCTTTGGTTTCTGATCTGGGTCTACACTGTTTTCATAGGTTTACGTGCCTCAATACTAAGGATATTTCAGTATTTACGTCGAATTTGCTTGTTTCCCCGTGTTTCCCTCAGGTATATGAAGAAATAATGACAATGGCGTAGGCGGTAAAATCATCCGAAAAGTTACATTCGCTGTATAAAAGCGATCTCATAATGAATTATAGTGATTTTCTCCCGTAGTATTTTACAAGGGAGACAATGTTTTGAGACGTCCTGGTTGCTGTCCTGTGCACGAATCCCTTTCTGAAAAAGAGATTTACTCTAAATGGAAAGAATTTGCTCCCAATGGCAAATACATTCCTTTTAGAGTAGACCCCTTTTCTGAAGGGAGGCAAAACCCATTTGACCGAGTTTTTTTCTCTCCCACTTCTCTTTAACCCTTGTCATACTGAATAAATTAAGATGCCACGCTCACGTCTAATTTTCAACCCAACCAATGAGATTACTTGATTTGGATTGTTCTATAAATTCACATACTTAATGGCAAACAGTGCATATCCAGATCAGTTGGCTTCTTCAGAAGCTAACTGATCTGGATCTGCACGGTTTGCAAATGCAGGATATGTCCGGGTTCAGCAGGACAAGGGTTAAAATGCATGCTTTGTGTTTGGCTTTCTCTGCACAGCCGTATCAGTCTTGCCTTTTGTATCTCTAGCAGCTCAAAACGTTTATGGACTATGTTCTCTACGGGAATGTGAACTACAACGGACTCGAATATTAGTGAAACACATATTCATATTCATAACGCTTAGCACTCTGGTTGAAATTTTTAGACGACATTTTGAAATTTTTTTTTAAAAATTTTTCCCAGGAAACAGGATTTGTGATTTCATTCAAATTGGAGACATTTGGCATGAAATATCAAATCCTGTTTTCTGGGAAGAAATAAGAAAAATATCATCAGCTTGTCGTCTGTTGAATTAACCAAGAGAGTGGTAAAGGTTAAACCACATCTGTATTAATTGTGAATGTTTTCCGCTATATAAACGGGTTTACTTAAATTTTAACACGTCAGTCAAAATATCAGCAGGCGACTTTCTAGAATAGTCTTTTTAGTTTTCCGAGAAATTAAGTATTGACATTAACAATACTTAATTTCTCGGAAAACTAATAAAATTTCTAGCCAGAGAAATAAAAACAAAATACTTTAGAATGTGGAAAACTGCTCTTATCACTGACGCTTCAACATTTGTTTTGGCAAAATCAACAGACGACAATTTAAAAAAAAAAAAAACCTTTGCTTTATTTATCTCAGAAAATAGGCTTTGGCACTGCTGCAAATTGTCTCCTATCCGAAAATTGGCTTTGACATTGCGTGCAAATTGTCTCCTCTCAGGAAATAGGCTTTGGCATTGCGTGCAAATTGTCGTGCAAATTGTCTCCTCTCAGGGAAAAGGCTTTGACATTGCGTGCAAATTGTCGTGCAAATTGTCTCCTTTCAGGAAATAGGCTTTGGCTTTGCGTGCAAGGAGACAATTTGCACGTAATGTCAAAGCCTATTTTCTGGGAAACATAAAACAAAAATAGTCTGCTGGAGGTTTTACCCAGCACGCTAAGCTTTAAATCTTAAAACACGCCATTCCAAATTGCAGCAGAAGACTTTGAAATAATCTTTTTAGTTTTCTGATAAAATTAAGCATAGCTCCTGATAAGGCGCTTTTTTCAACCAGAAAGTATCTTTATTTTTCTTATTTCTCGACGAAAACATATGTTGTGGATACTCATTAGAAGCGCCTCACCGAGGCGCTTCTAATGAGTACCCACAACATATGTTTTCGTCGAGAAATAAGAAAATATTTACCTGACACCCCCTCTTATCAAGAACTATGAATTAAGGATTGACAATAAAATGAAATTGTCAAGTCCGAAAGATAAAAAAAAAATAAAATGTCATATTCTTGTGACTGAGCTATCAGATTAGAAACTTTCTACATATAGCATTCTTTATCATAAAGTTTATGTATTTACAGACAGCGGGACAAGCAGAGGCACTCGATCTCTCAAAACGAAGCACACCACAGCCTAGATCAAGTCTCAGCCAATCACATCCAGTCTCTGTGGGAATTCTTCAATCACAGCACCCGTCACCGGCGCGAAAACTGTTGGAGAAAGCGCTGACTTCAGGACTATCAAATACGGACTTTCAGCTGGGACCGATCAGTACCAGCCAGACTGTATTTCATAATTCTGGCCGGAAGTCAGCAGAGTTGGCAGGTAATATGCGTCACAGTCGCAAGTTGACGAAGAGCCGGTTAACTGTTCCACCACTTATGTCAATAGACTAGACAATTTTATTGACACTCATCCTCGGTAACCCAGGTGTGACCCATTACGTTATACTTCATTCATCACCCCTGGGACAACTCGCTTACGTTTCTTTGTCCTCATGAATTATTAATGAGGGCATCTGATTGGTGATTTCCATGAGAAATTTTATTCTATTTTTATCTGGCGTACTCCGCAAATAACGTCATCATTCTATGTTTGTTTTGCGAATATCCAATCATATCGTTCGTTGCAATCCAGGCATGGTATTAATTGCTGACGAAAACGTTTATCGGGTTTTCCTGAGTTATTTTTAGTAACGGAGAATTCCGCAGAAGAGAGTAGCGCTATGTTAGCGACATTTTGATTAGCTATTGAGGTATTCCCCGGTGTTATGAATATTCATAGAAAACGACGTTTCGTCAGTCAGTTGTCCCAGGGGTGATGAATGAAGTGTAACGTAATGGATCACACCTGGGTTACCGAGGATGATTGACACTGTGACAGTGGAAGAGTCTAGAGGGGCCAGTAGTTATTAACATTTACCTCTCTGAGGCCAAGTTCAGCGGATGATTTGATATTTTTTCCTATTTTCTCCAGAAAATAGGGTTTGTCAGTTAATGCAAATTATCTTCCTAGGAGATAATTTTCATGAAATATCGATCCCTGTTTTTCTGAGAAAAATAAGAAAAGGACATCGTCTGCTAAAACTTTTACCCAGCATGCTAAGCATTAATTATATGCATATGAATAGGTTGAGCAATATTTCAACCGGATTTCGCTATGAATAGATACATTGTGAGTACATAGTAGAACCTAGTAGAACCTTCTTAATGCACATTTGCGCAAAGAGACAGAAGTATATTTTCTATGGAAAAAAGAAAGAGCGCCTTTGAACTGTGATGGTTGGTTAAAGTAAATCAATGAATAAATAAATAAACAAACTAGAGTTCGTGATGGCAATGTATTGCCATCACGAATTCTAGTTTATTTATGTATTTATTTACTGTTCTTTATCCAAAAGGATAATACCATATAAAACTAGCTTTAATGACCAGATTTTCGGTGGTTGACTCCCTCCTCCCTGAGGGTAAATGAAAAAAAAAACACAACACCTCCCCCCCCCCCCCCAAACAAAAAACAACAAAAAAATCCCCCAACTAATTCTTTAAATTGCTAGTATACTGACGTATGACCTCTTGGCGTCATGGCGTCCCCCCCCCCCAAACAAAAAACAACAAAAAAATCCCCCAACTAATTCTGTTACATTTTAAATTGCTAGTATACTGACGTATGACCTCTTGGCGTCATGGCGTCATTGCGTCATGGAGATGCAGCAGAAGTAAATATTAGAAGTCATTTTATTCATTAATGTAGCAGCAATATAAACTGTAATAGAATCAGTTTTGCCGTTTATCCTGAGGGCGGAGGAAGTCACCTCCAAAAATATAAGAAATAGAGCTAGAAACTTTACTAATTTATTTATTCATTTATCAATACACATCATCAAAAGTTAAGTCCCATTTTCATTGTATCAGTAAGATAAGTAACGTAGCTACATCCTCTGCAAGTTTTTTTTTATATTTCTTTTTAAGAAAAGCTCTCTATCTAATGACAGTGTTATTTCTATATGAACACATAGATGAGGACATCGCTTTAGAATCGTGTACTATTCCCGTGAGGTCACACTATTTTCAGTTTTTGGAGACACGAAATGCCAAGAACTCGTGTCACACTGTTAAGTGGAAGAGATTCGTTTTTATGTCCCCATGAAAGCATACATTGTCACAGTTATTAAAATTGCCAAGACGATAAGTAGTGTCCACACTGTATATTTACACAGAGAAAATAAATACATATTGGTTGAAAAAAAAACATCTTAGCGGGAGCTATATTGGATTCAGTGTCCGTTTGTCATTGTTATAATTCTTCTTTTTGGTTTATTGCAGATACAGCAAGAACGGATATTAGGCGACACTATGAAGGAATGGGAATCAAACCATTTTCATCCGCCAGTTTCAAGCCTCTAGGAATGACAATGCCACAGGTCACATTGCCAAGTGCTGGGACCCGATTGGTTCATGCTCAGAAACCAATAGCAATAACAACACCACAGCCACACAATACATCGGTCAACACCAGCAAACAGTCTGACACACATACTAGCGCTTCTTCGGCCAGAACTATCAATGACATACAGCCAGGAAGTTATCAGAACACTATAACTAGTCAGAGCTTTCGGAGAGAACCTTGTTCGCAGACATTAAATACGCAGAATATTCCATACAGTCAGCCAGGTTTCATTGTGTCAAGACCTGGAAGTGGACATGGTATGGTGACCTCTTTTAGTGCTGCTATTGATAATGCCGTGGAAAGGTACGTCATAAGAAGACCGGAAGGAAACACAAACTTCCAAGAAAATACAAACAGCAATTTGATGAAACTAGACACGCAATTGGGATTCGCATGTCCAACATGTCCCAAAGTCTTCAAATCAAAAGCTGCTATGAAATTGCACATGACAGTTCATAAAACGTCTGAAGAACGCCAGTTCGTTTGTCCGATTTGTCAGCGGCGGTTTTTACATCGGCACCATCTAATAGTGCATCAACGGAAACATAGTGGAGAGAAACCGTATTCGTGCAATGCATGTTCTAAATCATTCATGGCAGTTTTCTTGCTGCATAAACACTTGCGTAAGCATCTTCGAGAACAGGGGCATTCAACCGAAATATCGAGTGAACAGCTGAAACAGCTAAGTGGTAGGAGAAGAAGTACTAGTAGAAGTGATGGACATGAGTCAGTATACGTCAATACTGACAGAAATAGACAAGATTTTGTAGTAGTTTCTGATGATGAAGGTACATCAGTTAGCATTAGAACTGATTCAGAGGATAAGCGACACAGTGAAGAGCAGAACGTCTTCTGCTTGGATAATAATGTCCGTAGTGAATCTGTGTACAGTTCGAACCTGACCGCCAAATCTCAGGCATCAGAGACAACTTCAGAATATATTCCAAAAACAAAAACTGAAATGAAATCAGAAGAACTTAGTAGTGTTAATGCTAATGTAGAAATAACAAACATAGAAATAAAATCAAATTCCGTCAAAATATTGGCATCTAGTGTGAAGGAGAGTGATAGCAGTGGAGTCAAAACTAAGTTAGTCATAAAAGAAATTGAATATGATACTACCTTCAACCCTGAAAAGGTTAATGATTCTTCAGATGTTCGAATGAAAGCAACTTTGAGTAAATCTGAGGATACGTGTAACATAAATATTGATGACAAAATCAGCATTCCAGATACACTATCCTGTAAGGAAGGAATAATACAAGACTTTATTGCGAAACCTGTCCCAATGGATAAACAGTTTAAGAATATTGAGCCTGTAGATCCATGGCCAAAATATACATCTGACGATGAAACGGAGTTGGATTTCTTAACAGGAGAGTTAAGGATCATTAACAGAGCAGGTGTGAAACCAGAAACTACAACGGCATTAGAGACAAGTTCTGACAATGAAAAATCTTGTTTAGGTACTAGAGATAAACCGGGTTTTCATGATATGAAACAAGTTGGCGACATTAAGAAAGATACTTTTTCACCAGTGGGGCAAGTAGAACAAAATACTGTTCACGAACAAATTAAAGTTGATGCGAATCGTGATAAAAGATCTTTGGAAGTTTTGGAAAGTGACATATCAGTAGACAAATATATTGTAAAACATTTTAAAGCAGATGACACAGTAAGCAAAGAAGCTGGAGATAAAATTGTAGACTGTAATACATCATCTGTGTCTCTAAAGATACAACAAATTCACCCGAGTCCTTCATGTCGTAACTCAAAAATTAGGAGAAATAAAGGCCATAAAAAGGTTAAACGTTTCAAGTGTGAATCTTGCACAAGGACATTTTTTTCACAACATCATTTGCTTCTACATATGAATACACACAAAAAGAAACCAGCTCTAGATTACTTGAAACGGGCAAAAGCTAACCAGATTAATGTTGCGCTCACATTGAAATCAGGGTTTGTTTGTAGTGTCTGTAGTAGAGGTTTCAAAATGAAGAAGGGATTGAATTCACATATGAGAGTCCATAGTAGTAAATTAGCGGAGAATAAACTCATAAGTCAAAGATTTAGAGACTTTCTAAAGACAGAAGGACCATGTACAAATTCAGAAGCAGATGTTGAGAATCTCATATCATCTCACACTTCTGTTGAATCTCAAGAAGGAATTATTGCAGGAGGAAACATATCAAATGAGAAGACTTTGAAAAGTGATTCAAATAATACTGCTGATACTGTCGTTGAAACTGATCAGCCAGGCATGTCTTATAGTGAGGAACGTTTTCAAGTGATAATAGGAAAAGACAACATCAAACGCTATGTGTGTCATGCATGTGATAACACGTATACTACAAAACAAAAGTTGAAGATGCATGCATTGATTCATAAAGATAACTGTTACTTGTGTGAGTTGTGTGGAAAGTCTTTCTTCAGGGAGGCTACTCTTGAAAAACATGTTGGTACTCATATGTTACCGCGTCCCCATGTATGTTCAGTATGCAAAAAGACTTTTATCCACCGCAGTAGTTTAATGAGACACAAATCAGTTCATGAAACACATTCAGTATCAGCAGTGAAACAACAGCCCCAGGATGTTAAATTTGAACTGGAAATGCTTGATACCTATGCAATGTTGAGGAAGGAGCGTCTTGAAAAGCTTCAAAAAGAGAAAATGGACGAGTTAAAGATTGAAGCCCCCATATCAAATTTAGATGTGATGGATCTCTCGGTACCAAGGAGAAATGAATTAACTCCACCTAAACGTGACGAGCATTTGCAGCCCCCAAAGTTATCACCAATGATAACGGCTAATCAAACTCTTCCATCAAATGCGTCTGTGATAAGTCTTAGTCCTCCAAATATCACAAAAGAACCATGTCCCGTTGAGCATTTAGATAATAAAGCAATAAAAGTCGAACCAGAACCATTAATTGCAAATGACGAGTCGAAACTAGCGGGTTTGGGGAAAAGACCAAGATCTGCCAGAATCAAGCAAGAAAAACAAAGTAGCACTGAAGAAGAAATAACAACACGAACTCGACGAAAGCGTAGGAAGACCCGTGTTTATCCAACTTCATGCCGTATTTGCAAGGATGTTTTTCCGAATGTTATGGGACTTAAAACGCACATGGCTGTACATAATGCAGTGGAAACTCATTTATACGAGTGTAATGTTTGTGGTCATAGATTTACTCAGAGCTGTAGCCTTCTTAGACATCTTAAAACAAGTTGTGGTGAAGGATATAATAAGGTAAATAAACTACAGTGCAATACATGTGAGAAGGTATTTCAGCGAAGGAATGCATATGACAGGCATATGGATACTCATGTAAATGGAGAGCCTCCAAGATTAAATATGACCTTAATTAATAAGCTTGATGAAGAAGTAGATTCAGGTGGAGTGTTTAATGCTGGTCCTTCTGCAGCACAGATTGAGCTCAAAGAGGAAGTAAAGTCAGAAACTAATGAAATAAACGATATTAAAGAAAACGATGTACAGGATGTACCGACTAATCAGACAGATAATTCAGAAGTTTCAGAAGCAGAAACCATACCATACGGTAAAACGAGTTCAGATGAATCCGATGATGGGTTTTCGGATTGTAGTGACAATACTGAGACAGATGAAGAACAGTCACAGACACTTTCTCATCCACCTAGTAACACGTCTCTCAATCTTCTTAGTGAAGTCTGTTCGAGTTTAATCAATTTAGAGAAAGAGGCCGAAATGAAGAAACAAAATGAATTGATTTCAGTTGAAAAAGAATTGGAAACAATTGATATTTTAGCCAGGTTGTCCAGACAAAATGCTTCTCAGCGAATAAGATCAGAGAGTCAAGCATACGGCCAGGTTGGGCCAGTAAATGCTGTTATAACTGCATCAGTTAGTGATAGTTATTCTGCAGAACAGAAACCAGACACTTTTGTAGTAAAAACAGAACCTACTGACGAAGAAGAAACTAAAAGGGAAGTTAAAGAAGATGAACAAAAAAGTGCTAAAATTCCTACGGTAGTAATGGACATCGAAAGTGAAGCAGAAAAAAGACATAAAAATTTCTTTGTAAGAATGCAACAAAGAATATTAGAGGGATCACCACGACCCGAACCAAGTTTACCCTCAGCTATTACTACTGCTCAACGTAATCCGACCTTTAAATCGAATAGCCTTCTTGCAGCTGCTTTATTTGATAAAGGAAAACCTGAACCCATGCCTCGCCATAGCCACACCTTTATCTCACCTACGAATGCCATGTTCGCTGATATGATGCCAACAGACCTTTCAATGAAAAAGAAAACTGTCCCAATCATACCTCTTAATCATAGTCCAAGATCATCTCCATCTTTGAAACAATCTCTGCTGTCAACGTCAACGTCGTCTGCCGTACTCCAACCTCCACCGCTCGTGCCTGTCTTCAAATGTCCAAACTGTGAAATGTTGCTGTATAACAAGATTGAATATCGGCATCATATGCGAGGGCACGGAATCTCTCCACCTGATTCTCCGCAGCAGTCTCCACTTCCTCAGCAAGGACCAGTACGGCATACACCAGGAGTCGATGGTAACAAAGAAACAACTGTTGGTACAATTGATCTCACAACAGACAGCGACAAAGCTAAAGGTGAGTTATCTTGGAACATGTCAATTAACGACCCTACTTCCCTAAACTTAAAACAAAGCCGTACTGCCAGCTGATGTGTGTAAAATCTGCTGGTTGAATGGCAAATAGTGCAGACCCGAGGGCATCTGATCTTGGTCTAAAATGTTTAAACTGTCTAAACATATGTATCTTTCACAATACATTATATTGTCTTTGTTACCTGTGTACCAGTGCTCATTGGTACCTTCCCCATATTTTAGCAACGTATTCTCTCTGTTTAAATGGATCAGGAATCTATACAATTACCTAACACCTTCGGTTCCAAGACACTAAAGGGAAGAAGGACGCACTTGCTTCGTATTGTTGTTTAGCTGTCAGCAGAAAGAAGGAATTAATTATAAATGAAGTACCACATTAGTTACCAGCGAATATGGCATTCTCCGATTTTCATTCTTTTGTGTGTGTTCTTTGTTTCCAAAGGCAACATTTTAGATTTTATTGTTTCACTCATAAATACTTCTAAATGAAACAAAGACGTTTTGTGGCATTTATATGTGGAAACATTATATGCAAACATCAAATTTAAGCGATTACCACTTGGACTATCATATAAAGTGAAAAAGTACAGCTATTGCAATTTTCGTGGCAAACACATATTAAGGGGGCTGGACACACTTCGTAGATTTTCCACCATTTTAAATTGTGAAATTGCTTCCTGAAATGACTCCTGATTATTCTTCCCGAAAGTATGTCTACTTTAAAAGGAAAGTCTTTGTTCTCACGGCGAGCAAAATCTTTCTTTTTAGAGTAGATCCTTTTTCAGAAGGGAACCAAAACAAATGTGACAGAGTTACCACCCCTGAATGTATATACGTTCTTCTTTAGATATATTACCTCACGTTGCGGCTCATAATATTTCTTACAGATTAAAGGCAGGCTCAAATCATAGCTCTAGATAAGACGCCTTTCTCACCCAGAAATATTGAGATTTCTTTTTCTATATCCTCAAAACATATATTAAGGCCTTGATGGCCGAAATTAGCTAGTCTGACCCAAAAATAAAAAGAAATCTACCATTTGCATTTTTGAATGTATTCATTGTTCTCAAGGGGCATCGTTAAAAGCTTTATTCTCATGAGAAGCCTCTTGCCGAGACCCTTCTAATGAAAACCCACAATATTTGTTTTCGATGAGGTATCGGAAATTTGTATCTGGATACATTTCTTAACTGGAACTGTTTCAGGTATAGTTGAAATGGATGTTTCTTTCAGCTTTAACACTGCATAAATGTACGTTATAACGAGGAATAACTCGTATTCTGTCCATGTCCGTAGCGTCATTGACTTTTTTGATGCCAAACGATTTTGACAAACAGCGTGAATGAGTGCGTGCTTTTGATATGAATAACTCAAACGCTGAAATAGTTAAATGCAGTGGTGACATGGTCTTAATATTATAACTTTTCATTTCTTGTTCAGGACCTCAGCCAAAACTACCCTCCTCCATGCATTTGAAGACAGAGCCGGGCGAGGTAATACCTGGTCCATCTTCAAGAATATTTCCACCAACAACACTGAATTTGTCTCTGAGGAAACCGGGACTGGTTTCACTGTCAATTCCCTCTACTTCGAAATCAACTCCCAGTCATTCTGTTGCTTCTACACCTGATCTTGACTCACCAATGTATAGCAGTGACATGTCGGACGCTACTTTGTCTCCAGTCGGTTCTGTGGCCTTAAACACGGACATTTTGAGACAGGAACTGCGGAACAAGATTTATGCTAGGAGAAAATCTCAGGGATTGGAGGAACTAACAGTTGAATTTAAAGCTCCGGAAAAGACCGAGGTATGCAGTTTATGTAGGTTGGTGTAAACGTTAAATATTGAGATACTCAGCATAGCCCACAATGTGGAACACAGCCCTCATAAGGCACTGGATAAGGGTTGAATAACACAAAAATAATCACACGAAGAACGAATTTGAATTATATGACTGCATTGTCAGCATTATTGTCGCCATAGTGCAATTTTACATTTTCATTTCCTTTGGGATCATTGGGCCCATTGTTGTATCTTTGAAAATGGAGTTCTGGTCTTGTATATACCAGTGGGCGTAAGCAGTGTTGCAAACTTCATTACTGCTTATGAAAAGTCTCAATAAAACCGAGACTCCCATTTTCTTTCTGTAATGGGTTCTTTGTTTCCAAAGGCAATCTTTTAGATTTTTTATTATAAAAATTAAATTAAGAGTCCTGCAGCCGAGTACTCTTCACTGCTTCAGGCAGTGTGAGTTGATTTGTGGTTTTCTTTGTTGATTCCGCTATAAGTGAAGAAATCCCTGCATATGCCAAATACGTATGTGTAGTATGAACTTAATCGGGACCAAGGGAGAGGTTTGATATCTAAAATATCGTTAAGGTCCCTTTGTGTATCTGTCGCCCTTTCCAGTTTGTGTTTGTCCGCCTTTATCCATTTATTATGTTAAGGAGTCGCTGAACAACAGCAAAGCCTGTTAGGAGTGAATGCTTATCTAGAACCAACATGGCCCAGTGGCACTTGCAATGTAACACAAGAATTTAGAGTCTTATAATTTTCTAGATGACAGAAGAGGAGCGTGAGAAATTGCAGCATCGAAGAGAATCAAATCGCCAGGCAGCTCAGAGAAGCAGGATGAGGAAGAAAGATAGGATCATTAGTCTATTGGATGTAAGTATGCAATGCAATTAATATTTTCAAGTCCTTTGGGATCACTGAGCTCATTTGGATTTATTGAAAACAGAAAAGCTAGGAAGCGTGAACAGTGTTCCATGTTCATTACGAAAACATGCTTTTCAAATATATAGAAAATTTCACCTTCAAAAACTGAAAATTTTCAGATAAAAACTCTGATATTTTTCGTATTTCTGCTCAAAACATAGATTGTGGATACTCGTTAGCTGAGGCGGTTCTAACGAGTAACCACGCTCTATGTGTTTTTAGAAGAAATTGGAAAAATAATGTATAACTTACTTTTTATATAAAAAAAGGGGTTTAAGGGGATCAGTATTATATAGGCGTGTTTTCGTGATGACATTTAAATAGAGTATAAAAGAAAAACAGAGTCTGGTATATTCGTTTCTTTGAATGTTTCTTGCTTTCAAAGGAACCCTCTTTCACAGTCGATTTCTCTTCACTACAGATGGGGTTGTCCTGTGCAACGGCCTTAAAGTGTCTCCCCGTACTTCACTTTAGTGAGTTAATATTGTCTCATCCTTTGGGATGACTTGAGCTCGTTTAGATTTATCCGTAAATAGAATATTGCTCACTCTAGGGCCAGGACTTCTGTTACTAAATAGACATAGCTACTTGGCGGCCGTAAAACATGTCCATACCTACATAGTTATTTTATCAGTTTGTGCGGCGTGGTGGCCGTAAAACTTTCCCCTACTGTGGATACATTGTTATTATTTCAATTTGTGCAGCGTGGCGGCCGTAAAACATTCCCATACATACATTGTTATTATTTCAGTTTGTGCGGCGTGGTGGCCATAAAACCTCTTCCCGTATATACAGTCAAAGTTTTATTGTTTCAGTGTTCTGTGATTGTGAACGTTACTGGATATTTATATCATAGCAAACAAAACCGAGTCTGTATTTTAGTTTATTTGATGCGCTTCTTGCTTTTTTAGCATAACGACGTTAAGTACATGTATTGAACATCTTTTGCTTATAATAATACGTAACTTGCATCAGCGACCGTGCTGACAAGGTCAGACAGTATTGGAGAAAATCGAAGAAAATAAGACCACAGATAATATGAAGTTATTCTTTATCGCTTGTTTTCTACAAAACAAGCATATCGTTACAAAAGTGCGGCAAGCACAATTCTAATAAAATAAAATGTCTTGTGAAAGTTAGACAAATATTCATCGGGATACCTCGTGGAGATTGACTATGAATTCATTTCTGTAATCATGCTCCCCTTTCTGCGGATTCAAAAAGGACAGGTGTCAGGTAGGTTCCGGGTCGTTTCGGCCCTGGGTCGTTTCGGCCTGGGTCGTTTCGGCCAATTTTGGGAGTGGGTCGTTTCGGCCTTGTTTTGTGGATCGTTTCGGC
The DNA here is from genome assembly GCA_964016985.1 of Anodontia alba. Lineage (NCBI taxonomy): Eukaryota > Metazoa > Mollusca > Bivalvia > Lucinida > Lucinidae > Anodontia > Anodontia alba. The sequence goes on from OZ024833.1 coordinate 3,307,808, forward strand.
CCTGGGTCGTTTCGGCCCTGAGTCATTTCGGCCCAATTTCAATATGGTAGGGTATATAAGCATGGGTTGATACAATATATTTTTTTTTTTTTTTGGTTTAAAGTAAAAGCTGAGATGGATAGAAAGATAGATAGGTGGACACAGCATGATAGATAGATAGATAGATAGATAGTTTTACAAGCTCTTTAATGACACACTCGTTAACTGTTGTGGCTAAAGTGTTTTCAATTACTTTGAAACCTTTTTTTTGCAAACATTTGAGTCGCAAAAAAAAAACAAAAACAAAAAAAAAACAAAAAAAAAAACAAAAAAAAACAAAGAAAATCAATGTATTTGCTATATTCAAAGGTAGAATTTTAAGATCAAATTAGCTAACAGCTTCGGTTTGAATAAATGGGCCCTGGGTGCTATTGTTAATTCTGTTATGCACATTTATAAAAGATGAAAATAAAAATAAACATAATTGAAAGACTGGTCATTTCTTTATTTTTTCTATGGGACTTTTTTCAATCAAAAAGCAATGATATTTTCCTATCTCTCCAAGAAAACATTTGCTTGGTACTCATTAGAAGCGCAACGCAGAGTCTAATGAGTACCCACAATCTATGTTTCCTTGGTGTTATGAGGAAAAAAATATTTCTTATTTTGCGGTATTTTCCTTTGATGCGGGCATTAGCCTGCGCATCCGCGCAGTCTGATCACGACATTGTTTCCCACAACCTATGTTTCCTTGGTGGTATGTGAAAAAAATATTTCTATACTCTTATTTTGTGGTATTTCCTTTGATGCGGGGCATTAGCCTGCGCATCCGCGCAGTATGATCAGGACGTTCTTTCTCCGCTTATCTTGTGTTCACTTATGCCACGAAGATCCCTTTTCTCATGAGTCAGTATTTTTATAAATATAGGAGATGATTCACATGAAATGTCTTATTGAACATAATCAAACAGAACCATTGCGAAATTTGGCGCCAGGCAAAGCTCCAGATAAGAAAGATATTTTCTTATTTCTCCATGAACATATATAATGTATTTAATCATTAGAAGCGTCTCTACGAGATACCAATAATTTATGTTTTCATTGAGAAATAAGAGCACTTTTTGTCTTATCTGGAGTTATAGAGCCTTACCACAAAATGTGAACGTCTAGATCAGTCTGCGCATCCGCTCTGTCTGCTTTTGAT